>JAIFGZ020000122.1:0-1200000 GCA_019925245.2 Oryza australiensis
CAAGCACCTATGCATGTTTTTATAGTAGTGACTCCCTTGAGTTTGTGTTTAGGGTGCGAGTTGTGCATTTTATATGTGGTCCTTAGTGCTATGGGTGCTTGCTTGAGCTAGAGTTAAGTCTAGGTTAGGCTAACCATCAACTAGTACTATGAACTATTATTCAATTTTGTATTTTTGATTAGCGCAATTGCTCTTCTTTGCTAATATATATGTGCCTACCAAGTTAAACATACTCTTGACCAGAACTACCGTCCTCTCGTAATTTCTACACTACACTTCCTATGGTGCCTTAGCTTATCTTTGGTTGCATTTCTTGATGCATAAGTAGAACGATTGTAAGAGTGTGGTAAGATGCTTGAGTGTATATGACCCTTTCACTACCTATTAGTTGATAGGGATAATATCTTTGTGTTATCTTATGTTTTCCACTAACCATGGCAGGTCACATCAAAGACGAAAACGAGATGAAGAAGTTGGATGAGGGTCATACTCCCATTGCTGCATCTAGTTCATCAAGGTCTAGTTACATCCTTTCATCCTGTTCCTTCTTACGATGAATTTGGTAGTGATAAATGTAATGAATGGTAAAATACAGTAGATCAAATTTTTGCATGATATTGTATGTGTGAAAGTGTTAACACCAAAATTTGGTACAATTTTTTAGTAGATTCGGTTAAGGAAAGAAGTCAATTGGTAGATGGAAGTTTATCTACATCAAGCTGAATTCAAAGAGGAATCGTGAAGATCACGACATGTCAATTTAATTCTATCTATTAATTAGGTAGGATTTAGTAATTTTCTTTTATCTTTAGGAAGTGTTTGTCTAGTGTCCGATCAGGACTTGTATTTTCCATTTATCTTTAGGAAACCTATATCATGTCCGATCATGGCTAGTATCAACCGAGGATATAAATATGTATACCAGGGTCTTTGTAAACTATCTCCATAGATCAATATAATTAATTTCAATGCATTGCCATCCTCAATTTGACGAGGTCTTGCTTCTCACGAGGATTACATCGGTTCGGTTTGAACTCCAACGTGAGGGTAAGTCTCGTCACCCTATATTTGTATCGGCTAGGATTTTCTCGTTTAGTCCGATATTCTAGTCCATCAATTGTCGGCTTACTCGATATATTTTGTTCTATCTAAGGCTGCATTGATTATGTTCGACCTCTTAGTCCGATTAAGATATATTCATCACGTTTGTATAAATCTATCGGTTTATCTTGTTTATTTTATAAACACAATCTCGTACTGTCTCGGTTAGGTCCGATCTTCTAGATTATTGTTGATAATCTAAGTCTTGCTAAGCCGATAGGTTTTATGCTATATTTTATCAGATTGTGAGCTGATAAGTTATCCTGACATTACATCCAACCAATCTACAATGGTAGTGCGAATAATCTATTTTCTATCGGTCTAGTTTTGTTAACTTCAACCTTATCTTGTCTCGGTTTGGTCCGATCTATCAAGGTTGGTCTTAACGAATGAAAGTTGATAATTAGTAGGTTTCGTCCCTTCGAAAAGTTGGATAGAGCCGATAACATTATTTATCTTTATTTGTATGTATCATACTAGCTTCAGTTTTCTAGCCGATGTATAAGAGCTTTGACAGATATCGGCTACATCAGATCTACATCGAACTTTCGACCAATGTATGCTGTAACCTTTGGACTTGTACATCTACCACATTGTGTCAGTATTAGCCAATTGGCTCATTGGTCAGATTCTTTCGATCATTTCTATAAAAGTGTTTACATGATTGTCGATTCTACATTAGATTCATAGTGACTATTCAAAACCCTATCAATATCGGTTGATTTCGTTACATTGCATCGGTTTATTGGCTGATCTCCTTGATCATTGATTATTTCTATCTTGTTAGTTGCGGGATCAAACTAACTAGCACGTCTTAAACCCAATTGATAGACCTGCACTTGGAGCTGCGGATCTCCTAGGCCTTCGTGTGAAATGACGAATTTCTCGTTAATAGAAAGACGGAAGATTAGGAATGTTGCTAGTGCCTTAACTTCTCATGCATTAATATGGTGGCAGAATTTAACACTGTCTTCACATGATGAATTGACTCAAACTTGGAATGAAATGAAAAAGCTCATGAGAGAGAAAATCATCGCTCAATTAAATGTAGCTACTTGCAAAGACAAACAATGTGCTTTTAAGGAGAAGCCACATGCTCTAGCTCTTGCTTTGGATGCTAACATTTTGCAGATATCTGAGAACAACCAAGGTAATGCGAAAGCAAAGAAAGACATACATAAAGAAGGCCTACCTGTTACTCCATGATGCTTCAAGAAAGTTTAATTGAGTAAACGCTACAATTTCTAACTTTGAGAACAATGATAATAATAATGGTGCTACATTTACTCAAGGTATGCATAGTTATGATGTGCTCAATATGTCCACTACTTATGTTACATTAGAGCAACCCATAGTGGAAACAATTGTTTAAATACATTTGTCACAAAACAATTTGCTTGTTGTTTCTAGTGATAAAGAAGAGTTGTGCAATGCTTCACTTATATTTATGCCATAACTAGTGAATGAACATGTTAGTTATGTTGCTAAACCACCATGTGTCGAGTTTAAACTATTATTCATACTGCTAGTGAGAATGAAGAGTTTAGATTGCTATCTTGTTTAAATACTTGGGCCTATATTCAATTTGATGATCTATGTTCACTCAACTATTTAGAGAAGAAGTTATTAGCTAGGTTTGAATTGCCATGTTCTTCTCATGTGATTTTCATGTTATTGGCAATTATGATAATAAAGTAAAGTATAATGTGTATCAAGTATATATTTGTTCGAATTTGAATGTATTTCCTTTCCATTATGAGATGTATTGTCTAAAGAATTGTATACGCATAAATAATTCTCTATCTAGTTGCTCTAGTTGTTTAAATGAGTTATAGGTTGATTTGCAATAACGGAGTGTTCTTCGAATGTAAAAATTTCGAATACAACCATATAGTCGTCAATAAGTCTACCTCACCATATGTTATGAAAGATAAAGATGAGTTCTTTGGGCTTAATAATAAGGTGAAACTAAGGACGGTTTCTAATCTAGAGAGAAGGATGATGATGACATCACTAGCTCGGATATGACCATGGCTACATTATTTATTCATCAACCAAAGATACATGCTTTCTATGTAAGATTTCTGTATTATATATTTGAACAAACGATACTGCACCATGAGTTTTGCGTGTTCTCATTTGCAGAAATACTTACATGGTTGAAGGGAAGGGAACCAAGTGCATGAAATGCATGGATGATCAATGAAGTTGATTAGGCACCGAGTCTACTCTAACATCACCAAGTCATTTTTGGTCCACATAAGGCAAGAAATGAAGTTTTGCATGATATGAATTTGGATTCAAGTCCTCCTAAAAGCATTAACTTCAACGTATAGCTGCTTATCTAGAAGGACTCTCGGGGTTTATGAGTACTTGTTGGAAAACTTATGTAGTCTACTTTTTAGATGGTTCTAGTCCCACGTTAAAATTCATCCCAAGCTATTGGGAATCTGCAAAACAAGTCACATACCTCATCCAGTCCGAGTCTTTTGTGCCTTGAGCCTTATAATTGTGACGTGGGCTAAACCCAAGGGGGTGTTTGCCCTAGAGCTAACACTAAAATGTCCCTAATTATATTTATTCGGTAGCCTTCATCGTTTAGAGTTGGGTTTCTCTAGTTCGATTTGTGGAACGCTAATTTATAAGATTCATCTTATATTCATAATATATCCAGATTGCATCTTCTACTTTCTTGCTTGTGTTCTCGATTCGTTTGTAGGAGATAGCCTTATCGGCAAGGTCAACCGTATTTTGGCTCAGGTGAGAAACCAACAGAGGGGTGGTGTAGTGATTGGGTGGGGTTCAATCAATCCGGTTAGAGCCTTCGGATTATCAACGTCAAGTCTCCACAATCAGTATACCTATCGGAAGATTGAGAACTAGTTTCTCATCTGACCTCATTAGGTTGAAAGCGCCCGGTTTGTACTAGGCTTGACAAGCAAGCTAGGAGATCCTCAAGCACCATAGATACGAGAGACGACAAGCAATTTGGGGATTTGAGAGTGAATAGACTTCGGATACATGTAGCAAAAAGAAGGGAGATGTACAATATAAAGGCATGGTAATAGATTGATTTTGACTGATTGATTGGTGGTTGTTTTAATAGAAGGGGTGATCTTAAGTTCATAGGGCTCTTTCCACATTAAATTAAGCTTAGAAATTTAGTAGGACTCGAGAAATCCGATATCAAATGAAAGCCTAGGAAATACTTAAATTGAACTTAGAGTTTAGAGTCTTCCTATTGGCCCCGTCTTATACCTAAGGTCGGATCAGCGTTCGGTCAGACCAGCCGTATACTAAAGGTTTGGGTATATTTTGGTCAAACTTTACTATACTTTTACTCTAGTGCCAATTTTGGGTATTAATAATCTCTATAGCCATTTCAAATAAAAACATTATTAACGGGTCTTTTTAATCGTCACTGATGACCTGTTAGAATATGAGGATTTTACCGTAGTACATGTAAGTTTTGTAAGCTTTAGTTACAAATATCACAATATATAAATTTGTACAAACTTTTAGTAATAGTTTTAGCACAAACTAAACACATTTAAGTGGTCGGGCAGCGACCTCGCCACACAAACCGCTCGTATCACAGCCACCTAGTCCCCGCGAACCGCCATGTCATCTCATCATCCGGAGATTTCCTCAACACCGTGACAACGCAAATTAGTTTGGCTCACAAGCACTTATCTAAAGAGTGTCTTCTTTTTGTGGGTGTATAACAGGACATTACATAGATTACATAGATCTTTACCTAGATGAAGTAATCATATGGAAAAAAAAATGTAGTGTCTAAAAATCTGAAAACCATCGTTAGATCGAAAATAAACGCCTCGACATTCGTCCACGTCACCGAACAGTAAAATTTTACTCATAGTGCAAATCTACGAGTAAAATTTTTACTCGTAACAACGTGAACAAGTATCGACGCCTATTTTTCGATCTAACGATAGTTTTCAAAGTATACGTGGTTTCCACCATATATTTTCACAATCATATACATTCAACCAAAGCTGTGAACGATGAATCAGATAACGACAAGACCATATGGCTGAACACGAGTAGAGCCAGATTTTTTTGACTATACGATTGAAAGACATATGCACACACACCACTACATATATACATCACATGTAAATATCCATGAATACGTCCCTATAACATAAACTTAAACAAGTACTACATGACAATGACAAACTCATACTAGCCGATATTATCCTATTCAAAATGCACGTTAATATGCATAATATTAATTTATATATTTTGTAAGATTTAAAGTCTAACGGGGATAGAGTCATACACGTACATACGAGTATACGACAACTCTACCGGCTACGGGATTTTGTAACGCAGTGATGTAAAAAATAATAATAATAAAGTATCTCTCATTGCCATTTGCCACGATGCCTGCCATAGTTGATTCTTTTCTGCCCGCCCACCTCAAAAGTTGCAAAGGCTCTCTCTCTCCCTCTTCTCTCTGTTGATCGATCACATGAGCGGTCAAAGAATGTGACATTGACTCCTTCCTCCCCCACTTTCTCTCTCTCTCTATATCTCTATCGGTAATCAACTTATATAACTGCAACTATGTGTCTTTCTTTCTATCCGTAGTTAGTTTAATAATGAATGTTTTGTCTGTGGTTAAATTTTTTTACTATTTCTTTCTGTCTTAAATAGCTCAAACTACGACAGGATATAACCTTGTTTGTTATATTAGTATAGGCCTGTTTTAGATTAAGTTATTTTGATAAGGAGGAAATACGATGAGAGAGAGGGGATAGATGAAAAGAGATTGCATGTCTACGTATCACGTCACATGCTATCAGTGCTGCCTTTGATAATTACTCCTATCTGTTGAGAACCAAAGCATTTTGTTTCTGCACAAAAACATACACAAACGGGGCTAGCCGATAAGTTACTTGACTTGAAACAAGTTAAAGAGGTAGAAAGCCTAAGATAACAAGGCTATCAAATAAAAATAATAGAACATTTGCTACCCACTCTATATCTGTAGCACTTATTCACTGTGTATAATATGTTAGTACACCATAAAAACATCAAATATCCCTGACTCGAGACGCTCTTAGCGATACGATGTATTAGGTCTTGTCCGTCTAAGCATATGCGTGCGTGTGTGTGTATGTATATATATATATATATATATATATATATATATATATATATATATATATATATATATATATATATATATATATATATATATATATATATATATACTGTTACAGGATTGACGCGCGCATAGCCACTTCCGTGGGCATGATCTGGTCTTCACTTGAAAACTCAAATTGTCTGAACCATTCATATTATTCTACATATTAATACGCCTTGTAGACCAAATTTTACATTTTTTCAAAATTTTTACTATTTTATCGGATAGGTCAAAATGCATTAATCCAACGATTTATGGAGTATCTATTTTATTACATCTTTGACCTATCCGATAAAATAGTAAAAATTTCAAAAATATAAAATTTGATATACAAGGCGATATTAATATGTAGAACAATTTGAATGGTTCGGATTTTCAATTTGAGTTTTCTAATTAGAGATTCGACCATGCCACATGGGATGGGCCGTGCGACGTGCCACACCGTAGCCCAACTCTCTCTACATATATATATAGTGCATTCTATTTAGAGAACGCACCCATGTCAGTCGCCCGCGTGGCGCAACCGTCTAGATTCAACCGCATCTTTCCGCTCCTATCTCGGTTCGACTCCATCTGACCACGTCTGATTGGTTCGACTCCATCTTACTTGGCAATTGTCTCGCAACCTACGATCGGCGTGGTAAATCTCTCCCACTCTTGTTGTTCCACTCGTAGGCAAATCTCTCCCACTCTCGCCCTCGCCGATAAATCGCCGCGTTGTCGCCCTCTCTTCAATCTCTTCGCAACCTTCTTCCACTTTCCCCGCGCTCGCGGTGGAAATCGCCTCTGTGGTTTGTGGCTACTTGTTCCCTCTCTGCAATCTCTCCTCAATCTCTTGTACTTTCCGCCCCTCTCGCCGGTGAATCGCTGTTTTTTGTTGCCGGGGGAATCCCATCCTGCTCGTCCGTAAGCCGTAGCTTGAAGGAGGCGTGGGGTCTCACCGCCGCGGGTCGTCGCTATGGCCGCATTGCCTCGGGGCTCAAGTGGGCGTTTTCATGCGCTCGAGAGCCGCCGTCGCAAGTTTGTCGTCGATTCACCCCGTCCCTTTGCGCATTCAATAAGGTATTTCTAAGTAATTATTTTAGGCATTCTATTCCCCGTTTTTGAATAGTTGATTTGTTCTATTTTTGCTTTGAATTGTTGATGAGTTCTAGGCTAGGGTTTTTTTACTGTTTTCTGGCATGTGTGTTTCCCCCAATTTTGTACCCTGCTAATTGATTTCCTAAAATACACACAGATTAGCAACTCATGCATTTTTGTTCATTCATGTGATTTATTACCGATCTAGGTTGTAATTAGTATATTTTTGTAGTTGCAACTGGTTATGTTAGTGCATATATTGTTTTTATTGTCAATTTTTTGTTGCTAACCGGGTTATCTAGGTATTTACTGTGCATTGTTTTTTTCTATTATGGGCCGCAAGTAGTCCATATGTGTGTGGTTTGCAATTAGTATATTTATGTAATTGCAAATTAGTACTGGCACTTTTCTACAAACACATCCATGTGATTTATTATCGACTTGAGTTGTAATTAGTGTAATTTTTAGTTGCAATCGGTTATGTTTACAATTAGTATACTTATGTAATTGCAAATTAGTATCGACTTTTCTACAAACATACATCCATATGATTTATTATCGATTTGAGTAGTAATTAGTGTATTTTTGTAGTTGAAACTGGTTAGTGCAGATATTGTTTTTATCATCAATTTTTTGTTCCTATTGTATGTGATTTTATCATTTGACTGACTTGCAGCTTAGTATATAGGTATTTTATAGGCATTGTATATTTTCATTATGGGTCATAAAGAAGTCCATATGTGTGTGTTTTGCAATTAGTATACTTATGTTATTGCAAATTAGTACTAATAGTGGTTAGGATGCCTAGGAGGAAAAATTTGTGTCTTCCTAGTCCTCCACATCGCTCACTAAGTGATGAGCAAGAATCGACAACGACGATGATTTTGTTGCAACACCCATCGTGGATAGTTTCGACTGTGCGACGTGGGAAGGCTCCCTCACAGGGTATCACGCCCTCCCCCCGTTGAGGTAGAAAACTGCTTTCTGGTCCAACATTCATTATTGCAACTATATAATCACATTAGTAGGTAATTGTCTACCACAATAGTTGCAACCGGTATATAGAATAACATTGCCTTTTTTGTTGGCGAAGGAGAAGACAGCTTGCCCTTTGATGCCCTCCTTCAAATTTTGTGGAGCTTGTTCAACCATGTAGTGATGATATTAAGAACAGGCTCGTGGGCATTGGATTTTGGTTTGCTTGAGATGAAGGCAACCATTTGTGCAAGTCGCTACTATGTTGGCTCATGGACAAATTTAATCGAGAATCAATGAAGATCGAGCTTGGGGGTGGGAAGGACATACCAATCGATGAGCATAGAATGTGGTGGATGTTTGTGCTCAACAAAGAAGGAGGTGAACCCCCATTTAAAGAAAATGTAAAGGAAGCACGGAAAATGCGCGAAGCCGTGAGGATGCAACTGTATGGAGAGGAAGGCTCAAAATATTGCCAAATTTTATAACAGAAGTCGAAGTCACGTGTGATCAATGGAGATTTTGGAGTGAGGTGTTTTCTTCGATGCATGCTTTCTACACTCGTTGTTCTCGAACACGTACAACTACATCGACTCGAAGACGTGGTTCGGACCGAGAATATGGATGCAATTGCTAGTATTAATTGGTGTAAAGTGTTGTAGAAAATCTAAGGGTTGTCGGATGTACGTGCTTTAGAAGAAGTCAAAGGGTGCCAACTTACCCATCACATGCCGCGAAATCTTCCTTGTTGTGAGTTATCCAACTCTCTTTTTATAGGACAAATAATATATATTGTTGCAATCACTTAGATTATAAGTTGTAACTAGTTTTCTATGTAGTTGCAACTGGTTATGTTAGTATGTAGCTACTGTATCTTTTTTCTTGCTTCTGTTTGTGATTTATATTTTAGTATTTTGCAAATAGTATAGTGTAGTTGCAATTTGTTATTTTTTATTATGTAGGCCCGCATTTTTGTTTTTCGTTGCAAGTGATGTATGTTTATAGTTGCAACTTGGTTTCTTATAGCATAATAATCTACATTGTTGTAATCTCTTAGATTATAGGTTGCAACTAGTTTTCTACGCAGTTGCAACTGGTTATGTTAGTACGTAGCTAATGTAGCTTTTTTGCTTTCTGTTTATGATTTATATTTTTTATTGTTTTGCAAATATTATAGATGTGTAGTTGCAACTGGTTATGTTTATAGTTGCAACTGGGTTTTCTTATATCACAATAATCTACTTTTTTGCAATTACTTAGATTATATGTTGCAACTAGTTTCCTACATAGTTGTAACCGATGTATGTTTATAGTTGTAACGGGTTTCTTATGTTTGTTTTAATATTGTTGTTTGCAGATGTTATATGTTGACCATTTGCAGCATAGGTTAGACATCAACCATGTGAGATTACCTCGATGTGTTGTTCTTGATAACAAGATTATTGAGAAGATAGTGTTTATGGATCATAGGAAAGATGTTTGTTCTGATGTGGTTGAATATTTCTTTTTCAGATGTTCATTTTGTTTTTTTCAACTGTTTATCTTACATATGCAATCTATTTTTGTGTGTTTTAGTTGATGAGTTTGTCAAGCCGCTATGCCGCACCACTTGCACCCGCACGTGGTCCATCTCGGTGCCCCATCCGCCTCCGAAGCCGCCGCCGACCATCCAATGTTGACATACACGAGGATTCTTGTGCCCCCGCTAGCAACACTTTGTTCAATTTCCTCACTTCTTCTCTGGATTTGGTGAAAGCTTGTGTGATTTAGCGGGAAAAGAAGGATCAAGGCTGTAAAAATATTAAAGGACTACGTGTGACATCCTCAAAAATCGATACTTTTAAAAATGTGTAAACCGACATAGAAAAATTTTGCGAATGAATTTGTTGTGTGCTCAATTCTAAATCATTTAAAATCTCCTAATATTTATTTGCACTTTCCATATTTTAATTTAGAAAATCAGATTTTATTAATTTTTGATCCTTATTTTTGAAAAATCCTAATTTAGCTTTTAATTCAAAGAAATTCCCAAAAATTGAGTTCAAATTAATTTTAAACCCTAGATTAAATTTCTTCTAAGTTTCTCCAAATTTCCCTTTTATCTTTTTATTTTCCTTTTCTTCAATTTTCTTTTGCCTTTTCCCTTTTCTTTTTCTTCCTTCTTCCCTCTTCTGCTCAGCCGAACCACGGCTGCTACAAGCCACGGCTGCTCCTCACTATGGGCGCTGGCCACACCCACCGGAGGCCGAACCGACTCCACAGCACCGCCTCATCCTTCCCCACGTGCCAGTACACGATTGGACCAACCACGTCATCGTTATTATCTCCGGCAAACCGACTATACCGAACCGCCATAGCCACCAGCGTTATCCCAAGCTTGAAACCGACCTTGAATGCTATATATAGACCATACCAGACAAAGAATTGTATACCAAAGTTGATCCTATTCTTTTATTCCATATTTACCCCAAGGTTTCCTAGCTATTACACACCACATTGCTCAAATTTTGAGAGAATCCGAAGAAAGCTCTGAAGAACCCTAGACTAGCCGCACGGGTGATTCTTCAAAATTCGTCGCAATTGGTTGAGCTCTCTCCCAAATTGAAGGTATATGTATAATCTGCACGTTTTAATATCCCTTTCCCTAGCTTGCTCAAGCCAACGAGTCACTGGAGACCGCCGCCGGCGAGCACTGCCGAAGCTCCTCTGTTCGGCCACCGCCGCACACACGATGCTAGCCCACTCCGGTGCTTCTCCGACCAAACCAACACCGTATCTAGTCTCCCCATGTCCCGCATATGCTTTAAAGTAGCTTGCCTTGGCTAGAACATCACCGGAGAGCTACAGCGACGAGCGCCGTCGCCGCCATGGCCGCCTCGCCGTCGCCAGCCTTTTCCGCCGCCTCCGGCCCGGCCGAACCTTGAAATGGGATCTCCGTGGGTTGTAGATGGTGTAGAACCGGTTAGTTCCCCAAATCCGGCCACTCGCCGGGCGCACTACCTCCTTCTCCGGCGCCGGCTCGGGAAGAGAAGAATAGAGAGAGAACAGAGGAAGAGAGGGAGAGAGAATAGAGAGGAAAGGAGGGAAAAAGAAAAAGAAAAGGATAGAGAAAAAGAAAAGAGAGAGGAATAAATAGGAAAAATTTAGAAATAGCCTTAGCAAAGTAGTTTGACCCTTTTGACCCTTTTTCAAAATTTTATTTTATATTCTTTTAAACTTATTTATTTATTTTTCAAATCTTTCTAAAATATTTCTTTAAACTCTTTTTATTTATTCTCATTTAAGCCTAGATTTTAAACTTTAGGGTTCATCCATTTAAACTTCAAAAATCATCTTTTAAACCCTTTTGAATTCCTTTACGTATTTGATGTTTATTTGGATTTGTTCGTTGACTTATTTTATTCGATTATCGATAGATCGTGACGTCGAATTTCGCAAAGAGAACCGAGCTCAACAAGGTATTGACGTGAATGCCCTCATTGCCCTTCAAGGAAACAAAGAGTTTGAGACCGTTGACATTGAAGGTAAGTCAAATTATCCTTGATCATTTATAACATTTGAAAATAATGAGTTCCATGTTATAAAAAATATATTTAGTTAGAAATATTATGTGAGACGGGTTAGTTAAGTTAGATTGTCATAAACTATTATTTCATGTAATTTTAAATATTCTTTAGATTATATATGTCATATTATTTCATGTGAATATAAGGAATTCTTTTAGTCCATACAAGTTACTATATCATGCATTAAAGACATCCTATCATTTTATGAATAAAAAGGAGAAGCTCATTATTTCATGTGACTAGATATATTCTCCTTCTCCTTAGACAACACATAGATAGCCTAGACTAAGTATAAATTTATAAGCATAATAAAATGAGTATTATTGCATGTACTAATATTTCCTGCATGTCATAGGGAGTTATATTATTATTTCATGTAATAGAATAGAAAATGATATATTATTTCATGTGATAGGTAAATAGAAATCCTATCAATTCGTGTGATATGAATATGGTTTTGGCTGTATGTCAGAAAATATAAAAACTCTTGTGCCAGAATAAGGATATAGTTTCGTCCATCCGTTGGATCGGTTATACCGGCTTAGCATTTATATATTTCTATCTCGATCTCCCTGGGGCCGGGCTTGCCTTATATGGCCCGCGGAAGTCTAATTGGTGAACAACTATGTAAACAACGGATAAAAAGCCAATACTAGCCAGATTGATACCGTGAGTTAAGATAGTCCACAGGTCTCACCAAGCCAGGGTAAGTGTGTGATGAACAACTATTAAATAGGGGATTGATCGCCATTCACTGGTTAGGATTGGTGCCCCTATTAAGATAGTCCACCGGTCTCATTCACACATCAAGAAAAGTTAGAAGTTTATAAATACTATGTTACCCTTAGCCTTGCAACCTAAGGTTAATCCTGCAAATGGGCAAACGCTACGAGTTGATTGTATTTGAATACGCCGTACTCCTTAGCATGGTGTTATGTCTATGGGTGAATCCAGCCTCATGGCATAAGTAACTTTTCTAAATGCTATTATAAAATTTGAATATTCATGTATAAATACTTTTAGGAAATGGTAGAATGTAGAATTGGGATAAAGTTAAGTTTATGATTCATGTTTGTAGATGCTTATATAAAATATTCTAAAAGAAGGATAGGATATACCATCATGCTAAGGAGTGATTTATAATTCATATTTCTTTTTAAGATATCATACATATTTATCCATATGTAGTTGACTTCAGTTTGGCTTGCTGAGTACCATCGGTGCTCATCCTTGCATATGACATATTCAGGAAACCCTGAAGCCGAAGAAGAAGTTCCTAGTACCCTAGTGGACTGGAAGATGAGTATAATTTCTAGGTCGACTCTACACTCGGGCTATCCCTGTGGAAGTGTCGCGGCTCTCTTGTATTGTATGGTTTGTATTTGAACATTAATAGTTTGTAATAATAAATGAAGTTCTTGTATCTATACTATCTCACGCATAACCAGACCCCTGGAAGGTTATATGGTATTGTGGGAGTTGACCTCTCCGGAGGAGACCCCACACTACGACTCCAGTGCTTCAAAGGCGCAAACTATGATAAGAAAGGCACATGAGTTGACGCGCAGTGCTGATGAGCTAATGGGAAAAGCTCATCATGACTGTTGTGTTGCTATCAAGAGGCTTCTGGACAACGCTCGAGCAGAGAAGATGTCAGTGAACTTTCGTAGGAGGAATAAGGCGTATAAGCAGCATGTTTCAAGAGCAAGGAAACATCATTTGCTGCATCGTACAGAGGCATCTAGATCTGCACATGTTGAAGTGGAAGAGCGACCATTGAGCCCACATGATGAAGCTGAACAGCGGCCGCGAAGCCCACAAGCAGAAGCAGAACAGCGACCGCCAAGCCCACAAGCAGAAGGAGAACACCATCTGCCAAGCCCACAAGCTGAAGTGGATGATTTTTTTTGATGTTGTGAGGACACCCAGCCCTCAAATGAATCGTGACATACTGCCCACACTTGATCAAGTGCATGGAGAACAGCAACAAGACCAAAAGCAAAGTAAGGCCGTTGTGCACATGTAACCAATTTTTTCCATGTTATTTTCTGCATGACAAATTTTCTTTTCACTATGGTTTTTTGTTTTTTGGTAGCACCAGCTGCATTACGTGGCAAATCTAAGGCCGTGGAGGAAATATCTGCAATGTTTGATTCTCCGCATGGTTTGTCTGGAGAGGGGTCACCGGTTGGAAGAAGCAGAATACTACGCGTATTTTCCAAGAGGAAGACCCCGAGGAAGACCCTGGCAACTCCTGCTCAGCAACAGAGAAATGATGAGGTAAGCATCTGCTGCCAAAAAACCCTTTTTTTTCTTACATGCAAATGTCATTTGAACTGAGTGCAATCTGTATGGTAGTCGAGTTGCAACTGACCCTTTGTAACTGATGTGCAATTAGATATTCATTGATGTTGGAACTAGTGTTTTTCACATTTTTATACGGTGCAATTTGTATGGCAGTTGAGTCCTCCACGTGGTTCGTCTAGAGAGTGGTCACCGGTTACAACACAGAGAATACGACATGTAGTTGCCAAGAGGAAGATCCCGGAAACTCCTGCTTCTCAGGAATAGACAAATGACGAGGTAAGCATCTACCGCCAAAAACATTTGTTTTCTTACATGCAAATGCCATTTTGAACCGATGTGCAACCGTATGGTAGTTGATGAAGGCTCGTTGATGTCGCCTAGAGGGGGTGAATAGGCAATCCTGAAATTTTTCTCAAAAATGCAGCGGTTAAAACACACAGGCACCGAAACTTCCGGTACTTGAACCCCTAACTTCCAAGAAGCACAAGCCGTCCGAAACTTTCGATGTTGCAAATCCAAATTTCCTGTTCTATGACTTAAAAGGATCTCGAACATAAAATTTAAGTAAATTCAACACAAGTTTATTGCTAGCAATATGAAGATACACATAGGCAATAGAGACAAACAAACAAGGAGGTAAATCGGGATAGCACACGAGACACAAGAATTTTACCCGAAGTTCGATTCAAAGAATCCTACTCTCCGCTGAGGAACTCCGTAGAGTTAGGTTTCACTAACCGCTTGCCTCACCAAGCAAATCCCCGGGAAGAAGTTTACGGCCTTCAATTCCAACGTTTCTAGGTTCTTACCTAGAGATCAAATTGACCACAAAGATCCAAATTCGATCCTCTAGTGTGAACTACAAACGTGAATTGCTCTACGTAGATAACCTCCAAAAGATCAGCTTGATTTGTCACTATCCATACCTCGTTTCCTTGCGGAGGAGAGGTGATCCTTCACAAACTTTCCCGGGCCAATCCACAATACTCCGGAAGCCCGCGGGAGACACCTAGCCGTTTAGGAGATTGCTCTCCAAGAGTAATAGGCACCACTCCTAGGCCCTGCAAGAATCACCAAGTGCTCAAGTCACCTAGCTCTCTCACTCTCACAATCACTCCAAACACTCAATCTTCTCACTTATTTGGTTTTGTGGCTCAAGAATTGAGTTGGAATGAGCTAGAACACCATAGGAGAGGCTAGGGAACTGAAGTATGAAAGTTGGATGGCCCCCGAGTAAGCTGGGCACAAGGTGGGATATATATAGGTACACACTTGCGTCACCTAGCCATTACTCACAAACTCAGCTGGAATACTGTCGGGAAGTTTCGGTCTGGGACTACCGGACGTTCTGGCCTACACTTGGTACAAAGGTTTTGGTGCGTGGCGATGAAGACCGGAAGTTCCGACTTGGAACCCCGAACTTCCGATGGCTTTCTCTCGTGGGAAGGAGTAATTTTCAAAAATAACTCCAAAAATTCTTACTCAAGAATTCCCGACTAAGAGCACTTAGATCATCTCATGGCATGAGTTTCACCCTCTTAATAGTACGGTTTTTCCTAAAACTCAAGATTAGAGAAAAATACTACTATAAACCGATCGCCGAATCTTCTCTCCTTTTTGCAATTGATATTTGAGGGTTCTCCTTTTTCAAAACCTGCACAACTAAACATCTAGGGACTAATTCACTTGCACACATCTCAATTAAACACATTAGTCCCTTAACCAAATTGTTATTAACCACCAAAACCCACTTAGGGGCTAGATGCACTTTCAATCTCCCTTTTTGGTGGTTGATGACAACTTGGTTAAAGCTTAGAAAAGATTGGAGTAAATGAAGTTTCAAGTAAGAAGGGTTAGATAGGACTCCCCTAAATATATGCATAGTGTGAAAAAAGAGTGAATTTAATATGCATTTTTGATAGAGGAGTTTAGGGAATTTTTAACCAACTCACAAATGGCAAGCATATGACATGGCAAGCACACAAATAAATTTAAAAACAACAATTCACCATTCACAAAGCACACAAGCGATCATGCAAATAAGCCTAATTAAAATCATAAGGTCTAGCAATCATTACATCCCAGCACACATAGAGTTCACATGTCCAAATGAGAGAGAAAAGATAAAAGTCCTAGGAGATAGCTGCACGGCCGAAAGTTCTAGTGGAAAGGTCCGAACTTTCTGGCCTACGATAGGAACAAGCCGACAAGGAAGCACAAAAGAGAGAATTGACCCTCTTTCTCAATCTTCTCCCTCTTTTGGCATCAAGACACCAAAAAGGAATAAGAGAGATGGGAAGTCACTCGGAGTCATCTGGAGTGGGCGACGATCTCGCATTCCACTCGAATGTCATCGTCGCCACCACCGGGAGAAGGGGAGGCCTTGGCAACGTCAGTGGCGCTACCGGAGTCAGCAGCTGGCGAAGCCATAGCCGAAGAGTCATCGTCCTTCTCGTCCCCCTCTGAGTGTGAAGACACTTCAGCGAAGGCGTGAGGATAGAAGTAGAAGTTCCCTCACCAACGGCAACATCGCGCGAGCGTCTCGTGGCTGCGAAGGGGTCCACATATACCTCATCCTCAGAGTCGTCGGAGACTGTGTGACCGGCCTTCCCCAGAAGCATCTTCTGACGCCGCTCAATCTTCTTGACCTTGGAGGCGGTCTTGGCGCAGAGACAGAAGATCGAGCGCAGCGCCTTCTTGATGGGCGAGCTGGAGCTTGAGCCAGAAGGGTGTGAAGGAGCTGAGGAAGGACCGACACCTGATGCCGAGCTAGAAGGACGAGAAGGAGGAATCCTGGGTGCAGACGGCACATGTAGGCGAAACGGCTTGTGAGTGGAGTCATAGGTGTAGAAGAAGCCGGTCACATTGTTGATCATCTTCATGATGTATGGAGTATACACACACCCCCACTTGGGATCGCAGGCGGTGTTGTATATCTTGAACCAGATGAGCTTGGAGACGCTGAAGGGCGGCTGATTATACCGCATTCGACTAAGGAGATGTGCATGACGCGCAGGAAGTGCCGTCGCATCCCCGGCCTTTGGCAGCAGGGTCCACCTAAAGATGGAGACAAACACAGAAGCTTGACACAGGGAACCAAAAACAGAAGAGGAATGGTAACGGGGAAAGACAGACCTGAAGATGGAGTAGAGAAGCTTGTACTGAGGTAGAAGCCCCTTGGTGGTCCTGAGACAATCACAAGGGGCATCTGGTGCGTAGAGGAACCTGGTGCGTACCATGGGGATGGAATCCTCAGTGTGGATGTTGGGGCGGTTCAAATAAACAGGATCAAACCCCAAAATCTCCGCGAACTAAGGCAGAGACACTTTGTAAGGGCGTCCCTCTGTCCTCCACTTCAAGAAGGGGATGCCATTCTGTGTGGAACTGAAGAAAACTGTGGCCTAGAACAGCCCAATAACCTTAGTGTTCTAGGAGTAGTTGAGGCAGAGGACATCCTTGAGGTTCTTGGCTTCGCATACTTGCATCAAGTCATTGAAGTATGCGTTGTTCTTCGAATGAAGATAGCCCCAGTCTAGCCACTTTATCTCCACAACCCGAATGGTTCGGGAGAGAAAGATGAAGTTGTACCAGTCGAGCTGGAAGAAGGTCCTGAACTGTGGATCCAGGGACTCCTGAGGAATGGTGTCAGGATCCACCAGGTGATCGTGACCACACCGGGCTATCTGCTTGAGATAGTTAATCCTCTGGCACCCAGTGTGATGATCGGGGTCAACATCATAACCCTGGTAGGATACAGTGGGATGGGATTTCCCCAGGAACCCGGCTCGTCTGGCTGAGGACGGGTGGCAGTGGATCGCCGAGCAGGATGGGGTGAGGACTAGCAGCTTGAGAACCTCCTGCTGCTGCCGTTCCGGCATCTCGAATGGTCAAGGGCCGGTTTCAAGTAGCACGGGACAACCTAGGAGGAGAATGATCCTTACGCCTGTCCTCAAAGACCACCTTTTCTTTGCCGAGACGACCTCGAGGACCTCGAACGAGAGGACTATTGTCATCGTCATCCCTCGAGACGTCCTGGCGAGCTTTCGGGCGCTTTTCACGAGCCATGGAATCACTGCAATAGGGAACAAGCAAAGATAAGGGAGATGCAGTGACAAAACGGAGTGAAAGAGAGAGGTTGCGACAGCCGCAAAGGGATCTAAGTTCCGATCCAAGAACACGGAACTTCCTGGGTGTGCCCGGTAGTAGTCGCGCCCCCCGACCGAAAATCAAGCGCATTACCTCAAAATGAACAAATCGGCCACCTACAAGGTACTAATTTGATTTGCAACCGAAAGGAAATCTCCCTAGGTCCAAGAATTGAGAGATCGGGGCAAAAGAAGGTGAAACTACAGAGAGAGATTGAACGAAGTACCTTGGGCAAACGGAAGTCAAAAGCAAGCGCGAGCGTCGATCCTTGACCAAAAACACCCAAAAACGATCAAGAGAGAAGAGATTTCACTACGGTGGAGACAAGAAATCGCCTGGAAGAGGGGAAGAGAGAGGAGAGAGATGGCAACGGTGGAGAAGTGAGGAGTTAGGGTTCTCCATTGGCCACCCTTGGGAATTGAACACCCCGACTACGGAATCTCCTGGGGTCACCCTAACCTGAACTTCCTGGCCAGCTCGAATTTTGACAGAGAGAAATTATTGGAAGTTCCCTGGCCGGGGTCCGGAACTTTCGACAAGAAGCTGAAAGAAGGAGTCTAGAGATGGATGGACATGTACTCAAATGCGATGCACGCGACTAGCACACAAGCAATCATTACATAACAATGGTCACAATGCATCACAAAAGGACCAAAAAAAGTTTTCGCAATCAACACAAGCACACAACAAATTTTGCAAACAATTTGGAAATGGTTTTTGGGCAAGATGGAAATGTTTGAACCTTATTTTCATATCAAAATCAGCTTCTACCCAAGAAGCGATCTCAAGATACAAAGGTTTAATTTTAATTTACACTCAATTTGATTCATGCTTGACTATTGATTAGCCAACCAATCCTCAACAAATGTTGCGAGAATCCAAGATATTGAGCTCACTCCTAAGCTCACAAATCCTCTTCTCATCCAAGGGCTTAGTGAAATGTCGGCTAGTTGATTCTCGGTTCTCACATGGGATAGGATAATGTCACCCTTTGCCTCATGGTCTCTCAAGAAATGATGGCGAATGTCTATTTGCTTGGTTTTTGAGTGTTGGACGGGATTGTTGACTAGTTTTATGGCGCTCTCATTGTCACATAGGAGAGGAATCTTGGAAAATTGTAGCCAAAGTCTTGTAGTGTTTGTTTCATCCAGAGGAGTTGAGCACAACAAGATCCTGCGGCTATGTATTCGGCTTCGGCGGTGCATAGGGCAATGGAGTTTTGCTTCTTGGAGGACCAAGAAACAAATGATCATCCAAGGAATTGGCACGTGCCGGTAGTGCTCTTGAGATCAACCTTACACCCGGCATAATCCGAATCGGAATATCCAACAAGCTCAAAGGCACAACCCTTACGATACTACAAGCCAAGGTTAGGAGTGTGCACTAAATATCGAAGGATTCTCTTAACGGCAATAAAATGACATTCTTTGGGTGCCGCTTGAAAGTGAGCACACATGCACACACTAAGCATGATATTGAGCCTAGATGCACAAAGATAAAGCAAGGATTCAATCATGGAGCGATATACCTTTTGATCCATGCTTTTGCCATTTTCTTCGAGATCCAAATAACCATTGATAGACATTGGCGTCTTGATGTGCTTTGCATCCTCCATCCCAAACTTCTCTAGTACATCTTTCAAATACTTTGTTTGAGAGATGAAGGTCCCTTCCTTGATTTGCTTGACTTGAAGTCCGAGGAAGAATGAGAGCTCACCCATCATCGACATCTCGAATCTCTTGGTCATTATCCTACTAAACTCTTCACTAAATGAGACATTAGTTGTGCCAAATATTATGTCATCGACATAAATTTGGCATATAAACAAATCATTTTTGAATTTCCTAGTGAAGAGAGTAGTGTCGGCTTTGCCTATCTCAAAGCCATTCTTGAGAAGAAAATCCCGAAGGCATTCATACCATGCTCTAGGGGCTTGCTTAAGCCTTTAGATTGCCTTGTGAAGCTTGAACACATGATTTGGATATTTGGGATCTTCAAAGCCGGTAGTTGCTCAACGAACACCAATTCGTAGATTGTTCCATTCAAGAAAGCACTCTTGATGTCCATTTGATACAACTGAGTCAAGGTTAGTGGCATAGACTAAAAGAATGTGAATGGACTCAAGACGAGCAACCGACACAAAGGTTTCACCAAAGTCGAGGCCCTCGACTTGGGTAAACCCTTGTGCCACTAACTCGGGGCTTTGTTGCGAGTGACTACTCGTAGGATCGATGCTCAATGAAAAGCCAACCAGAGGAGGGGTGAATGGTTGAGTACCCCAAAAACAAAGTTTTAGCGAAAATAAAACTTTACCTCGTTTTCGACGTCCGGGTCGACCAAGGGTGTCGCACCTGGCTCACCGAGCCGTTCACCTCGGCCTCGACCACTGATAGCCATCGGCCCGACCGCCCGTAGCCGATCGCCTCGGCCGATTTGCTGTAGTAGCCGATGCCGATGACGTGTAATGTCCTTCGGTCACCGCCAATGTACTTGCGGTCTAACCAGGAAGAAGGCGTGTCTGATCTGGCCGTAGTGTTCGTGGGCCCGACCGGTTAGCGTATCCGAAATACACCGCCGCACCGAGGAAGAAGTAGACACAAAGAACTATCAAGAAAATTGATCTTTATTGAAACTCTCTGTGTTTACAAAGTGCAAACAAAGCACTCCTCACAAAATGTCAATCTAAACTTGAAACCCTAACTTGAGAAGCTCTAAAACTCGAACTCAAAATCGATAAAAGCGATACCGAGAGGCCACGCCTCCTCACTATTTATACACAAAATCCGCTAGCCAAGAGCCACGAATCCAACTCATACAAGAAGTCCTAATCCACTAGGAAACCTTCCCGAGTACAAGAAACAAACTATACATAAACCAACCGTAACAATCTCGATTTTCCTAAAACTGAAATTCCGCTTTCCATACGCAACAATATCTCCATTGTATGCCATATGGAAGCTTTTCCCAATCATGTGCACTAATCTCTACCCTTCAAAGATCCCGCATGATCACCATCTTGGACGTCACCTTATCTCCAAGTTGACTCCGACTCGATCACAAAGCCAACACTTTCCCGAGGCGTAAAGAATACCCGCACACAATTAAATAAAGAATACCATATCCGAGCACAAGCTATCCAAACTTGACTCATTGTTAGCATAAACAACCGGACACGTGCATAGAAACACGAAACTTCCATGTATGTATAAGAAAACAAATCGAAACCAAAACCGAAACGAAATCGACAACCACGGACTGCTCACGGCTCGACCGCAGAGAAATGCCTGGTCTCTGCCCGACCGAAACATCTCCGGTCAGACCGGCAGAACACGCCCGGTCAGACCGACTGTGGCAGTCGACTTAATACTGTTCACCGTCCGAAAATTCAACTCTTTCAAAAACAAAACACTCAAATCAATAAAACCCAAATAACCAATTGTTCATCATCCAAAGAAGAATCAAACATACACTTTGATTTTACATACTCCATTCTCATCTTGTTTGTTGCGGACGATCCACTTGGTGCCAATCACATTTTGATTAGGTCTCTCCACCAATGACCATACTTGATTGCGAGTGAAGTTGTTCAACTCCTCTTGCATGGCCATTACCAAATCCGGATCACCAAGTGCATCCTCCACCTTAACTGGTTCCAAGAAGACACAAATGAGTAATTCTCACAAAAACATGCAACGCGAGATCGAGTGGTTACCCCCTTTTGAATGTCTCCAAGAATGTCATCGACGGGGTGATCTTATTGAACAGTATGGTGTATCCTTGGATGATGCACTAAGGGGCACTGAGGGGACTACAGCCTGATCAGGTAGCTCTTGAGTGCCCTCAGTGTCGAGCCCATCCACTTGTGCCGGAGGCACGCCTTCATGTTCATCATCCCGGAGGTTTCAGTCTGTTGGACCTGGAACATCCAGTCGTCCTAAGGTCCGGATGTTCTGACCCCTGGGGCTCGGAGATCAGGCCGGATGTTTCGGGTTGAGGGCACCGGAACTTCCGGGTCATTATCATCTTGACTTGGTGAAGAGCCATTGGCTGTCGACAACGGAGGTTGACCACCATTCACTTGATCATCCTACATCTCAACTGGTCGTATGTCGCCAATAGCCTTCGTAGCAATTGCTTTGTGTGGATCCACATCATCTACAACATGCACCATAATTTGCTCTCCTTGGGAGCCGTTAGATTCATCAAATGTCACATCCCTAGTGATCTCAACAATACCAGAGGTCTTGTTGAAGACCCGATAGGCATACACATTTGATTCATAACCGAGTAAGAAACCCTCATCCACCTTAGGTGCAAACTTAGACGAACGAGGTCTCTTACTCAAAATAAAGCACTTGCTCCCAAAGACACAAAAATAAGAAACGTTAGGCTTTTTACCACTCAAGAGTTCATAGGATGTCTTCTTCAAAAGCTTGTGGAGGTAGAGACGGTTGATGGCATGGCATGCGGTGCTCACGGCCTCCGCCCAAAAGACATCGGAGATCTTGTACTCATCAAGCATCATCCTTGCCGCTTCAATGAGTGTGTGGTTCTTCCCTTTGACGATGCCATTTTGAGGTGGATCATACGGCACGGAGAACTCGTGTTTGATGCCTTCTTCATCAGGAAATTCCTCCACTTGTGTATTCTTGAATTCTCCTCCATTATCGCTTCGCACTCGCTTGATGGAGAGATCATATTGATTTTGGGCTTGTCGAGCGAAGTGCTTGAAGACTTCTTGAGCTTCACTTTTGTCATGGAGAAAGAATACCCAAGTGAAATGGGAATGATCATCAACAATCACAAAACCGTACTTGTTACCTCCTATGCTTAGATAAGCCACGGGGCCAAATAGGTCCATGTGAAGAAGCTCGAGTGGTCTTGAGGTGGTCATGATGTTCTTGATGGGATGTGGGTTTGCAACTTGCTTCCTGGTTTGGCAAGCGCTACACACACGATCTTTCTCAAAGGTCACATTAGTAAAACCGAGAATGTGTTCCCCTTTTAAAAGAGTTGACAAATTCCTCATTCCTACACGGGCTAGCCTTCGATGCCATAGCCAACCCATGGAGGATTTAGCCATTAAGCAAACTTCGGGGTTTACTCTATTTATGTCGAAGTCAACAAGATAGAGATCACCCTTCAACTTTCCCTTAAAGGCCACGGATGAGTTATCTCTCCTAAAAAAAGGTCACATCCTCGTCAGTGAACAAGCAATTGTAACCCATTTTGCATAATTGTGAAACGGAAAGAAGGTTATAGCTCAAAGACTTGACAAGGAGGACATTGGAGATGGATTGATCATTTGAGATAGCAAATTTACCTAACCCAATTACCTTTCCTTTACCATCATCTCCAAATATGATATTCTCATGATTTCCTCCCTCCTCGTCAAGACTTGTAAACATACTCCTCTCCCCTAGCATACGGTTGGTGCATCCGCTGTCCACCACCCAGCATGATCCACCGGAGGAGTATGCCTACAAAAGAAAGTCACGCTAGGGTTTTGGATACGTATCCAAACTTGTCGAAGTTTGGGTCCTCGAATGTTGGCCACTAGCGCCTTGGGCACCCACACACAAGCACAATACTCATCATTGTGACCTCCATTGAAATGAGCAACTACCTTACCATTGTGGTTCTTGCTGATCACAAATGAATCATAGTATATACCTTCTGGCCAGAACTTCCTGCCAGCTTCCTGGGTCTGGTAGAGGTCCGGAACTTCCGGTTGGTCCGACCAGAACTTCTGGGAATTTCTCTCTATCTGAGAGATCTGCCTGCCCGGAACATCCGGTCAACTGATCTGGAACTTCCGGAACACTGACCAGCCAGGAGACAGCTTGCCTTGCTTGCTTGTGGGGCTTCTCCTTCTTTGACAAACTTCAAGCACGACTTCCTGTTCACAATTGTCCTTCTTGACGGCTTGCTTTCTTTGGAGAATCCAAGACCATGCCTCTCTGTTGACATGGGTGGCTATGGTCTTGTAGAGGGCATCTTTTGAGTGAAAATTATTCAAACACCCATATTTCACCAAAGTACCCAAGCTCTCATTTCCTTCTTGAGTTCTGCTATAGCTTCAAGGTTAGTTGCATAAGAATCCAAATCAAAGCTATAGCACCTAGCACAACCATTGCTAGAGGAGACATTGGACGACTTAGCTGGCTTCATTGGAGGAAGAGGTGTTATTCCAAAGGGTATCAAATTGCACTTCAAGCGCTTTGTGACTTTGGTCCAATGTCACAAGCTTTTATTGGAGTGTGTCATTGATATCCTTTAGGCTAGCCATTGATTCATTGACCAAAGAGAGCTCTTCGGTCAATTTCTCAATCCTCCCTCGCTCCTTAGCCAAATCCTCTTCTAGGGCAAGGTTTCTCTTCTTTTCAAGAATGAGCAAGTCGTCTTGCCTTTCGAGGGATTTCTCCTTGTAGTCCAATGTCTTCATTAGCTTAGCCACATGATGCATTGCCGGTTTGCTAAAGCTTTTAATCACATCATTCAAATCATCCTCACTTTCCTCATCACTCTCAAGATCATCATCAATAGAGAGCTTGGATGAGGGTATTACCTTGCGTCCATGGGCCATGAAGCAAGAGGGGTTGGTGTAGCCCTCGTCGTCGTCACTCAAGTTGGAGAAGAGGCGCTCCTCGGTGGGTGATGACGACTTGATGGCGATGGTGGCAACACCTCCATCACCTTTATCCTTCTCCTTGGGATCCGCCTCATCACCGGAATACCACACTTCTCCAATGTGAGCTTGCCCAACCTTTTTCTTGACCATCTTTGGCTTGGCTTCATTGTTATTTGGACACTCAGCGATGAAGTGACCATATTCACCACATTGAAAGCAAGCTCTCTTGGATTGACGAGCTTTTCCTTTGTCTTCACTTCGTTTGCTCTTGCTAAATCCTCCACGGCAAAGGTATTGCTTGAACTTCCTCACCATGAGGGTCATGTCTTCATCATCACTCTCATCTTCACATAAGACTTGATCACTTGAGGCCTTCAAAGCGACTTCCTTGTTCTTGATCATTATCACATTCTTGGCCATTTGCTTGACCTCCTTGGCTTCTTCTTCTAACATCTCGTGAGCAACGATTCTCCCAAGAATGTCACTTGGTGTAAGCCTCTTGAAGTCCTTTCTCTCACGGATGAGAGTGAGCAAGGTAGGATTCCTTGGTCCAAAGGCTCGAAGAAGTCTCTTGACCACCACGTGATCCGTCAAGTCTTCACTTTCAAGGCCTCGAATCTTGTTGACCAAAAGCATGATCCGGTCGTACATCTCTTAAAGAGTCTCATTGTCTTCCATCACGAATCTTCCGAGCTTGCCTTCCAAGAGCTCAATCTTCGATTCTCTCCTTCGGGGGTGCCTTCATGAGCCACTTGTAATGTGTCCCAAATCTCCTTGGCCTCCTCAAGCCCATCAACCTTGTTGAATTTCTCCGGGCTCAAGGCGGAGAGAATAGCATTGGCGGCTTGAGCGTTGCGGTGGATGCTTAGCTCTTACTCCAGAGTGAGGTTCATATCCTCCATAGGCACATCGTTACCTATGCAAACAATCCTCCAAATGCTAGGATGCAAAGTGATTAGATGCAACTTCATCTTGTGCTTCCAAGCGGCATAGTGTGTACCATCAAAGTGAGGTGCACGCCCGAAAGGCACGGAGATAAAGTTGTTAGAGGGATTATTAAGCTTGTTGTAATCAAAAGGTATAGAAGCTCCCCCTGTCTCCTTGATTGGAGATTTTTCTCCATTTGCATCGTCTTCATGTCGATTATCCACTCCCGACATCTTGGATCGACTCTAGGCGATGAAGCCTATTAAGAGCGTAGGCTCGATACCAATTGAAGGCCCGTTGATGTCGCCTAGAGGGAGGGTGAATAGGCGATCCTGAAATTTTTCTCAAAATGCAGCGGTTAAAACACACAGGCACCGAAACTTTCGGTACTTGAACCCCAGAACTTCTAGTCAACACAAGCTGTCCGGAACTTTCGATGTTGCAGTCCAAAATTTCCAGTGTTCTATGACTTAAAAGGATTTGAACACAAAATTTAAGTAAATTCAACACAAGTTTATTGCTAGCAACATGAAGATACACACAGACAATTGAGACAAACAACAGGAGGTAACGGGATAGCACACGAGACACAAGAATTTTACCCAAAGTTCGGATTCAAAGAATCCTACTCTCCGTAAAGTTGGGTTTCAATTAACCCCTTGCCTCACCAAGCAAATCCCTGGGAAGAAGTTTACGGCCTTCAATTCCAACGTTTCTAGGTTCTTACCTAGAGGTCAAATTGACCACAAAGATCCAAATTCGATCCTATAGCGTGATCCACAAACATGAATTGCTCTACCTAGACAATCTTCAAAAGATCAGTTTGATTTGTCACTATCCATACCTCGTTTCCTTGCGGAGGAGAGGTGATCCTTCACAAACTTTCCTGGGCCAATCCACAATACTCCGGAAGCTCACGGGAGACACCTAACCTTCTAGGAGATTGCTCTCCAAGAGTAATAGGCACCACTCCTAAGCCTGCAAGAATCACCAAGTGCTCAAGTCACCTAGCTCTCTCACTCTCACAATCACTCCAACACTCAATCTTCTCACAAATTTTGTTTTGTGGCTCAAGAATTGAGTTGGAATGAGCTAGAACACCATGGGAGAGGCTAGGGAACCGAAGTTTGAAAGTTGGATGGCCCCCGAGTAAGCCGGGGACAAGGTGGGATATATATAGGTACACGCTTGCATCACCTAGACATTACTCACAAACTCAGCCGGAATACTCGTCGGGAAGTTCCTGCTCGGGACTACCGGACGTTCCGGCCTACACTTGGTACAAAGGTTTTGGCTGCATGGCAATGAAGACCGGAAGTTCCGACTTGGAACCCCGGAACTTCTGATGGGCTTTCTCTGCCATGGGAAGGAGTAATTTTCAAAAATAACTCCAATAATTCTCGCTCCAGAATTCTGACTAAGAGCACTTAGATCATCTCATGGCATGAGTTTCACCCTATTAATAGTACGGTTTTTCCTAAAACTCAAGATTTGAGAAAAAATACTACTATGAACCGACGTTGAATCTTCTCTCCTTTTTGCAATTGATATTTGAGGGTTCTACTTTTTCAAAACCTGCACAACTAAGCATCTAGGGACTAATTCTCCTACACACATCTCAATTAAACATATTAGTCCCTTAACCAAATTGTTATTAATCACCAAAACCCACTTAGGGGCTAGATGCACTTTCGCTGAGTTACAAACTGACCCTTTTTTGCAATTAGATATTCATTGATGATGCAATCTCATATTCATTGATGTTGCAATTATATATTCACATTCTTATAGAACTCTATGTTTGCACTTTTGTTTGAAAAAAGTCATTACACTACGCTGAGCGTGTCTCGCTGGGAGCACCAAGATGTAATCGAGACAAAAAAGGTGAAGCTTCTTAGGAACTAAGAAATGACGAGGTAAGCATCTATTGCCAAAAACTTTTGTTTTTCTTACATGTAAATGCCATTTGGAACTAATGTGCAACAGTATGGTAGTTGAGTTGCAACCGACCCTTTTTTGTAAATGATGCACAATTAGATATTCATTGATGTTGCAATTAGATATTCACATTCTTTACGGAACTTTATGTTTGCATTTTTGTGTGAAAAATAGGTTGTTACTGTGCTAAGCGTCTCTGCGTTGGGCACCAAGATGCAACTGAGACGGAAAAAGGTGAAGCTCCTGGGCATGTTGATCCAAATCCATCCATTACCAGCATGGATTATGTAAGTATAACCATATACAACACACAATTCTGTGCATTAGTGTTTTGCAACCTGGCTTTTCATACTTTTTTGTATTGTGTGAAAAACATGTTGTATTAGGTCTAGGTGCAATGCAAGGAGCACAGAAGGGTAGGAAAGGTGAGAAGAGGAGGCTGGTCAAAGATGGAAAGATGGTTAAAGATGGGAGGTATTATGATCGCAAGCGCAAGGAGTATGAGTCACGTTTAGACTCGCTGCGATGTGAAGCTGAACATGAGATTGCAATGCTGAACTCCAGAATTGACAGCAGGCAGGCCCCAGCTCACATGATGAAGAAACCAACTTCCCAACAGAGTCTGATGATGACATCAATAACTTGACCCCCTCCAGTCAGACTTTCACAGGAGGAATTAAGCCAAGGCTTGGAAGACTTCAGTGAGTTTTAGAGGATGATTTTCAAGCGGCTTGGCGACAAACTGCTGAAGAGGCCCAGGCAGTATGTTTCTCCTTTCAAGGTTACAGGAAGCCGGCCTCAAGTCCCTTTGGAAACGGAAATTGCACTGACGAGGAAGATCAACGTTGATCCTGACTTGAAACGTTATGGTCATGGATATTGTATGACTTTAGTTATTTATACTTGCAACTGGCACTCACATCTGCTGTTTTTTTTGTTTGCAGTAAATCTTTGTTACATTTTGGTATGCTTTGCGACCTTAGTGATGAAGACCTGTTATTGACATTTGCTGACAATGAATTAGGCGAGTTGGGCATCATAGATTTCTTTGTCCATTGCCTTCGCCACGATGACATTGTCCACAAGGTTGATTCTGTTGGATATAGGTTGTTTGTCACCACTGCCTTCTATGTGAGTTTTTTGTATGATTTTGTTTTATTTTTTGCCATTACATTTTTGTTTTTTTGTTTGTGTTTTGAATGATGTTTTTTCAATGTAAACATAGTTCCATGTTGCTTCGACTGAAAGAATCATGAATGACGCCAAAATTGAGACGGAGGAGTTTGTTCTTGTTTGGAAAACTCTGCAGACGGAGTTGGAAAATTATGACCTGTCAAAGGCAAAACTGGTTAGCAATTTTTTACTCATGTTGTCTTTTTTTTCAATACAGTAGCAACTGGAATCTATATGCACAGACTTGCAATTATTATGTACACAGACTTGCATTTATTATATGCACAGACTTGCAACTGGAGTAGCAACTTGGAATCTATATGCACAGACTTGCAATTATTATATGCATAGATTTGCAATTATCATATGCACAGACTTGCAACTGGAGTAGCAACTTGGAATCTATATGCATAGACTTGCAACTAGTTTTTTTTAACGATTTCGGTTGTTTTTTTTGTGTGTGTTGTCGATGTGTGTGTTTGCAATTAGCAATAATCGCTTTGTTTTTTAATGCAGATATTCATTCCAATTAGAGATGGATGCCATTTTTTGCGTACTGCTTCAACTTCATCCATAAGCGCATTGACTACTAGATTCGAATGACTACTACTTGAAGTGTACTGACCAGGTAGAACGTCACCAGCATGTGTTTTGCAAAGATCCCAATTATTGATGTTGCGCTCCAGAAGGTCTCAAACAGGAAATTACCTCGAGTTAACAGATGGAAGAGACCTTTTGTTGATGTGACGAAGCAGAGTGGACCTAATGATTGCTTATTTTTTGCTTGGAAATACATGGAGTATTATGACGGGGAGTTGCTGACTAAGAAAATCAACCCGGTGAGCTATTTCATTTTCTTTTTTTGTACTTAACGATCTGAACATCACAAATTAAGAGGATTAACCTTTTTTTACAAACTCATCTGTCTTTTTTGCTCATGCAATTCAAGGGGATGATATACATATGTGAGTTAATGCTCTACGAGTTGTTCCATCCACTCAACCAAGTTGATCTACCTGAATCACTGGACAAGTTTAGAGTGGGGGACATCGGGTTGATTGGAACAGCGGCATCAGTCAGTAGGAACTATTTATGTTGTCGTTGTAAACACGATGTGCAAGTGTATCTTTTGAACTAAATGTCTGTTTTGTGTGAATGTTTTGTCAGAAAACTATTTAGTTTGCGTAGAAAATTGTTTAGTTCTGCCAGAATTTTTAGTTGTGTTTAGGTGGACTTGGAGTTACAACTGATGCTTAAACGAGGTTGTAACCATTGGAACAGCTTGTGTCGCTACTGGTTTTTACTACCAGAGTTGCAATTGGTAATCTAATGTATATCGTGATTATTTTTTACAACCTGTTTTTGTGATGGAATTTTTATATATTTTTCAAGTGTATAGTATACTACTCTTTTTAAGTGTCGAAATTAGATCTGTGCATTATTTAGCAACCGTTCTACCACTATAGTAGCAACCAGCAACCAACAGAGAGTGGCAAAACAAGTATTGCAATCGGTGTACAAAAGTGGTTGCAACCCGAATCGTAGATGAATAGCAACCGGGCAACCATCGACTTGCAATTGGTCATCTGTAGCAACTTGTCCACTAGTAGAGTTGCAACTGGGAGGTGGCACATGAGTTCCAATTTTTCATGTGAAAGTTAAATATGCATCAGGAGACAAGTAGTAGAAAAGATTTTCAATTGGCATACAAAAGGGGTTTGCAAAAATGAACATAGATGAATTGCAACTGGCAACCATCACACTTGTAATTGGTCTTTTGTAGCAACTGGCCCACCAGCAGAGTTGCAATTGGACGATGGTATATGAGTTTCTTTTTTGTGTGTAAATTAAGATGCACTAGAGTTGCAACTCGCGTACAAATGGGTTGCAAAACTGAATAGCAAATTAATTACAACTACCAATCATCATACTTGCAATTGGTTGTGAGTAGCAAACACGAGTTGCAACTGTCCTATAAAAGGGGGTGCAACCTGAGCAGCAAATGAATTGCAATTGGCCAACCATCAAAACTAGCAGAATAGTAGTAAATCAGATTCAAATTCATAGAATTCAGTTTCAACCTGTTTTTTAATTATCATCAAGAAAACAAAGTAAATAACAATATAATGTTTTCATTCAGATTCACAGTTGTTGTCATCACTGCCTTTCAGGAAATCACCGTGGTCAGATGCCTCATCATTCCCACCATGTTGTTCATCTCGTTGTTCATGTATTCTTGGGCGACCTCTCTTCCGGTGAGCCCCAGCTTGTGTTTTGGCACCCCTCTTTTTTGCTCTATTCTCTGCTGCTCTGCTCTTGTTTGGGTTCAGCGGGCATGTTGTGTTGTAGTGGCCTCTAACATTGCATGTTTGGCAATACTTTCTTCCTGTAGCTCCCTGTGTATATGCTGTAAGGATTGCAAGTTTGTTTTCCCTTTTCAGCAGATTGGTTCACCCTGGCAGATTTCCTACCTTTGGTGCGCAACACTAGTGGTTCAGCCAATGATATACCAGCGAGATAGTTTGCAGAGGTTGGATCAAGGGTTGACCTACGATCAGGCTCACTGTACAACACATCAGGCGTACTACAATCTGGCGTTGATGCAGCATCACCAATATTCTACATTGAAATTGAATCAGCATGCAGCTTGCAACTAGTACTGCTTGATGGATTGGATGGGTGCATAGAAGAAATAACTTCTGGGGATTGGAGAAGCTCAATCCATGGAGTGATTCTATCTACTTGCCTCACTATTTTTGTGTAAGCTCGATCTATTTTGTTGCTTGCTCTGTCGAGCTTCATTAACTTAGGTAGTAGTTTTGATAGGCGCGAGTGCTCTGTGTCCCCTAGGTGCCCAACCTGCACAATGTCATGTCTCTCCCATGGAACCGTAGATCTTATGTCACATGTGTATCATTTTTAGAATGTATTTTTCTGGTATGCTTTGCACCTGGAGGTGTGTGAACGCCTTTATGATGTGCATGCAGTAACATACATGCTATTTTTTTGTAGTTTTTATTTAATATACGTAAAATAATCGGGTGCTGTGATGCGTAATGAGAGATGTCATAGTGTTGCAACCAGCGTACCTGTGTGCTCCCAATGCTTGCACTCACATTCACACATGCCTGCTTCTTTGTCTGCTACCATCCTGAAGGCATCTTGCGCCCAGCAGAAGCTCCCCGTCCCTTTCTCATGTCTCACTAAGTAGCCATTCTTCACTTCTAGATCAGGATTAGGCTCTATGACAAATGTTGTGCTGTTATTATATTATTTTTTGTATTCCTGGTACACAGCTCTTGTGTATACCCTGCTGAGCTGCTCACCGAACCTTGATTTGCAAGCTCGGACGACCTCAGCCTGCACATTTTTTATTAGGATGCAACTAGATAGAGTTTTTTTGTAATCACTCTATCACAACTAGTTGCAATTGCACTAAAGCAACCGTTGCAATCAACCTCATGTGAAGTTGCAATTACTGTACATGAAGTTGCATCAAACTACAGGTACAAATAGAGTTGCAATCACAGCATAGTTATTAGTTGCAATCAACTTCAGGAAACAATTGTAATTATAATACGAAGCTGCAATCAGCACATTGAAGTTGCAATTATGATACCAAATTACCTGCGAGTAGTGTGTCTCACCCACATCCATGTGGTCTATGTGCTGAAGTGAGTCAAGCACCCTCTTTGCAAACATGTGGAGAGTTGTACTATCGTTAACATAATCATCCTTCAGCACTCGTTCGCTTTCGATCTTCGTGTGGATGTCATTCTCTCGTAGTACATTCCCTTGAAGTATGTTGCAATCTAGCTCTTTTTTCCCACAATGCGTTTATCACGGGTTATCAATGATTCCACACTCATCTATCAGGTTCTTCAACTCCACCTCAAATTGCGTAGGTCCGAGGGGATAATTTATAAGAGATTCTAGCCTTTTCCTCGGAGGTTTTTATCTTTGTGTTGTGTGTACAGCTGGTTGAATTCGTATTCCTGTGGCCTTGTTATATGCCATCTCAGCCCCTATGTTGCGATTTGTCAAACACATTGCTTCTCTCATTGCTGCATCTTCATCTGTTGCATTCACAAAAAAAATGTCAAATAGCAGTTGCAAAAAACCATATCAAAACAAGCAAACAAAGAATACATTACACTTGCAATTGGGCTTAAAGTCATACCTGTCAGGATCACATAGGGCTGGTGCCCGCCCATGCAGTTCTTGAAAGTTTCAAACAACCATTTGAATGTTTCAATCGTTTCATCCCAAAGCAGTGATTGCCCAAAACTTACATTCTTAAGGTTGTTGTTTGCCCCAACAAACATGGCCAGCGACATGTTTTTTATGTTTGTTTTGTGTGTCATGTCGAATGTTATCACATCACCAAAATCTTTGTATTCAGCTCTTTGGCTTGCATGACTCCAGAATATGCTTCTGAGTACATTTGTTTTCGGATCAAAATCCACATCCCAATAGAAGTACTCATTGCTTGCCATGCATTCTCTAAAAAACTGAAAAAGCTTGCCCAGATCACTATCCTTGTTTTCCCAAGTTTGCTCTGCCTTCCTGGAACATAAAAATTATCAAGTAAATTATGATTGCAACTATGTAGGATACAATTGCAAATTGAGTGCAAGTTGTTACATACATGTTCTTCACATCCTTCTCCGTGAATGGCCGCTTTTGACGTCCACTAAATAGTTCGTGACATCACATTCATTGCAGCCCTGGTGTGCGACACTATTTCTTGTCATGATAGCAAACAGGTCATCTACTGTCGATTCTCTTTGCTTGTGAGCATGCATGTATCGCACCATCCTCGGCGATGGTTGCAGTATGTGGTTGTGTATTTCCACAACATGGTCAAAATGCCATTGACTGTTTTTTCATCTTCCTTGACCTTAACATATGCACGACAACCCACTCGTTTTGATGTTTTTCAATCTGTGGCTCATCATTACATGGTTGATGATACCCCTCTCGGTTCCAAACCCAGTGTGCAGTTTGCTTGCTAGTTCTTTTCACTCTCACACTAAACCCTGCCATTTTTGTATCAAATGTCCGCCTCACTCTTGGGATAAACACATCAAGTATGTTTGGATCATGCAAAAAGTTACGTGGTGGTAAATACGTATGAATTCTGGAGTAATAGGAAAAAACAGAGTTGCATCACAACTAGTCGCAACCAAAAGACAGATAAGTTTTTGCAATTCTTTGTTACACTGGTTGCAATCAACTATATCCACTAGTTGCAATTTCATTTAAACACCAGTTGCAGCTCCAGTTTTGTTACACCAGAATCGGTCTAACAAACGGAGTTGCAACGGTGTTTAGATGAAGTTACAACCATGTGCAACTGGTGGAACAAACTCGGAGTTGCAACCGAGGCGGTATACTGGTTGCAACCTAAATTAAACTGTTGCAACTGGGGCGGTATACTGGTTGCAACCTAAATTAAACACCAGTTGCAACCTAATCTAAACACCATTGCAACCCAATCTAAACACCAGTTGCAACTCAGCTAGATGCAGCATAACATGATCACACATAACATGATTTGCAACCGACATTGCAAGTTGACTCATCAAAAATCAAAAATCATAGCAAAATCAAAAATCACAAATCACAAAGAAAATCAAAAATCAAAGAGACTCACCAGTGGAATCGTGGCTAGGATCGACGAGATTAGGGATCCGAGAGTTACCGGCAGGGGTCTAACATTGTGGTATGATGCAATGGATCATCCCACTGGGCAGGGGGGTCGCTTGAGTAATTGGGGTCATCATTAGTGCCGTCGGAAGACTTGCTGTCGGAGATTTTACGGTCGAATGTTCAGCTCTCACGATAATCAGTTGCAATTTTTGCTATAGCACGGAATACACATCCTGGAATCGTGAGAGAAGCTGTGGTAGCAGCGGCGTGGCCATGGCTATTTTTTCACAAAGACGATTCGTGGAGGTGGGGAGGAAGGCAACGATCCGCCAAGGTGGGGTGGGGAGAAAGGCAGCGCGTTCCACGGGGGTGGCGGTGGGGAGGAAGGCGACGATCCGCCGGGTGGGGGTGGGAAGGAAGGCATCATGATCTGCGGGTGTCGGAGGTGGGGAAGAAGGCGGCACGATCCGCGGTGTCGGGGGTGGGGATTTGTGCCGGCGCTGTCGGTTTTCCGTGATTTTTTGTTTCGCCGCACGTGACTCGATCTATTGCGCTGCACGAGACTTGATCTGTTGTGGCGTGTGCACACGTGGCTCCTGTGCAACACAATGCTAAAATGCACCCTGTATGTGTCTATATATATATATATATATATTAATTCTTGAAGATTAGTGCAGTCCTGAACAAACATAATGTGACAGCACACTTCTCCTAAAATTAATTTTCAAGTATGACGTATACACATGATACTTTTCAATGAGTAATTGCATAGGTTCAGTTGCATACCATTTCATGCATGTTGTAATTAAAAGCTAAGGCAGAGATATGGAACTTTGCAGTAAATATACCTCCATTTTCCACATTTTCCGCAAGCTCATCATTTCTTTCGTAATCGTGTATGAATAGATGCTTTGTAGTCAGGGGCGGATTCAAGCCCCGGGCTAAGAGGGCTGCAGCCTAGGACGCAGCTCAAATTTTCTACAAGCATGTCTTCCGCAGCCTATAAAAATCCCTGACGTTTAACCCAACATAACCTCTACTACATCCAGCCCAAACGACCCTTTATTAATTAGTCTTTTTCGAATGGTGTTTATCCGTTTCTGTTTGTACACTAGTACAGATGCTCTCATCTATGACAGGCTCTCAAATGCCTAGGTTTTACGGACCGTCACAACGAAGTCATCTCAAACGGACCTAAAAAGAGGAAGACAAAGAAGTACTTGCACAGATATATTAGATGTGCAAAAAACTCAAGCCCATCACGGATGATACCTATCGGTGACAGGCTCAAATCACGGCCTGAAAAAGATAACCTACGATATCTTTGTCGGGCCCCAACAGAAGCCCGTCTCTGATAACACTCATCAGTGACGGGCACCAACCTGAGGCCCGATTGAGATAACAATTAGGCCCATCACCGATGTGTCATCGGTGGCAGGCTCCAACACACGTTATGCTTTGAAATCATTTAACCTAGCCCGAGAGCTGATTCATATCTACACATGAGCACGAAAAATTTCTAAGTCCTCACATTGCGAACCCTAGCACCGCCGCCGTCTCTCAGAGCCGATCGCCGCCATCCCTCGCGCCCTCCCGAGCCCGACGCTGTCGTTCTCTCTCACTGCCACCGAGCACCACCATTCCCGAGCCCGAGCGCCGCCGTCCCCGAGCCCGAGTGCCACCGTCCTCGAGCCCGACCACCGAGCACCACCATGCTCCAGGTAAGTCCATCTTCCTCATGTGCTGTCGTGCTCCCTTATATATACATCTGAGATGACCATGTATTCGTTGTTTCCTCCTTTGTTTCCATCAAACCCTAGTCATCATGTCTAGTTTATGCGCGTGTAACAAGTTTTTACACACATTGTTCCTCTTTCGTCCTCTAATTCGGAGTCGCTTTTATAACGGCCATAACTTCTCATACGGACTCCGATTTAGACGTTTCATATATGAAAATCGATCGAAAAAAATTTGTATGCGTTTGTCTTTCACTTCGCCGTGTTCGGCAATTTTAATTTCCCCAAAAACGGCTCGAAGGTTGCCTTTTTGAGCCCAAAAGCTTTTTCCCAATTCTGAGTGTGTCTTCCGAATTTTCCACAGCCACGTATTTTGCTTGTTTAGGCTCAAATTTTATGTGGTTACCTCTCGTGTGTTCCTCAGTCAAGAAAAATATAAAAAATAAAAAGAAAAGGTCAAAATTTTCCTTTCTTGGTCAACAATAGATGAAAAGAAAAATAGAGAGGGGCAAAAGAGGAATAATATCTAGAGGAGCACATAGAGAGATGCAATATATAGATCTCAGATAATGTAACTTTTGTAACTTTTGTTTTGATTGAGATAAATTCAAATATTCATTCTCCTCCGTTTCAAAAATAAATTGTATATATGAATGGATGTGTGAAATATGTGAATGTCATATGTGAGTTATGAATTAGTTTTGTGTAAATATACAATAATTGTATATATGAATGGGGCTGCTGGAAATGGGAATATATATCTTTGTGAATAATTGTATATGTGAATAATTTTCAGCGGGAATATATATTTTTTCAGAAAACACTCATCCGTGACGGGCCTAAACTTAAGCCTGTCACAGATGACACTTATCGGTGACGGGTCTAAACTTAAGCCCATCATAGATGACACTCATCCGTGACGGGCTTTAGTTTAGGTCCGACAAAGATAAGTACATCAGTGACGAGTTTTTGCCTGACACATATGACTTCTCACATCACTGACCTTTGGTCGTGACGGGCGTTATACCCGACATAGATGAGGGTTGCCGTCCAACACAGGTGAAGGTTTTCGTTGTAGTGGTAGCTTGTTCACTACCAGTGCAATCGACTCTCTACAAGAAGATGAATAGATTTTTCTTTCTAAGCAGTTAGCATGTAATATGACATCATGCAATTGACATGCTATAATTCCTAACCTTCCTCTTTCTTGTTTCCTGACGAGTAGAGGCAGGCCCGAGACTTCCCTCGCTTGAGTTAGCCAACTCCCTTTTCTTTTGAATGAGAGCTTGTAGTTTCTCTTAATTCTTTCTGCTCTCCCTCTTCCATATTCATTAAGGTAGGTAGTATTCTCATTTTCTCCTTCGCTTGCCATTTTTTTCCTGTAGAAAAATACAATGGTTTAGTATCTTATTTCACAATGCGAAGTAATAGCAGGTCTACTAAAAAAGCTTGCAATTCTGTAAAACAAGAGAAAAGTAAACAATAGCATCTGAGAAGAGGGTGAAATGACTTTCTGTTTTCATTTGCATCAACAATTATTCCGTCAATATCTGATCTAACGGGAGACACATCTGTTGGATCGGTAGTAATGTCTATGCTGCCACCTAAATCAGGACATTGTACATGCTCATTTTCATGGTCAGAACTTTCAGTTTGTACTTTAGCCATATCATAGAAGTCTCTTGGATTTGACTGAATAACAGCACTCCAACCATTGTCACTTGGGTCTTTTAACATAGTATACTTGGATTGCTTGAGAGGCCAAAACAAAAGGCTCATCGGACAGCTTGCTACCAGTATTAAATAAATGCTTGAAATTAACGTCCGTGATTCCCAACTTATCGATCTTAACCCACTTGTCATGTACACGATTGTCAACCCACTCACATTTGAAGAGAACAATATTTCCCTTGTGCTTATAGTCCAGTTCAAGGATTTCAGTTATAGCACCATAAGTCTTATTTTCCACCATTGGATTATTATTTCCAGCAGATTTGGAAGAGGTTTGAGCAACTAGAGCCACTCCACTACATTGGACAGTCCTACCCTCATCATAGGACTTGGTGTGCAAAATATGACCATTAATAGTGTAACTATTGTATTTAGTTGCTACTACCAAAGATTCATTAGCTAAAGTTTGAATCTCTTCAGAAACTTCCTCACCATTTCTTAATAACTCTGCCACATGAAAACCAAACCATTCATGAAACTTCTCATAGTGAATACGACTGATTTCACTGCTGTTTTTATAACCAAGTGACGATATGTAGTCATGATTTTTCTGCAAGGTTAAATATAATTTTATTGTTTAAATTGCAAAGAACCAGCAAGCTATATAGTAGTAAGATAGTTAGCATAGCCTACCTCAAGTATGGCTCTATATGATCATAATTAAATAAGACATATCTATGTGCTTGGAGCCATGTGTTGTAGTCTAAGGTCACGATGCACTTGCCAGACAAATCTTGACCAATGTTGTTGTAGAAGAATGGCATGGTAATTGAGCTTGGCTTATCTATACTATTTCTGGATTTTCGAGAGAACCTAATTTCACATCCTTCTAAATAACGAGAGCAAAATGTGAAGACTCTCATCAAACAAATAGCCTTCAGCAATTGATCCCTCAGGATGACTCTTGGTGCGCACATATCCCTTTAACCTCATTAGAAACCTACATAGAATTAATACAACACCAGATTATATTCAGATTATATAAACATGTGTAGTTATACAATACTTGTAGTTTGTTTTTGAATATTACCTTTCTATTGGATACATGTTGCGGTACTGAACTGGGCCAGAAATCCTTCCTTGGGTAGGAAGATGTACAATTAAGTGAACCATAATATCAAAAAATGCTGGTAGAAATATAATCTCCAGAAGGCTTAATGTTTCAGCAATTTCAGCATCTAACTTTTCCATATCACTTATGGAAATAACGGGAGAGTATATTTTCTTAAAGAAGTTACTCACACGAACCAATACCACACTAACATTTTCTGGCAATGTCTTTCGTATTGCTAGTGGAAGCAAGTTGTAAGAGGATATGGTTGTCATGACTCTTTAGACCAATTATCTTTTTCTCCTTAACATGTACATGCCGGTGAATATCAGAGGCATAGCCATCTGGTAATTTGACTTGTTCAGAACTTCACAAAACAATTTCTTCTCTTCAGAACTCATTGAGAAAGGTCCAGGAGGCAAAAAAATAAGAATCCTCAACTTCAACAGGATGCAAATCTTCCGTATATCAAGAAGTTTATGATCCAATTGTGGAGATTATGGCAATCGGATATCCACATGGCAAGCTTATCTGACTGGAGATAGGGATAGGTTGCGGCTGCCAATTATGTAAACCAACTATGACTTGGGTGTTACGTTGCCGATTAGATAAGGCAACGACTCATAGTCATGGTTTGGTAAGATTGAGGAAACCGACTTAGAGTAAGATAGGGTTTCCGATTTGTAAGCCCGCATCCCAAGACTATATAAGGGGGGTAAGGGGCGTCCCTTGAGGGATATCATATGCTTTATCAGCTTTCAGCTTTAGATTCAAGAGATCAATAAACACTCGGCGGATCGAATCCCCGAAACAGGAGTAGGGTTTTACCTCACGAGAGGGCCTGAACCTGTCTAAATCTTGTTTTCCACATAACCCATCGAGCTTGGGGATCTTGACTGCACCCCTAATTTTCTATTGCCGAAACCGAGTTTCGACAGTTGGCGCGCCAGGTAGGGGCCCGCGCGTCAAGACTTCTTCGACAATCTCGCCGGCAAGCGCAATGGGATCTTCTCCAGGCATCAGCGACTTTGCCGTCAACGACTTCAACAAGCTTTCCTCCTCCGACTCAGATTCGGACCAGTCGGGAGGGGAAACATGCTCGGCACCGTTCGGGCTACCGAACGCCGCTGAGATCTGCGACACGCTTCGACGTCCAAGATGCAGCCCATCCACTTTGAAGGAGGAATCCACTCGGCGCCGTTCGGACTACCGAACGCCACCGAGATCTACAATGTCTTCTCACCTCCCCGTCGGAACCAGTCCACTCGGGGGAACAAAATCTCTCGGCGCCGTTTGGATTACCAAACGCCGCTGAGATCTACTGCAAGCTCCTCTCCCCCGAGCCAAGATCGACCCACTCGGAGGGATCCATGTCATCAAGCTACGACTCGGACTGGAACGATCCAGATTCGAGCAACCCAGGCTCAAGGGAAATCGCCGTCATCCTCCAACCGTTCGGGTCATGCTCATCCTCGGAGCTTGATGAGTACCTCAGCTCTTTAGGCTTTGACAATCTTTATGGCATCCCCTCGGACGAAGCCAACGACTCTGACTACGACAAGGATTACGAGCCGAAGTGCTTCGACGTCCTCATGGCTGAGGTGACCGAGACCGACTCAGCCATGGCCCGTAGGGTCGTAGAGGAAGAACAAGCCAAACTTGAGCAAGAGTGCAAGCCGGCGAAAGAGGAGAAGAAGCGCAAGGAGGAAGCCGACGAAGAAAGCGGGATCTCGAGGGCAACCGGACGATCCGTTCGGGAGGCCATATTCCAAACACGAATCCACAACACCAACATCTTCCAGACGCCTCAGCAGAACGCCGTCGCTGCCCTTATGCTCTTGGACACCGTGATCGAGATGGAGCCCCCCGACGTGATGCCAATCTTAGACAAGATCAAGACCATCATCGTGGCTACAGCCAATGGTTCTCCCTCCACCTCAGCACGAAGGCCGACTGAGTCCGTGGCAGAAACGCCCGACAGAAGCCAACTCCCGCCGCTGAGGTCAAAAGATTACAGGAGGCCCGAACAAGACCGGGCGGCCACTAGGTGAAGAGACCTTCGCCACGAGACCACGCACAAGCATCAGGAGCAATCGACCGACTCCCGCGAGAAGCGGCACGGACGACCACCCGTCCACCACCAGGTCCGCCGCAGCAACGACTCCGACTAATGAAGCAGCCTGCCAAGGACCCCGCCGAGTGATCTGCGGGAAGTACTTGACCGGCGTTATCAAGAACGAGATCAACGCTCCCGGGAAGATCGAAGGGGATCGCCTGACAGCAATGACGATGGAGTACCCGCTTTCACTCGGGACCTTCGCCGAGTGCATTGGCCGAACGGTTTCAAGCCGACTGGAATCGAAAAGTACGACGAGAAGACCGACCCCGAGTCGTGGCTAACCGTGTACACCCTCGCCATCCGTGCCGCAGGAGACGACAATAAGGCCATGGCCAATTACTTGTCCGTTGCCCTTGCTAACTCAGCCAGGAACTGGCTCACGAGCTTGCCAAGAGGCTCAATCGGCTCGTGGAGTGAGCTAAGGGACCACTTCATCGCCAACTTCCAGGGCACCTTCGAAAGACCTGGGACCCACTTTGACCTTTACAACGTCGTCCAAAAGCCGGATGAGCCTTTGAAGGACTACATCCGGCGCTTCTTCGAAAAGCGCAACAAGATCCCCAACATCACTGACGACATCATCATTGTCGCCTTCCAGAAGGGAGTCCGTGATGAGCTGTTGATCGGAAAATTTGGGCGCAAACCACCGAAGACGGTGAAGCAAATGTTCGAGACGGCAAACTCTTACGCTAAATCCAGCGACGCGATCAAAGCAGCGCGCCAAGACCGGCCCGACAGGAGGGACGACAAGCAATCGGGAGGAAGCCGGAATCCTAAGAAGGATAATGGCAACAACAACCAGGGCCAAAAGGACCGCAAGCACTGACCTGAAGACCTAGTTGCCACGACGTCCAACTCCCAGCGTCGTCCCCGAGTCACGGCCTACGACGCAATCATGAACGCTCAGTGCACGCATCATCCCAACCACAATCACGCGGCCAAGGACTGCTTTATTTATAAACAGTTCGCCGAGCAATATGCGGCACAGCTCAACAAGAAGCCGACTGATGAAGCCGGTCCATCAGGCACCAAGAAGAACAACCCGGCTGGGAATACGGAGCCCTTCCAAGACCCCGTGGGCGAGCTGAATCACATCTTCGGGGAGCCGCAACCCTATGAATCCAATAGGAAACAGAAGCTAACTGACCACGAGGTCAACGCGGCGCAACCCGAGGTCTCACAGTACCTACGATGGTCGGAGGTGGCCATCGCGTTTGATCGCTCGGATCACCCTGACCGAGTGGTTCACCCGGGTGCTATCCCTTGGTGCTAGACCCGGTGGTCCACAACATCAAGCTCAAGCGCGTCCTCATTGATGGGGGCAGCGCCCTCAATATTTTGTTCGTCAAGACCTTTGATGAGATGCAGATCCCGAGAGCCGAACTGAAGGCAAGCTCAGCCCCCTTCCATGGAGTTATCCCGGGGCTGTCATCTACGCCACTCGGGCACATCGCCCTTCCAGTCACCTTCGGAGTTCGAGAGAATTTTCGGACGGAGAACATCACTTTCGAGGTGGCCGACTTCGAGACGGCCTACCACGCGATCATTGGAAGGCCTGCCCTCGCCAAGTTCATGGCGATACCCCTTTACACCTACCTCTGTATGAAGTTGCCAGGCCCTAACGGCGTCATCACCCTGCGCAGCGACGTAAAGCAAGCCTTCACCTGCGACAAGGAAAGCTGCGACATGGCCTAATCTCGTGAGAGATCGCGTGGCCAGGAGGAAATCCGATTGGCCACATCAACTTCGCGAGGGTGAAATCCCCGCGAAGAAGATAGCCAAATCGGGACAAGGCGATGCCAAGACGAAGAAGATCTCCCTTGATCCATCGAATCCTTCAAAACCGCCGTAATCGATGCCGAACTAGATCCTAAATAGAAAAGCATGCTCGTCACCTTCCTCCAAAATAATAAAGATGTTTTTGCTTGGAAACCATCTGATATGCCTGGAATTCCTAGGGAGGTGATCGAGCACTCTTTACACGTCAAAGATGACGAAAAACCAATCAAACAACGATTATGTCGTTTCGCTCAGGATCGAAAGGATGCCATCAAGGAAGAGCTCACAAAACTCTTAGCCGCCGGTTTTATTAAAGAAGTTCTACACCCCGACTGGTTGGCTAACCCGGTCCCGGTCCGAAAGAAGACGGGCAATGGCGCATGTGCGTTGACTACACCGACCTCAACAAAGCTCGCCCAAAGATCTGTTCGGGTTGCCTCGCATCGACCAAGTCGTGGACTCAACGGCCGGCTGCCAGCTCCTAAGCTTTTTGGATTGTTACTCGGGCTACCACCAAATCAGCTTGAAGGAATCCGACTGCCTGAAAACGTCGTTCATCACGCCATTTGGGGTCTATTGCTACGTCACGATGCCTTTCAAGAACGCGGAGCCACATACCGCGCATGATCCAAAGGTGTTTTCAAACACGATCGGGAAGAACATGGAGGCTTACGCCGACGACGTCGTCATCAATACCAAGCATAAGGATGACCTGATCGCCGACTTAGAAGAAACCTTCACGAACATCCGGGCCTTCAGAATGAAGTTGAACCCGGAGAAGTGCACGTTCGGCATGCCATCAGGCAAACTGCTCGGCTTCATGGTGTCACATCGCGGCATTGAAGCTAACCCAGAAAAAATCAACGCTATCCTAAGCATGAAGCCCCCGAGTAACCAGAAAGATGTTCAGAAGCTTACTGGCTGCATGGCAGCACTAAGCCGATTCATCTCTCGCCTCGACGAACGAGGCATGCCCTTCTTCAGGTTGCTGAAGAAAACAGACGACTTCCAGTGGACTACGGAAGCCCACAAGGCCTTTGAAGATTTTAAAGAATTCCTCACGACACCGCCCGTCCTAGCATCACCTCAACCACAGGAGCCCCTGCTACTATACGTCTCAGCAACCCACCAAGTGGTCAGCACGGTCCTCGTGGTCGAGCGCGAATAAGAAGGACGAGTCCAGAGGATTCAGAGGCCAATCTACTTCGTTAGCGAAGTATTGGCAGGAGCCAAAATTCGCTACCCTTAGGTACAAAAATTGCTATATGGTGTTCTGATAACCGCGAGGAAATTAGCGCACTATTTTCAGGGTCACTCGGTCACAGTCGTCACCTCCTTTCCACTCGGCGATGCCATCCACAACCGGGAGGCGACTGGGTGCATTGCAAAGTGGGCCCTGGAGCTGATGCCAATGGACTTAACTTTCAACGCGAGGACGTCTGTGAAGTCACAAGCCCTGGCGGATTTCTTGGCCGAGTGGACCGAACGGCAAGAAGATGTACCTCGAGAAGACTTTCAATACTGGACCATGCACTTTGACGGATTCAAGAGGATCACCGGCCTGGGAGCAGGAGTCGTGCTAATCTCCCCGATTGGGGAAAGGCTGAGATATGTTCTCCACCTTCACTTCTCCGCCCCACACAACGTCACCGAGTATGAAGCCCTGCTACATGGACTGTGGCTTGCAGTTTCACTCGGAATACGTCGGCTCGTCGTGAAAGGGGATTCCCAGCTGGTTGTCAACCAAGTGATGAAAGACTGGTCCTGTCTAAACGACACCATGGAGGCCTACCGGCAAGAAGTTCGCAAAATTGAAGACAGGTTTGACAGACTAGAGCTATCCCATGTCCTAAGACATAATAACGAGGCAGCTGACGAGTTGGCGCAGTTCGGGTCCAAGCGAGAAGCCGCTCCAACAGACGTGTTCGTAGAGCATCTCTACGAGCAAACTGTTGCAGCCAAACCAACTCCCAACGAGCAAACTGCAGACCAAGTCGCCATGATTGACGTCAACTGGAGAACGCCGCTTATCAGATTTTTAACTCAGCAAGAGCTGCCGGAAGACCGGGATGAGGCAGAACACGTCCAACGTCGCTGTCAAGCTTATATCATGGTTGATTCTGATTTATACAAGAGAAGCCCCTCTGGAGTCCTGATGAGATGCATCACACCTGAGGAAGGACGGCAGCTACTCCAAGATATCCACTCGGGCATATGCAGAAGCCACGCGGCAGCGCGCACCTTAGTGGGCAAAGCCTACAGACAAGGTTTCCTCTGGCTTACGACGGTCTCCGACGCCGACAAAGTAGTACAAACTTGTGAAGGTTGTCAGTTCTTCGCTCGGCAGAGCCATGTCCCAGCCCAAGAGCTACAAACGATTCCATTATCCTGGCCGTTTGCGGTATGGGGCTTAGACATGGTCGGCCCTTTCAAGAAGGCTCCAGGAGGATTCACGCATTTATTCGTCGCAATTGACAAATTCTCCAAGTGGATCGAGGCTAAGCTGGTTGCTACGATCACCGCTGACAAGGCACGAGACTTCATCCTCAATATCGTGCACCGGTTTGGCGTCCCAAACAGAATCATAACCGACAATGGGACTCAATTCACTGGGGGCATCTTTAAGGAATTTTGCGAAGACTTTGGAATCAAAATCTGCTACGCGTCAGTTGCACATCCCAAAAGCAATGGACAAGTTGAGCGTGCCAACGGCATGGTTCTTCAAGGCATCAAGGCCCGAGTGTTTGACCGGCTAAATCCTTACGCCGGCAAGTGGGTTCAAGAGCTTCCCTCGGTTCGTGGTCTCTACGAACTACGCCCGGCACCGGCCAAACTCCTTTCTTCTCGGTCTACGGGTGAAGCCATGTTGCCGAATGAAATGGAGTATGAATCTCTCCGAGTCCGCAGCTTTAACGATGAACGCTATGATCAAGACCGAGCGGATGACCTCACCCGACCGGAAGAAGCCCGTGAGGCACCCTCATCCGCCAACAAGATATCTTCAAGGACTCGACGATACCACGCCGCAACGTTCGAGCACGAGCTTTTATCGTTGGCGATTTGGTTCTATGCAAGATTCAAACCACCAAGGACCGTCACAAATTATCCCCATTATGGGAAGAACCTATATAATTGCTGAAGTGACTCTACGGGAGCGTATCGACTAAAGCGTGAAGACGGATCTATAGTGGAGAACTCTTGGAACATCGAGCATCTTCGACGATACTATGCTTAAATTGCCTTAAGTTTCACGTTTCTTTTGATCGCCAACCTCAAGCAAGATGACTTCTTGAGTTAGCAATGGGGCCGTACATATGCCAATAAAGCATGGTTTTCTTCAAGAACTTATATTTGGCTTATCATTGTTTAATGTTCCTTGATTTGAGTTCAACGTATAAGGACCGAGAATTTTTGATGACCTAATCAAGCTTAGGCTTGGTGACAATCGGACGAAAGTTACTTAAGAAATTTTACATGAAAACTCGGATCAAGGCATTAACATAAATAAGCTGAATATTTGCAAGTCACATCAAAAAGTCATAGACATACAATGTTCATGAAAGTAGTCAAGCTCGAAAGTGGTTCACTACATCGCCGCCACCTTTTTGGCCGACTCGCGCCTCACTAATCAATTCGGTGGCTTGTTCATCCGAAGTACCATCGCCGAACCCCTCCCCGATTGAATCAACATCCACCCGAGGGTAGAGCGACTTGGTCCGCGCAAGGGCAAAGCCCGCTCCCATGATGGCCGTCTGTAAATGTTAGCGAGATATTGATCGTGGGCCCTCCGAAGCTTGTCGAAGACCTCGACGGTGTCCAACGAGCTGGTCCCGAGCCCATTATGGAATAGCGATAAGAGAATCGGTGTTGCCTGCATTAGCAACATCGTCCCGACGCTTCAGCCTTTTGACCCTCTCAACAAAAACATCGTCGAGCTCGGGTCTTGATCTTATAAGCCGTCAAAGACATACGATTTCACAAACATTCGAAGACGAAGCAAAATAAAGAGCGCTGTGTTGAAAAGGCTCACCCTCAAACTCGGTCTCCAGCTCGCCTTGCCGATGTTGGCTTCTTCCAAATTGGGCCCGGAGCGAGTGGACCTCCGACGAGTTTTCTACAACAAGAAAGGTTATCAACAACCAAGATCAACACAGACTACAATTAAAGGCATAAAGATATCGAGAGGATTAAGCGTACTCCCGACTGAACCCCGGAGGTCGAGGTTCTCCTCCCGGAGTGCGGCTATCTCTCTCCTTAAAGCTGCTTCTCTCGACACAGCTTCCTCTCGAGTGGTCTTTAGCTCCTGCTGGATGTTCTCCAGCGAGTTCAAGTGTGGGACCAACTTCTCGAGTGCATCAGTTTTGGCCATCGACCGGCAATACACCCTCCGCACACAATTTCAGAAGATTGATCGACTGAAAAGTGATTACAAAGTTACGACAGAAAAGGAGCAAAACTCATGTTTAACAGCCGTGTCGCTTCATTCAAGCTGCCTACAAGCATGTCTCTTTCCTCGTTCTCCATCTGCTTGTTCAGGATGATGCCCTGTCTCTGGCCTTCGGAATCACGCCACTCAATCTTGATTGGAGGGACCCAGGTTTCAGAAGACTACAACCTGGGGATCTCCTCCACTTTGGCTAAATGGTTCAGAAGAAGCAAATGAAGATACATGAAAAATTGACTGGAGATTAAAAAGCTAGAGATTGGTTCAAGACTTACCAGTTTCGGTGGCTGAATCTTTAACCGGCACTTCCCGGCTGCTTTTCCCTTCTTGGCTCTTGCCCGATTGGTTTTCAGTCGGGGCCCTTTGGGTAGTAGCAGGGGGCTCTCCTGCAGTCGACTGGTTTCCAGTCGGGGTATCCCGGCTAGCGGTCGGGGGCTCTTTCCTTGGGGTATCCTCACTGGGAGGTGAGGGCCTTTCACTCGGAGCGCTCTCGCTCGGGAGAGGGCTCCAGGGTTTTGGCTCCGCAGGCTTGGATGCCTCGGTTGACACAGATGGCGTTGGCCCCTCACTCTACCCAGTGGGGTCTATATTTTGAGGCCTCCTGCATAGAGAAAAACGGGAGCAATCGGGATGAAGACGAAGAAATTTTTAACAAAGAGCTCAGTTTCAGTCATAAGACGTACCTGGTCAATCGGCGGATCTTGGGCGCTGTCTTCGATGACGGCCTCGGAGGAGTCGCTTCAGCTTGAGGGGCTGAGACATCGTCGTCCGAATCATCAATGATCAGCCTTCTCTTGTTCGCCCGCTTACTAATGTCTTCACTCGGGGCCGTCCTCTTCCCGGCTGGATCGCTCTGGATCTTCACGCCACCGGCTGGCTTCTTAGTAGGCCGGGCCGGCGCATCCTCATGATGTATTTTATATGGCTTTGAGATGATGGAGGCATTTTCCTGCAAGAAAGATTCTTTCAACACTAAGAAGTGTGACATCAAGATTGAAAGGCAACAAAGGAGCTAAGTCAGCTTACCGGAGGAGGAGGACGATATAGGCTGTATGGGAGGACCGGCAGCATGAGGCTGCGCTCGACTGCAATTCCAGTCGAGCAAATCTTATACATGCGAATCTTTAAGATCTCAAAGCCGAGGGAGTCGCGGTCTTCCCGATTGGAGTCCCTCTCGCCCTCGTACTCAAAGGCAGGCCTGGACCTCTCCTCGATCGGGCCGCCTGTCGGTTCCTAATGAAGTGCCGAGTGATCTCGCTCGCCCCAAAGACCTTTCGCTTCATCTCCAAGATCTTCGCTAGCGGCTTGTTGGCTTCGTCCCAGTCTTGGGCCACTGGCACGGTGCTCCAGTTGGGTCTAGGCACAGGGGGATGGCCGACGAAGTTTGGCAGGCTGGGTTCAAGGTTGGCGATATAGAACCAGCTCGCGTGCCAACCCTTGTTAGAAGATTTCAAGGGAAGAAAAAAATATTCTTTGCGGAGGGATCCGCGGAGTTGGAAGCCTGCCCCACCAACAACGCAGGGCTAATCCTTGTTCGGATGCGGCTTAAGATAGAACATGCGCCAGAAGAGTTGAAAGTGGGGAAGGATGCCAAGGAAGGCTTCGCAGACATGAATGAAAAGAGCTATATGGAGCATGGAGTTTGGGTTCAAATGGTAAAGCTAAAGGCCGTAGTAATCAAGAAGCCCCCTAAAGAATTCAGAGGCAGGGAGGCTGAAACCGCAATAGAAGAAAGAAGTGAAGACGACGAGCTCACTGGTGTTCGGAGTGGGGAACTCTTCACCGGCCGCCAGGCGCCAGCTCACGATCACCTTAGGAGGGAGGACTCCGTGCTTCACCATCTCTTTGAGGGTGGATTCCTTAACATCTGAAGTCGCCCATTGCTCGAAGGGGATCTCTTTATCTCTCGCCATGAGTGTGGTTTGTAGGGGAATGGATCTGGCTTGGGGGATGGGGATTTGGGATGGGGATCTCGTGGAAGATGAATGCGGAGGCTAGCCGGCAACGAAGCGCGAGCTTCGGATCGGTGGATTGGGTGTGCGCGAGAGCTTAGGGTTTTTCGCCGCAAGCCGGTGAACAGTGTTGTGAGTGGGGAATTTTTTCCGGGAAGACGAAGTGGCGGAGATGACCTCGAGGCTTTGTAAGAGATTTGAGGGTTTCGCTAGGTTTTCTCGCGATTGGGCCGAGCCCATGAGAGACTTACGGCCCAGCTAAGGTGTGGCCTGACGCGTGTCCTTAGGGACTTAAGTGGATGAACTTAAGCAGATTTGCTTTGGCAATATGCGCATGTCTGAGTGCCTCGTACCTTTGGAAATCTTTTCGTACTGCGGTTTGCATAACTTCATAAGAAGTTAGCACGATGCAATTTGAAAGGTGACAAACAGTGAAGCTTTTCATGGTTGCCTTGATGACAGGGACTGTTTGGTTTTTAAGCATTGGATTAAATGATTATGTCAATGCTGTTTTTTTCCACTCTGGTGAAGATCTTTTTAGATTGAAATCAATATTATGGCAAGAGCTATTTAATATTTTGGTCATGCTTTTCAGATGACTGAGAAACTTATTTACCCATGAGGGATGATTAAAATATTTGCTCCGAGATGACTCGGATAGATCCACTTGGATAAACATGAGCTTACCGAGTGCTTCTCACCCACGAGGGTTGATTGAACTACTTATTTTGAGATGACTCGGGCAGATTCACTCGGATGAGCAAGAGTTTGTCGAGTGATGAGATTTTTTATGATTATTTTAGCTTGAGCTAAGCATTTGTATAAGAATGATTTTTCATAGTTCTTGACTATATGTTTAGTCCGATTTTGACTAACCACATAATCGGGGCTACACCTAATTAGGTGCATCAGAGATGCACCTAGATATTTATTTTTGATAATTTTTGGGATATTTTCTAGCCCTTCACAGTCTTTGGAGCTACTCGGGAGATTCAAGCAGAGGTGATGGAATTACTCGGCGTCGAAGCACTCGGCCAAAGAGTTGTTTGGTTGTGTGCTATTTTGATTCGAGGCTGAGCTATCTCGTTGACTGCAAAGGACTCGGGGGCTACTGTGGAGATTATGGCAATCGGATATCCACATGGCAAGCTTATCTGACTAGAGATAGGGATAGGTTGCGCCTGCCAATTATGTAAACCAACTATGACTTGGGTGTTACGTTGCCGATTAGATAAGGCAACGGCTCATAGTCACGGTTTGGTAAGATTGAGAAAACCGACTTAGAGTAAGATAGAGTTTCCGATTTGTAAGCCCGCCTCCCAAGACTATATAAGGGGGGTAAGGGGCGTCCCTTGAGGGATATCATATGCTTTATCAGCTTTCAGCTTTAGATTCAAGAGATCAATAAACACTCGGCGGATCAAATCCCCGAAACAGGAGTAGGGTTTTACCTCACGAGAGGGTCTGAACATGTCTAAATCTTGTTTTTCACATAACCCATCGAGCTTGACGATCATGACTGTATCCCCAATTTTCTATTGCCGAAACCGAGTTTCGACACCAATTGAGCATTCAGATTATTTTTAGATTTCCCATCGATACCCAATTGTGTGTTGATGATGTTGTCACACATTTTTTTTCAATGTGCATGACATCAAAATTATGTGGAAGCAACACATCTTTCCAATATCGCAACCTAAACCAGATAGATATCCTATTCCATATTATTTTTTTTGTCTGTTTCCTTGCCTTTACTATTTGGTTTGGTTTTTTTCTTCTTTGGGTCCTTTCCAAAATCTGCAGGTAGATCTTCTGTTTGCTGAAAAATCTCTTTTTCAGTCAGAGGCTTTGGTGCTGTCCCTAACTCCACATTGCCATCGAATGATGCTACATCAAACCTAAACTTTTGATACGCATCTAAGGACCTCCGATGACCCATGTAACAAGACTTGCCTTCATTTTTCAACCGAATAGAACAAGTATCTGAGTGGCAGTGAGGACATGCTACTTTACCTGAAGTTACACAAGCAAAGACATAACCTAACCCAAGAAAATCAGTGATGGTTTTTTGTAGGGCAGCATGCAACTGGAAATATTCGTCCTTGGAAGAATCGTAAATTCTTACACCCCCCTCAAACATATCATACAAATCATCTACTAGTGGTTCAAAATATACATCCATATCCTTTCCAGGTGCATTTGGACCAGGGATTAGTAAGGAAAGAATGAAGTTTGGTTGCTTCATACATAGCCAAGTAGGTAGATTCATTGGAATTATCACAACAGGCAGATGCTAATCTAAATGGATTAAAGTTATCGGTAGCTAAAGTTAGCCTGAGATTGCGACTATCTGCAGCAAACTCTGGGTATGTGCATTCAAAATGCTTCCAAGCTGGAGAATCAGCTGGATGCCTCAATAGTCCATCCTTCGTGCACCCTTCATCGTGCCACCGTACATCATTAGCAAATTTTGGGGGACATAAACATTTTCTGAAGCCTCTCTTAGATATTTTATGAGCCCACAATGCTTCAGAGAGCAGCTCATGCCATCTTTTTGGATGTTCCTCGATCTTTTTCTTAACTAATTTCAACAAAAACCTTATTACTCGACTCGGCTTGTCCATTGGACTAAGCGTAGTAAGAAGAAGAACTCAACAATTTAATATCATAAGATTCGACAAAGTCTTTTACCTCCGTAGACATAAAAGAACCTCATTGATCTATAGTTAAAGTTTCAGAAAAGCCAAATCTATGAATAATATGCTTTAAAATAGTGTCAATTATCTCCATGTGAGTCATATTCTTGAGTGGCACGGCCTCGGCCCACTTGGTGAAGTAATTCGTTGCAGCTAGCACGAACCGATGCCCTTTTGATGATGAAGGATAAATTCGATCCATGAAGTCCAAAGCCTAACCTTAGAACGGCCTTGGTTTAATAATGGGATTCAACACCGCGGTGGATGTCAGTTGAATATTGGCGAACCATTGACAAGCTTCACTCCCTCTATAGTACGTGAAACAATCATCAATCATTTTCGGTCAATCAAACTGCACTCTCCTAAGTAGCCAATTCATCTTGTGGGAAGATTGATGAGTTTCACAAATCCCCTCATGAACTTATCCTATAGCAACTTTGGATTGATCACTATATAAGCACTTCAGCATCACCTCGTCTATATTTCGGTGATATAACTTATCTTCAAGCAAGGTATACTTAAATGCTTGCCACGAATTTTTTGATTAACTCTAAGACTAGGATCTTTCAAATAATTTATCAAGGGGACTCTCCAATCCTCTTCTGATTCCTAGGCACAAACGTCCGAATCTACAATCAATTTGGCCTCCACACCTTTCGCAAAATCGTGCCCCCAACTTCCTGTGAAAACCCGATCAGACCGGTCGAACCAGGCCAGTCCGACTACCGATCACCTGCATTTAGACTGGCCTTAGCACACGATTAGACTGCCCCTAGTGTGGTATCTCGCCAATTTTTCCCAAACTTTTGAATTCAAGCATCGACTATTCTAAAATTAGGAATATACCTCCCTTAACATGATAACCATATGCTTGTTGAGCCAAATCAGTTGCCCTAGAGTTTTCCTCCCTAGCAACATGTTTAATGACAAAATCATCGAAATTGGCAATAATGTCTAAACATTGATCAAGATATATATTTAGTGACCTGTCAAAACATATACACTCTAGCAACTTGTTGCACTATCAATTCTGAATCACCAAAAGCTTCTACATGTGTAGCTCCTATAGCTTCCAATACTTGTAAGTCGAATAACAAAGCATCATATTCGACTTCATTATTTGTACAAGAATAATCTAAGTGAACCGATGTTTCAAAGATAGTATCATTGGGCAAAATTAAAACTACACCTTTACCCTATACCCTCTTTGCAAGAACCATCAAAATGAAGCTTCCAAGATGTAACACTAAGCAAATTGACCACACTATCATAGTTAATATCAATATGATGATCTACTATAAAATCAACTATAATTTGGCCTTTTATGATTTCAACGACTCATAAACCAAATCATATTCAATTAAAGTATAAACCCACTTGCCAATTCCCCCATTTAGAATTAGCCTTTGCACATGTATTTAGTAATATCGGTTTGACAAGTAACTATGCAAGTACTAGATAATAGATAATGACAATTTGGTACAAGCATAATACGAACATAAGCAGAGCTTCTCTGTAAAGACATACCTCGTTTTGCCATCCAAAAGATGGCAACTCAAGTATGTGATGATATACTCCTTGCCATCCATCTCTTGTGTTAACACAGCACCGATGACACTGTCCTCGGCGGCAATGTAGAGCCAAAATGGAGTTCTAGCTTTAGGCGCTCGCACCATGGATAGAGATGATAAGTATCTTTTAATTTCCTCAAATGAATTGTTGTTTTGCTCCCCAAGTAAAATCAGCTTCTTTCTTCAAACGAAGTATAGGAATAAAAGCATCGATTTTATCGGCTAAGTTGAATATAAACCTCCACAAATAATTGGCCTTACCTAGCAACTTTTGAACCTCTTTCTTGCATGTTGGCGCTTTGATTCTCTAATTTTTTCTATCTTCCTAGGATCAATTTCAACACCTCTCTCATGCACCATGAATCCTAAGATCTTCCCCGCCGACACACCAAAAGCTTAATTAAGTGGATTCATCTTAAAACCATATCGGCGCATCATCTCAAAATATAAGCACAAATCGGCTAAGTGGCCTTCCATGCCATCCGATTTGACAACAATATCATCAATACATATTTCTAAGATTATACCTAGAAAATCACAAAAGATCAAGTTCATTGCCCTTTGATATGTTGCACTAGCATTTTTCAACCTAAAAGTCATGACAACCCACTCAAACAAGTCGACAAAATCGGGAAACCTAAAGGTCATTTTGAACATGTCCTCTTCGGCCATAAGAATTTCATTGTAACCGGCATTATTATCCAAAAAAACTAATAATTCTATGTCCCAAAGCATCATTAATCAACATGTCGGCTATAGGTATAGGATATTGATCTTTAGTAGTAGCTCTATTTAAGTCTCTAAAGTCAATGCATACTCTACTTACCACTCCCTTTCTTCTCAACTAAAACTATGGACACTCACTCCGGGTACCTACATGGTCTATTAAACTCCGCCTTCAATAATCGGTCTATCTCCTTCTTGACATGATTAGAATTAAAGCAACGAGGCGGTTGCTTATAAGGCCTAAAACCATATTTAATAGGAAGCCGATGCTCAAGGCTGTGTCCTGACATCTCATCATGCTTTCATGCAAAGCAATCAACATATTCTTTAAGTAACTCGATTACTTTAACCTTGTAAGGATTTTATATATTTGTTTACCAAAGTCGGCCTTGGAATAGATCCATTACCTATATCTACTTGTTCTAGTGGATCAGCCGATGTTTACCTTGAACCAACTTCTCTACTGTTGGTATTTGTTACAATCACAGATAAATCCACAAGTACATGGATACCGCTGTAGCACTTCACTTCAAAGTATTTCAAGGGTATCGAATCATAGGAAATATGTGTGTATTAATCTAAGAAACAGGTTCATCCAAGGACAACAATAGCGTGAGAGGCGAAGGATAGAGAAAAGCACACAACAAACGAAAGTAACCTCTAACCTAGGCACCACGTCTACATTATCGATTACTATTCTAGCCTCGGCTAAAAACACTTGGCTAAAAACATTCTTCTTCATCCAGAGTCTTAGTACTAAAGCACTTAATATAAATATTAAGAGACAAACCCGCAATTTGTCACCTTGAGTTCTACAAGTGATGGATGAAGCAACACACCAGCCACAGTGTCGCTTTGTTCTTACTGCTACAGTTTGAGATCCCATGCAGTTGACAGCTTAGGACTTAATCTCGATGTCTATTCTTTGAAGGGAGCTGAGGTGCTGCAAGCCCTCCAACACACCAAGATGTGGAAGTCCCAGGTGGTGCCGCCACCGAAGAACTACCTAATCCTAGTGGACACACCAGTGGCACCTTCTGTTTCGCATTTGCGGGCATGAACGATGAGTGTCCATCGGCGGCAACGTACACAAGCATGGCTTCAGCGGTGAGGTTCGATGATGAGGGCACATGGCAGCACCCCGATCGGTGTAAAACAAGGAACACAGAGGGAAACACGGTGGCGGCAACGGGAGATGATTGAGGGCCCAAGAGGCTCATGAAGCCGGCGGCACGGGAGTCATGGTGGGCGAGGAAGAATGAAGCACAGGGGAGGCCAAAGTCATCAGCAACATGGGCCACGAGGCAAGAGCCATTGGTGAGGCGCCCGATGTTAGAGAGAGGAAGTAGAGATGGTAGGGAGGAAGAAGATGAATGACATTGATCTGTGGGTCCCACATAGGTTCACTGTATCTTTTTAAAAAAAATTTCTAATGTAAGTCCCACGATAGGTGGATCCCATTGGTGTTTTTATTTTATTTTTCTTTTAGTGTCATGTAAGCGTCATGTTAGTTAAAGACAAGTCAATCGTGTCACATCAGCTGAAATCACCCTCAAAACCACCGATAAAATTATTTTGTACTAATTTTAATAGTTGAAGGAGTTATCGTATCTATACAGTTGAATGATACAAATTAGATCCTACGTTTTAAGGAAGTTAAAGTGGACTTTTCCGTCCCCATGGCGATGGGGGAACAAGGAATTTTTGGCATTTTTAATTTTATTTTTTTAAAGATTTACAAAAATAACTTCCGAATTTCGAAAATTACAGATCTAATCTCCTCCCGCCCTCGGGAGGGCGTGACTGGAAAAACGCCCTCCCGGAGGGCGAATTATCCGACATGGCGGACGGCCGTGGGGGCCGCTCGCGCGCGGAAGCAAATTTGCAGGCGGCCCCTTCCCGCCCTTGGTAAGGCGTTTTCACCGTGCACGGGGCCGCCGCAAAAGGCCCGCCGCCCGGCATTTTGCAGCAGCCCCCTTCCCGCCCTTGGTAAGGGTGTTTTTCACGTGCACGGGGCCCGCCCGCAAAAAGGCCGGCCGCCTGGCATTTTTGCGGCGGCCCCCTTCCCGCCGTTACCAAGGGCGTTTTTTCACTCTTTTGCAGGCGGCCCCCTTCCCGCCCTTCCAGAGGGCGTTTTTGCCTAAACCCTAATTGCCCTAATCGACATCGACCCACCCTCTCTCGCGTTGTTTGAGATGTAAAATGTTACCGTTGTATTTTTTGCTAATATAACAAATCCATTTGATTTGTGGTATTGTTGCAAATGTAACCGTCTTCGTGATTTGTCGTATTGTTTGAAATGTAAATGTTATCGTCGTAAGGATGCAAATGTAAATATTGTTGCAAGTGTAAATGTTCGAGGTATCGTACATATGTTGTTTGCATTACCTGTGAACATATTGTTTTAACCAAGTTAACTTAGTTGCAATGGTTAAGCAGTTGTTTGTCACAGTGTTACATAACCCATTAGGTACGGATGATACAATACAACTAACTCATCCCCGACGAGTCAAGGCTCGGCTACCTACGGAACCGTTCAAGGGCGATAAGCTTGTCATCAATTTTCTCTTTCCTTCTCGGCGTTGTACTCCTTTTGAGTTTCATATTCAGTTACTTTTAGGCTGTTATATTGGGGAATGACATTGTCTATCCACCTAGTGAATCCACACCTTCTTTGAATGCCCTGGTAAAGAAACACATGTAATCAGTTAGAGAGCCACTAGAGCGAAGACGTTTGCAGAATTGATAAAATGAAAGATGTACAACGAAGTCGTTGTCTAAGTTGGGGCAAATGAAATATCTCCGACCATATGTTCGTGGCTCAAATGAGGTAGCCATCTTGCAACGATCCCTACAACCGCACATAGGACGCTCCGACCATTTAGGGAAACCCAGTGGGTTGTTCCTCCAAGCTAAGCTTGCGATTTCGACACGACGTTCATACTCCATCCAAGCCTGAATGAATTGTTCGGTCGACTCGGGTTGTGTTACTGGTCGACCGATCGAAGCGAGGTTTAACCGTATCGATCCAATCTTTGTATGGACACTGACGTACATCCTCCTGGTTGCACATTTTTTATGGTCGGGGTTAAAAAATGGAACAAGCGAAAAGGTTAAAGAAAGAAAAATTATACTCACGACAAAATCGTCATCCGCAATCTCGGGACACACGAAGCATCTTTGTCCTCTAGTTGCTTGTCTTATGGATCTTACCACGGCAACGTAGACCACGGTGGCATTACGGACGTTCTCGCCATGTGGGTAGTGCCGCTGATCCATAGGCCGTCCAAAGCTTCGGCGCGAACTCGACGTTGGTACTCAGCCTTCCGTTGAAGGTAGTCTGACCTTGTTTCGCTAAGTGGGTAGTAACGTGTTCCGTCGGTTCGTGGGTTCTCCGTATCTATCCACTCAACGAAGTTGCACACCCGACGATATGCCTGCATGAGGTGTTAACACGATGTACAATCAAGTTAGCGTTTTCTGCGTGAAGATTTTGTAGATGAAAGCATTGCGGTTAAGCCATACCGATCAATGTTGGCGCATTGGAAAAATCGTCTCCCCGGTTTCGGCGAGGAGGGACGACGTAAGTATGCAGCCATCTCCACAATGGCATAACGGACGGTCACACCATGGTGGAATAAAACCGCTCAAAGGATGGAGTCGCCGGTGGAGACGCTCAAGGAATGGATGATATGAAGATCTCATTGCGGGAGTAAATGTAGAGAAGAGAATGCAGATTTGAAGAGCTCGTATTCGGATCTAGGCAATATATAGTGCAGGGAGGTGAAGGTTCACATCTATGTATCGTTTATGTCTGTCACGGGGCAACAGCTGATCGAGACGTATCGTGTAGGATTGTCACGGGGCAAAAGTTGATAGCGACGTATCGTGCGGGACTATCACGTGCAAAAGGCGATAGCGATGTCTCGTGCGGGTCTAATCGGGCCGAAAGTTTTTGTCGTTAGTAAGAGTATCATGCGCGAACGATACGGAAGGATCTCGTGACATGTGAGTGCGACGAACGACATAGATATATACAAACATCAAACACAAAATAAATATTTACAATTTGTACAAACTATTGCACGAAGCTACCGACGAGGCCTCTTACCCCTATCCCTCCTAGGCTGTGCTCCGACGTGCCCCCGAGAGTACGTCGGCCCTGTCCGGGGCACGCCACGACTAGCACGGACATCCCGCGCGGCGTCTCTGTGGCGGGTCCCGACTCGTGGTAGAGGTGCTCCACCGAGCCGAGAGGAGGCGAGAACGTCCCGATCTGGGTCCTCCAGTCATCGAAGTGGCCGCCCGTACCCGACCCCCTCGTCGCCTCCCGGACCCGCCCGCCGCGACGACGAAGCCCCGAGCGGAAAATCCCCGCCGAGTAGGATCCTCCCGTATGTAAGCAATGTGAAGCATCGGTGACTTAAACTAACACATGTGAACTAATCATCGGACGACGCTTGCTCACCTCTCGGCTGAGTGAGGGGACAAGGAACGGAGGATCCACTCGCTCCAGCAAAGCTCGCGATCGGGCCGAGTAGCGAAAGGCCGAGGATCGACGATCCACTCGCGCTGCCGTATCCCCTCTCGGTAGCGTCGGACCTACGCGACATTCGGTTTGTTAGATCACGTTGTAGGGTTGACACAATGAAAATAAGTGGAACTAACCTGTGGAAGCACCAGCGCCGTGTGGTGACCATCCGGGTACTGGACCGCGTGGACGTGGACCTGTAACACCCTGTGGAGGAACCGCGTCGACGGCAGAACGACAAGAGAAGATCCGCAAGATCAAACGTGCCGTCATCTCGCATCCGCTGGAAGGTCATCCTCTGTTCCACCTCGTTCTGTGAATGCACGCGTCCCCCTCAGCATCACCGAGTCGATTTCGGCATTCAAGGCCCGTGCGGCGTCGGCCTACAAAAATCAAAACAAGTTAGGTTTTTCGCTCCAATAAAAAACATAATGACGTACAAAGGATTTAATGCCGAGAAATCATGACGTACCCCAACGAAGTAGTCCTGGTCTCGGTGCCTGGAGTAGGTGTCCGTGACTGCTGCCTGGTGTTGCTGTTGCGTGGCCGGTGTGAAGGTAACTCGCGGACGCGTCCGCGGTAGGTACCACCGAAGGTAGCCGGTGTAGTTCTCCTCGGAGTGGCCGTAGATCTCGCCGATCACCTCCTCGGTGGCTATCGGCTAGTCCGCCACGTATTCTGCATACGTGGTTCCCGGAGGAGCCTCCCTGCTTGTCCCCGTCGAGACAACCTGCGTACACGCAATGGTCGACTATAGTTCCATTTAATATGACACAATAGTAGTACATTTGAAATAGAAATACTCACTGGTGGTCCTGGTGGGGAACGGCAACCGGTACGTCTACCGGGAATCCCTGGCGCAGTCCGAACTGCCTCATCACTCGGCCTGGGCAGTGAGGCTCGACGGTGATGTCGTACACCATCAGGATCAACGTCATCCAGTAGGCCGAGTCGCGCGTGCACAACGTCGAGAGGCCTAGAGGCGCCCGAGCTACGACCGCCTGCAGCGTGTACGGCTCCCAGACAACGTCGTACGGCTGGAGATGGTCCAACTCGAACACGAAGTCCGGGTAGCTCCGTCTCACCTGAGCGTGGGCGTAACGACGCTGCGAAAATAAAATAATCAAGTGGTTACAAGTTTTGTTCAACACAATTTAAATATTTGAAAGAAATATGACTTTGTACTTACGTTGTGTCGAAACCAGTACGAACCCATCATAGGCCCGTCGGCCGGGTTCTCGAACGCGGGCGCTGCGTCGTAAGGAGAGGTGTCGACGACCGGTCGGTCGATCGCGAACCGCTCCGCAACCCAAAGCTGTAAGAGAAGGGGACAGCCTGTGAAGATCGCTCCCGGATCTGTCTTCGTGCACGTGTCGCACAACCCACGGTAGGTGGCTGCGAGGACCGCTGAACCCCAACTCCACTGAGGCACGAAGCCTATCTCCGCGTCCGCTATCGACCGGGCGTAGTGGATCAGGCCCCTCTCTACAGTGTTCCCCGACGTGTTGGTGAACATCACCCAGCCGAACAACCAAAGAAGGTACGCCTCCAACGAGCGTCGCACGGAGTACTCGTCGGCGTCGGGGTGGAGCTTGCCGGCCTACAAAGGAGAAAACCATGTTAACAAACATAAGATGTAATGAAAAATACCAAAGTCTTCAAGTTAACTTACTGTGAACTGCATAATTCAAGTCTTCGTAGGCCCGGTGGTCGCGTAAGGGTACATCGCCTGAACAGCTGGGAGCCCCGGTAGCCTCATCACCTGAGCAAATCGTGCACTGATGTCCTCCCTCCAATACCCAAAAGCATCCACAGGCCCGACAGCCTCTCCGGCTAGTGGTAGCCCTAGCAGGTACGAGACGTCCTGCAGCGTCGGTGCCATCTCCCCACAAGGAAGATGGAAGGTGTGCGTCTCAGGACGCCACCGATCCACCAAAGCAGCTATCAGGGACCGGTCTGCATCCCACCGTCTGGCTTGGTCTTGCTCGTGGGCACGCGCCTCAACAAGTCTGTAAAGAGCGATCAGGCCAGACTCACGTAACCTGCATATCATACACATAGTGTAATATTAGTATCAAGCATAGTATTCTTGCAATAAGTGAAAAGAGTTTGATCGTACCACTGGACGTGTCGCGGATCGACACGCAACAACTCGCACGACGGCCATGGACGAAAGGTGGTCAGCTGAGCACCCTGCACTGCCGACAAGTACGACCTGTGCACCCTGACGACCTGTCTGCTGAAAAGCGCTGGTGTATCGTCCGCCATATCTGCATGAATACATGAATAAATTAATAAGCAATTTATAAGAAAATCAAAACAACATGAGTACATGACATAAATGGTCCATTATATCTCAACATTAAAAAAAAGTGCACGTCGTAATTCAAACTACCAAACACAACATATAAGTATCACAACAACAACAAAACAGTTTATGTCTCACAATGATAAATATTACACGCACGACATATGGCAACAACATGACAAATATTACAAATATCGGATCACCACTAGATTGAAAAGGAGCAAACAAAATAATCAACCCATTGCATCGCCAGCGGACGACGTAGTCGCCGCACGAGCACGTCTAGGACGTGGTCGCCTCGTTGTTGTTCCTTCTCCAGATGGACGGCTACCATCGGAGGGCTGTCCGGAAAGTCCTGAACCTTCGACTGTTGAAGTTTCTAAATTCTTCGGACATTTTTTGTATGTATGTCCGCGCTCATCGCATTTGTTGCAACGTAGGGTCCTTCCCCCGGCCTCGGACTCGTCCATGTCGTTTCTGATGCGTCTCGACTGACGACGTCCCTTTTTCATCCTTAACTTCGATGGATCTGGAATGTAGAACACTTGTGGCCGCAGTGTTGTGTACGATCTAGATATCCCAAAACCATATATCTCCTCCTTCCACGTATGAAAAATTGATTCTTTCTTGTAGTACGGTGACACATAAATATCGGAACTATGCCGTAGTCCCCACTGCGGCAAGGACGTGTGAGCAAGGCGGATGTCTAAGCTTCGGCTTCATACTCTGCAGCTACAACCACCATCCGCATGAAGCACACATTCTGCACGGCTTGAACACGGTTGATGCCGCGCCTTCTCTGTCGACACACATGATCTCGATCGAAGAACTTGGGTTCCTTGGGGATTACTCGTGCTTCATAGCCTTCGAATTTTGTCTTGCATATATTTCGTCACCACGTTGCCAAATACAATGTTGTTATCGATCATTAAAGGGGATATTTTCTTAAATCTATCCCTAAAATATGCCTGAGTGCCATGAAGGATAAATTCCACAATACCCACCAATGGAAGCCCCTAACTCCTCGCATCACCCAGTTGTACACCTCGGCCAGGTTGGTTGTCATTATATCATATCGAGCTCCGTCAGTGTCATACAACAGAGACCACTTTTCTTTCGGTTCATTCTCTATCCAATAGGAGAAATTACGTATTGATGGTGCAGACCTCCTTCTCATTGTTGGCGGGTCATTATGCAATGGACCAAGAGGTACTGCAGGCTCGTCAACCTGTGGCAAACGAGATTGCTCGTCGGTTTGCTTCGTTGTCAGCTCATCCAACCTTCTCCACATCTCATTGAATTTTTCTCTTGATTTTGACCACATAGCCTCTTGAATAGATCCATCGGTGCTTGTTCTTGAATTGTTTGTAGAAATTGGCTCCCATATGACGCATGCACCACCTACTCTGAACATCATGCCACCTAGCTGGAAGTCCCTGTTAGTGATATGCCCTAGAGGCAACATGGAGATGTTGGATATCACGCCAATGTTTATGTATTTATGAATAAAGTGTTATTCAGTTCCATGAAATAGACATCTTGTATTGATCAATAAGTACGTGACTTATTTATGAGACTCGTTATGTATGAATCTATTTCTAAACGATCCCTGATCATGTGTCATATTGTTGGAACAAATATGATTCTAAGATCGGCATGTTTATTGATTGATGATCATGTCTCATAGATCATGGGTATGGAGATACCAAATCAATAAACATGGACACATGTGTTGGAGAACACATTGTTGGATAGACCCACCATGAGACACTACAGGAATTAATGTGCCATTAGTTGGTCTCAGGTAGTGTTGGTACAAAGTCCTTAGACCTGAGATCACCATGGATTCCAACATGTGTAGTAGCCTACTTTGGGACTACCAAACGCTATTCCGTAATCGGGTAGTTATAAAGGTAGTTTTCGGGTTTGCTATGAAACATGGAGTGGGATGTGAGTGATCAAGATGGAATTTGCCCCTCCTTTGGAGAGATATCTCTGGTCCCTCGAGGTAATGGATTATGGAAATGCATGGCCATGCTAAGTTGATTGAGGAGTCAATCAACAGACAGATAATCCAATACGATTCGAGTGAATGGTTAAGCTATTGAAGGGATGGCACACATCTTGCCTATAGCTTAACGGTATCGTGAGGCAAAGGGATTTGTGTACACATTACAGGTTCGAGCCGATATTATATTCTTGTATACTATGGTGTCAATATGTGCTGCTAGGCGTCGTTGTGGACGTGCGGCTGAGTTGGACTCGAGCCGACGATCGGCCAAGTTAGACTATAGCCGAAACCGAGTATACCTGAACCTACGTGGTCGCACGCTTAAGGGGATAGAATAGATATTCGAGTTGGACTCGGATACGGCTCGATCGGATAGGGATCCGATCGGATAGAGTCCTATGGGCTTACGACGTATGGGCGGCCAACTCTATGAGATACGGATGAGATCCAATTCAAAATAGAGTCCTAATCGGCCACTAGTCCCGTCGGCCAACTCTATATAAAGGAGGGAGGGGTGGAGAGCTGCTACACGTCAATTGCATCGCGTGCAACACAAGTCGCCGAGATCAATCTCCACGAAAACCCTCCCCACTTTCGAGCCAAACCCGAGCCTTGCATCGCGTGCTAGCACACGGGTGTTCGGCGTTCTGTCCCCGGACGTGTGGATACCGGTAGAGGCGCTGCTACGTTGCGCGCCTGTTGATCGGCTTCGGTTCGGCCGCAATCGGAGCGATCGGCCGTGGTGGAATCGAGTGCGGTCGGGCGCATCGGAGCGAGGCGTGAGAACGCGGCCGGACGACTCGAATCGGCCGATTGGCGAATCGGCATCTCTCCGGGAATCGGCTACACTGTTCCGGATCGGATTGCCCCGATTGGCTATTCCACTGCACTCTACTCCAATCGGTAACGATCTATCGGCCCTTACTTGCAAGTGTTCCTGGTCTGCGCGGCAAAAAGTTTTGTTTTCGACTAGCGTAGCCTCCGCGCAACCCTTCAGTCCCCTCTCCGGCCAACCATTCTGAAGATAGTCGATTGCCCTCAGCATGCCGGCATGACGATCATGTATGAGACAAACATTGGGCCTCATACGAACGACTTGGCATCGAACTCTCTCCAAGAACCAATACCAGCTTTCGGTGTTCTCACTCTCGACAAATGCAAACGCCATAGGTAACACTGGTTGTTCCCATCTGCTCCAATCGCGTCGGATTCGACCTCCGTATTTGCACTGTCGAAAGGTTCCATCTATGCACAGACACGGGCGACAGTGCACAAATGCGTTGATGCAAGCACCAATCGAGAAAAAGACTCTTTGCAGCACGCTCTTGCTCGAATCGTAGATGATGGAAATGTCCGAATGTCGTAGTAGGTATTGGGGTTTCTCGAGCAATGGTGGCTAATAGACGAGGTAAATTGTCATACGATGCTTCAAATGTGCCATACCTCATCTCCAATATCTTTTGTTTCGCCCTCCAAGCCTTCGCATAGCTAATAGTATACTTGAATTTGTTCTCAATGTGCTTAATAATGGAGCCTGGTTCAAATCCGTGTTTTTAACAACATGGTCAGTACATCTCACCGGCAACAAACGCCGAGGTGATGTTGCGGTGGTACTTATCTACCCCTAAGAATGGACATGTGTGCTCACCAACAATGCTCACTTTCCAATAGTCACTCCATTTCCCCTTGTATGCATGAACGCGCCACGGACAATCATCCTTCATACACTTCACATCATACGCATAGTTCGTAGACTTCACCACCCTAAACTCTCTATGCAAAGACACCGCCCAATGCTTCACGCCTCTTTCATGTCTTCCTTATGAGCATACCTAGCACCCTGGATGACCTCGTTATCCTTGTATTCAAATGAAACATGCCGCTTCTTCCGAGATAACAAGCCGAGAGAAATCGGCTTGTTCCCAATCGACGGGCATGACATCTTCTTCCTCGTCCGATGATTCATCGCCCTCCGCTCGCTCATTTTCAGAATCCTCCCTCTCCATTTCTTCAACAATTGCTTCGATTCTCTCCCCCTCGTCCGCCACGCCAATCGCCTCCTCCAAGCTTGCTTCATTGCTTGGACCTTCGCCATACTCGTTTGCATTGTATTAATGCTATCGATTTCGTACGGTGCCACAAAAATAACAAGGGGCCAGGACCTTTCAAGTGCCATGTCCACATAACGTCTCCACGACTCGGTGTTATCAATAGGCATAAGTTCTCAATAATATCCTTCTATTGCACGACTTACTACAACGGATAGAGACATTGTGTTCACTCTTGTATCCACTTTAAATCCACGTAGCAACCAACTATACACTAACTCAAATGTTTTCTCGCCTGGCCTATCGATGCCCTTTGATTTCATCCTAAATTCTGACAAATCTACACCTTCTGGACCGTATCTAACGTTGCCTTCACCGTGAACTATCTGAAATATGATCTTACTTGCCATAGTGCCTGATAAACAAATTAAAACTGAGTTTATTCCATACTACGAATATATTGCCTAGATGATTTTGTGCCTAACTTAATTTCTTTAACAATATGTTCTCTGGTCTACATCTTAAATTTTCCCAAATCGATTTGTTCGTTTCATCTACCGTCAATCGTACCTCGTTCATTTCAATTTGTCAAAATTTATAAACTAAATTCAATTAAATCGTAGTTTATATCTAAACATATTTTGATTATCAACAAAATTATACGTACGATTTTCTATAGTGCTTACCATCTACTCACATAATTTACACTTAGATCCAAACACATTCTACCTAAGTTCATCTATCTATTCTACATATGTTAATGTCCATTAAATTATCCTTGTTGATCTATCTATTCTACCTATGTTTGTCGATTAAATTATCTAAATTGATCTAAATTAAACCATCTATTTTACAAATCTATAACAAATTATTCAATACCTATTCAAATATTACAAATTTATATTTTTCCTAATATTTCATTTACATACTAACTAACAAACAAAATAACGACGGGATATTGCATTTACCTCGAATGAAGTACGCAATCCAAGCGGGCTTCGCCGCGCTCCTCCTCTTCCTCACCTCTCTCTGTTTTTTTGGATTTGGGAAGGTGTAAATGAGGTCGAAATGATTGAGTGTCGCTATATCTTGGGGTAAAACGCCCTTCCGAGGCGGGAAGGGGCCGCCGCAAAATTGCCACGGCGGCCGTGGCAATTTTGCAGCGGCCCCCGTAAGCACGTGAAAAACGCCCTTGGTAAGGGCGGGAAGGGGGCCGCCGCAAAATGCCGGGCGGCGGCGCTTTCGGGCGGCCCGTGCACGGTGAAAACGCCTTACCAAGGGCGAGGGGGGCCGCCGCAAAATGCCGGGACGCCGGCCTTTTTGCGAGACGGCCCCCGTGCACGTGAAAAACGCCCTTACCAAGGGGCGGGAAGGCCGCCGCAAATTTGCTTCCGCGGCGGAGACGGCGCGTGGCCGTGCTGCCACGTCGGATAGTCGCCCTCGGGAGGACGTTTTTTCGCCACGTCCTCCCAAAGGGCGGGAGGAGATTAGATCTGTAATTTTCAAAATTCGAAAGTTATTTTTTGTAAATTTTTAAAAAAATAAAATTAAAAATGCCAAAAATTCGGGAAGCGGGCCTCGCCCTAAGCATCTGAGCATCTTGGACTGGGCAGAGCCTGGGCTGGACCGGCACGAACAGGCTCACTGTGCCATTGGGCCGTGCTAGGCCCGTACCCCTCACTCTGAGCACGGCACAGCACGGCCTGGGCCGGTTTGTCACGAAGCACGATGGACATGGCACGGCCCATTTTGGCACCAAGTACAAATCAGTGCAAGGAATTGCCGAGCACAGTTGCTTCACTTGCATACATATGCATCAGGAAATTTCTTATCACTTCAATGTAGGAAATGGCGTGACATTCTTCCAGTACTGATCACCTCACCAGGAGCCAGCTTTGCTAACGGAATGTGACACCGGCAAAAATGCTTTTAATGCATGCAAGTATTTCTGGTTGGATGAGATATTGTAAATAAATTCTTATATTTGAATGAGACATAAATCTGTCCTTCCATCCAAACAAAGTTAGTCGATCAATGATCTCTCCAACACCCCATGTAAACGTGCTGCCTTGCCCTTCCCTTGAAGAATAATAATACCACACATTTCTGACATTAAATATTAAATACAAGTAACCAAGTCTTGTATTACCGCCACTTGCACTAAGAAAGATTAAATTCCTCGAATTTAGATTCGCATACCTCCTTTATGTCACTCAATTCTTTCACTACCTCATCCATTTTCATTCTCTGACTTGCAGAGTCCATGCAACAAGCTAAACCAATTCTTGAAATAGGAGCAATGAACCAATCTACAATCTCTTGGGAATTTCCATGCTGTGGTATTGCGTTGTCCATAATTTCAAACAAATTATCAGGATAGGCCATCTCAACATACTTTGGAAGACTCATAGCATCATGAAACATTGTGTCAGTTGGCCTTCTACCAGTAAGCATTTCCAGCAGTAGAACACCATAGCTGTATGTGTCACCTTCTCTAGAAATTTCTGCCCCCATGCCATACTCTTCAGAGAAAAAAAAGAGGGGGATTAAGTTAGCTTTGTAATGGACCTTAAGTTTGATCAAATTTATAATAAAATTTAGTAACATTTAAAATATAAAATTAGTTTTTATTGAATCTAGCATTGAATATATTTTGATAATATATATATTTTGTATTGAAAATAATATTATATATAAAGTTGATCTTAAAGAACTTTGACTTAAAAAATTCAAATGACTTATAATATAAAATGAAAGATGTACAAATTAATTTATATCGGTGCACTTTCGGACTTAACGAAAGAGAACTTAGTATAAAGAGTTTCCCAGCTCACAACTGTAGAGGAAAACTAACTAGTGAAAACAAAACAGAGCAGGAACGTAAATTAAGACAGTAGAATTCGAACTACAACCTGGTGCTAAGTACCCAATTGTGCCATTAATTCCAACTGAGCTGCTTTCACCCAAGCATTGGCCTTTAGCTTCTGCACTCATTATTCTTGCTAAACTGAAGTCACCAATATGTGCGGTCATATCCTTATCAAGAAGAACATTACTTGGTTTAATATCGCAGTGAACAATAGAAGGACTGATGTGATGGTGAAGATATTCCAGTGCTTCTGCCACATCAAGCGCAATATTTAATCTTTGCATCAAGCTTAGCTTCTCCGGTTTGTAGGAAGTATTTTCTGTGCATGGATGTAGCCATGTATCCAGGTTTCCATTGGAGATAAACTCTAATACAAGTGCCTTAAATTCATCACCATTGTGGTCCAAGCTATCACAAACAGTGATAATCCTGACTAGGTTACGATGTCGAACCCTTTTTAGGGCATTGCACTCCGACATGAAGCTCCTGGCTGCTCTGGTCTGATGGAGATCAAGAACCTTCACAGCTACAGTGATTAGATTTGAACCACAAGTAAAGGTTCCTCTATATACGCTACCGAAGCTTCCACGGCCAACTAAATTTTCCGCAGAAAATGAATCCGTGGCCACATTTAACTCGTTATATGATACCCTCTGATACATCTCATCGAGAAATTTGCTACCCTGATCTTGATTAACTTTGGATGACTTTGCCCTTAGCCTCCTGATGCAGTAGCATGTGGCAATGCAAACAATAACAAAGGCAAATGCTCCCACAATAGTAAAGATCAATATATGCAGCGACGAGCGTTGCGCAGGCTTATCGGAAGATTGAAATGGGCATGCCGGGAAATGCAAGAACAGAGGGCCTCCACATAGTAAATTATTACTTCCGAGCGATACAGAACTTGCATTAGAGAATATCCCCTTATCTGGCACCGGACCGGATAGGATGTTGAATGAAAGGTTCAGATACTTCAAAAGCTGGAAGCTCTCAAGGAATTCAGGGATGGGTCCGGAAAATTGGTTGTTAGAGAGATCCAACACTTCTAAGCCCCTAAGTTTACTGAGCTCTTTTGGGATTAGTCCATGGAGGAGATTTGCTTGCAAGTACAAAAATTGCAATTCAAGGCAATTACCAAGGGTGCTTGGGATCTCACCAGACATTTTATTTGATGAGAGATCAATTATGCCAATATTGACCAAGTTACCAATATAGGGAGGAATTGGGCCGCTTAATGCATTGCTGGAGAGATTAAGCAATTCGCTCAGGGAGGAAATTCTGATAATCTCTTCTGGGATTGGCCCTCTCAAGAGATTACTTGAAAGGTCCATAGAAGTTAACTTGCTTAGGCTGCCAATACTTGCTGGAATTCTACCATCAAGATAGTTGCCAGACATAATAAGCTGGTTTAGTGTTGTGATGTTGCCTATTGATGACGGAATCTCCCAGTGGAATCCATTTGAAAACAGAAGCAACTCATGGAGATTACTGAGCTTTCCAATATCTGAAGGTATGGTACCAGTGAATAGGTTATCTGCAAACTCGAGGCTTGTGAGTTTGGTATACCTCCCTATTCCTTTAGGTAAAAGCCCAGAAATTTGATTTCCTCCCAATCTAATGCTCTGGAGCTCCCGTGAGAGATTAGCAATTGTATTTGGCAAAATGCCTGAAAGGTTATTGAGTTGAATATTGATGTAGATTAGATTGCTGCAGTTAGCCAAGGATGTTAAAAAATCCCAATCCCTCGGCTGTGTAGCTTGAAGCTCATTGTTACCCACTTCAAATACTGTCAAGAGGCCATTGATACCACTATTTGGTGGAATTCGGCCTCGGAATCTATTTCCATGGAGGATGAATTTTTCAAGAACAGAGATATTTGAAAAGGAGGCTGGAATTTGTCCTTCAAGTTGATTGTAGAAGGCAATAAAATACCTTAGATTGGGAAGTTTAAAGCCAATATCTGTAGGCAGAGAACCTGATATCTTGTTCGACCCAAGATTAAACACCTTAAGGGAGGATAAATTAAACAATGATGCAGGAATCTCACCTTCTAATCTGTTTTGCGCTATAGTCAAAGCTTCAAGGTTAGTAAGCTTAGATATAGCCTCGGGAACATTCCCCCTCATCATATTGCCAGCAATGTTAAAACTTTTCAGCGCAGTCAAATTGCCCAGCCATGATGGGATTTGCCCATGAACATAGTTATCAGCAATACTGAACATGGTGAGTGCCGTAAGATTTGCAAATGAAGATGGTACATAACCCGAGATATTATTGTGGCGGATATTCAGAATAACAAGCTTTGACAGCTGACCGATGGCTGTTGGAATCGCACCAGACAAGAAATTGACACTCAGGTTGAGCTTCTGCAGCGCCAAGCATTTTCCAAGGCCAGGAGGGATCTCACCTTCAAGCTTGTTGTCCGACAGATCGAGCTCTCGGAGGCCGGTGAGGTTCCCAAGCAGAGGTGAGATGGTGCCGACGAGGCCGAGGCCTCGTATGCGCAAAGAGACGACACGACCAGGGTGCGCGCCACTGGAGCATGTCACCCCTCGCCATGTGCAAAAGCTATTGGTACCATCTGAGGTGACATTGCTGATAGCACTCCAGGAAGATAGTGCACCCAAAGGATCCTCTGTTATGTGAGATCTGAATGATAGGAGAGCATGGAGGTCATCACCGGCGTCGATGGAGTGCGAAGCCGGGGCGAGCAAGAGGAAGATGACAGTGGAAGGAAGAGCAAGCAGCTGGAACAAACGTGTGATCTCCATGGATTGGATGGGTAGTAAGCCAGGAGCGGATTCACTGTCGGAGCTTGTTTAGGAGCAAGCCCCAGCTCCAGCTTCCGGTCTCAAGTATCCTCCTTTAAGCTCAAGACTAGCAAGGAACATTGGGGCAGTCAGAGTAGACATAGTGAAATCGGCAACGACTAGAAGGAAGATAACTCGTGTCGAAACTTGGTTTCGGCAATAGAATTTTGGGATGCAGTCAAAATCGCCAAGCTCGATGGGTTAAGTGAAAAACAAACTTTAGACAGGTTCAGACCCTTTCGTGAGGTAATACTATACTCCTGTTTCGGGGATTCGATCCGTCGAGTGTTTATTGATCTCAAGATCGGTTGCTCTTGTCTTGTATATGAAATCTGATATCCTCCCAGGGACGCCCCGTACCCCCCTTATATAGTCTTGGGAGGTCGGCTTACAAGTCAAAAATCCTATCTTACTCTAAGTCGGTTTCCTCAATCTTATCAAGTTATAACTATGAGTCGTTGTCTTATCTATTCGACAACGTAACACCTAAGTCACAGTTGGTATATATAATTAGCAAGTGTAACCTAACCCTATTACCGGTCGGATAAGGTTGCCATGTGGGTATCCGATTGACATAATATCCACAACTCGTCTATAGTTGTATGGTGTGTTTCGTGCCCCATCTATCTTCTGACAAACACAGCCCGAGCAAACCAGTGAGAAGAACAAGGCAGATATTATCATCTACCGGGAGCTTTTTTCAGCGTTACATCGTTGATATGTGCACGGCACATTGAATTGTTACGAACCTGCATTTTCAAAATGAAGCACGGATTTTTAAGACCATATTTTTTCCTGAAATACAATTTCCAGTAGTCATGTATTAGTATCACCTTTATTTTTATCTTAGATTCATCACTGAAGAAAGCAGGTGAGAATTGTTGTGGTGGAGGCCACACTGTCTCGAATGATTAGGAACTTATAGTTAAATGTTCTTCCACGGAATTTATCGCACCATTGACTGGTCAGTGGTCACCAATGGCTGCAACTTCCCTCAATCCACGTTGTAAACTATAATATATCCCTGTTTTCTTTGACATCTGATAACATAAAAAATCGCTGCTGCAGACTGCAGTGTTACCTGCTTTCATCCTAGTCAAACATCTGAGAAGAAAAATGTTACCCTAATCTGATGCCGGTGTTGAAATGGAACTACCCTAGTTATGATCAAATGTCACAAATTTCTTCCCCTGTTTATACCGAGTTGACTCTACATCAGAGAGGCATTCCTCCACACGCATCAAGGACCTAAGGTCCCAGAAATTTGTACTGAGGAAGTGAGGATTAAGGCCAAGTTTGGATCGTTTATCATATACTACTAACTCCCTTGTGTTCTGAATCGGTTTCACCTGAAGTGGTAGAAATATGTGTGATGGATCCATTCCGTGTGGGAAGAGATACGTAATAGTAGTAGTGCTTACCGCCACGGCACTTTGATGGCGCAGCTATGGCCACCCGCCGGGACGAGCCTGGCGTCGCTGCCGACCTGCCACCGCCACCGGCGCCGTACTTTCGCGATTCCGATTCCTGTGCGTTTCGCCTTTGCTTTCCAAGTTCAATGGTTTTGTTCCTTTCCGTTCTCTAATAATTTGCTAGTAGCATTTGCTGGTAGAAGTGTACCACCGTTATTTTTTCCTTTAGAAAAAGAAAATGAAAGTCCATTGATGTTTCCATGAGCGATTTTTTTTCCGAGGTAATCCTACTATACTCCCTTTTCCAAAAATAAATTGATTTGTAAGGTTCTTATTTCAAAATTATATCTCCAGCCATCCATCAGTACTACTCTACATAAGGATGAGAACGGCCACGAAATGACGGGAACTTCTATCATTTGTTTTTTTTATATTTTATTAGGAATCATAGTCGGAAAAGGAAATCTCATACGCATAAACAAAATCAAAAATTATCATATACAGTTATGGCACGAATACAAATCAAAACGAATACAACACAAATATTTATTAAAACATAAAAACCCCCTTCACAATGATTTTAACGAAGTTATATAAGTAGTTCTTTTACCCAAAATAATATACTAAATTTATGTTAAATATAATATGTCGTTGTAAATTTTAAGGAAACTTAGAATTGTAAATAAATATGAAGTTGTATAGTTATTAAAATCTCAATTTTAAATGTTATATATTTAATTCTAAAATTATTAATATGTAAATGGCATAGACTTCTTTTTAGAAAAGAAGAAGCTATTCCATTAAAATATAAATTTATTTAATATATTAATAATAGTATCGAATATAGTGTATAGTACTAGAGTTAAATGTAAATAGGCTAGGCTTTTGTTTCATGAAACTATTCAAAAATTATCTAGACAGTTAGTTTCATTTCCGCCAGACACCGGTCATACTGTATTTTTTCGTTCTGAAACAAAAATATAAAAATTCGTTTTTTCGAAACTATCAAATAATTTTCCAACCAACATTATCCGTTTTCAAAAAAGCATCCGCAGAGCGAAAACTATTCAAATCGTTTTAATCCCTTACTCTATTTTTAACGAGGGCCATTTTGATTTTTCTTTCCTAAAGAACATGAGGAGTTGATTTATTCAAACACGCAACCACACAGAGAGTATATATTAAGAGTAAATTACACGTATCTTAGATTTAACTTGGGTCTTACATTTTTATTTGAATATTTCGATATTTTAAATATCTATTCAAAATTTTTGATTCAACTTTTAAAAATGAGACGACTAGATTTGTCTTCAAAATTAGTTTCATAGTATTATAGTATTTCTATGTTGTACGTTTTGTACTGACAATCAGAAATCAAACTAGTGTCTCGATGATTGTGTCTTTTTAATTGTATTTTGTGTTAAGAGAAAGAGTTGATACAATCAGCCATGCTAGAAATCCGGCCACAACATTATACGGGTTCCTCGCGACGTCATCTATGAGTCTATGACCTAGGAGAGACAGCAGATTGCTGCTCATACTGACAGCCTTGGCAGTGCGACCCCTGCAGCCACCTAGAGCTGCGCTTATTCAACGATTGTTTGGATGAGGTGCATCCAATCCCTCTTCGTGTGGTTGAATTATACCTGATATCTATGCTCTTCCCAAAGCACCTAGGCCACTAGGATGAGGGTGGAATCGAATCCTCTTTGCTGGGTTTTGTTCAGACCTTTGCGGCACATTGGACCACAAGGAAGCGAAGTCTGATTGTTGAACCAAGAGGTGTTGCGACATTTGTAAGGCCGTTATGGTCACCCACCAAACCTAAAAATGACTCCAGGCATTGCACCAGAAGGTAGTCTATGGTCTCTCCCTCTTGATCACGCAAGAGGAAATTCGAGGAGCTTGCGGTGCCGCATCGATGGAGCCTGTCCGCTGTCCAACATCATCGGAGGAGGACGAGCCATCTGAAATACTTGCAGCAGGTTGGTGCTAGCGATTTTTAGAGGGGGTTGATTCGAATTTGATTCGGCCTATGAAGAAATGCTTGTAAATTCCAATATTGTCATTGGCTACATAAATACACTGGAGGGTCATACAGACATAACTCTTTGCAGAATGGAACTTCAGAGCGACTGTAAAAGAAAAAACTTCGAAAGAGGAAAAAAGATGCACAATTAGATGGATGAATCTGGGGGCGGAGAACACAAAATACTTCCAAGATAAAGCTACAGAAACATACAGACTGAATCTAATCTCCCGTATTAATGACAATGACAAAATTGTCACAAATCATACAGAGAAAGCAAGTACCCAACTGAAGTGCTTCTCGAACTGATTGGGGGTATCATCAAACCGTAATATATGGTGTTCCAGTTGAGCAAATTAATGTCCAAGGATGACAGTCTAGACTGTCTGGTAGAACGCTTTTCGACCCAGGAAATTTACAGGATAGTAAAGTTGCTACCTATTGACAAAAGGGGTGTTGGAGTATTATTGCCCAAGACTTCTATAGGTGGTTCTCTCATTTTCCTGCTGGTATTCTTCAAATGGAGTGCACTAATAGCTGTTGTACGAACTCACTTATTTAGACGGCTAATAACTCTGCATGCATTCTTCAAACAAACAAAAAACTCTAGCAAATTAAGGCATGAGTTTTTCTAGCCAGAAGCAAAAATTAAGGCCTGGCCCATACATCTTCCCAACAAATTACACGACCCAAGTTATATGGACCTGCGCTTCGGCCCAGACTACAGTGGCCGCGGCACATAGAACTTCTCCGTCTCCGTCCCCGCCTCCGCCCTAGTGCAAAGAAAAACTCACCTGAAACAGTGAACGACGTCAGGCATATTTCTTTGATGAACATATACATCAAAATACTGACAAAAAATATGACATACAGATTGCAGAAAGAGATCCATAGGATTATACACACAAATCAGTATGGCTTTATTAAATCAAGAATAATTTTGCCTAGTCTTTTGAATATATATACAACAATAGAGAATATTTTGCCTGGTCTTTTGAATATATATATATACATCAATACCAACAGTCAAAAAGAGAAAATCCTACTCAAGCTTGACTTTAAAAAAGCTTTTGACAAAGCACAGTGCCATCATCTAGACAACGAAAGACATGCTTGCCAGAAACTTGGCTTCAATGGGTCTTAAATGATGTCATCACACTAGTACAAAACATCTTATAGGTGCCGGTTGGGAAACCCTTTTTGGTGCCGGTTTTCCCAACCGGCACCTATTGGTCGGCACTAATAAAAATTAAATAGGTGTCGGTTCAAGAACCGGCACCTATTAGGTCTATGGAATAAAAAAAATATCCGGCTCAAGCCGATGCATCGAGCCGACAAGAATTCATTCCACCCATCACAAAAATTCATCCACATCCATCACAGATTAATTCACATATACTCCAATCCACAGATCAATATTCACATACACTTCAATCCACCACAGATCAATACACAAGAACACAAATTTTAGACAAAAAATTAATCCACACCTCTTTTGGTCGCCGCCGCTTCACGCTTGCGCCGCCCGCCGCGTCGAACCTCCATGGCCCCGCCGCGCGGAACCCCGCCGCCGCCGCCGCCGCCTCCTCCCGCCGGATCCGGCAGAGGGAGGGTCCTCCACCGCGCCGCCGCTCTCCTCGGCGACGTGCTCGCTTGCCGCCGCCGTCTTCACGCTTGCACCGCCCGCCGAACTCCGTTGGACTCCGAGGACCCTGCCATGCGCCGAACCCCGCCGGTCGCCACCGCCTCCCCTCCCGCCGGATCCGGCGGAGGGAGGGTCCTCCACTGCCGCCGCCGCTCCTCGGCGACGGGCTCGCCGCCACCGCCGTCTTCATGCTTGCCCGCCTGCCGCGCGCCGAACCTTCGAGGTTCCTACCGCATGCCAAACCCCGCCGGCCGCCGCGCGCCTCCTCCCGCCGGATCGGCGGAGGGGAGGGTCCTCCACCTGCCGCCGCTCCCCGTCCCCGTCCCATGCCCACGCCGTCCTCCGCCAGGAGAGAAGAGGAGAGAGTACTAGAGAGGAGAGAAGAAAAGGACCGGTTGGAGAGAAGAGATAAGGTTGGAGAGAAGAATGGACGGCATATAAAACCCCGGTCCAACGGCTTGCGGGTCGGCTTGGTGGTTTAGGTGTCGGTTTTAAAAAACCGATACCTTTAATAAATTTTAGGTGTCGTTTTTTAAAAACCGGTACTAATACTATAGGTGTCGGTTTTCTCTAAAACCGACACCTATAATATATTATAGGTGTCGGTTTTTAAAAAACCGACACCTACAGTATAAGTGTCGGTTTTATTGAGAGCCGCTACCTATTATTTTAATAGGTGCCGGTTTTTGTTAAACCGACACCTATTAGGTCGACACCTATGCATGTTTTTGTAGTAGTGTCAACTGCCTCCTCTACATAACACGTCTTTGAAGAACACTTGCCACATGGCATGTTTCGACCTGCTGACGCATGTGTAAGATCAAAACATACGAACTAAGCCTATCAAAGAAAATGAATGATAGAAATACTAAAAACCAAAACTTTTACAAAAATTAAAAGTTACCCTCAAACCTGATAGAGACCAGTCTGATCGACATGTATACGTCGGTTTGACCGGTGTAGAAGCTTTGGTCCAACCTCCCTCTATGCCATCATCACCTAATGTCGTCGGTCCAACCGTCTCGATGCCATCGATCACATAGCCCTAGTGTCATCGGTCTAACCGCCATTCTCCTATTGATTTGACCTCTGAAACAGAGAGAAAACACATATTGAAGAACATATTGAAGGACGGTTGAAAATACATTGATTTTATTTCTTTTAATTGTGTTTACAAAGTACAACAATAACACTCATTTCTTAACTTTTGACTAAACTTGAAATTTAGGCTAAATCCTAACTTTTCTCATAACTAGCCTCTCACAAGATCAATACTGAGAGGCCTCAACCCTTCTTTTAGTTATGCCCTAAGGTGGCTGCACAAAAGCCATGAATTCAACCTGAACAAGTGTAACACCCTAAAAATCGAAGAATTAAAAATCAAAATTTTAAAATTCAAAACTTACAAAATTTTTGTATTGCCGCATCTTATTGTAATTATTTGCTTCTTATTTACGAGTTTTTGTTGCGTGCTATAAAATAAAAGATTATTTATTTAAAAGATGGAGACGTCGAAAAGGTTTGAAACCTAAAAGAAACGGAAATTGCAAATGAGTATTAGAAATAAAAATTATAAAAATATATAATTGGGAAAAGCTAAGGTTGATAAAAATTTATTTTTGGATCAAGACTTTATTTTTGGGAAAATATAAAGCAATTATTTAATTATAAATAAATAAAGAAAAATATATAAATATGTATATAGAAATAATAATAATAAAGTTGAGCAAAGATTTAAAATTAAATTAAACTCAAATTTGGGGCCAAATTATATTTTTAACATAGGTGGAACACAAAAGGAAAAAAATAAAAACAAAAAAAAAAGAAAATCGGAAAAAGAAAAATTTCACTATTCACGTGTTGCCGGGTGTTCGACGTCGCCCCGGCCCCCACCCCACGCCACGCGCCCACGCCGCCCGCACCTCGCGCCCCACGCGCGCGCGCGCCGCGCCCGCCCTCTCTGCGCTCGCCGCGCGCTCGGCCGCCCGCGCCTCTCTCTCTCCCCGGGCCTCCTCCTTCGCCGCCGGCCGCCTATAAAATGCGCCCCATGCTCCGCTCCCTCTCCATGCCATTCCCCCACTCCCCATTTCCTCCTCCCCACGCTACGTCGTCGCCACGCCGCCGGCCTCGCCGCTCCCTTTCCTTCCCGCCCGAGAGCTCGCCGCCACCCTTGCACTGTCACGTCTCCACCCCACGCCGCCGTCGGTAAGCCCTCCCCTCCCCTCCACCCATGCGTCGGCCGAGCAAAGGAAGGGAGAGAGAAGAAAGAAGAAGGGAAGGAGAAGAGAACAGAGGAGGCAGCAAGGAGGAAGAAGGAAGAGGAGGGAAAGGAAGAAGGGAAAAAAAGAAAGGAAGAAAAAAGGAAGGAAAGAAAAAGAGAAAAAGAGAAAAAGAAAAGAAAAGAAAAGAAAGAAGAGGAAGAAAAGAAAAAAAGAAAAAAAGAAAAATATTTTGGGAAAAATATTTAGGAAGTTTTGGGGTAAACATATAGTTTTCCTGAAATAAAATTTTAAGGATAATTATAGGCTAAATTTTGAATAATATTAAGAGTTTAATTGTTAGATAAATTTAATTTAGAAATTAATTATAATCTAAAATTTTAATAAATATTGATTTTATCCTATGAATTTTTTTCTAAAAATTTAAATTTAAATTTCAAAGTTAAAAATAGTGTTGAGCTTTAAGGATAATTATTTTCGGATTCGATTATTTTAGTCCTAGGGTTTGCCGGCCCGATAAAATTTGGAGATAAATTTTGAACTAACAATTTCTTTTCCCTGTATTATATTTTTGAATCATCGACCATAATATTTCTACAATTTAAAATGAATAAAGTTTAAATAATGTCACCTCATAAATAATTAAATCGGTAAAATCGTAAAACTTCAAATTATTATAACTCACTCGTTTTAGCTCGGATTTTGCCGAAACTCGAACCTAAATTCGTCTAAAATCGTACTCTAGTTTCAAGATCCACTTTTGTGATTTATTTGGCATTTTGAGGATTTTATTTGAATTCTTATCGAATTCAATCGGATCTTTCGCGCGTATGTGTAGAGTCCGAGGGAGCACCTGAGTGCATTGAAGATCCAGGACAACAAGGTTGCGAGCAAGACAAGTCATCACTACCTTTGAGCATGTTGAACCTTTTTGCGAACTTATGTTTGTTAAAATCAAATATGCATGCTATACACATAAAAATTCCCATACTTGTTATATGCCCTGCCTTGATATTGAATATTCGTTTATTCTTTGTACCCTACTATATCGTGCGTTCAAAGTCGTTCTTCGACAATGGTTAGCCCCTACTATTTTAGATTCATGTACAATCATATTTATCAAATGCTATATGCTTGGGTAACTACCTTAGGGAAGGTGGTTGATGTACGACATGTGGAGACATGAGCGCCACATTGCCATGACAATGATGAAATAATTCTTTGATGAAAAACTAAAACAAACAAATGTTTTAGACTGGGGCGGCTGGATGATTTGGGTGGATTCCGAAAAAGGCAAGTGTCGTCCCTGGTCAATTAAGGACCGAGCCATGAGATAAACATGAAACAAGCCAGTACAACCATACTTCTCGAATGGGTATAGACCTAGTAGAGTAAGTAGCCGAGCGGAGGCAGTATCTCTGCATAGTGGTTCTTACGTATGAGAATGGGCGGAAGGCCTACATGTGGTATGATGAACTGAAATTGGATTTAATTATAACTTAAAGAATGAATGAGTTTTTCCCTCCCTGGGAGCGCCAGAACTCCTCTCATTGCTAGAAACTGTGTACGACTAGAGTGCATGAGGGCTCAAGTTCATGGAGCGGGTACTGCCAAAGTGAGGTTATTGAAAGGCTTTGCCATGACACGTCTCATGTGTTGGGACTTTGGCTCATGTGTTGGGCAAGTCACGGAGTACGAGTAAAGTGTACATCCACTGCATTGTGAGTAAAACAATCTATTCGAATAACCGTGCTCGCGGATATGGAGCGGCGGGACAAGTTTTTCGCTTAGCTAGACTCTAAATTTTAAAAATGATGAGATGGGCATGCATGATGATTTTTATGTACGGGTGGATCAACTTCTCGGAAGACGAGAAAGGGTAGACCCCAGAAAATCATGACGACCCAGTGACGGGAAGCTATCCTTGGGATCACAATGGATGGTGGACAGAACCGTCGCTGATTAAATGAACTATGGAATTAAAACTTGATCAGTCTCAGGTCTTAGGCTTGTGAAAAGAACTGCAAAACTGGCTTTATGCAAAAGAACCACAGCCACTCTGTGATTATTCCCTATCATATGCATCGTTGTTATGGTGGCTTGCTGAGTACGGTTGGTACTCACCCTTGCTATAAGCATAAACATCCAGATGTGGGCGATGAAGACCCTGAAGACCCGCACGCGTACTACCAGGAGGGTGTGGAGGATGATGGTGTCCAGTAGGTCTTAGCTCCGGTCGTTGCCTGTGGCAATGGTGTGTCGCTGCCTTCTCTCCGCTGCCTTATCTATTTTCTACTTTTGTTTGTATTCCGGACCATTTGGTCCTATGTTCTAGACACTACCATTGGGCCTTATATTGTAATATTTTGTGTAAGTCGATGGATGTATCGTGCACCTGATGATTTAGCAATGTATTCGTGGGTACCAAACTATTCGATCCAGGAAAATGGTACTATGAACACGATTGATTCCTGTTACAAAAACGGGGGTCCACAACAAGTATTCAACTTATGTCAATACAATTTAAAATTCAATCTCCCCAAATTTGGACTCCTTTCAAATTCGATTCTGCATCCCATACGCGTACAACTACTCTTGTATGTCACATGGAATCTTCCTCACCACGTGCACTATTCTTTAACCTAAGCATCTCGCATGATCTCTTAATTGTCCATACATCAACTTCTCTCAAGTTTGACTCCCAATACATCATCGACAACACTCTCCCGAGGCATTAAGACACACCACACATGAATAAATAAGAAACCATATCCGAGCGAAAATTCTTTCACTACTTGTCTCAACATTAGCACACAACAGTATTATATATGCATTGTAATCTACATATGCATTGTAATCATCTAGAAGTCATAAATATGAAGTAATCACGAGTATTCAAAGAAACAACCCTAAACCGACTCCAAACAAGAGCCAGCCGTTCTGACCAACCTATCTTGCCCGGTCTGATCAGTCCTACAAAGATGGCAATCACTTCGTTAATAAACCACCAAATACCAAAATCAATTATCTCACAAGCCATCTGTTCATCACAAAATAATAATGAATACACTTTGATTTATCAACATACATCAGAACAACTTGCACACTTCCTAGCTCCTGCTAGCTTCTCCACAAGGATTGTCATATTCAATTCCCATACCTTCAACCCATAACCCTACTAATTTGGTAGGGTATTGGTAAGGAGGAATTACCCATTTAAGTTTTCAGAACGAGGAGCATAATGTCTATTTTACTCACTTTACCTATATCCGTACATATGTGTAAAACTTGAATGTAAAATTTTTAAACTCGTGTTAACACTATAAAAATTTATCAAATTGAGTTGAATTTGGTAGAGATAATATGTTATATAAAGAAGCAACTTTGTGCAACTTTTACGTCTTCTATACATTTGGTACCCATTGAATAATGGTCGTGTCCATTAAATATGGGTAAGCTAATTTTAAAATGAGTACGGAGTAAAATACACTGTTGGTACCACAACTTATAAGGTGGATGCAATTTAGTCACTCATCTTGTAAATTAATCAAATGAGTCACACGGTTTATTTGGGGTGCAAATCTAGTCCAAAACAGTTAGTCAAGTACTGACGACGATGGATTAAATAATAAATCCGAAAAATTCGCTCGTTGTCCTTGTCAACGCTGTTAATTTTGTCAGTGATGGATTGATCCATAGGCTATCGCCGTGACTCGAAGATCGAGTTTCACCGGATCCGATAATATGAGATTGTAGTGTATCACATGGGCTAAATAACAAATCTAATGGACTAATTATTAGAGAAAAGTAGGAGAGTAGAAGAGCTTTTTTCTACATAATGATATTGTTTTGCCAACCGATTGATTGTCATGTGCCATGTGACGTTGATCTTAGCATAAGTCCTACGCGTGATATGGTTTAGATTAGATTTACATCTCTAAAATAAATTGAGTGACTTATTTAAAAAATTTATAAAATTGATAACTAAATTATACCTACTTATAAGTTATGATATCTATGACACATTTTACTTATGAATACGTGTAAAACTAAAAATACTTATGGTTTGTTTACCCATACCCTCTGAACGGCAGGCCTATTATGTACATGCCGCAAGAGCATCCCCAAATACAAGAGTCGGACACCTTGTCGCTTTTCTGGTGTGCTAGTGCCTGCCAAATGTCCTGTGTGGCCCTCCCGTTCGCCATCTATTCCTCCTCCCGTGACATATGCTACCTGGCGAACACGTTTGGAAAACCATGATGGTGTGCTGTGTGCATGGTGGGCAAAATATAAGATTAAATGGTATGGATTGGAGGGGTAAGGGAGGCTCACAATGTTAAATGTAGTTTAGCATTTATAATCCAATGACCAAAATAATCAATATTTTACAGAAAACTCTTGAATGTTTATAAAATTAAATCACATTTACAACGCACAAACATATATTTACTTGTAATATATATATATACACCTAATTAACTGTCGGATCTTGTGCTCCTAGATAATCCAATTTTCTTCTACATTTCCTTTCGAAGTGATTAATTAATTTTTTTCTACATTTGCTTTCTGCAACTATTTCTATAGCGTCTAGCTTTTTGCCTACTAGAGAACTCTAATTAACGTGGGACCTTTATCAGGAATCACGTGGTGCACCAATTTGTACGGACAAAAATTTCCTATCATCTGACATCAGAACATACGGCATGATAGCCGCTGTTTATAGACTTCTGGAATGCTTAGGATAAAATTTTTCTCGATATAGATGAACTCACTAGTACAGATCCTCTTATTTATGACAGGATCTCACATGTCTACGTTTTACAGACCATCACAACAAAGTCATCTTAAACGGGCCTAAAAAAGAACCGACAAAAAATACTCGCACAGACATGTTAGATGTGTAAAAAACTCGAGCCCGTCATGGATGATACCTATCAGTGACGGGCTCAAATCACGGTCCGACAAAGATAACCTATGATATCTTTATCGGGCTCCAACAGAAGCCCGTCACCGATGACACTCATCGGTGACGGGCACCAACTTGATGCCCGATTGAGATAACAATTAGGCTCGTCACCAATGAGTGTCATCGATGACAGGCTCTAACCTGAGGCCCGATTGAGATAACAATTAGGTCTGTCACCGATGAGTGTCATCGTTGATGGGTTCCAACATATGATATGCTTCGAAATCATTTAACCTAGCCCGAGTGCCGATTCAGATCTACACATGAGTGCGAAAGTTTTATAAGTCCTCCTATTGTGAACCCTAGCACCGTCGCTATCTCTGAGCCTGTCGCCACGCTCCTCGCGCCTCCCAAGCCCGAGCGCCGTCGTCCCCGAGCCCGAGCGCCGCCGTCCCCGAGCCCGAGTGCCGCCGTTCCCAAGCTCGGCCACCGAGCGCCACTATGCTCCGTAAGTCCCATCTCTCTCATGTGTTGTCGTGCTCCCTCATATATACATTTGAGATGAATGTCATGCCATGTATCCAATATTTCCTCCCTTTGTTTCCATCAAACCTTAGCCGTTTTGTCTAGTTTGTGCGCGTGTAATAAGTTTTTGCGCGCATTGTTCCGTTTCGTCCTCTAATTCGGAGTTGGTTTTTAAAACGACCATAACTTTCGCACACGGACTCCTATTGAGACGTTTCATATATAAAAATCGATCAGAAAAAAATTCGGATCCGTTCATCCGCACCTTGCCATGTTTGGCGATTTTATTTTTCCCAAAAACGGCTGAGAAGATTGCCTTTTTTAACCCGAAAGCTTTTTTTAATTCTGAGCGTGTCTTTTGAATTTTCCACCGGCTACGTATTTCACTTGTTTAGGTTTAAATTTTCTGTGGTTACCTCTGGTGTGCTCCTAAGTCAAGAAAAAATATTTAAAAAATAAAAAGAATAAGTCAAATTTTTCTATCTTGGTCAACAGCAGATCAAAAGAGAAAATAGAGAGGGGCAAAAGATGAATAATATCTAGAGGAGTACATAGAAAGGTGCAATGTATAGATATGAGATGATGCCACTTTTATTTTTGTTGTATAATGGGATATGTTTTGAGATAAATTCAAATATTCATTCTTCTCTATTTCAAAAATAAATTGTATATACGAATGGATGTTTGAAATATGTAAATGTCATGAATTGGGTTTCTGTGAATAATTGTATATATGATGGGGATGCTGGGAATGGGAATATAATTGTAAATGTGAATAATTTTGCAGCGGATATGGCTAGCAAAGGCTTGAGGCTAGCACAAAAATATTTTTTTTGTTTGTGAAATACTCATCGGTGACGGGCCTAAACTAAAGTCCGTCACAGATGAGTGTCATCCGTAACGGGCTTTAGTTTAGGCTCGACAAAGATAAATGTATTGGTGACAGACTTTTGCCTGATATAGATGACTTCTCATATTACTAATCTTGTACTGTGATGGATGCTGTATCTGATACAGATGAGGATTGTCGTTCGACACAAATGTAAGTTTCCGTTGTAGTGACTACATTATGTGCACACCAAATATGTAAGGTCCAAAAATTGATGGGATACAGTAACATTACACATACACACTAAACAATAGACCAGCATTCCTTTACTGAATCCCATTTAAGATACGTACCGACGTACATGCATATCTTATTGGATATGTGAGGTTAGAATATGGTATACTGCAGGCTTGTGTCATAATAGACCATGCCTCGGCTAATAGACTGACAGTAGGATGATCACAGCTCAAGCATCCAGTACGCACACATTGTCTCATCAAATTCATGGCTGGCCAATTGCATTAGCAACAGATTTGCCACGAGCCTGCAAAGTAAGATGTAAATTAAATGAAACGCCACTTTAGCGCGTGCACGTGTAGTTGTTGGCATGAATATTTCCAGTGGACACATTGTCAGTTTGTATCACACTTCAACGAAAACTACTGGATTAGATATTTTAGGAATAACCACAAATTAATAAAGTAATTAAACATACGAAATATTTCAGCTGTCCAAGAAAATTTCAATGCGACTTCTACCAATTCTCAATGTTTTGAGGTAAATTTATAGCATGTGAACCCCACAAATTAAAGATATGCGCATACAAGTTTATTCACTTTTCACTCCGCACAGATTTCTATCAACAATATATTTACTGAGACTGATATATTGTTGAAAGTTAATTGATGGCAAAGACCGACACAAAGATCACTAGACAATGTACTTACAGATTGTGCAGAATCGGTGCTGTTGACAGCGTAAACAGCAAGTTCTCTAATAGTGTCTTCACTAGTAGATCTTTTGTCTGCTTTGAACTTTATATTACCCCGAGCCATTGCTCCAGTCCCATCAATAATAGACCACTCCCCATGATCACCTTGCACCGTATAAATCCTCCGTACGTTTCGAAACATGGATCCCTTAATTCTGTTTGTGAAGAAATATTTTATCATCACGCATGCCAATCACGTAGAAAGAAAAACAGTGTTTTCACCTAAAATTTTGTTCGACCTGACTATTTTGCAGAAAACTTTTTAAGTTTTTTCGAAATTTACCCGTAGTCCCAATGCTAAAAAGAAAGGGTGGGCTTGGATAAAAAAAGACCATGCAACCCTCCTTCCCGTCTCCATCCGCGCCGTGTCCTGCGTCACGCCAGCGCTCCTCCCTCCCATCGCTGCTCGGAGCTCTCGTGCCACGCCTACGCCCCTCCTTCCTGTCCCCATCCGTGCCACGCCTCGACTTCACCCGTTGCAACGCACGGACACAATTGCTAGTATATACTAAGAGACCGATCTATTCATTGGATAGGGCGGGGTGACAGGCCAGGCCCACTGGACTGACACGGGCCCTGTGCCAAAAAGCACGGCACTGGCACGACACGGCCCGATCGTTGGGCCGTGCTTGAGCCTTGTCCTCGGCACGACGTGCCGGTCGGTACGGCCCGATCTAATGAACATGAAGGCAAAATAGATGAGGGAGACAAAATAGACTTATTTACATCATATAAGGCATGACCCAAAGTGACGAGGGATAAAAAGATAGACTTATTCCTATTTAAAGAGATGAGAGAAGTAAAATAGACTTATTCCTACAAGGAGCACGTTGGACTGGTTGTGCCTTCGGACCGGCACGACACGGCTCGAGTCCTATTGGGCCATGCCTAGACCATAGATACAGCCCGTGGACATAGTCAGGCCATGTTTTATTGGGCCGTGTCTTTGTCAGGCCTAAGACGGGTCATGTCGGGCGGCCTCTCTGGCCATCTATAGGGCGACCACCCCGGCTAAGACCCATGACCCTCTTGTCCATCAGCTCATCAAGGGAAATAGCCAACGAGTCAGCCCACCAAGCAGACAAGCCAACGTCAGCCCATTAATCATCATGCACACACCCCGCAGCCGCACAAAACTGGCTTGTCGTCTTCTCTGTTTTCTTGTCTTCCGATCGGCGACGCCACGACAAGACATCCGACGCCGATCGACACCAAACATCGTGCCGCACTGCCGCCGTACGCGTGGCTGCGCCGATGGCCAACGTCGCCACGCGCCCACACCGTCACCGCGTGCTGCAGCCGGCTAGGGCTGGTGGCACAACACTGCGGGCCTGTGGCAGCCGGCAGCCAGCAAAGGTCTGAATCGGCGAAGCCCCTGTCCGTCTCCAGGCAGGCCGGGTGGAAAAGGTGTCATCGGCAAGAAGTTTAAAATTAAATCAAGGTATCATGGATGTAGTGGAATTTTGAACTTAATTGACAGATGAGCAACAAGTGGCGGTCACGAGTAGGAGGTGCTGCAACGCGGATAAGCCAATCGATTAGCTGTTTGGTGCAACGCGGATAAGCCATCATCATGGCTCACTACTTCCTCAGTCCTCACAGCATGCGCAGCTCCCCATCCTCCTTGTCCATGACGTCGCCGGCGACGGCGTCGATCTTAGGGAGTTGGACGCCGTACCTCTGGCGATGCTTGCTGACCTCGAGGACCCAGGTCTTGAGCTGCCGGGCGGCGTCGCGCTGGGCGAGCAGCGCGGTGAAGAAGGACAGGGAGGCCCAAGAGGCATCCGCCGGGGTCGTCGCAGGCAGCTCCGCGGCCACGGCGAACGTACATGTCCACGCAGTTGCTGCAATCGAAGGCGAGGTCCCGGACATGCTCTTCATCCACGTGCGCACCGGTGAATCGTGCTCGCCGCTGGCCGGTGTCATGTCGGCGAGGTGTTCAAGGGAGCTCTCCATGCTCTCCGTCTCCTCCTGGATGAACCGTACGTCGTCGCCGACGCAGATCAGCTGCTCCGCCTCCTCCCTGAGGAGTCCCAGCTAGCAGAGACCGAACGGCGCCGGAGGCAAGCTGATCAGCCATCGCTAGTGCCGGCCAAACGGGCGGCCTGGCACGGGTACGGCCGAGGCACAGCCCGTCACGGCACGGCCCGTTAGGCACGGCCACTGTGACGGGCCGTGCTGTGCCGGCCCATGTGCTCTGCCTCCGGCCCAAGCACGGCCCACGGGAGGCCGGGTTGTGCTCGTGCCGACACGACACGAATTTGGCCGTGGGCCGAGCCCACGGCCCACAAGGCACGACCGAATTTTAAAAATAGAGAAAAATATGAAAAATTAGAAAAAATATACAACCCTATTATTTCTATATATAAAAATTAAAAATGTAAATAAAGAATAAAAAAATAAAATAATGATGTATTCGTCACATTAAAAATATGAAAAAATATATTAGTCATCTGTTCTTTATATTGAAATTATTAAAATAAATATTGACACTTACTATATGTTAAAAATATAGTAGTGATCTTTATTGATGTTTATATCATTATATGATACAATGATACATCGCCTCGTTAAAAAACTTTGTCATGTAAAAACTCATGGGAAAACCGAGAAAACCGTGACAAAGAAAAGAGTACAACAGAAAGATCACAACTACTTCTAACAAAGTTCTATTAGGGTTGGTCTAGATCTAAGTAGAGGTTCTCGAACCGGCGGCCAATTCTTGGTTCTCGGCATGTATTGGGCATGTTGTCTAGCTAGCTCCCGTCTTTAACGCTTAGTAGCATTTCGACGTGGTCGCTACTCGAGTTGTCCTCCTTTCTTCGACGATTTGACCGCAAAGGTGAAGGCCGATTCGGAGGATACGTTGACACGGCACGTCAACACATCCCGTGCCAATTTTGAAAGCACGGATATGCCATCTTGTGGTCATTCCACCATCCGGGACGTTGAAATCTTGTGCTTCATGCCCGATGGCGTCGCGTCCACATAAGTTGACAACTCTTCGGCAACACCATGCGAAGTGACGTCTCCACTTTCCAATGACGAACCGCCACCCCTTGGCTTGAAGATGAGCCACCCCAAATTCTACCCCCCGTATCTTCTTCTTACCGTAGTGGGGATAGGAGGGGTCTCTGTGCGAACTCCCGAAACTTTAGTTCATACTTTCCAAAAACTTCATGTAGTTTACTCCTAACCTCAGTATAAAAAGAACTATAATCTACACTTATAGTATCTCCAATAAGTGATAAAATAGTGGAGAATCTCCTTAATTTACCCTTAGGATCTAATATGAAAGCAAAAGCATACAACATATGTATATTTTTTCAATATTTTAAATATTTTTGTTTCATGTGAAAGACAGGTTGGGCTAGAATTTCATCATTTTCATATTCTTTTAACAACGTGGCAATCTCGAGAATATTGTGCAAAATTAAATTGGCAGTTAGATAGTAAACTTGGGATAGAGTAAGAGTAGACTCATAAAAAGTTTCAAGAAATTGGTAATATCTTTGGACAATTGCCCACACGTGCTCACTCAGTATTGGCCCACCGTCGCTGTTTCTTGGGCCATTACGTGACTAGACAAAATCAGTTAGTAATTCATTATAAGGTAACACAACTTTTAACATTAAATAGGTTGCATTCCACCGATGCTCTGTATCGATGGCAAACTTACATGCTTTCTTATCGGCCGCATGGCAAAACCTCTTCCATGTAGCAATCCGCGGGTTAGAAGCGATTAACCACGTGATTGCTTGACGAACGCGTCAATGTGAACACTTACTCTCTTCATCCCAGTCTTAACAATCGATTAATTATATGACAAGCACAACGCTGATGAAGTAGAAAAGACTGCGCATAAACACAAAATAAAGGTTGCAATATTTCCATTGCCCTAGAATTAGCAGATGCATTATCTAGTGTAACAACAAATATTTTATCTACAAGATTATATTCATAAATTACCTCCCTAATTCTTTCGGCTATGTTTTCACCTGTGTGTGACACATCTATTAACCGGAGGCCTAGAACTCTTTTTTGCAACTCCCAATCATCATTAACAAAATGAACAACTACGCTAAGTTAATCCTCCCTAGCTCCACTACTCCATATATCAGAGGTAACACTAACAGAGAAAGTGCATGTACTAAATAGTTCCTTAAGTGCATTACTACCCTTCTCATAAAAATTTTCTAAATCTTGGGTTATTGTTTGTCTACTAACCGCTTTGAATCTAGGATTATGCGATTGCTGAACGTATTCTTCGAAAGCGGGAGACTCCCCAAAGTTCAAGGGTAAATCTTGTCCGGCGATTAACCGGACAAGATTTTCCCGAGCTACTATGGGATCGTACTCCCAGCTACGTACCGTACCGTCCGGGTTTAGCATCAGTTGTTGCTGCCGCAATTGTATTCCTTGCTTCCTTGCACATGTCTCCGCATGACGCTTTAGGTGTCCTGTACCACCAGAAGATCGTGCAGATAAAGTATTCCTACAAATTCTACATCTAGCTTGTGTTACCTCCCTCCCGTCGGGGCCGGTCACTTTCACCTCGTCAAAGTGCTGCCACACACCGGAGGTTCTCGATCTTTTCGAGCCGGTGTGTGTCGAAACACTTCCGCTCGCGGATCCCGAATATCCTTCGGCCGTCGCCGCCGTCGGCACCGGTTCCTCCTCCACGTTGGTGGAGTTGGAGCCGATCCGTGGCATCGTCAAACCCCGACATGTAATTGGGGTCGAAATCACCCAAAGTGAACGACAACGACGATATGGATAGTTCGGATCCATTCTGCAATTTTAATCCAAAATAAACAAAATTTAGATATTTATTAAATACACAAACAAAATACAAATAATAAATACACACATATGAATATCACTTACATCTTTCGAACCGAAAGCACTTCACACCTCTGCGATCAAACTAATTAACTATTTAAACTAATGTTGATTTTTGACAAAATTTGAGCAAATTTTGTCAAAACCAACAAATTAGAGCACAAGAGAGCACTTGAGACTTGAGAGCACAAAATGAGATGTTTGGGGTGAGGAGAAATGGTGGGGTGGATGCCCTATTTATAGGACGAAATTTCATATTTTTGGAATTTTTTCGGATTTTTTTGATTTTTGGCCTCCAACGACTATTTTCAAATTGTAGCCGTTATATAGCCGTTGGGACACATGGCACGACGTGATTCGCCGGTTCAAACCGCCCCGCGCGCGCCTCCTCCCTGTCCGCCACGCGTCGCGACGCCATTGGACCGCCGCACCGTGCCGTGCCGACCGTGGCCGTGCCGTGTCCGGCCGGCACGAACAGCTCCGTGCCGCGTGCCGCGGCTCCGCGGCCGGCAGCACGCACGGTCGGTGCCGTGGGCACGGGCCATCGGCGGCCGGGCCCGCCTGCCGCCACGTGCCGTGCCCGGGCCGACACGCCTCGGCCCGGCCCATTTGGCCGGCACTAGCCATCGCTGGCGCTGACCGGCGTGCCGGCGTGCATGCAGTGTCTCACACACACAATTAATTAATTGGGTATGTTTGTGGGATTTCATTATGTGCTAATTAATTAGCACCCCAGTAAACGAAACGTGAGTGGAGCTGACAGCCTTAGCAAATTAAAAGTGGGAAGCAAGATGGATAAATGATAAAGCGAAAGATGTTTGTTTCCAGTGGCTGCGGGTAAGCTCATACCACTACTTGGAGAAACCATTTTCAGTTGAAGTGTTAAAATCCATAATAGTTTTGGTTTGAATAGTATCCGAGACTAAAAAATATTTTTAGTCCCGGTTTAAAAAGTCTATGGATTTCTAGGAACATCGGTCCGGTTGTAACACGAACCGGAACTAAAGATTATCTTTAGTCCCGGTTCAAATATTGTCAGAGGTTGTCAGAGCGCTGGGCATCTTTAGTCCTACACTAACCGGGACTAAAGATGTCCGACGTTTTGACAGGTTCTGACAGCCTCTGACATCATCTTTAGTCCCGGTTAGTAAAACCAACCGGGACTAAAGATGCTTTATTTTGTCCCGGTTGGTGTGCCTAAAGATAATTTTGATCTTTAGTACCGGTTGGTAACACCAACCGGGACGAAAAATGGCTTGCTTTTTATACTCCTTCTTCCTTCTCCAGCCCGAGCTAGCTACAGTTGTCTTCAAAATTTTTCTCTAGCTAGAGGGGAGGTGCTGCCAAAATTTTTTGTGATTTTGTTTTGGTGATAATACACAAATATTTGCTATCTACAAGGTTAGCATCTTCTTTCTCTTATGATCTATGCTTAACACTTCGCATTTTACAATTGTTTTCTATACATTTTCATCTCTAGATTTTTTTAAACATGAGAAGAGAGAAAATTTGTTTGGACTAATTATTTTGCTAAGCATATTATATTGTGTTGAGAAAAAAATTAGAGAAAATAAAGAGGAAGAAAAGTATGCTTAGCATGTTACATTTGTAGGAATTTAGTCCGTACAATTTTGTCTCAAAAAAATTTATGAAAAATGATGAGAGAGAATCTTTTGGACAAAAACTTATAAAATAGATGACAAAGGACCTTTTAAAAATAATTTTAATTTTTTTAGAACAACACATTACGTATGTATGATTAGTATATAATTATTGTCTGATTACGTATATATATATAATTATTGTAATAAATATTTAAAATGGTTTGAATTTTGTGGAATTTTCTTATGATTTTTGTGCATTCCATGTAGATGGATCGGTAATGGATGTACAACGCGGATCGATGGTCGAGAGAGTTTATTCAAGGCATGCATTATTTTTTGAGTGTGGCCGATGCCAACAAGCAGAAGGGTTTCATACGTTGTCCATGCAAAAAGTGTAAAAACGAGAAGGAGTATTCTACATCAAAAATTATTCATGCCCACTTGTTTCAATCAGGATTCATGCCTCACTACAATTGCTGGACATCGCACGAAGAGGTGGGGGTTGCAATGGAAGAAGATGAAGAAGACGACGAAAACATTCCGGACTATGGTCAATACGGTCGGTTTGAAGAGAATACAACAGGCGAGGTGGACGAGGATGCTAAAGAAAACGATGGCGCCGATGACCTTGGTCAGATGTTGCGCGACATACAGGGGGACTGTGAAGACGTAAAGGAGGTGCAGAAATTGGAGCGTATGTTGGCGGACCACAAAAGGTCCTTGTACCCAGGCTGTGAACAGGGGCACAAAAAGTTTGGTACCACGCTGGAATTCTTGTAATGGAAGGCCAAAAATGGTGTCAGTGATAAGGCATTTGGCGAGTTACTAAAACTCGTGAAGAACATTCTTCCAAAGGAAAACGAATTGCCGGAATCAACGTACAATGCTAAGAAGTTAGTCTGCCCTCTAAGACTGGAGGTACAGAAGATACATGCATGTCCTAACGATTGTATCCTCTACCGCGGTGAGGAGTACGAGAACCTAGAAGTATGTCCGGTTTGTAAAGCACTTCGATACAAGATCAGACGAGATGATCCAGGTGAAGTTGACGGACAGCCTTCGAAGAAAAGGGTTCCTACTAAGGTGATGTGGTATTTTTCTATAATACCACGGCTGAAGCGTCTGTTCAGGAACAAGAAGCATGTAAGGATGATGCGCTGGTACGCGGAAGAACGCCTACAAGATGACATGCTGAGACATCCCGCCGATGGGTCACAGTGGCGAAACATCGACAAAACATTTAAAGACTACGGCGAGGATGCAAGAAACCTAAGGTTCGGCTTAAGCACGGACTGTATGAATCATTTTAGAGAGATGAGCAGCGGGCATAGTACTTGGCCTGTAACGATGTGTATCTACAACCTCCCGCCTTGGCTATGCATGAAGTGGAAGTACATTCAGAAGCCAGTTATTATTCAAGGCCCGAAGCAACCTGGTAACGACATCGATGTGTACCTGAGACCGCTGATTGAAGATCTAAAACTGCTGTGGAAGAAAGAAGGTATTTCCATGTGGGATGAGGATAAACAGGAGCAATTTAAACTACGAGTGTTGCTGTTTGTTACCATCAATGATTGGCCTGCACTTGGCAACCTCTCAGGACAGTCAAACAAGGGGTACAACGCTTGCACCCATTGATGGATGAGACTGAGTGTATGTACCTGAAACACTATAAGAAGGTAGTGTATATGGGCCATTGTCGCTTTTTTGCTGCAAGCCACCTTGTCCGGAGAAGAGGCAAACATTTTGATCAAAAGGCAGACTATCGTACTAAGCCAAAGCATTGCAACGGAAAGGCCGTGTTTGCCATGGTGAAAGACCTCAAAGTAGTATTTGGAAAGGGACCCGGCAACCAACCTATAGCAAGTGAAGGTGGTCACGCGGCGATGTGGAAGAAGAAGTCAATTTTTTGGGAGTTGCCCTACTGGGAAGTCTTGGACGTCCGCCACGCAATCGACGTGATGCACCTCACCAAGAACCTTTGTGTAAACCTGCTTGGCTTCCTAGGTGTGTACGGAAAATCAAAAGATACACTTGAGGCATGTAATGATCTGAAACATATGGCACAACGCGACGGCCTTTACCCGCAACCAACGGAGAAAGGAGCCAATACCTAAGTCCAGCCAGCTACACTCTGAGCAGGGCAGAGAAGGAAATAATGTTTGAATGCCTGGAGAGCATCAAGGTACCATCTGGATACTCCTCGAATATAAAAGAAATAATAAGCACGAAGGATAAGAAGTTCACAACTCTAAAGTCCCATGACTGCCACGTGCTGATGACATAGCTGCTTCCCGTTATAATTCGGGGTATCCTTCCCGATAATGTCCGGGCAACAATAACAAAGCTATGTGCTTTCCTGAACGCAATTTCACAGAAGATCATCGATCCAGACATACTAGAAGACTTTCAAAATGATGTGCTCCAATGTCTTGTCAGCTTTGAGATGATCTTTCCGCCTTCCTTCTTCAATATCATGACCCATCTCCTATGCCACCTTGTCAAAGAGATTCGTATCCTCGGCCTGGTATTCCTACACAACATGTTCCCTTTCGAGAGGTATATGGGCATTCTAAAGAAGTACGTCCGTAACCGTTCGTGTCCGGAGGCCAGCATCGCCAAGGGATATGGAACAGAGTAGGTGATTGAGTTTTGCGTCGACTTTATTGAAGACCTTCGTCCCGTCGGGGTGCCTGAATCAAGCCATGAAGGTATACTACGGGGGAAGGGAACTCTTGGAAGGAAGGCAATAATGAACATAGACAAAGACTTGTACAGGAAAGCACATTGGACCGTGTTGCAACAATCTTCCTTGGTGGCTCCTTACATCGAGGAGCACTTGGCGATTGTTCGCTCCAAAAACATCGGTAAGACGGATGCCTGGATTACACGCCATCACATCGATGCCTTCCCTGCTTGGCTGCGACAACGTCTCATGGGCAACGCGAGCCTTGACCAACAACTAGCCTTCTTGGCGAGGGGACCATCTTGCTCGATAACCACATTCCAGGCATATGAAATCAATGGGTACACATTTTACATATGGGACATCGATGACATATGGGAGCTGGACTATGGACCTCTGAAGGTCCCTCTGTTTCGGTGCCAGTGGGTTAGGCTCAGTGGTGGAGGCGTAACCATTGATGCAAGTGGGATGACAACGGTCGACCTGAGCAAGGTTGGATACTCAGACGAACCCTTCGTCCTTGCCAATGATGTATGGCAAGTTTTCTATGTCAAAGGCATGGCTAGCAAATCAAAGAAGGGGAAAGGGTCCGACGAGCCAAAGCGTCACGTGGTTCTCGCAGGCGAAAGAAAAATCATGGGAGTCGAGGATAGAACTGACGAAGATTACGATCAGTTTAACGGGCAACCTCCGTTCGTGGTGGCGGTTGACCTGAGTATCCTACTATCAAATGAGGACACCCCTTACTCACGCAACGATCATAATGAAGGAACAATTGTGCGGAGAAAGTATGTGAGGACAAATGTCACTTAGCTAAATTTATGTATGGACGATGTAAATTAAATTGAATCATTGAATATTATTGCTATTATTTGAATTTATTATAAATTATTGTAAATTATTGAATCTATTGTAAATTATTGCCTTCAGGACCAGCGGTCTCAACATTTTCTTCTTCGAGGGTGTTTTTTTATCCTAAGGTCGAGCTTAGTTTCTTTTGTAAATTCGACGTCGCGATCTATCGGTATTTGATAAAATAAATCAAATGAAGAACTTTAAAGAAATATCAAATAAATACAAAAATTCAAAACAAAATTGAAAGGTAATTTTTGAAGTTTTTGAAGGGAAAGTTATTTCCAGGCATTGAAATTAGCATGCCTTATCTTCCACAACTCGTACAACGATTGACTTGTAGTGATCACGACGACGTCTTGCACCACGCTGCCGGCGATCATGGCGCGGTGGCTGGAATAGGAGGCTGCACGACGGCGGATCTCGTTATCAGGTCAACATAATTAATTTCTTCTTTGTTCTGGAACTTTGGATTGATCGCATTCATCGTCTGGAATTTTAACGTACGGTTGATCATCTTGTCATTAGGGAAGAGGAGATGGACATGCCGGGCTACCTGCCGATCACCGCGTCGGCCGCCGCCGACATCGACCACTACATGTACCAACTTACAGCATTAGCAACGAGAACTTGAACATTGCTGCTGAAAACAGAGAAAGCACACCTCTAAATCACGGGGAGCCATCACGGAATGAGGTGGCTGTCAGATTATCTAAGTAAGAGCAAGACAGAAAGATTACGAGGCAAAGGGAGAAGAGCAAGAAAAAAGAAGCACTGGCCAAAGAAGATAAGACAAATGTTAATTCTATATGCTTATTAGAATTTAAAATAGTTTTGAATATGGCAAATGTTAATAACATATTATTATTTAATTTTAAAATATTTTCAAATAAGCCATATGTTAATTATATATTATTATTTAAATTTAAAATAGTTTGGAATATGACAAATGTTAATTATATGTTATTATTTTAATTTATAATATTTTTTGTTAATTATATGAACATATGTTAATTATATATGAATATATGAACATATGTTAATTATATATGAATATAAAATACAATATAATAGGGCACTATAATCATTAATCCCGGTTTTTAAAATCTACCGGGACTAGAGGTGAATTTGGAACGGGAGGAAACCATCTTTAGTCCCGTTGGTGTCTTCAACCGGACTAAAAATGCCCACTTACCGTGCCACGTGGCTGCCCCGCCATCTTTAGTTCGGTTGTTGGCTTCAGGACTAAAGATCCTATCTTTTGTCCCGGTTGGAGCCACCAATCGGGACTAAAGTATCTTTTATCCCGGTTGTAGGTTTCAACCGGGACAAAAGATGCCGTGACTATATATGGCAGTGGCCGCGGGGAGATCCGAACACTTAGCCGTTTTCGCAACCAACTCATCGTCTTCGTCACCGTCGCCGAGCCCTAGGACGCCGCCGCAGCACGCCGTCTCCGCCGTCTTCGTCCCCGTCGTCGTCGCTGGAGGCCCGCCGCGCCGCCGTCTTTGTCGCCTGCCGCAGGTTAGCATCGTCGCCCCCCCTTTTCCCCACATTAAAATGCCATCGCCATCGCCGCCATCGTTGTGGTCGTCGTCGCCGCCGCCGCCGCCGCCGCCGCCGTCGCCGCCGCCCTCCCCACGTCGCCCGCTCCCTCGCCGCCCCTTCCCCACGGCCCTCCCCACGCCGCCCCTAAACCCTAAACCCTTGCCTCCTCCACGTCGCCCGCGCTTCCGCCGTCGCCGCCGTCGTTGCAAATTTGCAAATTTTGAATGTGATTAAATTAAATTTTGAATGTGAATTTGTAATTTTTGAATGTGATTAAATTTTGAATGTGAATTTGTAATTTTTGAATGTGGTCAAATTTTGAATGTGAATGTAATTACAAATTTTCATAATTTGTAAATTCGAATGTGAATTTGTAATTTTTGAATGTGATCAAATGGACTTTATGGACTTTATATGTAAATGGACTATTTATTTAAATTTTAATGGATGAAGATTGTGAATTTTAAATTTTGAATGTGTATTTAAATTTGAATGCATGAATAGATTTAAATTTGAATGTGTATGTGACTTGTGAATTTTGTATTTTCGAACGAACGAGAATGATAAAATCAACGAACGGACGTGAACGAACGGACGGACGGACGCATTTAACGAGTGTTCATTCGTTCGTTCGTGGACGAACGGACGTGGACGAACGGACGGACGGACGAGCGGACATGGACGAACGGACGGACGGACGAACGGACGAACGGGCGTGGACGAACGGACAGACGAACAAACGAACGAGTGTTCGTTCGTTCGGTCGGTCGGTCGATCGGTCGGTCGGTCGGTTGGTCGTTCGTTCGTTTTGTCGTTCGGTCGTTCGCTCAGTCGTTACAACGTACATAGGCATTCAACGTCCTCTCTCTCCTCTCCTCTCCACCTTATCTCCCTCACATCATTCTCCTCTCTTTCTCTCCTCTCCTCCAGACGATCATATCCTCGGACGTGAACGAACGACAGAACGAACGGACGATAGTTTAGGATTTGGGTTAGGGTTAGGGTTAAGGGTCCGAACGAACGGACATGAACGAACGACAGTTTAGGGTTAGGGTTAGGGTTAAGGGTCTGAACGAACGGACATGAACGATAGAACGAACGGACGATCGGTCGGTCGTTTGGTCGGTCGTGTTCTAACAAAGAGAAACAAAAGAGAAGAAGGAAAATATAGAACATAGTTTGTCGGATTTCATCTATTTTTTTCCATCTTCTTTTTTGTCTATGTTTTTTACGTAGATATACATGATTTCCTTGAATAATTGATACATGTATTAACCGAATAAATTTTTCTTTGTCAGAATTCTTTGATTAAGTCCTCAACCCACAACAACCAAATGGTGGATCGTGACGAGGAACTGTTTCTCCTTGACCAGATCGCATGCGGTAGCACAGAGTTTTAGAACGAGGAGGGGACAAGGATCCAGATCAATACCTCAACAAGGAGGGGAACGAGGGGGGGGGGGACGAGGAGGGGAATGAGGGCTCCGCCTCCGCCTCCGCCTTCGCTGGACAGAAGAGGGCACGCGGGCAATGCGGTCTCAGCAAGCGCATAGAGGGTCGACATGTCATAACAGAGGTAGCATCTGACGGTCGACCAAGTGCCCCAGAGGACGCTGCAAGGAATCTTGTGGCGCACAGCGGATGGGTGGTGAGGGATCACGTGCCCATAAGCGTTGCCAACTGGAGGCGATCAACCAAAGGAGGAGATGAGTAGAGCTATCTCCCGGACACAGAAAGAAATGCTATGGACCACAATGCTGCAAATGTTCACCATCCCAGACTCACAACAAGCAAGGGTCAAGGAATGGACGTTAAAGAAAATGGCAGAGCTATCCAGGAACTATAAGAAAGAGTTACACAAAAAATACATCCTGAAGGGCCAGAACCCAGACTTTGACAAGTTCCCAAAGCTCAGAGATCATTGGGATGCTTTTGTTGAACACAAGACTGGGGAAGAAACGCAAGCGATCATAGAAAAAGAACAAGGCCAACACAAATAAGAAAAATATCGTCACGTGCTTGGGTCGCGGCTATAAGAAAGCAATGGAGAAATGGGAGAAAATGAAAGCCGACCTTGAAGCGCGAGATATCGTTCCAGGCACAGCCAACTGGCTGGAACGATCAAAGCATTGGTTTTATGCTCATGGCGGCTCACTTAATCCTGTAGATGGCACAGTTATCTTCAGCGAAGAAATCCAAGAGGCCGACCGAAGATTAGAGGAGGCGATGGAGGCCACTTCGTCGGGCGCGTTCAGGCCCGACAGAGAGAAGGACGAGCTAATGCTCGCCCTCTAAAACCCAGAGCATCCGGGGTGTACGCGAGGAAAAGGCGTCGTCCCCTGGAAATATGGGTTTCAAGCTGACATCGAGACGTACAAGAGCCGCATGAGGTCTAGGCGAGAGCACAATGCGAGGTTCGCTGAGATGGAAATGAAGCAATTGCAAATAGATCAAATTGTGGACGAAAGGCTGAACCGCAGGTTGGCAGAGGAGCGGAGCCATTGGGTTAGCCAACATGGATCCAAAGAACAACCGCTCAACTACAAGAGAAGCCAGCAGCAAGAGCTGCGCTTCAACTAGAAATGAAGGTGACTTGGCCCCACAAGCTGAACCGGTCCGCCATGCCCCGTTGATGACATCACACAGCGGACCCCATGTGAGCTGCACATTCTGCTAAAGAACATAACAATAAAGGTATGTTCGTACTTTTATGTTGTACGTATATTTCCTTGAATAACTTGTCAATCAACGTTCATTACTAACTAATAAGAAATCTTCTCGAACAGGTCGCATCGGGCATGGCCTTTCCAGTAGACCAAGACGACACCTACCACTCCCAGCCCGTTCCACCTGTGTACTCGAAAGTTAAAATTGAACAAGTGGAACATGGCTATGAAGACCTCGAGCTGGATATCCCCGGAGGAGACGGGGAGATGACGCTAGGAGAAACAGCTCACAGAATATTTCTCTGGAGGAAGATCTTCTCATAATATTCCCGACGAACAACGTCTCCTCGTCGTTCCACCGCCTCGCCTCCACATGGGCCGTCTCCTCGCCTCCTTTGCCGCCTCGCCTCCTCCGCCTCCTGCGTCGCCTCCACGAGCACCGACTCCTAAACGGCCGTCTCCAACTCCACCGCCTTCCAACCCTCCTCCCTCGCCACAACGAGCACCGACTCCTAAACGGTCATCATCAAAGAGCACGCCGTCAATATCAAGCGATCGTCCAAGAAGAAAGATTCAAAGAATTGAGAAGACGCCGCCACCCGCACAAAAGCTTTCATACGAGAAGACTCCAGAGGAGCTTGAAGAAGCCATCCAAGCTGAAGTCAGGGCTCACTTCAGAAAGAAGTCTCCTGAGAAGCCTCCTGAAATCCCCCAGGAGACCAAGGACTTCTTCAAGAAGACGTACCTAACGCCACAGCCTGAACCGCAACCTCAACCGCAGTCCGACTATGACAGGACTATTCGAAAGGCTGCTGGCAAGGCGAAGAGAATGGGCAAAGATGTACCCCGGCTCGGCATGCGCCTCGACACCTCGGAGTTCAAGCACAGTTCCAAATGTTAGATCGAGTTAAGACAATTTTTGGAATCTACTGGAATTTCAATGGATCAATTACACGGCCGTGCTCCCCTGGCGAAGGCTCCGCTGAAATACAAGTTCAAACTTGGAAAGTCTCTTGTAAAGCCGGATCAAGTGAAAAAGCTACCTACACAGATGTACCGCTTCCACAAATGGTACATGCAAGAATCCAGCAAGGGTGGAGAGATGGTAACGAGCAGATATTCACTACACTATTTCTTCAATGGAGGTGACGACTTCTATATCCGATTCGAAGACATATTCGACTTGTACCAGCTTGATGCCCTTGACGTCTCACTTCTAGCCACGCGGGTTCTGTAAGTATCGTTATGTTATTTCGTTTCTTACCTCCTTGTATTTAGCTGACTAAAATTCTTTTTAACTGTTGTAGAATGGCGATCCAATACTGCAACAAGCACGACTGTAGGAAACATGGATCCATGGATCCATGCAAAATCAACGGCGTATTGGTTGATCAATTTCCTGATCCAACAGTGGACTACATATACAATGCGCTGGTGCAGAACCACTTCCGGTCGTTTATCCCTCTGCCCTACAACACTGCGTAGTTTTTTCTTCCTTCCGTACCGATTTCAATCCCGTGTGCATACATAAATTTTCATATGTGTCATCTAAACCAATTTGCAGATTCCACTGGGTTCTGTTAGTAATTGACATGGATCACTCGCGGATCCATGTCTTTGACTCAATGGATAAACCAGAGTCCACGTACTCAAAGATATTTGAACTGTTTAACAGGTAATGCCATATATCTTACTTGCTATTGCATATATGCGGTTCTCTGATAATTACTAGCTAACTTTCAACTGCACGTAGGGCATGGGAACGACTTCGGGCGAATGTTCGCGGAGATTGGAAAGATAAGCTCTCCGTGAGGATGAACTTTCCAGTGAGTAACATGCTCCAAAGTTGTTTTGAATCATTACTTTGTTCTAAAATATGAAATGTATATTAAATCTGTCGTCGTTTCTCCTTTAGTGTGCAAAACAGTCGCAGGACACCAACTTATGCGGATACTATGTCTGCGACTACATTCACCGCTTTGTGACCGATGTCACAACTATCGACGATATAGATGTACGTGTAATAGCCATTCATACATTACGTCTTGATTTCTTATTTACTTCATATATTTATTTCTCGTTTATTCGAATTAATGACAGCTTATGCGAGTAAGATACAACCTCCCCCACGAGACTTTCATACAAGCTGCTCAGGAAGAATTAATGGGATTTATAAACGAGCAGATCATTGATCCAGCAGGGGAGTTCTACTTTCATTTAAGTAACTTAACCACCGGATCCACAAAATAGACATTTTTTGTAACATACGAAATATATGTGGATATTATACATATGTGTACATATTTTGGTAATATATGTATATATTTCCATTCTTAAGTTCATTTATATGTGTGTAAATTATATATTTATACATATATATATATGATATATATGTATAAATATATGTGTGTAAAATATGTATATGTGTAATATAATATATGTGTGTAATATATAGGCAGCAACACTGCTGGAGAAAGTAGCAAATTAAAAGAAATAAAAAATCTTTAGTCTCGGTTGGAGCCACCAACCGGGACTAAAGATGGCGAGCCACGTGGCTCGCCATCTTTAGTCCCGGATGGTGGCTCCAACCGGACTAAAGATGCATCTCTAGTCCCGTTATTTCAACCGGGACTAGAGATGGCGATCTCTAGTCCCGGATTCGTAGTTTCGGTTTGACAACTGGGACTACTGTACCAACCGGGACAATTGAGTCTTTCTCCAGCAGTGTACGTTCGTTAAGTGTAGATATAGGCTGTGGAAAGGAGAAGAGAGATATGCCACTCAAATGGTCATGAATTTTTTTAAAAAAATTTAATAAGATAGATTAATATGTGATAGATCATCCCACAAACATGTAAAGTAAAATTTAACTTCTACATGTTAAAAAACAAATTTGATTGTAGATATACGTTAACTAGCTTTAATTTAATTTGTTTTTCTTACGACTTTAAAAGTTAATTACAAGTTAGCACATCTTTTTATTTTTTAATTTTCTTCATAACTATTTGACTGATATGCAAACAACGAGGGAATGTCCTTTCGGGAGTTTAAAATCCACTCTCCTTCCTCCTGAATGGGTTTTTCTTTCACCCAATGCCATGCGTTTGTGTTCCACAAGAGTTTCTTGTCTAGACCTATGTTTTGTTTGTAAAGTTAGTGGAAGATGGACGGCTAGATCTATCTATGACTATCATCGCTGTTGGATCTAAAGACTAGAAGATTCGAATATTTGCGCACCTCAAAACCGTCCAAGGTTTCTATAGTTCTATAGGTATTCTCGAGACTATATATTTAGAAAATTGTCGCAAATTCTTTGAAGTGAAAAAACTTAAAAAACATTCACATGTAAATATAGTATAATTATAGGGGCAACTATATGTTATATATATATATATTATAAAGTTGATTGAAAATTAGCAAACCATCAATTATGATCCGTTTGATATGCATCCAAAGGACACGGCAAAACCGAGCTCGTGGACCACTTGTCCTAGTTAACGGACTTGAGAGAATAAAGAAGACCATTTATGGTTGTGTGTATCTCCTTAACGGGTTTTGGATTTGTTATTTGTTGTGGTTTATGTTTGCGCTATATTCGGTTTGGACTGGTTTCTAGAACTCTTTTGGCCTTTCTTGTGTGCGTTTTGTGTTACAATGTTGCATGTTTGTTTTTGTTGATTGTTTGCAAACACAATTCGTACACACAAAAAAGCAGTGACGTTGGATCAAATAAAAAGACTAGTAAAAGACACAAGCACAACATGGGCATATGGCAGAGCAGGCTCATGTATTAGAGCAGAACAAACTTCTCTATGGGTAAGATCTCAACTATGTGAAAGTAAATTGCAAATTTTATTTTTTTCTCCATAATTTTATTGGTAGTACATTGAAGGTCCTTCATGCTAAGAAACAAAACAAGGATTCCTCTGAATTGAATAAGCAACTGGACAGACTTTGGATTTCTTGATGAACAACAGAACAAACAGATTCTGATTTCTAAACAACTAAACACACTCATAAATTCTGATTGAACATCAGACACTTCATTGAATCCCATAGACAATGTTCCATAGGAGGGCATTCAATTGTTATCAACGGACAACACTTTTGAGAAAAAATGAGAAGGCATCAGTCACCCAAAAAACAAATGAAAGACTAAAAAAACAAATCACGTGCAGTTTCTCTAAGTTGAATGCAAATCAAGAACAATTAAGTTTTATGAGCTGCATCAGGTACAACAATAACAAATAAATTTTGCATCAGCCCCTATTCTCCCAATTACCATTGAGGACAACCTTGAGCACACAGAAGGATAACGCGTAGGCTACGATAGCAAAAACAAAATTTTTTCTACCGCGTAATCCAAAAAAGCTTACAAGTAAGGGTCTATAGAATGTTCCCAAAAGACACGCAGTGCAGCGGAAATAGCCGATCAAATTCTAGCCAACCTCATCGACAGCGCCGACTTTGACCCGATTCGCCCGACCGTGCCGATGTCACTTCGGTCCGCCCGATCTCATCGAAGCCGTTTCGATCCGCCCGATCGGTCTGACTTCCAGCTAACGAATAAAGGGTCAGCTAGTTGGAACTCAGGGATCTTCCGATGTCATTGACTTACACCACAACGTAGCGATGTCTCTACCGGTATCCACACATCCAGGAAGGAAATGTCGAACACCCGTGTGCTAGCACGCGATGCACGGCTAGGGTTTTGGCTCGGACGTGGACTAGGGTTTCCGTGGAGAAGTTGATCTGGCTTAGAAGTGACACACCTTGGTCTCAACCCCTTGCCCTCCTTATATAGAGTTGGCTAACCAGACTCGTAAGCCCACCGGGACTATATATTGATTCAGATCTTATCCGAACTGAACCGTATCCAAGTCAAACTCGTATGCCTGTTCCAACCCATTAAGTGTGCGACCCAATATGTTCATGCATACTTGGTTTTGGCTGAGAACACTTCTCGGCCGACCCTGTCAACAGCGGCCCCTAACAGAACATATTAACACCAAAGTATACACAAAGATCATATCAGCTGAACCTGTAATATGTGCATAATTCCCTTTGCCTCACGATATCAATTAAGCTATAGGCATGACTCGTGCCATCCTATCATTAGCTTAATCATTCACTCGATCCCGTATTGGATTATGTATCTGATGATTGACTCCTCAATCACATCGGCATGGCCATACACTTTCATAATCCATTACATCAAGGGCCCAGAGATATCTCTCCCATAGGAGGGACAAATTCCATCTTGATCATTCACATCCCTCTACATGCTTCATAGCAAACCCGAAGACTACTTTTATAACTACCCAGTTACGAAATAGTGTTTGGCAGTCCCTAAGTAAGCCACTATACATGTTGGAATCTATGATGATCTCAGGTCTAAGGACTTTGCACCAACATCACTTGAGACCAACTAATGACACATTAATTTCCTGTAGTGTCTCAAGGTGGGTCTATCCAACAACATATTCTCTAACAGTTGTACATGTTTATTGATTTGGTATCTCCATACCATGATCCATGAGACATGATCATCAATCAATACACGTGTTGATCTTAGAATCATATTCGTTCCATAGATATGATATATGATCAGGTATCATTTAGAAATAGATTTATATTACATAAAGAGTCTCATGAATAAGTCACTTACTTATTGATCAATACTAATTATCCATTTTACGGAATTGAATAATAGTTTATTCATTAATACATAAACATTGACCATGATATCCAACATCTTCATGTTGTCTCTAGGACATATCACTAACAGTCTCCCACTTGCACTAGAGTCAATCATGTAAGTATCTCATAGCCATTGCTCTAGTATATGCCTTATGTTTTGGCTAAGGGAGCAGTTTTGTCAACGTATCGACAATATTTGGATCTGTGTGCACTTTGCATATCTTTACGTCACCTCAGTCCAACTATCTCACGGATGAGATGGTATCGCCAAAGAGTGTTTGGATTTTTTATGTGATCTAGGCTGTGTAATGGCTCCACTGTTATTACAATAGAGAGACATTGGACCAGCAACACTGGTCATCATACCCAGCTCAGAAACAAATTTCTTGATCCAAACAGCCTCCTTTGCAGCTTCAGAAGCAGTGACGTACTCGGCCTCCGTTGTAGAATCAGCAACAGTGTCCTGCTTGAAACTCTTCTAGCTGATTGCGCATTCGTTTAGGCAGAACACGAACCCAGATTGCAATCTATAGTCATCTTTGTCTGTTTGGAAGCTAGCATCGGTGTAACCATTTACAATGAGGTCTTCTTCACCTCCATAGACTAGGAACATATCCTTAGTTCTTCTCAAGTACTTAAGAATATTCTTTACGGCTATCCAGTGACCTTCTCCTGGATCTGATTGGTATCTACTCGTAGCACTCAAAGCGTGTGATACATCTGGACGTGTACAAAGAATAGCATGCATGATGGATCCAATTGCCAAAGCATATGGAACCATATTCATCTTACTCCGCTCATCAGGTGTCCTAGGATACTGATTCTTACTGAGATTAATGTCATGTGACATTAGCAAGAAATCTTTCTTGGAATCATGCATGTTGAACCTCTTCAACACCTTGTCAATGTATGTACTTTGGTTTAATCTAATTAGCCTCTTATATCTATATCTTAGAAACCCCTAGTCAGTGTGCTTATGTTCATTGAAAACTAGTTTCTAATTATCTAAGTGTTGTAATCCTTTAAGTGTTGTTCAATTTAAGTATATTCGCTATGTGTAATCATGCTTGAGATGAAAGTGTGAATCTAGCACACATCCTAGGAGCTAGACTCACATGAGTATGAGTTAGGAATAATTGAGGCGTCGTAGATCTTTAGCTATTTTGTCTAGTCTCCTGAGTGTGTAACACATCAGGTCGCCGTCTTCGAGTGGTTTGACGGGCACACTTTAGGCTGAAGTTGACTGGCAAGCTAAAGGCCCAGCGATGTCTCACTTATCCCTCTCTCGGGACTTTGGTTGTCACGTTTTACTTGTCGTATGAGCTGAACCGTTTCAGCTCGTATTGCAAATAGAATGGGCGAGCCGGGCGTCTTCGACAAGGCATGGTATCAGAGCAAATATTGACTATAGGAGCCCTTTAAGATGGTCGTTTAGAATGGATTCTAAAAATTTATTTTGAGAGCTTGCTCTCAGCTATGAATTATTTGTGAAAACCTATTCACTCTTATGTCTCATCCCTCTCCAGATATTAATCTTCTCTATGTCTCTATTTCAATTTTAAACTCTTATCTTGCTCTATAGGTCTGCAACCTTTTGAAAAGTTGTACTTCTGAAAAATACAGTTTGAAAACACGTAATTATCATAACTAACCAGTACCAAATAACTTTTGAAAAGTTTTGAAACCCCTTACCTATGTGCTAGTTCGGATTTGCAAAACATCGGGTTAGAAATAGCCTCTAGTAAATGGGTTTTGAAAATGGGTTTATTAAATTTAAAATTTGATAGACATTGTAATAATTCCATTTCCTCATGTTACTTTTGCACCCAAAATGATTTGGGGATGTTTTGAGCTTCTCATTCTCCCCTATTCAAAAATTTCGCCGAGTAAACCTAGAGTAAGTAGTTCAAATGTGGACTAGAATTTGTTGTGATGAATCCTTAGTTTGCTTGCTTAGATGTCCCACCCAAAAATCATATAGTTTCTGGACCACTCTAACATAATGTATTTAAAATATGGTAAATTTAGCTAACCTAAAACGGAATAAAGATTTGATTTGTGTCGGATGTATGTATTTTCAGATTTGGAGTCAGTCTGTTTGGAAAATTTGCGTAGGCTAAACCGTAGATGGTAAAATTATGAAATTTTACAAACAACATGTAGACTAACTCAGTAGGCTCCATGAGTTTTTGCCAAATTTTTAGACCCCTGCATCATAAGGAAATAGATCGGATAGTTAGCCTAACCATGTTCTGAAAATTTTAGGCAGCCGCATTTATCTTTCTGTGTAGGCCAAACCATACATGATAAAACCTTCATCTTTTTACAGTAGCACCTAGACATGTCCAGTGTGTTCCACGAATTTTGGTTAAAATTTTAGACCCCTTCACCATAGTGAAACAGGGCGGTTTGTTTAGCCCATTCCTGTTCTGGAAGCTGCAGACAGCTGCCTTTATCTTTTCCCATAGCCCAAACCTTACCTGCCAAAATATGTATCTTCTACCATTAGTTCCCAGAAATGCCCAGGAAGCCCTACGAATTTTGGTAGAAATTTTTGAGCCCCTGCAACATGTCCTAAAAATTCGTATAGTTCAGAAGAACAGAAATCCGAGAACCGGTGCACCATAGGTTGTTGAATTTGTCTAGACAGAACCACAGGTGGTAAACTTCCAATTTTCCTAAGGTAGTTCACAGACCTGATTGCCCACCTCCCTGATTTTTTTCCTCAAATTTTATACCTTGGGGAACTAGCCCCAATAGACCAATAGTGACAACAAGCCCGCGTTTTCCAGCACCCCGGCACTTGACCAAAACATTCCCTTTCGTGCAACACAATCATCTAAAAATCGCCGAAGTTTTTCCAGCCCGACAAAACATTGTTAGGATGCCAAGAATGGATGCTAGTTAAACTTACCGCCCCTCTAGATTGACCGCTAGGCTTCGTTCTTACCATATCGACAAATAGATGTACCTAAGGCCATCCTGATGAATTTGACCTCTATTTTCCAAATTCTCCTAACCAAAAGCCTTTTATTTTAAGGGGGATAGTGTACCATGACCCCATGCACCCATGGATAAATATGAAGCACTTGCAGGTCTCACCACCATAATTTGGAGATCTGACTTATATCTTTGAAAAACCTCCCAATATACGTATATGTATATACACACCTATTGTTTCTACGGCATGAAGGCAATACAAAATATATTTTCAGGAGCATTGCATGACCTCATACATTCATCGCATCATTCATGCATCATGATGCCATTGCATTCATGCATACCCTTTTTCATAAAAGAAAAGTATTGCCGCATGTGCCGTATGACAATCATTTTCCCTACTGTAACCCTGGTATATAAGTATGAGCCCATGAGTAGCCACGGCCAAATTTCCTATGCCCATGAAGAATTTTGGGTAGGATTATATGGACCGCAAAATACCTTGTGGGAAAGACTGCCCTTGAGACGATTACCGCCACAACCCAATATCCAGTTAGACACTATGCCTTGATCTCCGTAGAACAAGGTATAGATAAACCCGAAACTACCAAACCAACTCATTTTCCCATTTCGTGAATCCTCCTAGCCATGAATTTTCCCAAACTTTAAGGAGGATAGCATAGCTTGTTAACCTCAAGCCTTCGAGACGGCGCCAATGTTGCCAGTACTCACCTTCGCTGTAAACTGCCCAAGCAAGGAGAGTTCCATTGATATTTTCCATTTGAACCTAACGAACCTTTTGTACCGATCCCTCATCGTCCGCCAGAATATCGGACAACCATAATGCTCGGCGTAGACATTTTTCCCCACCTTTCCGACACAGTTTCCACAACTTTGGGATAGCAAGTCTATTATGCGACTTAGGAAGAACCTAGCCCAAACGTATTAAATTTGGTATGTTTGAAAAGATTTCAAACAACAAGGAGCCGACAAAAACCACGCCATTCAAAAACCAGTGCCCGCTACAATAGCATCCCTCTCGGTATATTCGAATCATTTTCCCATGCGTCTTATTCGGTCCGGAATATCCTGAAGGGTTACGCGGAGGCTACGCTAGCCGAAAAACAAAACTTTTAACCACGCAAACCAGGAACACTTGCAAGTAAGGGTCGATAGATCGTTACCGATTGGAGTATGCAATGGAACACCAATCGTGGCTATCCGATCCGGAACCGTGTAGCCGATTCCCGTAAGCCGACAAGATACCTGTGGACAACCGATTCACCAATCAGTCGATTCGCCGAGTCGTCTGGTCACGTTCTCGCGCCTCGCTCCGATGCGCTTGACCGCAGCCGATTCCACCACAGCCAATTCGTAGCCGATCAACATCGCGCAACGTAGCAGCGCCACTACCGGTATCCACACGTCTGGGGACAGAACGCCGAACACCCGTGTGCTAGCACGCGATGCAAGGCTAGGGTTTGGCTCGAAGGTGGGGAGGGTTCCGTGGAGATTGATCTCGCCGACTTCTAAAGCCACGTGTGATCAGATTGATATCGGCGCAATGCAAATCAATTGACGTGTTCCAGCTCTCCACCCCTCACCCTTTTATATAGAGTTGTCCGACTGGGACTAGTGGCCGATCAGGACTCTATTTTGAATCGGATCCTATCCGAATCTCACAGAGTTGGCCGCCCATATGTCGTAAGCCCATAGGACTCCATTCGATCGGATCCCTATTCGATCGAGCCGTATCCGAGTCCAACTCGAACGCCTGTTCTTATCCCCTTAAGCGTGCGACCCTTTAGGTTCAGGTATACTTGGTTTCGGCTATAGTCTAACTTAGCCGATCGTCGGCTCGAGTCCAACTCAGCTGACCTGTCAATGGTGGCGCCTAGCAGCACATATTGACACCATAGCATACAAGAATATAATATCGGCTCTGAACCTGTAATGTGTACACAAATCCCTTTGCCTCACGATACCAATTAAGCTATAGCAAGATGTGTGCCATCCCTTCAATAGCTTAACCATTCACTCGAACCGTATTGGATTATCTGTCTGTTGATTGACTCCTCAATCAACTTAGCATGGCCATGCATTTCCATAATCCATTACCTCGAGGGGCCTAGAGATATCTCTCCCAAAGGAGGGGCAAATTCCATCTTGATCACTCACATCCCACTCCATGTTTCATAGCAAACCCGAAAACTACCTTTATAACTACCCAGTTACGGAATAGCGTTTGGTAGTTCCAAAGTAGGTTACTACACATGTTGGAATCCATGGCGATCTTAGGTCTAAGGACTTTGTACCAACACTACCTGAGACCAACTAATGACACATTGATTCCTGTAGTGTCTCATGGTGGGTCTATCCAACAATGTGTTCTCTAACACATGTGTCCATGTTTATTGATTTGGTATCTCCATACCCATGATCTATGAGACATGATCATCAATCAATAAACATGTCGATCTTAGAATCATATTTGTTCCAACAATATGACATATGATCAGGGATCGTTTAGAAATAGATTCATACATAAAGAGTCTCATAAATAAGTCACATACTTATTGATCAATACAAGATGTCTATTTCATGGAACTGAATAACACTTTATTCATTTGTACATAAACATTGACAATGATATCCAACATCTCCATGTTGCCTCTAGGACATATCACTAACATATCCAGCCCCACATCAACCTCTCGCCACAGGCTTCGGACAGAGACTAATGAGTATTCTACCCAAGCCGGTAAGGTTCCGTATGACCAGACCGACCTACTGCATATTTATCCACACTCACCGCCAAGAGGCAACCCATTTTCCCAGAATGTAGCCCCACGACCAAGGCACCTTGGAACCCCGATTTTTCGAGCATCGACACTGACAACAAAATTTAACCGTTTCCCTGAGCCAATATGGAAGCCATCCTTTTCCTCCTAGATCGTGCAACCGTAGACCCCCAATCGTCAATTAAACCCACATTATCCTAACGAATATCCTACCCATCTGAATGATAGGCTAAAATTTTAGGTACGTCGAACCTAGTTAAACCGAAAACACATCTGACCATACCCCAACCCAAATCTTGGGGACGAGATTTCCTTTAAGGGGGATACAGATGTCATATACCCAAATTCTAGGGTCGTCAAATTTTGTTCAAATAAAGTAAAGTAGAGTTTTCCCAATCTTGTGAACCAAAAATTTTCTTTCCAAACTCGGGTTAAAGGATTTCAATCTAGGCCTTTGCATGATAGACCCAAATTTTAGAATAAATTAAAAGCTTTTCATTTATAGCCTAGGATAAAAATGCAAATTCATGTGGGAGCATGCATACTAACATAAAACTACTTTGACCTAGGTCATTTACGCGTATCCAGATTTTCAAAAATGCATCTCATTATAGGTCATATGCACATAGCCTAGACGAATTAAGTTTACCAAGCAAACTTACCACAAATCTTGGGTGATAACAAGTGAAAATGAAATATAGTCCAAAGATCTTTTCCTCAGCTGAAGACCAATTCAAATAAACCTCTACGGTTATATTAGGCGAAACCGTAGAGCGAGAGCAACTATACATAGGAGAGCTACCCTTATTTTCTAGGTCAAACCAAGCAAGATAAATTCACGGAAAAATTCATGTAGGTTCTGAGCATTATGTACAACTTAACCTAATTTTTGTGTAATTTAACAACTGGATTTAATGCCCCAAACCAATTACACAAAACAGCCTCATAATAGGCTAATTAATAGTTTTAATCGGCTAAATTGATAACTTGCCTAAAAGGGCATTTAGGTGCACATAAGTGTACCTGGTAAATAATTTATTCAAATACTAGTTTAATTAACATGAATAAATATATTTTTACCATAATTTTTCTCTTTTGTTTAAGCCTTCTAAAAATTTAAAAAAGTTCCAAAAGTACCCTGTCTTTAATTAATTACTGGGAACAAACCACTAATTATTTTTGAGTAGAACCAAAGAAAATGGAATCTAAAGATGATCAACTATCTTCAGTAAAAATCATTTACACATGTGTTTCTACACATACCGTCTTCTCGCCTTGCCCTCTTCGCCCGACCCCTGCGGCGCCACCGGAGCTCGCCCCAACTTGGTGAGAAATGTTTCCACCGCTCAAGAGGCAGCCAGGGGAGGGAGAGAAGCAAAGAACGTGTCAGCGCCGACGACATCCACCTAGCATGCCACCGCCAGCTGAAGCTCCCGCCATTTGAAAAACCAACTCGCCACCGTGCTTCTCCACACTTCCACATCGTGTTCCACACAGAGACCCAACGAGATCATCTCAGGATCACCCTGAAACTGAAGGGTTACATGGAAGCTACGATAGCTAATAAGAAAAATTTTCTACCGCATAAACTAGGAACACATGCAAGTAAGGGTCGATAGATTGCTATGGTCTAAACATGCATGATTCCAGGAAAGATTTCTTGCCTAGTCAGTGTGCTTATGTATGTACAACACTTGGAAACTATTTTTCAATGAAGACTAGACGGATTCTAGCATATGGATATTATTTCCAATCAACAATATGTCATCCACATAAAAGATTAAAAACACAATTGCGCTCCCACTAACCTTTTTGTAAACAAAGGCCTCCTCTTCATTTTTTATGAAACCAAACCCTTTGGTTACCTTATCAAAACGAATATTTCAACTTCGAGATGTTTTCTTCAATCCATAAATGGATTTCTGTAGCTTGTATATCTTTTCAGGTGATTGTGGATCGACAAAACCTTCAGGCTGTATCATATACACATCCTCGCTTAGGTTTCCATTAAGGAAAGCCGTCTTGACATCCATCTGTCATATCGTATAATCGAAATATGCAGCAATCGCTAGAATAATCCAAATAGACTTTAGCATTGCGACGGGCGAGAAGGTTTCATCATAATCAACACCTTGAATATGTTTAAAACCTTTCGCCACCAATCGCGCCTTATAGATGTGAACATTTTTGTCCATGTCTGTCTTTTTCTTAAAAACTCATTTGCACTCAATGGTTTTGACACCATCAGGTAGATCAACCAAGTTTCAAACTTGATTATCATACATGGATTCTATTTCAGATTTTATGGCTCCAAGCCATTTATTGGAATCTGGTCCTACCATCGCTTCTTCATAGGTCTTAGGTTCATCATTTTCTAACAACAATATATCACGTTGTTTTGTTCCTGTGTATCTATCAGGTGCACGACGTGATCTTTTGGACCTACGTGGGGTTGGTGTATCTATAAAAGGTGGTATAACATCTTGCACATCCTGTTGTTGTCTAGTGATAGCTGAAACATTTTTGGTGTTTCTTGAATTTCTTCAAGATGCACAGTGCTCCCACTAACCTTTCTTGAAAGAAATTCTTTTTCCAAGAAAGCATCTTGTCGGGCGACAAACACTTTGCCTTGTTCTTGATTATAAAAATAATATCCTTTTGTTTTCTAGGATACCCCACAAAGAAGCATTTGTTAGATCTGGATGTAAGCTTGTCAGATTGTAAACGTTTTACATAAGCTTCACATCCTTAAATTTTGAGAAAAGACAAACTAGAGGGCTGCCCTGTCCATATCTCATATGGTGTTTTTTTATTGACTTAGATGGAACTCTATTTAGTGTGAATGTAGCTGTTTCAAGAGCATATCCCCGGAAGGATAATGAAAGATCACATTGGCTCATCATGGAACGCACCATGTCCAACAAGGTACGATTTCTCCGTTCGGACACCCCATTCCATTGAGGAGTTCCTGGTGAAGTTAACTGTGGAACGATTCCATAATCTTTTAGATGATTACCAAATTTCTGGCTTAAGTATTTACCACCACGATCTGATCATAGAAACTTAATTATTTTCCCTAAATGATTCTGTACTTCATTTCTGAAATTCTTTGAACTTTTCAAAGGATTCGGACTTATGCCTCATTAAGTAGACATAACCATATCTACTAAAGTCGTTGGTAAAAGTAATGAAGTACTGGAACCCACCTTTAGCTGTTGAACTCATTGGTCCACATACATCCATATGTATGAGTGCCAACAAATCGAATGCCCTCTCACTGTGATCCGTGAAAGGTGCTCTTGTCATCTTACCAAGTAAACAAGATTCACATGTCTCAAATAATTCAAAATCAAAAGAGTATAACAGACCATATTTATGGAGCTATTCCATGCATTTCTCATTTATATGGCCTAGATGACAATGCCAAACAAATGTGGGGTTTATATCATTTGGGAGTTGCCTTTCTGTATTAATATTATAGATGGGAGACGCTTTAAGATCCAAAATGTATAATCCATACACCAATGGAGTATGAAAATAGAACATATCTCTAAGATAAATTGAATAACCATTGTCCACTATGAAGGGTTATGCAGAGGCTACGCTAGCCAAAAACAAAAACTTTTACCGCGCAAACCAGGAACACTTGCAAGTAAGGGCCGATAGATCGTTACCGATTGGAGTAGAGTGCAGCGGAATAGCCAATCAGGGCAATCCGATCTGGAACTGTGTAGCCGATTCCCGGAGACAGCCGATTCGCCAATCAGCCGATTCGAGTCGTCCGGCCGCGTTCTCACGCCTCGCTCTGATGCGCCCGACCGCAGCCGATTCCACCACAGCCGATCGCTCCGATTGCAGCCGATCCGAAGCCGATCAACAGCGCGCAACGTAGCAGCGCCTCTACCGGTATCCACACGTCCGGGGACAGAACGCCGAACACCTGTGTGCTAGCACACGATGCAAGGCTAGGGTTTGGCTCGAAAGTGGGGAGGGTTTCCGTGGAGATTGATCTCGGCGACTTCTGTTGCACGCGATGCAATTGACGTCCCGCAGCTCTCCACCCCTCCCTCCTTTATATAGAGTTGGCCGACTCGGGACCAGTGGCCGATTAGGACTCTATTTTGAATCGGATCTCATCCGTATCTCATAGAGTTGGCCGCCCACACGTCGTAAGCCCATAGGACTCTATCCGATCGGATCCCTATCCGATCGAGCCGTATCCGAGTCCAACTCGAATGCCTGTTCTTATCCCCTTAAGCGTGCGACCCTATAGGTTCAGGTATACTCGGTTTTGGCTATAGTCTAACTTAGCCGATCGTCGGCTCGAGTCTAACTCAGCCGACTGTCAACGCGGCGCCTAGCAAGCACATATTGACACCATAGTATACAAGAATAATATCGGCTCGAACCTGTAATGTGTACACAAATCCCTTTGCCTCACGATACCAATTAAGCTATAGGCAAGATGTGTGCCATCCCTTCAATAGCTTAACCATTCACTCGAACCGTATTGGATTATCCGTCTGTTGATTGACTCCTCAATCAACTTAGCATGGCCATGCATTTCCATAATCCATTACCTCGAGGGGCCTAGAGATATCTCTCCAAAGGAGGGGCAAATTCCATCTTGATCACTCACATCCCACTCCATGTTTCATAGCAAACCCGAAAACTACCTTTATAACTACCCAGCACGGAATAGCGTTTGGTAGTCCCAAAGTAGGCTACTACACATGTTGGAATCCATGGTGATCTCGGGTCTAAGAACTTTGTACCAACACTACCCGAGACCAACTAATGGCACATTAATTCCTGTAGTGTCTCATGGTGGGTCTATCCAACAATGTGTTCTCTAACACATATATCCATGTTTATTGATTTGGTATCTCCATACCCATGATCTATGAGACATGATCATCAATCAATAGACATGCCGATCTTAGAATCATATTTGTTCCAACAATATGACATTTGATCGGGATCGTTTAGAAATAGATTCATACATATCGAGTCTCATAAATAAGTCACGTACTTATTGATCAATACAAGATGTCTATTTCATAGAACCGAATAACACTTTATTCATTTATACATAAACATTGACGTGATATCCAACATCTCCATGTTGCCTCTAGGGCATATCATTAACAATCTCCCACTTGCACTAGAGTCAATCATGTAAGTATCTAATACCCATTGCTCTTGTGTGCGCCTCATGCTTCGGCCGAGGGAGAGGTTTTGTCGCGGATCGGCTATGTTGAGATCCGTGTGCACTTTGCATATCTTGACATCACCTCTGTCCACTATCTCGCGGATGAGATGATATCGCCGAAGTATGTGTTTGGACTTCGATGTGACCTCGGCTCCTTGGCTTGCGCAATGGCTCCACTATTGTCACAATAGAGAGACATTGGACCGCCGCACTAGTCATCACACCAAGCTCGAAACGAATTTCTTGATCCAAACAGCCTCCTTTGCAGCTTCAAGCAGCAATGTACTCGGCCTCCGTTGTAGAATCAGCAACGTATCCCGCTTGGAACTCTTCCACTGATCGCGCCTCCGTTTAGGCGTAACACGAACCCGCATTGCGATCTATAATCATCCTTGTCTGCTTGGAAGCTAGCATCGGTGTAACCACTTACAACGAGCTCTTCTTCACCTCCATAGACTAGGAACATATCCTTAGTTCTTCTCAAGTACTTAAGGATATTCTTTACGGCATCCAGTGACCTTCACTGGATCTCGATGTATCCGCTCGTAGCACTCAAAGCGTACGAGACATCTCGGGCGTGTACAAAGCATGGCATACATGATGGATCCAATTGCCGAAGCATATGGAACCATACCCATCTTATTCCGCTCATCATGTGTCCGAGGACACCGATTCTTGCTAAGATTAATGCCATGTGACATGGGCAAGAAACCTTTCTTGGAATCATGCATGTTGAACCTTTTCAACACCTTGTCAATGTATGTACTTTGGCTTAATCCAATTAGCCTCTTGGATCTATCTCTATAGATCCGAATGCCCAATATGTATGCTGCTTCCCCTAAGTCTTTCATGGAAAAACTATTTTTCAATGAAGACTTGACGGATTCTAGCATAGGGATATCATTTCCAATCGAATATGTCATCCACATATAAGATTAGAAATACAATTGCGCTCCCACTCGACCTTTTGTAAACACAGGCCTCTTCTTCGTTTTTGATGAAACCAAACCCTTTGATTACTTCATCAAAACGAATATTCCAACTCCGAGATGCTTGCTTCAATCCATAAATGGATTTCGTAGCTTGCATATCTTTCTAGGCGATTCTGGATCGACAAAACCCCGAGGTTGTATCATGTATACATCCTCGCTTAGGTTTCCATTTAGGAAAGCCGTTTTGACATCCATCCGCCATATCTCATAATCGAAATATGCAGCAATCGCTAGGATAATCCGAATAGATTTAAGCATTGCGACGGGCGAGAAGGTTTCATCATAATCAACTCCTTGAATCTGTTTAAAACCTTTAGCCACCAATCACGCCTTATAGATGTGAACATTTCCATCCATATCGACCTTTTCTTAAAAACCCATTTGCACTCAATGGTTTTGACACCATCAGTGGATCAACCAAGTTCCAAACTTGATTGTCGCACATGGATTCTATTTCGGATTTCATGGCTCCAAGCCACTTGTTGGAATCGGGTCCCACCATCGCTTCCTCATAGGTCTTAGGTTCATCGTTGTCCAACAACAATATATCACGTTGTTCCGCACTGTGTACTGTCGGTGCACGACGTGATCTTTCGACCTCCGTGGGCTGGTGTATCTACAACCGGTGGCGCAACACTTTGCTCCTCCCGTTGTGGTTCCGTGGTCGCCGAAACGTTTTCGATGTTTCTTGAACTTCTTCAAGATGCACCCCTGCTCCCACTAACCCTTCTTGAAAGAAACTCTTTCTCCAAGAAGACACCGTGTCGGGCGACAAACACTTTGCCTTGTTCCCGATTATAAAAGTAATATCCCTTAGTTTCCTTAGGATATCCCACAAAGAAGCACTTGTTAGATTTGGGTGTGAGCTTGTCGATCGTAAATGTTTTACATAAGCCTCACATCCCCAAATTTTGAGAAAAGACAGACTAGGGGTTGCCCTGTCCATATCTCATATGGTGTCTTTTTAACCGACTTAGATGGAACTCTATTTAGTGTGAGCGCAGCTATTTCAAGAGCATATCCCGAAGGATAACGGAAGATCACTTTGGCTCATCATCGACCGCACCATGTCCAACAAGGTGCAATTTCTCCGTTCGGACACTCCGTTCCATTGTGGAGTTCTGGCGGAGTCAACGTGGAACAATTCCACAATCTTTCGATGATTACCAAACTCTTGGCTCAAGTATTCCCTCCACGATCCGATCGTAGAAACTTGATTGTTTTCCCTAAATGATTCGTACTTCATTCGGAATTCTTTGAACTTTTCAAAAGATTCGGACTTATGCCTCATTAAGTAGATATAAGCATATCTACTAAAGTTATCGGTAAAGGTAATGAAGTACGATAACCACCACCTCGGCCGTTGAGCTCATTGGTCCACATTCATCGTATGTATGAGTGCCAACAAGTCACTTGCTCTTTCACCGTGTCCCGTGAAAGGTGCCTTTGTCATCTTACCAAGTAAACAAGACTCACATGTCTCAAATGATTCAAAATCAAAAGAGTGAAGAGTCCATCCTTATGGAGCTTCTCCATGCGTTTCTTATTTATATGGCCTAAGCGACAATGCCGGATAAACGTGGGGTTTATATCATTAGAGAGTTGCCTTTCGTATTAATGTTATAGATGGGAGACGCTTCAAGATTCAAAACGTATAATCCATTCACCAATGGAGCATGAAAATAGAACATATCTTTGAGATATATTGAACAACCATTGTTCATTGATCTAAAATCATATCCTTCCGCTTGCAAACATGAAGCGAAAATAACGTTTTGACATAGTGTTGGAACACAATAACAATTATTTAATTCCAAAACTAATCCTGAAGGTAGATGAAGTGGTACTGTGCCGACAAGAACGTAGCAACGCTTGCTCCATTGCCGACGCGCAGTTCACCTCGCCCTTCTCAATCCTCTACTTCTTCTCATTCCCCGCAACGACTTGCAAATATGAGCTACCGATCCGGTATCAAATACCCAAGAGTCGTAGGTGAAGTAGCAAGATTAATGTCTATAACATTAATACCGGCGTAAGTCGTACTTTGCTTCTTTTTGAGATCCTCCATGTACTTCTTGCAGTTCCTCTCAAAGTGGCCTGTCTCCTTGCAATAGAAGCAAACGGCATCCGATGCCGCGACCCCTTCTTGCCCTTCTTTGCATTGGAGGCACTCGCGATCTCATCGGGAGTTAACTTCCTCTTGGTGCAAAGCTTCTTGACAGTGGTTTGCGCTTAGCCTCTCGCATCATCATCACATGATGACCGTTTTTCTGGATACTCTCCTCACTGTCTTTAGCATCCCATGCAATTCAGCCAAGGTTCTATCCATATTGTTCATGTGATAATTTAATATGAATGGCTCGAAGCTCGGAGGGAGCGACCGGAGAATCACGTCGTAGCCAACTCTTGGCTAAGGGGAAAACCTAGTTTTTCCGACTCTCAATGTAGCCAATCATTTTTATCACATGCGGATCGACGGGATTCCCCTCATCAAGCTCGCACGCAAACAAGGACTTTGAGGTGTTGAACCTCTCGGCCGAGCTTGGTTCTCAAACATGCCACGCATCCCCCGAATAATAGTGTGAGCATCGCTGCTCTCATATTGCTTCAAGCTGGGGACATTGTAGCAAGCATGAGACAGCTTATATCTAGGGCATCATTAGTGTGCTTCTCATAAGCCCTCCGTGCGTTGCAAGTGGCGTTATTAGGCAAATCCTCGGGATAGGGTACTTCAAGAACGTACTCCTTACGCTCTTGCTTGAGAACAATTCTCAAGTTGCGATACCAATCCATAAAGTTTGTTCCATTTAATTTTTCCTTTTCGAGAATAGATCGCAAATTAAAGGTACTGGGTGTAGTATTAGCCGCCATTTATTCTACAACAAAAAGCAAAGTTTAGCATAATGTTTATGCTATGTCTATTGTTAAACAATTTAACATTAGACTCCCATTACGTATTTTCCACCTTCCCTCTAGGTTACGTATTGGGTCAAGATCCACATGTTAATTAATTTTCTAGTGAGATTTGGCATCACCGCTAGAAAATTAGTAACATCGGTAAGCAACACCTTGCTAATCACATGTCTATGTGACTCTTGTTGTTGTTGTGACATCTTCATGCCCCGACGCCAACCTATGCCCCAAGGCCCAAAACTGTTTTGATAGCCTTGTTAAGTAAACCAAATGCTCCCGCATGTATATGTCGACATATACCCCTCGTGTTATGATAGAGAATGGCACTCTGCTTTGGCGGACCCACCATTGACGAGCATAACGGTGACGGGTGCAACATTTGGAAGGGCATCATTACTACTTAATTTTGCGAGGGGTGCTATCCTATCAAACAAACATATCACATATGAAAGCAAGAAGAATAGCATATAGTGAAATAGTATGGCCCCCTTCACATGGTGATCTCCATCTCCATGTCGACGCTGAGGATCTCCATCTTCGGCACCATCTTTCAATGTGCATGATGCTTGATTTCTTCAAACTAAGCTACTACTATAGAAGCTCTAATTGAAGATTACATCGACTCGCAGGTCGTGAAAGAATATTACAAGCATTGCACGTATGAAAGAATATTACAGGGATTGCACATATGAAAGAATATTACATGCATCACATGCATCTCATACACACAATAGGACCATACCATCTCAAAGCATTCTCTGCAAAAACAAGTTAGGCGTAGAAACGTTTTCTACTTATCGCAGAGCTACGGCGCCGAGACGACCTATAAGGGGGTACGCACACGGCGGTCCTGCTACACTATCAAGGGAGATGGTTTGCGTTGGCGCGAGGCAGCTAACAAGATCGGACTACGAGATAGCTTCGGCATAATCACATTATACCGTTCCGATACACTATCAAGGAACGCTATCTCGAAGCCGACTCAAACCGAGTTATATGGAAATTGCTTCGACGTAATCACATTACGCCGTTCCGATACACTATAAAGGAACGCAATTACCATCAACTCTCCTCAACAAATCCCGTAAAACCGATTGATCTAATCAACCCGTGTGCAAAACTTGTTCCAGATCTAATCTAAAACCCGAACTAAGCAAGATTAGCTCTGATACCACTGAAGGGTTACGCGGAGGCTACGCTAGCCAAAAACAAAAACTTTTACCGCGCAAACCAGGAACACTTGCAAGTAAGGGCCGATAGATCGTTACCGATTGGAGTAGAGTGCGGAATAGCCAATCGGGGCAATCTGATCCGGAACGTGTAGCCGATTCCCGAGAGAGCCGATTCGCCAATCAGCTGATTCGAGTCGCCAGCCGCGTTCTCACGCCTCGCTCGATGCGCCCGACCGCAGCTCGATTCCACCACGCCGATCGCTCCGATTGCCCGATCCGAAGCCGATCAACGCGCGCAACGTAGCAGCGCCTCTACCGGTATCCACACGTCCGGGGACGAACGCCGAACACCCGTGTGCTAGCACGCGATGCTAGGCTAGGGTTTGGCTCGAAAGTGGGAGGGTTTCCGTGGAGATTGATCTCGGCGACTTCGTTGCACGCGATGCAATTGACGTCCCGCAGCTCTCTACCCCTCTCTCCTTTATATAGAGTTGGCCGACGGGACCAAGTGGCCGATTAGGACTCTATTTTGAATCGGATCTCATCCGTATCTCATAGAGTTGGCCGCCCACACGTCGTAAGCCCATAGGACTCTATCCGATCGGATCCCTATCCGATCGAGCCATATCCGAGTCCAACTCGAATGCCTGTTCTTATCCCCTTAAGCGTGCAACCCCGTAGGTTCAGGTATACTCGGTTTCGGCTATAGTCTAACTTAGCCGATCGTCGGCTCGAGTCTAACTCAGCCGACTGTCAACAAGCGGCGCCTAGCAAGCACATATTGACACCATAGTATACAAGAATAATATCGGCTCGAACCCGTAATGTGTACACAAATCCCTTTGCCTCACGATACCAATTAAGCTATAGGCAAGATGTGTGTCATCCCTTCAATAGCTTAACCATTCACTAGAACCGTATTGGATTATCGTCTATTGATTGACTCCTCAATCAACCTAGCATGGCCATGCATTTCCATAATCCATTACCTCGAGGGGCCAGAGATATCTCTCCAAAGGAGGGGCAAATTCCATCTTGATTACTCACATCCCACTCCATGTTTCATAGCAAACCCGAAAACTACCTTTATAACTACCCGATTACGAAATAGCGTTTGGTAGTTCCAAAGTAGGCTACTACACATGTTGGAATCCATGGTGATCTCGGTCTAAGGACTTTGTTCCAACACTACCCGAGACCAACTAATGGCACATTAATTCCTGTAGTGTCTCATGGTGGGTCTATCCAACAATGTGTTCTCTAACACATATGTCCATGTTTATTGATTTGGTATCTCCATACCCATGATCTATGAGACATGATCATCAATCAATAAACATGCCGATCTTAGAATCATATTTGTTCCAACAATATGACATATAATCAGGGATCGTTTAGAAATAGATTCATACATATCGAGTCTCATAAATAAGTCACGTACTTGTTGATCAATACAAGATGTCTATTTCATGGAACTGAATAACACTTTATTCATTTATACATAAACATTGACGTGATATCCAACATCTCCATGTTGCCTCTAGGGCATATCACTAACACACTGATCTAAAATCATATCCTTCCGCTTGCAAACATGAAGCGGAAATTACGTTTTGACATAGAGTTGGAACACAATAACAATTATTTAATTCCAAAACTAATCCTGAAGGTAAATGAAGTGGCATAGTGCAGACGACAACTATAGCAACCCTTGCTCCATTGTCAACCCGCAAGTTCACCTCGCCCCTTCTCAAGCTTCTACTTCTTCTTAGACCCTGCAACGATTTGCATATGTGAGCTACTGATCCAGTATCAAATACCCAAGAGTCAGTAGATAAAGTAGCAATATTGATTTCTATAACATTAATATCTCAAGCAGAAGTCTCACTTTGCTTTTTTTGAGATCCTCCAAGTAATTCTTGCAATTCCTTTATTACAGGAGGTTTGCGCTTAGCTTTCTGCATCATCATCACATGATGACCGTTTTTTTGATATTCTCCTCAGCAATCTTTAGCATCCCATGCAATTCGGCCAAAGTTTTATCCATGCTGTTCATGTGATAATTTTGTATGAATGGCTCAAAGCTTGGAGGGAGCGACTGAAGAATCACATCTGTAGCCAACTCTTGGCTAAGAGGAAAACCTAATTTTTCAAGACTCTCAATATAGCCAATCATCTTTATTACGTGTGGACTGGCGGGATTCCCCTCTACAAGCCTATACACAAACAAGGACTTTGAAGTGTTGAACCTCTCGGCCCTAGCTTCGTTCTCAAACATGCCACGTAGAGGACATTATGACAAGCATGAGACAACTTATATATAGGGAATCATTAGTGTGCTTCTCATAAGCCTTTCGTGCAACAACATTAGCATTATTTGGTAAATCATCAGGATAAGGAACTTCAATAACGTACTCTTTTCGCTCTTGCTTGAGAACAATTCTCAAGTTTCGATACCAACCTATAAAGTTTGTTCCATTCAACTTTTCTTTCTCAAGTATAGATCACAAATTAAAAGAACTGGGTACAGTATTAGCTGTCATAATCTACAACAGAAAACATATGCAAAGTTTAGCATAATATTTATGTGTTGTCTTTTATTAAACAATTTAACAAAAGACTCCCACTACGTGTTTTAAACCTTCTCTCTAGGTTACATATTGGGTCAAGATCCACATGTTAATTAATTTCTAGTAAGCTTTGGCATCACTGCTAGAAGATTAGTAACATGGGTAAGCAACACCTTGCTAATCACATCCTTATGTGCCTCTTGTTCATTGGATGGCATCATCATGTCCCGCCTCCAACCTATGCCCCAAGGCCCAAAACTATTTTGATAGCCTTGTTAAGTAAACCAAATGCTCTTGCATGTATATGTCTGATATATACCCCATCGTGTTATGATAAACAATGTCACTCTGCTTTGGCAGACCTACCAATTGACGATTACAACCATGATAGGTGCAACAATTGGAGGACATCATTACTACTTATTTTCTAAGGGATACTATCCTATCAAACAAACATATCAAATATATGAAAGCAAGAAGAATAGTAATTATTAATGAAATAGTATGGCCCTTTCTCATGGTGATCTCCATCTCCATATCGGTATAGAGGATCTCCATCACCGTTCTCGAGTGTCTGATCCTGAATTTCTTCAAACTAAACTACTATTATAGAAGCTATAAATTGAAGATTACATCAACATGCAGGTCGTGAAAGAATATTACATGCATCACACGTATTAAAGAATATTACATGCATCACACGCATCTCATACATATAATAGGGCCGTACCATCTCAAAACATTCTCTACAAAAACAAGTTAGACGTAGAACATTTTATATCTGTCGCAGAGATACAATATTGAGACCAATAAAGGGGGTTGAGGGGGAAGCCGCCCCCTCGCGGGCTTCCGGGCAACGCTTGGAACACCACACGAAAATCATTGATCCAATCTATAAAATCGCTTATGAAAAACATATTGGCATAATCACATTATGCCGACCTGAGACACTCTCAAGGGACATGGTTTGCATAGGTGCAATGTCGCAGTCATAATCGGACTACAAAACAGCTTTGGCATAATCACATTATACCGATCCCAGACACTCTTGAGGAACACCATCCTGAATCCGACTCTTACTGCTTCTTCCTTTCCTCTACCGACCCCTATACTGATTGATCTAATCAACCCCTATGCAAAACTTGTAATAGATCTAATCTACTACAACTCCATATCATCATATGAAACAATCTAAAACCCAGACTACGCAAGTCTAGCTCTGATACCACAAAAGGATAACGCGTAGGCTACGATAGCAAAAACAAATTTTTTTTCTACCACACAATCCAAAAAAGCTTGGAAGTAAGGGTCTATAGAATGTTACAAAAGACGTGCAGTGCAGCGGAAATAGCCGATCAAATTCTAGCCGACCTCGTCGATAGCACCAACTTTGACCCGATTCGCTGGACCGTGCCGATGTCACTTCGGTCCGCCCAATCTCACCGAAGCCATTTCGATCCGCCCGATCGGTCCGACTTCCAACTACCGAATAAAGGGGTCGACTAGTAGGAACTCGGGGACATTCCGATGCCATCGACTTACACCGCAACGTAGCGATGTCTCTACCGGTATCCACACATCCAGGGAGAGAACGCCGAACACCCGTGTGCTAGCACGCGATGCACGACTAGGGTTTTGGCTTGGACGTGGACTAGGGTTTCCATGGAGAAGTTGATCTGGCTTAGGAGTTGTGCACCTTGATCTTCACCCCTTGTGCTCCTTATATAGAGTTGGCTGACTGGACTCGTAAGCCCAACGAGACTCCATATTGATTCGGATCTTATCCGAACTAAGCCGTATCCGAGTCAAACTCGTATGCCTGTTCCAACCCGTTAAGTGTGCGACCCAATAGGTTCATGCATACTTGGTTTCGACTGAGAACACTTCTCGGTCGACCCTGTCAACAACGGCCCTAGCAGAACATATTGACACCAAAGTATACACAAAAATCATATCGGCTGAACCTTAATGTGTGCACAATTCCCTTTGCCTCACGATATCAATTAAGCTATAGGCAAGACTCGTGCCATCCTATCATTAGCTTAATCATTCACTCGATCCCGTATTGGATTATGTATATGATGATTGACTCCTCAATCACATCGGCATGACCATGCACTTCCATAATCCATTACATCAAGGGGCCTAGAGATATCTCTCCCATAGGAGGGGCAAATTCCATCTTGATCATTCACATCCCTCTACATGCTTTATACCAAACCCAAAGACTACTTTTATAACTACCCAGTTACAGAATAGCGTTTGGCAGTCCCTAAGTAAGCACTACACATGTTGAAATCCATGATGATATCAGTTCTAAGGACTTTGCACCAACATCACTTGAGACTAACTAATGACACATTAATTCTCTGTAGTGTCTCAAGGTGGGTCTATCCAACAACATGTTCTCTAACATGTGTTCACGTTTATTGATTTAGTATCTCCATACCATGATCCATGAGACATGATCATCAATCAATACATGTGTTGATCTTAGAATCATATTCGTTCCACAGATATGATATATGATCAGGGATCATTTAGAAATAGATTTATATTACATAAAGAGTCTCATGAATAAGTCACATACTTATTGATCAGTACTAACTATCTATTTTATGAAACTGAATAACAATTTATTCATTAATACAGAAATATTGACCATGATATCCAACATCTCCATGTTGCCTCTAGGGCATATCACTAACACACACACCTCACCTACTATTTGTATTACTAAACCTTTACGCACAACAATGTTTTACAAAAAATCAAATCACTAGTTGCATAAAATATAACTTAAGTTGCACATAGTTAAAAATGGCTATGAGTGTGTAATTTATATAGAAGCATTCCTTGTGACAATATGGAAGTAGGAAGAGGCTGAGGTTTTGAGGTTTTCTAACTGCAGTGTAGACCTATGATCATCAGGTGAGGCCTGCTATGTGTTTTTTTGTCTTTGTATGTGTGATTTAGGTAAAAAAGAGGGGTTTCCCTAACTGTGAGCCTATGATCACCAGGTCACCACTTTTGGAAAACACCAAAAAATCATTGTGAAAACGAAATTGGATAAAAGTGACCTAGGTTAAACAGTTCTGTTAGCTAGAGAGAATTAGTTATTGTAACTATCGGACAAAGTAAACTTGCAAAAAATTGCTTATTACTTGATAGGAACACCAAACAATTTGGTGTGCTGACCCTTATTATGAAAATAGATGCACAACGGAGACTCAAATTTTACATCAAAAACCTTTACAGCAAAAAACGACAGGCGCCGACCGGCAACAATCACTATTACGGAGTTGATTACAAACTTAGGAGAATAATAAGGAAACGTTAACCTTTCCCGTATGACTTATAAGGCTTACAAGAGTGTATATAGGAGATAAAGACATACTTCTAATAGGAAAAGACAAAGAGAAAACTAATCCGAATATATTGTAGGCCTAAATTCAGATCACATAGTTAACAATCTTTATCTTAAGACAAATTTTTTCTTGTAACGTAAAAATCATTAATTACCAAAAATATCTCATGTAGCTAAAATCCACTGAACTGCTTTCCAATGCTCTTTGCTAGGATTAGCAATGTATCTACTGACAACACTTAATACATATAATAAGTCAGGACAAGAACATACTATGGCATACATAAGTGAACCAATTGCACTTCAATATGGAACTCTAGACATGTACTCAACATCATAATCTAACTGCGGGCATAAATATGAAGATAATCTAAAATGTACAGCTAAAGTAGTACTCACTGATTTTGCTTATACATATTGAAACAACGAATGACAATTTTAATATAACCTTTTTATTAAGAGATAACTTGTTAGATTCTTTCTCTAGTAATTTTTATATCGAGAATTTTCTTCGCTGCACCTAAATCCTTCATCTCAAACTCACTACTCAATTGTGCCTTCAACTTTGCTATCTCTGATTTTTCTTTTGCAGCAATCAATATATCATTAACATAAAGAAGCAAATATATAGCTGAACCATGAACAACTTTGAGAGAAATACAACTATCAAAATGAGATCTTCTAAACTTTTAAGAAAACATGAAATAGTCAAATCTCTTATACCGCTGTCTAGGTGACTGCTTCAACCCATAAACAGATTTCTTCAACCTATAAACTAAGTTTTCTTTTCCATAAACAACAAAACCTTCAGTTTGCTCCATATAAATGTCCTCTTATAATTTTTCATGTAAAAATGCAGTTTTAATATCTATTTGCTCTAGTTCATAATCAGGTATTGCAATATACTGAGTAAAGTGCGAATTAAACTATGCTTTATAACAGGGAAAAAGACATCACTGAAACCAATACCTGAAATCTGGTTATATCTTTAGCAACTAACCTTGTTTTGTATCTTGCCTCATCATTTGGAGATATACCTTTCTTTCTTTTGAAGATCCACTTGCAATGGATAGATTTTTTCTCCTTTTGTAATTTCACCAATTCCTAAGCATGGTTCCTTTTAAGTGACTCCATCTCATCATGCATAGCAGTTATCCATCTATTGCTATCATTAGAAATAATAGCCTCAGAATATGAAGAAGGTTATGCATTACCTTCAATTTTTCTGTCACACTCAAAGCATAAGCAACTATTTTCGCTTCTTCAATATATCTTTGAGGTTGTTTAGTATTTCTTTTGGACTTATCTTGTGCAATAGAATATTTTGGCGGCTACTCAACAATAGGAGAATCTAAATCTTCAGTAATATATGCATCTTGGTTAATAGCAACATCTTCTTTTTCTGGTGCCACCTACACATTTGCTTTCCTCTAACTCTCAACACGAACATTAGTAGAAGGTTTGTCATGTGACATAACTGTTTCATGGAAAACAACAGTTCTACTAATCACATCCTTTCTAGTTTCAGGACACCATAACTTATAACCTTTCACACCAGACAGATAACCAGGAAAATAAACTTAATAGCTCTAGGCTCCAATTTAACATTATCAACATGAGCATAAGTAGCATAACTAAATATTTTTAAGTTTGGATAATTTGCTGGGGAACCAGACCATACCTCAATGGAAGTCTTCTTGTCAATGACATAACTATGTGAGATCAATAAGATAACAAGTTATGGAAGCAGCTTCCACCCAAAACTATTTAGAAAAACCTTCATTAGACAACATACAACTGGTCTTTGATATAATTGTCTTGTTCATACGCTCAGCTACACTGTTTTGTTGAGATGTATGAGGAACGATGTACTCATGCACAATGCCTTGAGACTTGCAATATGATTTAAATATTTTAGAACAGAACTCGATCCCATTGTCAGTACGAAGTATTTTCACTTTCCTTTCAGTTTGTCTTTCAACCATGGTTTTTCACTCTTTAAACACATCAAAAGCTTTGTCGAAACTCGGTTTCGGCAATAGAAAATTGGGGTCGCAGTCAAGATCACCAAGCACGATGGGTTAGGAGGAAAAGAGGATTTAGACAGGTTCAGGCCCTCTCGTGAGGTAATACCCTACTCCTATTTCGGTGGATTCGATCCGCCGAGTGTCTTTATTGATCTCGCGATCTAAAGTTAAAAACTAAAAGTTGATCTCCTATCAGAATCACTGATCTAGAATCTCATATCCCTCAAGGGACGCCCCTTACCCCCCTTATATAGTCTTGGGAGGAGGGCTTACAGATCGGAAACCCTATCTTTCTCTAAATTGGTTTCCTCAATCTTACCAAATCATGACGACAGGCCGATTGCCTTATCTCTATCGGCAATCGTAACACCCAAGTCATGTTCGGTTTACAGATATGGCAGGCGCAATCTATCCCTACCTCCACGTCGGATAAGCTTGCCATGTAGATACCCGATTGCCATAATCTCCACAAGTAGCCCCGAGTCCTTTTCGGTCGACGAGACACGCTCGCTTTCGACCAAAACAAGACACGCCAAAAACCTCTTTGACCGAGTGCTTTTGGCGCCAAGTGATTCCATCATCTCTGCCTGAATCTTCCCGAGTGGCTCCAAAGACTGTGAAGGGCTGGAAAATATCTAAAAAATTCTCAAAAATAAATATCTAAGTGCATCTTCTAATGCACCTAATTAGGTGTAGCCCCCGACTATGTGGTTAGTCAAAAACAGACTAAGCATATAGTCAAGAACTATAAAAAATCATTCTTATGTAGATGCTTAGCTCAAGCTAAAGCAACCTCATTACTCGGCAAGCTTGCGCTTTATCCAAGTGAATTTGCCCGAGTTATCTCAGAACAAATAACTCAATCAACCCTAGCGGGTGAAAAGCCCTCAGTAAGCTCATGCTCATCCGAGTGGATCTGCCCGAGTCATCCCGTAACAAATATTTTAATCGTCCCTCATGGGAAAATAAGTTTTTTCAATCATATGAAAAATATGACCAAGTTATTAAATAGCTTATGCCATAATACTGGTCTCAATCTATAAAGATCTTCACCAAGGTGGAAAAATAGATAGCATTGATAAGATCACTTAATCAAATGCCAAAAAACCAAACAGCCCTTGTCATCAAGGCAGCTATAAAAACTTAGCCGTCGGTCACCTTCCAAGTTGCATTGTGCCAACTTCTCATGAAGTCAAGCAAACCGCGGTATGGAAGGATTTTCAAAGGTACAGGGCACTCGGACACGTGCATATTGCCAAGGCAAATCTGCTTAAGCTCATCCACTTAAGTCCCTAAGGACACGCGTCGGGCCACACCTTATCTGGGCCGTAGATTTTCTTATGGGCTCGGCCCAATCTCCAGAAAACCTAGCGCAACCCTCAAATCTTTCTATAAAGGCTCGAGGTCGTCCCCGCCTCTTCATCTTCCAAAAATTCCCCTTTTCGCAATACTGTTCACCAGTTCATTGCGGAGAACCCTAGACTCGCGCGCTCCCAAATCCATCCATCTAGGAACTCGCTCTTTGCAACAACCAGCCTCCGCAGCCAAATCTCCCACGTTCCTTTGTCAAAAAGCCCGACCCTTTCCGATCAGATCCACTTTCCATCAACACCACTCTCATGGCGGAGGAAAAAAGGATTCCGTTCGACCAATGGGCCGCTTCAGAGGTGAGGGAATCCACCCTCAAAGAGATGGTGAAGCACGGCGTGCTTCCGCCAAAGGAAATCGTGGGATGGCGCCCGGCGGCGGGGGAGGACTTCCCAACCCCGAACACCGGTGAGCTCGTTGTTTTTACTTCCTTCTTCTATTGCGGGTTCAGCCTTCCCACCTCCGAGTTCTTCCCGGGGCTTTTGAAGTACTATGGGCTTCAACTCTACCATCTGAACCCCAACTCAATGCTTCACATCGCCCTCTTTATTCTTGTGTGCGAAGCATTCCTTGGCATCCTCCCCCACTTTCAACTCGTTCCGCCGCATGTTCTATCTCAAACCACATCCAAACAAGAACCACCCATGCGTCGTTGGCGGGCAGTTTCCAACTTCGCGGATCTCTCCGCAAAGATTACTTCTCTCTCCCTCTAAAGTCCTCCAATAAGGGATGGCACGCGGGCTGGTTCTACATTAACAATCTCGAACCCAGCCTGCCAGCCTTCGTCGGTCTTCCCCCTGTCCCCAGGCCATCTTGGAGCACTGTTCCAGTAGCCCAAGATTGGGACGAGGCCAACAAGCTGCTCGCGAAGATCCTTGCGATGAAACAAAAGGGTCTTCGTGGCGAACAAATCACTCGGCACTTCATCAGGTGCCGACTGGCGCCGATCAAGGAACGATCGAAGCCGGCCTTCGAGTATGAAGGCGGAACAGACCCCAATCGGGAAGATCCAGATCCACTCAGCTACGAAATCCTGAAGATCCGGATGTACAAAATCTTCTCGAGTGGGATTGCAGTTGAGCGGGCCCTCATTCTACCAGTTCTTCCCTTCAGCATCCACCGACCTCCTCCTCCGGTAAGCCGACTGGTTGCTTCATAGTATTTTTCAATCTTGATATCTTGTCTCTTAGCGTTGTGCATTCTTTCTTCTGCAGGAAAATGCTTCTATCACCTCCAAGCCATACAAGGTGTCCCATGATGACGCGCCGCGTCGCCCCGCCAAGAAGCCGGCTGGCAGGATCAAGATCCAAGGCGACCCAGTCGGGAAGCGATCGGCGCCGAGTGAAGACTCAGACAAGCGGGCGAGCAAAATGAGGCTGATCATTGAAGATTCGGACGATGACGTCCTGGCTCCTCCGGTCGAGACCTCGCCTCTAAGGCGATCACCGCGGACGGCGCCGAAGATCCGCCGGTCGTCCAGGTATGCTCTATAACCGAAGTTCAAACTTTTCCGTTGAAAGCTTTCTTTATCTTTACCCCAGCTGCATTCATTTTTGCAGGAGGCCCCAGGACATAGATCCTGCCGGGGGAAGTGAAGGGCCGACCCCGGTCGCAGCTCCCGAGGTGCCAAAGCCAACAGAGTCAAAGCCCCGGAGCCCACAACCAAGTGCGAGCGCTCCGGGCAAGCAACCTTCGCCTCCGAAGAAGGATGCCCCGAGGAAGGAGCCCCGCCGCGCCCAGATATCCCGATCGGAAACCGCCACGCCGGAAACCCGAGGCCGCAGCTCAAGCGCCCGACCGAGGGTCACTCGGCGCAGAGTCGAAGAAGGAGGCCAGCCGGGCCGCTCCACCTAAGCAAGTGGCCGCCGAAACTGGTGAGATTTGTTTCAAAGTACTCTTTTTCTCTTTCAGTTTGAATCTTTCATGTCTTCATTTGTCCTTCTTGTTCGCCACCACGGTAGAGGAGATCCCAGGTTGCAGTCCTCGAAACACGGGTTCCCCGATTAGGATCGAGTGGCGGGACTCGGAAGGCGAGAAGCAGGGCATCATCCTGGACCGGCAAGCCAAAAAAGATGAAAGGGATGCCCTTGTCGAGAGCTTGAACGAGGCGACCCGGCTGCTCAACGTAAGCCTTCGTCTTTCTCTTTGATTGTACTATCATTATCTTTCAGTCGGTCACTCTTCTGCTTTCGCGCGCAGAAGGAGTATTGCCGCTCCATGGCGAAGTCCGAGGTGCTGGAGAAGCTGGTTCCTCATCTGAACTCCTTAGAGGACGTTCAGCGACAGCTGAAGGCCACTCGGGAGGAGGCCGCGTCGAGGGAGGCGGCTTTAAGGAGAGAGATCGCAGAGCTTCGGGAGGCGAACCTCGACCTCCGAGGATCAATCGGGAGTAAGCCCGTATTTCCAAGTTTCTTCATGATTCTCATGTTAATCTCAATTGCTGATGATCTTCTTCTTTTGTAGAAAATTCTTCGGAGGTCCATTCGCTTCAAGTCCAGCTGGAGGCAGTCAGCCTCGATAAAGCCGAGATGGAGGCCGAGTTTGAAGGTAAGCCTCTTTTGAAGTAATTATCCCTTGTGCCGCTTTATTTCCGAGTGTTTCGCATGATCCGGAACTTTTGGCAGCTTACAAGGTAAAGACCCAAGCCCAATACGACGTCTTGCTTGGGCGGGTCAAACAAAGCGACGAGATCCGGGAAGAGGTCGCCAATGCCGCCATGCCGATCTTGCTGTCCTTATTCGATCAAGGAGTTGGGGCCATTCGGCGGGGCCGATCGAAATATTCGACAAGCTGCGGGCGGCTCCCGACCGTATCCGGCCAATATCACCGAAGCAGCCAGCATGGGGGCTGGTCGGCTCTTGCACGACTCAAGTCCTTTACCCCCGAGTGGATATCCACTCGGCCGGGAAGGCTTTGCTGACGGAACGACAGACGAGCAGGCCTTGGACATGCTGAGTGAGGCACAGGAGGCGGCGAAGAAAATATCCCTTGATGTAGTAAACAATTTCAAGATTTGATTTGTCTTTCTGACTCTGTCTTGTAAATGTCGCATAACCGTAATGCTCTGATGTAGAACTTGTAATATATTTAGTTTATTTATGTTAATGCTTCGATCCAAGCTTTTGCGTGAAATTTCTTAAGTAGTTTTCGTCTGGCTGTCATCAAGCCTAGGCTCGATTAGGTCATCGGAAAACTCTTAGTCCTTAGACACTGAACTCGAATCGAAGGACATTAAACAATGATAAACCAAATTATGCGCAAAAGTTGATGAGGAAAACTTGAGCTTTATTGGCATATGTACAGCCCCCGACTGCTAACTCAAGAAGTCATCTTGCTTGAGGTTGGCAGTCAAGGACAACATGAAGCCTTAGCCGAATTAGGCATAAAATCGTCGAAGATGCTCGATGTTCCAGGAGTTCTCCACCATAGACCCGTCCTCACGCTTTAGCCGGTATGCACCGGGCCGAGTCACTTCAGCGATTATGTACGGTCCTTCCCACAAGGGGGATAACTTGTGACGGTCTTTGGTGGTCTGGATCTTGCGTAGGACCAGGTCGCCAATGATGAAAGCTCGTGCTCGAACGTTGCGACTGTGGTATCTTCTGAGCCCTTGAAGGTATTTGGCCGACTGGATGAGGGCTGCTTCACGGGCCTCTTCCAATCGGGTGAGGTCATCCACTCGGTCAGGGTCGTAGCGTTCATCGTTGAAGCTGCGGACCCGGAGGGATTCATATTCCATCTCGTTTGGCAACATGGCTTCTGCGCCATAAACCAAAAAGAAAGGAGTTTGGCTGGTAGCCCGACTGGGTGTGGTTCGCAGCGACCATAAAACCGAGGGAAGTTCTTGGACCCACTTGCCAGCGTAAGGTTTTAGGCGGTCGAAAACGCGGGCCTTGATGCCTTGGAGGACCATGCCGTTGGCTCGCTCGACTTGTCCGTTGCTTTTGGGATGAGCTACCGATGCGTAGCGCATCTTGATTCCAAGTCTTCGCAGAATTCCTTGAAGATGCCTCCCGTGAATTGAGTCCCGTTGTCGGCTATGATTCGTTTGGGATGCCGCAGCGGTGCACGATGTTGAGGAAAAGTCCCGTGCTTTATCGCAGTAATCGTGGCGACCGGCTTGGCCTCAATCCACTTGGAGAACTTGTCGATTGCGACGAAGAGGTGTGTGAATCCTCCTGGAGCTTTTTGAAAGGGCCAACCATGTCCACCCCATACCGCGAACGGCCAGAAAGTGGGATTGTTTGAAGCACTTGGGCCGGGACATGGCTTTGTCGGGCGCTGCAGCCTTCGCAGTTCGTACGACTTTGTCCGCGTCGAGACCGCGGTAAGCCGAAGAAACCTTGCCCGTAAGCTTTGCCGACTAGAGTGCGTGCCGCCGCGTGGCTTCCGCATATGCCCGAGTGGATGTCTTGGAGTAGCTGTTTCCCTTCTTCGGGTGTGATGCACCTCATTAGAATTCCGGAGGGGCTTCTCTTGTATAGATCGGAGTCAACCATGACATATGCTTGGCAACGACGCCGGACGCGTTCGCTTCATCCCGGTCATCGCAGCCTCTTGGGTTAAGAATTTGATGAGCGGCGTCCTCCGGTCGGTATCGGTCATGGCGACTTCATTCGTGGTTTGCTCGGTGGGAGTTGTCTTTGCCGTGATGGTTGGTTCGTAGAGATGCTCGACAAAGACGTCTGTTGGGGCAGCTTCGCGCTTAGATTCGAATTGTGCCAGCTCATCGGCAGCTTCGTTGTTATGTCTCAGGACGTGTGAGAGTTCGAGCCCATCAAACTTGTCCTCAAGCTTGCGGACCTCTTGTCGGTAGGCCTCCATAGTGTCGTTTAGGCAGGACCAGTCCTTCATTACTTGATTGACGACTAGCTGGGAGTCGCCTTTCACAATAAGCCGACGTATCCCAAGTGAAACGCGAGGCGCAGTCCATGTAGAAGAGCTTCGTACTCGCAACGTTGTGTGAGGCGGAGAAGTGGAGGTGAAGGACATATCTTAGCCTTTCCCCGGTCGGGGAGATCGCACAACTCCCGCTCCCAAGCCGGTGATCCTCTTGGATCCGTCGAAGTGCATGGTCCAGTGTTGGAGGTCTTCCCGAGGCACGTTCTCTTGTTGTTCAGTCCACTCGGCCAGGATATCCGCCAAGGCTTGTGACTTTATGGACGTCCTTGCCTTAAAAGTCAGGTCCAGCGGCATCAGCTCTAGGGCCCACTTGGCGATGCGTCTAGTTGTCTCGCGGTTGTGGATGACATCGCCGAGTGGGAAAGAGGTGACGACGGTGACCGAGTGACCGAAAATAGTGTGCCAATTTCCTCGCGGTTATTAGAACACCATAGAGCAGTTTTTATACTCGAGGGTAGCGAATTTTGGCTCCTGCCAATACTTCGCTAACAAAGTAGATTGGCCTTTGAATCTTCTGAGCCCATCCTTCTTCTTCGCGTTCGACCACAAGTACCGTACTAACCACTTGGTGAGTGGCTGAAACGTACAGCAGTAGAGGTTCCTGAGGTTGAGGCGAGGCCAGGACGGGCGGCGTTGTAAGGAACTCTTTGAAATCTTCAAAGGCCTTGTTGGCTTCTGCGGTCCACTGGAAGTCGTCTGTCTTCTTTAGCAATCTGAAGAAGGGCATGCCTCGTTCGCCGAGTCGGGATATGAAACGGCTTAGTGCCGCCATGCAGCCAGTGAGCTTCTGGACGTCTTTCTGGTTGCTAGGGGGTTTCATATTTAAGATGGCATTGATCTTCTCTGGATTTGCTTCAATGCCACGATGTGACACCATGAAGCGAGCAGCTTGCTCGATGGAACACCGAAAGTGCGTTCTTCGGGTTTAACTTCATTCTCAAGGCCCGGATGTTTGCAAAGGTTTCTTCTAGGTCGGTGATCGGTCTTCTTTCGCTTGGTCTTGATGACAACATCGTCGACATAAGCTTCAACGTTCTTGCCGATCTGTGTCTGGAAACATCTTTGGATCATGCGTTGGTATGTGGCACCGGCGTTCTTCAGGCCGAAAGGCATGGTGATGTAGCAGTAGGCCCCAAACGGCGTGATGAACGATGTCTTCAGGCAGTCGGATTCTTTTAAGCTGATTTGGTGATAGCCCGAGTAACAGTCCAGGAAACTCAGGAGTTGGCAGCCGGCTGTTGAGTCGACGACTTGGTCGATGCGAGGCAGCCCGAATGGATCTTTGGGGCAGGCTTTGTTGAGGTCAGTATAATCAACGCACATGCGCCATTGCCCCGTCTTCTTGCGGACCAGGACTGGGTTGGCTAACCAGTCGGGATGGAGGACTTCTTTAATGAAGCCGGCAGCCAAGAGCGAATCTGCGTAATCGTGGTTTTATCGGTTTGGCATCATCTTTGACGTTCAAAGAGTGCTCGATCACCTCCCTAGGAATTCCAGGCATATCGGATGGTTTCCAAGCAAAAACATCTTTATTAATTTGGAGGAAGGTGACGAGCGCGCTTTCCTATTTGGGATCTAGGTCAGCGTTGATTACAGCAGTTTTCGAGGGATCCGACGGATCAAGGGAGATCTTCTTGGTCTTGGCGTCGCGGATCCCGATTTGGCTATCTTCTTCGCGGGACTTCGCTCCGCCGAAGTTGATGCAGCCAATCGGACTTCTTGTTGGCCACGTAATCTCTCGCGAGATTGGGCCATGTCGCAGCTCTCCTTATCGCAGTGAAGGCTTGCTTCACGTCGCTACGAAGAGTGATGACGCCGTTGGGACCCGGCATCTTCATGCGAGGTAGGTGTAGTGAGGGATCGCCATGAACTTGGCAAGCGCGGGCCTTCCGATGATGGCGTGATACGCTGTTTCAAGTCGGCCACCTCAAAAGTGACGTTCTCCGTTCGGAAGTTCTCTCGGGCCGAAGGTGACTGGGAGGGAGATATGCCCGAGTGGTGTAGAAGATAGCCCGGGATAACTCCGTGGAAGGGGCTGAGCTTGCCTTTAGTTCGGCCCTCGGGATCTGCATCTCATCCATGGTCTTGGCAAACAGGATGTTGAGGGCACTGCTCCCATCGATGAGGACGCGCTTAAGCCTGATGTTGCGGACCACGGGGTCCAGGACGAGTGGATAGCGCCCCGGGTGAACCACTCGGTCGGCATGATCCGAGCGGTCAAAAGTGATGGCCACTTCCGACCATCGCAGATATTGAGGGACTTCGGGTTGAGCCGCGTTGACCTCCCGGCCGTTAGCTTCGTTTCCTCTTGGACTCATAGGCTAGCGGACCTCCGAAGATGTGGTTGAGCTCCCCACCGGGTCTTGAAAAGGTTTGGCATTTTCAGCCGCGTTGTTCTTTTTGGTGCCCGACGGGCCGCCTCGTCGTGGCGCTTCTTGTTGAGCCGCGCGTGTCGTTTGGCGAACCGCTTGTAGACAAAGCGATCCTTCGCCGCGTGCTTATGATTCGGATGATGGGTGCACTGGGCGTTCATGATGGCGTCGTAGGCGACGACTCGGGGACGGCGTTGAGTGTTGGAGGTTGCGGCCACTAGGTCGTCGATCGGCGCTTGCGATCTTTCGGCACCGGTTGCCGTTGTTGCCGCCATCCTTCTTAGGATTACGGCTTCCTCCCGCTTGCTTGTCCTCCCTTCTATCGGGCCGGTCTTGACGGGCGGCCTTAATGGCATCATTGGATTTGGCGTATGAGTTCGCCGTCTCAAACATTTGCTTTACCGTCTTTGGTGGTTTGCGTCCGAACTTGCCGATCAGCAGCTCATCACGGACTCCCTTCTGGAAGGCGGCGATGATGATGTCATCGGTGATGTTCGGGATCTTGTTGCGCTTCTCGGAGAAACGACGAATGTAATCCTTCAGAGGCTCGTCCGGCTTTTGGATGACATTGTATAGGTCGAAGTGTGTGCCGGGCCTCTCGAAGGTGCCTTGGAAGTTGGTGACGAAGTGGTCCCTCAGCTCGCTCCACGAGCCGATTGAGCCTCTTGGCAGGCTCGTGAGCCAATTTCTGGCAGAGTTTGCGAGGGCCACGGGCAGGTAATTGGCCATAGCTTTGTTGTCGCCACCTGCAACTCGGATGGCAAGGGTGTAGACGGTTAGCCAAGATTCAGGGTCGGTTTTGCCATCGTACCTTTCAATCCCTGTAGGCTTAAAGCCACTCGGCCAGTGCACTCGGCGGAGCTCCCGAGTGAAGGCTGGTACTCCGTCGTCGCCGCTATCGGGTGATCCCCTCCGATCTTCCCGAGTGTGTCGGTTGCGCTCCTGGTAGCGGCGATCGAGGACTTCCCGCAGATCACTCGGTGGGGTCTTCGGTTGACTGGTTGGGAAGCTGGAGCTATCGCGGCGAACGCGGTGGTGGACGGGTGGACGTCCATGTCGTCTGTCGCGGGAGTTGGCCGTCTGCTCCTGGTATTTCAGCGTGGACTCGCGGGGTGGACCTCTTGGCCTGGTCGTCGACCGATCTGGCTCGGGCCTCTTATAGTCTCCTGACCTTAGAGGCGGAAGCCGGCTCTTGTCTGGCGTTTCGGCCCCGGATTCAGCCGGCCTTCGTGCCGAGGTGGTGGGGTGGCCGTTTGCTGTGGCGGCGACAATGGTTTTGATCTTGTCGAGTATAGGAGTCACGTTGGCGGGTGCCGTCTCCATGACGGTGTCCAAGAGGGTAAGTGCGGCGACAGCGTTCTGCTGTGGCGTTTGGAAGATGTTGGTGTTGCGGATCCGTGTTTGGAGGATGGCCTCCTGGGCAGATCGTCCGGCTGCACGTAGGTCCTGCTTCCTCTTATCGGCCACGTCCTTTCGTTGTTTCTCTTCTTCGGCCGTCTTGCGCTCGAGCTCCACCTTGGCTCGCTCTTCTTCAGCAAGCCTTCTGGCCATGGTCGAGTCGGACTCGTCCGGCTCGGCCATGAGGACGTCAAAGCACTTCGGCTCACAGTCCATGCGGCAGTCGGAGTTGTCGGCTTCGTCAGAAGGGATGCCGTAGAGGTTGTCGAAGCCGGCGGAGCTGAGGTATCCATTGAGCTCCGAAGATGGGCAGGAGCCGAATGACGGGAGGATGACGGCGACCTCCCTTGATCCTGGATAGCTAGGGTCCGGATCGTTCCCCCGAGTCGAGCTTGGGGGTGTGGGCTCCTCGAGTGGGTTGCCTCCGACTCGGGAGAGAAGTTTGCTGTAGATCTCGGTGGCGTTTGGTAACCCAAACGGAACCGAGAGGTCTTCGTCCGAGTGGATTGCCTCCGTCGGGGAGGTGAGAATATTGGCGCAGATTTCGGCGGTATTCGGTAATCCGAATGGTGCCGAGTGAAGTCCGTCGTCGGAGAAAGTAGATTGCATCTTGGTCTTCAAGATGTCGTTGTAGATGCTGGCGCTGTTCGGAAACCTGAACGGCGTCGAGTGGATTTCTCCTTCCGACTGGTCTGAATCCGAGTCGAAGGAGGAATCGTCGGCGAAGTAGGCGGCAAAGTCGCCGAATCTTGAAGGAGATCCCATCACGCTAGTCGGCGAGATTTGTTGAAGAAGTCTCGACGCGCGCGGTCCCCTACCGGCGCGCCAACCGCCGAAACTCGGTTTCGGCAATAGAAAATTGGGGTCGCAGTCAAGATCGCAGCAAGCACGATGGGTTAGGAGGAAAAGAGGATTTAGACAGGTTCAGGCCCTCTCGTGAGGTAATACCCTACTCCTGTTTCGGTGGATTCGATCCGTCGAGTGTCTTTATTGATCTCGCGATCTAAAGTTAAAAACTAAAAGCTGATCTCCTATCGGAATCTCTGATCTAGAATCTCATATCCCTCAAGGGACGCCCCTTACCCCCCTTATATAGTCTTGGGAGGAGGGCTTACAGATCGGAAACCCTATCTTACTCTAAATTGGTTTCCTCAATCTTACCAAATCATGACGACAGGCCGATTGCCTTATCTCTATCGGCAATCGTAACACCCAAGTCATGTTCGGTTTACAGATATGGCAGGTGCAATCTATCCCTACCTTCAGTCGGATAAGCTTGTCATGTAGATACCCGATTGCCATAATCTCCACAAGCTTGATATTTGTGCTTCAAGAAATAAGGCCAAACTTTTCATGAATAATCATCAATGATAGTCATTATATAACGAGCGTCCCCAAGAATACCTTCTCTAATATGTGTAGATATATTGAACCTCACCCTTTTATGCTTGCCAAAGATGCAATGCTGACAAAATTTTAGCTTTCCAATGCCTTGTCCATCCAGCAATCATCGCTTGCTCAATTCTGTCAAACCAATTTCACTTATATGCACAAGACACATATGCCAAAGATTAGTAGCATCGAAATTAGATAATGAATCTAAAACTACAGCAACATTATCTAATATAGTTATACCTCGTAGATGGTATAGGTCGACAGTTTTAATATCAGCTTTCATCATAACAAGAAAGTCTTTGGTTACCTTTAAAATTTTGTCTCTACCGAAATATTTGTACCCTTTACGATCAAAAGTACATAAAGATATGAGGTTTCTCTTCAAATTTGGAATATGCCGCACATCTGACAATGTTATGGCACAACCATCAAACATCTTGATCTGAATTGTTTCAATACCTACAACCTTGCATGGCGTATTATCACCCATCAAAACAATACCACCTTGCACAACTTCATAGGTGGCAAACCAATCCCTATTCGGGCACATGTCAGGATGAGAATGGTTAGGATATGGGTCGAACCTAAACCCTTTTTAGTGAGTTTATTGATCCATGGTTTAATAGGATAAATCCATCATGAGTCTATTATATTAATAGGTTATTCATGGATACCCAAATGGGTCAGCTATATTACTATTAGACCAAAAAACTCCTATTACATATATGTAAAACTTAGATCCAAAATTTTTAAACTCGCATTCACATTTTAAAAACTTATCAAATTTAGTTGAATTTTGTAGGAATGATTTATTATACAGAGAAGTAACTTTGCATAAATTTTGAGCTATTTTACATGCGGGGCCCATAATGCATTATTAAGACCCAAAAATTTTAGTTAAATGTGTGTAAAACTTGGACACAAATTTTTAAACTCGTGTTCATACTACAAAACTTGTGAGATTCAGTTAAATTTTATAGAAATAATTTATTATATAGAGAAACAACTTTGTACAAATTTTGAAGATATTTATATATGTGAAGTCATTTTGGGTTGAACCCTTTAAACCTAGGTGCTAATGGCTTGATCCGTTTGATCCATTTATTTTTTTGGAGCGACCCTAAAGGTCCATTGGAGCAAATTTATGGATTGGTACAATGAATAAATAGATCGATCCTAACCATTCCCATCCCTAGGCACATGTGATAGGTGCAAGCAGTATCAAGAATCCACTGGTCAATAATTTGTGTATAACCAACATAAGCAACAAGCAATTCTGCACCAGACTTATCATCAGTAGCAACTATGGCTTTAACATCCTCTTCTTTATTACCTTTCGGTCTATAATTTCTGGTTCTCTTGTCTTTGTTCTGTAGGTTCCAACACTCAGAGATATCATGTCCATCTCTCTTATAGTATTTGCGTTACTTATACCTGCCTTTGGACACTAATCTTCTATGGTAGCTGCTTGAACTTTTACCTCTTGATTGGTTCTCTGTGTTCTTCTTTTGTTGTCTGCCCTGAACAGTCAAGCCTTTGAACTTTCAAAGGGTACAATCTTCTTCATCTTTTCTATGTTATGCAAAGCATCATAAACTTCTTTCAAGGTCAGAGTATCACGACTATATGAGCTATGAAACGAATACAATAAAATAAGGCCTAAATCTTCTTCACTGTACTTCACACCATAGACTAAAGGTCACTAACAATTTTATTAAAATTGGAGAGATGATCCATCAACAAATTCATCATCCTGCAACATGTATAAAAATAACTTTTGCTTCAGGTGCATCTTACTGGTCAGATCTTTTGTCCTACAAATCTGTTTTAGCTTTGACCACAGCTCTGTGGTTGTCTTATCCTTAAGCTCCTCCTCCAAAATATTGTTAGATAGACGAAGATGAATATATGCCATAGTCTTATGATCCTTCTCTTTTCATCGTTAGAGTTCTCTTGTCAAATTCAGATAATGTATCATCTAAGTCTTGTTGTGCAAGAAATTTCCTTTGTCCGTGCCAACATCCTGTTAAAAAAAGGTGTGATCTACTTTGTGATTCCATGCATGCAAAAACGGCAGTAGAAAATTTTACGATAGGAAATAAACCAAAATTATTGGCACATATGGCCCAAATTTACTTCCGATATACCAGAATTTTTCTTAGATGAGCATTCAATTGCACAAGTAGTTTACCATATTTACATATTGCATATTTTTAAGATAGCAAAATTAATAAATTGAGTAAATTTTATAAAATCTCACCTATTATGGTTCGAGCTGCCATATGTGACACATAACCTTAGGTATTATAGCGTTAAAGTTTCACGAAACCATAAGGATTTTGGCAAATTTTGTGATTTTTTGTTTTTGAGGGAAATCTGAGACTCGTATGCTTGGCTACATTTTGGGTGTCAGGTTCCAAATTAGAGGAGAGGTAGGGATAGCAATTTTTTGGTTTACGATTTTCGCTTTTATGTCCACTACTACATACATGAGATAAGGGCGTCTCTTTGTACAAATGATGGAAAAAAGTATATGCAGTTGGAACCGTAGCGATAAGATTTTTTGTTGCAAATGTGAAAATATCACTCATATGCTTTTGCTTTTTGCTAGTTCTTTTATTTTAGGTGCAGCGTACGAATTCATCAATGTGCAAGCAAAAGCAAGATGGGAAAGTTTTTTTTTTCAGGAGCTTGCTTTTGTGGCGAAACAGAACTTTGTTTTTGCTAGGGGTGGTGCAGCACGTGAGTTCTAATTTTTAGGTGACATCTCATTCGTTCACTCCGTATGCATTTTTTTTTGTTTGTGAAGCTGATGCTGTGTTTTAGGAGCATCCATGAAAAATTAATGCCTAAAATCTGGGTCTAGATTACAGCCTTTTTTTCAAGCCATACATATGCTGCATACAGCATATAGCCTTTTTTTTGGGCAACCAAACGTTAAATATATATTGTGCAACACACCTAAATTTAGTTGCAACTTCTTAGAACTATTGTTTTATACCCCCCTGCATTATTCCACAATTTTGGTCTGCATTAGGACTTTTTTCAAGCCGTACAGCTGCTGCGTACAACATACAACATTTTTGTGCAACCAAAAGTGAAATATTGTGCAAACCACCTAGATTTAGTTGCAACTTCTGAGAATTAAAAATTTTCCCCTATACTTCCGTTGTATTATTCCTTAATTTTAGTCTAGATTAGGGCTTTTTTCAAGAAAAAAGCTTGAATTACCCCTAAATTATCGTGGTAGTATGAATTACCCCTCAATTCAAAAATAGGACATCCTTCATCCTCAACTTTTTATACCAAACGAAATACCCCTTTGATAGACTCCGAATCGATTTTGGTTCTACATGACATACACATGGTAGTCCAATCAGTATAAGAATGTAAAAAGGTAGGTCCTACATACGAGAGGAAAGTCAGAACTGACAAGTAGGCCCATCATTTTTTATTTTTTATATGCTGACTAGATTGTCACATGTACACCACGTACGACAAAACCGCTCCAGAGTCGGCCAAGGAGGTACTTTGTCTAGTACAAAAAGTTGAGGATGAAGAATATTTAGTTTGTGAATTGAAGGGGGCGGGTGATTCGTAATGCTATAATAGTTCGGGGGAATTCGAACTTTTCCTTTTTCTCGAACCATATAGTTGTTGCATATAGCATACTGCATTTTGCGCAATCAAAGGGGAAACATTATGCAACCCACCTAGATTTAGTTACAATTTCTGAGAACTAAAATTATTTCGCACACTTTCTTTTCATTATTCATCGATTTTTGTTCTAGATTTGGACCTTTTTTCCAAAAACCATACAATTGCTCCATACAGCAATATTTTTTGCAACCAAAGGGAATTATTGTGCAACCCCACCTAGCTTTGGTTGCAACTTTTCAGAACTAAATTTTTTTGTAAACGTAGCACACATCTTCTATGTTTTCCTCCCTTTTTTCTGACCACACCATTTTCTAATTATGTTTGCAGCAATGGCGAGACAAGAATCAACTTCAGACGACGAGCACACCTCACACGATGAGTCTGACACTGAGGACTCAGATTGAGATATGTTAATTCTGATGAATCTGAACAAGAAATTGATAGTGTGCTGCCATGACTGACTCACTCAAGACTGGTATTCCATACTTGCATTTTGTTTTTGGCCAGTGCGCGGTGCTAAACCTCACTTTTTTTCAATTTTTTACCAATGCATTTGTTTTTTCTATTGATTTGTTAATACTCTGCGTCACTAAAAAGGAAGTGACATGGTCTACAATCACCTAGGAAGAGGCGCAAGCAGAAGGGGTTTTTATGCACATATTTGACTACATCTTTTTCACATATTCTGTTGCAAACAGTCAGGAACTGATAGTCTCGCCTCTTATATAACAAAATTCCACTACCTATCTGTTGCAGTTACCTGTTTCAATCACGCGCAACTTAAGTACAAATTTGTGCAATTTAAGATATAGTTCTGTGCAATTCCTTCTATATTTTTATTATTTGATGTGTGTCTAAACTTGGCAAAACAGACAAAATATGTTACAGTGAAATGTGAAACGTGTCTGAAATTTTAGAAGATGAATTTGTCCAAAATTAACAAATCAGTGAATGACTTATTTTATGATTTTCACACCACAAAAAGCATAGTACTCACTTTTTAAAACTGTTAGTCAATCTGCTTTGTTGGTACACAGTATTCAGTTTTCGTAGGATTTTAAGTTTGTTATAATGTGTCATTATGTCAGTCATGTGTAACTTCATTTGTAAATTTGTGCAACTATTGATCTTTTTACATTTATATAAGTTGTATGTGTGTTTAGGAAACAAACCCCACAGTTCTACATAGACCAAGAGCTCATCAGGTTGGTGTCACAGATTGAACATTTATTTTTGTCATTTCTGTTGTGTTTCTGTTGCTTCTTGTTGTGGGGCAAAAATCAAAATACAAATTTTTGCGTACTGATGGAGTTGGACATCGAAACCAAAAAGCAAAACTAAACTAGATTATTTTTTTTTCTGTTAGGAGGGTTCGAAGACACATATCACCTCTTCAGAGACTGTGCCTTCACTAGAAGAGAATTGGAATAGGAGCTGGTTTCATCTACAAAAGATATCGAGCATGCTGAGATAGACTGCTCCATAAAAAAATGGATAAATAGGATTACTTCCTCGAGGCCGTCAAAGGAAGCAAGGAGAATATGGGAGCCCTGCTCACCTCGTGGTGGAGCATCTGGCTAGAAAGAAACATGAGAATTTTTAAATGATTTATGCCATGCGGAGAGGATGACCGTTGGACTAATCTTAGAAGATTTAGACCAGCGTGTTTAGCTTTCAAACCACCGTAAAGTTGCATTATTTCCCACTTTCTCCCTACAAAGCTGTAACTCCCCCTTAAACAACCCCCCAACACATGTTGAATATGTCTCCTGGGTGACCGACAGCTCTTGCCCCATTGCAACGGCCGGAGCACCATTTGGAAAGGAGCCATGATTATCGTGTTCCTGTTCCATAAATACTCACTTTCATGTTTATCGTGGAAATTTATTTTCTTCTTAGTTTTGGTTCCGTAACATACAGCGTATGTGTGATTGTGTCCGGGTCATGGCATGGCATGATCCAAGCCTTTCCTTCTTATAGATCAAATTTAGCATGTATCAGTTACATATATATTTTAGAGAGAATAGATGAGAAAATTGCCCCAAAACTTTCTTGCTGTGTGCTACTCTGTTTCATGGTGTGTGCTGTTCTGTTCCTCATCCTTCTCATTGTCGCGCTCTCGTCGGATTGGCAATAGGACGCAGGCGCAGCGAGCTCTGTTTCGTGTACTCTGTTGCCGTGGGTTTTGCTGGTTTGGCTACAGCTTGCTAGTGCAGCGAGGATTGAGAGATTGTGATTCAGTACCAGGGCCAACGTTTGGTATCAGAGCCACATCTTTCAAGGCAAGAAACAACAGCAGATGTCGATGGTGCCGGCGAACAGCGGAGGAAATGGCGACGGTGGTAGTGGCAGCATAGGCAACGGCGGAGGTTTGAGCTCGTACCAGTATCCGCAGTTGACGGCGATGGACTACACCAGTTGGGCCATACGTGTTCAAGCCATCATGGAGGATCAAGAGGTATGGACAGCAGTCCAACCAGGCGACGATGATGTCATTGACGCCAAGCTGGATAGGAAGGCTAAGGCACATCTACTTCAAGCACTCCCGGAGGATATTCTTATGCAAGTCATGAAGAAGAAGACCTCACAGGAGATCTAGGATGCACTGAAGACGAGATTCGTTGGTGCAGATCATGTCATGCAAGCTCGACTCCGGGCGCTGAAAAGTGATTTTGACGCCATGCGCATGATCGATGGAGAAACTCTTGATGATTATGCAGGGAGGATATCGGTGATGTCAGTGAGATATACCAACGTCGGAGGGACATTGGATGATGCGGCTATGTTGAAGAAGTTGTTTGATACTGTGCCGGATCGGTATCTCCCCGTCATTGCAGGTGTCGAGCAGTTTTGTGATGTGGATAAGATGTTTGAAGAAGCCTTGTCCCAACTGAAAGCGTTTGATGAACGCACGCGCTTGCGTGGAGCCAACGGTGGAGTAACCATCAATGGCCAGCTAATGCTCACTCAGGCTTGATGGGAAGCACGGCAGAAGAAAGGTGGTGGCAGTGACTCCATATCAAATCAGAAGAGCAGGACACCCACAGCTGGTGGAAATCGTGGAGGTCGTGGACGTGGACGAGGTCCCGATTGAGGCGGTCGCGGTGAGGGGCAAGACAACGCTAGGATCGGTGGATCCAACGGTGGCCGCCGGGACAAGAGTCACATTCGCTGTTACTAATTGCAGTGAAATGGGACATTATGCATCGCCATGTAAGGCGCCCAAGAAGAAGGAGGAGGCCCACCTCGTGCAAGCCGAAGATATGGAATCAGCACTTCTCCTCACGGTAACGGAGGAATTGCCGAGAAGAGAAGACTCACTGCCACTGCAAACTCAGGAGGTTGTATTTCTGAATGAAGAGAAGGTGTGGCCAGAGTTGCACATGGTGAATCACGGTGATGTATGGTTCCTTGATAACGGCGCAAGCAATCATATGTCAGGCGACAAAGGAATGTTCCAAGAACTTGACAAGGGTGTCACTGGCAGAGTGAGATTTGGAGATGGGAGATTAGTAGAGATCAAAGGAAAGGGCTCGATTCTTTTCGCTGGCAAGAATGGAGAGCAGTGGCTTCTCGAGGAGGTATACTATATCCCGAGCCTGCTCAGCAACATGGTTAGTTTGGGTCAACTAACTGAAAGTGGGTACAAAGTAATCATGGACGAAGATGTGATCGAGGTGTTCGTGAAAAACCCATTGCGGCTGATCATGAAAGTGAAGCGATTGCAAAACCGGCTTTACAAGATCGAGCTCAAGACTACTCAACCTGTCTGTCTCTTGGCCAAGATGGACGACCCCGGCATGGTTGTGGCATGCACGGTTGGGTCATGCAAATTTTCAGGCTTTAAAATTGCTCACAAACAAACAGATGGTTGAAGGAATACCGGTGATCACACATCCACATCAAATCTGCCAGAGTTGCTTGCTTGCCAAGCAAGCTAGGTTCCCGTTTCCGGCATCAGCTAGCTTCCGAGCTGAAAAACCACTTGAACTGATCCATGGAGATCTATGTGGTCCGATTACACCGACAACGATTAGGGGTAATCAATACTTCATGCTTCTTGTTGATGATTTCTCCCGTTGGATGTGGATGTATGTGCTCAAGTCGAAGGATCAAGCACTGTCAGTATTCACCAAGTTCAAAGCACTGGTTGAGAATGCCCGAGGATGCAAGATCAAAACTCTATGCACAGATGGGGGGGAGAATTTTTCTCAGCAGAGTTCACTCAGTTGTGTGAAGATGCAGGCATCGACCGACACTTCACAGCTCAATATTCTCCACAGCAAAATGGAGTAGTGGAAAGGCGGAACCGAACGGTGATGAATATGGCACGATCTTTGCTGAAAAACATGTCTGTGCCAGGAAGGTTCTGGGGTGAAGCTGTGAGACATGCCGTGTACCTCCTGAACCGGTTGCCAATGAAAGCAATGGGAAGCCGCACTCCATTTGAGGCCTGGAATGGAAAGAAGCCAAGTTTGGCACACCTCCGTGTATTTGGTTGTACAACACATGCCAAGATCACCCCTCCACATTTGAAGAAACTCGATGATCGAAGCCAAGCGATGGTATATCTCGGTGTTGAGACAGGAAGCAAGGCACATCGCCTTTTTGATCCTCGTCGGAACAAGGTACACGTCAGTCGTGACGTCGTGTTTGAGGAAACTGTGGAGTGGAATTGGAATGCAAATGTGTTTGAGCCACCGGAGTTTACTGTTGAGGAGACAGTTATAGTCACGGGTGCCAACGGAGTTGGAGCAGAGTTACCTGCGACCGAGGCGGATACTTGTGATGGTGGTGCTGCTGTGGAAAGAAATCAAGCTATTCCAGTTGGAGATCATGTGGCTAGCAAACCAATGATTAGTTCACAGGCCACACCAACATCTCCAGCCTCGCCAACTACTCCACCAATGGTGCATATGCAAGTAACACCAGAATCAGGTATGGCTGGATCCACCACGGCTGGAGTATCCTCTCTTTTGTCAAGTACAGCTCCATGGCTGATATATTAAAATATGCCCCACATATTAATTTGGATGAAGAGGAAGCTGAGGCACTGCTAGCAGAAGAACCATATTGCTATAGGGAAGCAGCTGGTCAGTTAGATTGGGAGAAAGCCATGGAGAAGGAAATCGAGTCCATAGAGAAGAATGCAACCTGGACATTGACAGAGCTACCAGCTAGGCACAAAGCAATAGGTCTCAAGTGGGTGTTTAAACTCAAGAAAAATTCAGAGGGAGATGTGATCAAGCACAAAGCAAGATTAGTTGCTAAGGGCTATGTGCAACGTCAAGAGTGGACTTTGACGAAGTATTTGCACCAATTGCTCGCTTGGACATGGTACGTGTTATACTTATAGTAGCAGCTAATCATAGGTGGGAAGTGCATCACTTGGATGTAAAATCAGCATTTCTCAATGGAGTGCTACAAGAAGAAGTGTATGTGGCACAACCAGAGGGTTTCACGGTGAAGGGCAAGGAGCAAATGGTATATCGCTTACAGAAAGCGCTATACGGCCTCAGACAGGCCCCTCGGGCGTGGAATGCATGACTCAACAAAACTCTGAAGAAAATTGGATTCACAAGATGTGCCCAAGAACAAGCGGTGTACACTCGTGGGAAAGATTCCAAAGGATTAATAGTTGGAGTATATGTCAATGATCTGATGTGACTGGCATAGATCCATTTGAAATTGCAGAATTCAAAGCACAAATGATGTCCGAGTTTGAAATGAGTGACCTCGGTTTATTGCACTATTATCTGGGCATTGAGTTACTCAGGGAAGTGGAGGAATTACTCTCAAGCAGTCGACATATGCTAAGAAGGTGCTCGAGCAGTTTGGGATGAATGATTGCAATGCAACAAAGTATCCCATGGAGCCGAGTACAAATTTGAACAAAGATTCAGAGGGAAACCCGGTGGATGCCACTGAATATCGCTGAATCATTGGCTGCCTCAGGTATCTTCTCCACACTTGACCGGACATGTCTTTTGCTGTTGGAGTTGCTAGTAGGTTTATGGAGAGACCAACTTCTATGCACTACAAAGCTGTCAAGCAGATTTTAAGGTACCTCAAAGGTACAATTCATTGTGGACTGGTTTATCATAGAGAGGGCAGTGCAGAAGTGATCACAGGTTACACGGATAGCGATCTAGCTGGAGACCTTGATGATCGCAAGAGCACCGGTGGCATGGCCTTGTACATCAACAATTGTCTTGTTGCCTGGAATTCACAGAAGCAAAGAACAGTGGCATTATCGTCCTGTGAGGCCAAGTTCATGGCGGCAACAGCAGCAGCATGTCAGGCGCTCTGGCTCTAGAGTTTGCTTGCTGAATTGATCAAGGCAGAACCAATGCCAGTGAGAATGTTTGTTGATAACAAATCAGCAATTTCCCTAATGAAGAATCCAGTTTTCCACGGTAGGAGCAAGCATATCGACACACGTTTTCACTTCATACGTGAATGTGTCGAAGAAGGTCTGATCGCTGTTGAGTTCATCAGAACATAGCAGCGAGCTGATTCTCTGACGAAGGCATTGCCGGCTGTGAAGCTGGCAACCATGCGACACCTCCTTGGTGTTTGCAATCTCGGATCACTCCAGGATTAGAGGGGAGAATGTTGAATATGTCTCCTGGGTGACCCACAGCTCTTACTCCCATTGCAACGGCCGGAGCACCATTTGGAAAGGAGCCGTGATTATCGTGTTCCTGTTCCATAAATCCTCACTTCCATGTTTAGCATGGAATTAGTTTATTTCCTTCTTAGTTTTGATTCCGTAACATACAGCGTATGCGTGATTGTGTCCGGGTCATGGAATGGCATGATCCAAGCCTTTCCTTCTTATATATCAAATTTAGCATGTATCAGTTACATATATATTTCAGAGAGAATAGATGAGAAAATTGCCCCAAAACTTTCTTGCTGTGCGCTACTCTGTTTCATGGTGTGTGCTGTTCTGTTCCTCATCCTTCTCATTGTCGCGCTCTCGCCGGATTGGCAATAGTACGTAGGTGCAGCGAGCTTTGTTTCGTGTACTCTCTGTTGCCGTGGTTTTTGCCGATTCGGCTACAGCTTGCCGGTGCAGCGAGGATTGAGAGATTGTGATTCAGTACCAGGGCCAACAACACACACCCACCCACCCATCATTTTCTTTTACTTGTACTTTGAACCTTTATCCTCTGACTTTTATTCCTTCTCAATATATCCGGTAGAGCTCCTGCTGTCTTTCGTTTAAAAGAATGTGTTGTTCTATAGTTTATTCATTAACAACACAAATATCTGCTGCACTAGGGAATGTCACTGCAACGGTCATCCTCATCTCAGTCAGACGGAAACCCTCAACTTGTCGGGTATGACACCCGTCACGACGCAAAGGTCATTGTTGTGAGAAGTCATCTCTAGCGGACAAACGCACGTCACCGATGCAGTTATCTTTGTCGGGCCTAAACTACAGCTCGTCACCGATATGTTTAACCCAGAAGACCAGTCAAACAAGGGCCCGTCATCGATGAAATAATCTCAAACGGGCCCTAATTAATGCCTATCATGGATGACTAACATCTCAACCCGGCTTTAACTTAAGCCCATCACCGCTGACTAACATCTCCATCGGGCTTAGGTTAAAGCCCGTCACCGATGAGTTTTTCCCGATAAAAATTATTCTGTTTTTTTGGCTAGCCTTAGGCCTTTGCTAGCCATGCCCGCTGCAAAAATTAGAGAAACATAGATATTCACTTTCACATACATCTGACATTCACATACATTCATATACATATGACATTCTCATATCTATTCACATACACATACATTATTCACATATTTCACATTGCAAGTATAAAACATATTTGACAAAATTGTAATTTAATAATATCATAAGTGGTACATATTTACATGTCTTTCACATTAACTTTGAAATGTTAAAAAAAGTTCATCATGTACCGGACTTTAAACCTGTATTCTACACATTCCTTTGGGTTGCACTATGTCGCGGACAATAAAGTCCACTATCTCTTCTCTAATCCCCTCGAAGCTGGTAGACGCAGACTTGGATATATTTTTATACATGTACATAGATCAAAATTAGTCGATCGATATAATTCAAAGTAGTTAGTATATATCACAATTCAGATCACAAACCTCAAATTCGACCAAAGTCTTGAACTTTTTGTTGTACATAATTCACATGTTGTGGCACACATGGAATCCACATTGGTCGCATATTTGTTGTTTGATGGGGAAGTCAATTTTGTGGATTAGGCTTTTTTTGTCCTTTGTTATGCTGGCCTCCTTTCTTCACATATGGTCCCCATGCTTCGTTGATTGCTTCTTGGATCGGGGTCCAGTCATATGCCATAGTGATTTTGGAGTTTATGTAGTGACATGTACTCCTCTTTGACATAATGACTAGAAGGATCCAATGGGCACTGCAAAAAAAGCATTAATATATTTAAAGTTAAATACTAAAGCAATACGTGTCATGATATGTATATATTTAGGGTACACACTTACTATTGATTATATGCGCACAGAAAGTACTCTTTGTCTTCTGTGGGCCAACAAGGTCTCAAATATGTAGTCCACCATGCCCTTCCGATCATTTTGAATATTGGCGGCCGTGACTAATTGTGGATCCAGGAAGGCCACTTTCGGTGCATTTCTCTGACACCACTTCCAACTATACCTACAAACAAGACAAATGCTCTTATAAGCGTGTTATAAGGATTGTTGTTACGAAAATTGAAAAACACAAGAATACTTACAAGGAGTATCACTTAAGTAGACTTGTGTCCACCGATTGTAGTATGTAGAGGTCGAACAAATCCTTGAAGTCTATGACAATATAGTTTTCTGGCCCAAAAAATGGTTGTCCACCGTGATGGCCTATGATGTTACTATCTCTGTTCGTCTTCCTGGCGTTTGACTTCTCCATGTAGTAGTGGTGGAGCTCCCTGCAAGCGTCGCCCATCGTTCGTAGGGCATCGTCTCCAACCAACGACATGCCTATTTGGAACAACGACGGAGGAACGCTCTTGCTCATCTCTAGCTTCTTCAGAGCTAGACGTGAGGGTTGCTCCTTGTCTTTCACTCTTCCTCTTCCCCTTGCTGCAGGTTTTTGGTTAGTTATCTACGGAGGAGAGGAACACGCCTTCCTTGATTTCTTTAGCGGTGGGGGATTAATGTCTGTGATGTCGATCTCCATGTCACCTTGTGGAACAGCGAGAGCTGGAGGGGCCGAAGGAGCAGGTGCCAGTCGGGGCAGCGGCCGAGTGCTCAGTGTAGTGGCTGACCTCAAAGTCAACTTGATGTCAATGAAGTCCTTGGGCCATTGGATAAAGCTTCCACGTGCAACTTCTAGGGTTAGGATCTCGTCGTTTGGTGGATGTTGCAGAGGCAAATGGGCCCTTTTGTTCTTCACCATGTCAACTTGCACTTTCGCCTGGGCGGCCATCAGTTACGCCCCATGCACTCTTGTGTCTGGGGTTGGCTTAAAGGCAAGTCCCTCGGCCATCGGAACCGTGAATGTCGGCATCACCTTAACTGTTAGCACACAGTTAATCAGTTCCTACGATAGATTCATCCATATTTTTAAAATACTATGTTATAAGGATTTGTTAAGACTATTATGCATTGTGGCCAAGAGTTTTACCAGTTATGTGATCGACAGCGGCTATGACTGATTGTGGATGTTCTGTCGCCTCAGTTGATGCGTAACTACTCTGCCTTTGTGTTGGAATGTCTTGATGCGGAGCGGCAGTGAGCTCAGTGGCCTGCTCTGCTCGTATATGTTCCCTAATCCAGGCCTCCACCTGGTGCATCTTCTCCTGAAATTTAGAGCTTAGCTCGGGTCTGACCTGCTCCTTGATCTTCTCAACTAGACATGCATCTTTCTCCGCCTTTGAGAGGGCCCGCTTCATGTACTGCCCCACGTATTCTGGAAATCCATATTTTCAGGGGACTGTAGCGCCAACGCCCCTAGTCCGTCCACGATGTTCGTTGGTGCCCAACGCTTGAGTGAGGATGTCATCCTCGTGTCTAGAAGAGCAGGCCTCTTGGGAGGACTGTCTCACAGCAACCAACTCTTCCTGTAGTACAAGTGAGATAGGTATAAATCGAGAGTATGATATGTGTAAAGAAAATAAACATATTAAGGTGAGACACCTACAATATTTTTGTATACTTGCTGATCTTGGGCATTTGGCAAGATGATTGTTCCATCGCTGTTCTTCACAGCCCTTGCCCTTGCCCAGCTCCTGGCCCTTGGGTGCGAGATATCGGCAAATCACAGCGGCACGTTCGATGCCTCTGCCGCTTCATCCTTTTTCTGCCATTGCTCGATCTTCCCGGCATATCCTCCGGTGTCCATCCGATGCAGGTGCAAGTTCTTGGCCTGGAGTGCCCGATAAGCCTCGCTTTTGGCTCGGGATTCGTCGGTTGATTTCTTCTAAAAGAACTCCTCCCACACGGCTTGCGTGATGAAGGGGTAGTCCCCGAAAGGCTCCTCTCCGCTAGGGTTGAGGACGTACTCATTGACTAGCTTGGACTTAAAGTTCTTCCAAGCGAGTCCAATCGTCTTGAAGGCCGTTTGCTTTAGCCTGTCCTTGTCGGCTGCAGGATAGTCGAAGCTCTCCTTGAACTTCAGCCAAGCAGCCTTCTCGACGTCCGACACGTCCTTGATGTGATCAACCAAGATGCTAAAGGTCTGCCTCCCTATTATCCCGTATATCGACCTAAACTTCTTGCACACATTCTTGGGTGCAGACGGCTTTCCTAGAAGGTCCACCTCTGTTATGGTGTACCTCTCCCTTGGGATTTTATTTTCGCTCCTAGGGGCTCGTGTCCTTTTGGACCCACTAGTTGTCGTCGACATTGGTTCATCGTGCTGAGATATCGTCTAAATATCTTACAAAATCACAAAATGAAAAATAACATCAATAAAACTAATTTTTTAAAAAAATCATGAATTTATTTTTGAAAGAGAGGAGAATAAATCATTTAATATAATTTGAAAGGGAGGAGAATGAATATGTGAATTTATTTTTGAATAATTATATTTTTAATGTACTTGAATAAATATCTTTTTGTCATTGTTCATACGAAAAACAAACTATAGATAATACATTTTTTATAGGCATGTGCATCTATACAACTAATCTATACACCAGTCTATACTACTGTCATGATAACAGTTGCACCAAGCTATACACCAACTAACATCAATACAACTAACAGATAATAGGCCCGTACCAACTAACATCAGTACAACTTCATCTCTACATGTGCATCTATACAACTTCATCTCTGTATGTGCATCCATACACAGAACCATACAAACAACCAATATACACAAAATATAACTTCATCTCTACATTGCATCTATACACCAATAACCCTAGTTCTAAGCCAAAACCTACATAGTAGTCGGCGCTCGGTGGACTTACTGGGTGCGGCGGCGATGGTGGTGACGCCTCCGACGGCGACGGAACTCGGGCTCAGGGACGGCGGCGCTCGGGCTCGAGCACGACGGCGCGCGGGCTCGGGGACGACGACGTTGGGGCTCGGGCACGAGGGACGGTGACGGGCGCAAGGGACGGCGACGGTGGTGACGCCTCAGATGGCGGTGGCGCTCGGGCTCGGGGACAACGACGCTCGGGCTCGGGCGTGAGGGATGGCGGTAGGCTCGGGCGCGAGTGACGGCGACGGTTGTGAGGGACGGCCACCAGCGCGAGGGACGGGCACTAGGGTTTTGCTCAAGAGACTTCGAGTGAGAACTTTGAAAAATTTCAAATCGGTGTGCTCTATAAGATTTTGAAGCACATCCATGACGGGCTTAAGTTTAAGCCTGATACAAACGCAATCATCTCTATCGAGCTTAAACTAACGCCCATCATAGATGATGCCTGAATCGGCACCCTAGGAAAAACTCTATCTGTGACTAGCATAATTAAGGATTGTCACCGATGATGTCATGGATGATGGGCTTAAAGATCAAGCCCAATTAGTATTGACATCATCTCTATAGGGATGTAATTAAGGCCCATCACCGGTGAGGTTATCCGTGACGGGCTTAAAGATCAAGCCCGATTAGTATTGACATCATCTCTATCGATATGTAATTAAGGCACGTCACCGATGTGGTCATCCATAACAGGCTTAAAGATCAAGTCCGTTGGTACGACATTAGTTATGGGCTTGACTTAAGGCCCATCACCATTATAATTTTTCCATTTAATTTTCATATGTATATAAATTAATTAATTTATTTCACTAAATAAATCAACGAAGTTCAATAATTTTTTAATTCACTAATAATTCTCCAAATTAACTAAATTCAATATATAAACTACTATTAACCAAATTTACACAAAAGACTTCCTAATACAAAATAGTTCATTCATTACAAGAAATAGCAAAACAAATAAGTACAAAGGCATCATTCACAAGGTTATGCCTTCCGTACAATCTGAACGAGCATATGCCACATCTTCTTGGGGATCATCGTCAAGGTCGATGTGAGGTCTTACATGAAGATTCTGATTGTATTCTTCTTTGTCGACGACGTTGTCAACCCCAACAATTCGGCACTTGTCATCCCTTACGATGTGCATCTTTTTGTTTGTAGGGTCTTTTATGTAGAATATTTGCTCAACCTGTTTCGCAAGCACGAATTGTTCATCGGCGTATCCAACCTTGGATAGATCTACTAAAGTGAAACCTTCCTTGTCTACCCTGACACCAGTGCGTATATTCACCCAACGGCATCAAAACAAAGGGACTTTGAATCTCACGTAGTTCAGCTCCCATATTTGTTCAATGCGGCCATAGTATGTGTTGGACCCAACTTGATCCTGGAATGCATCTATACGGACTCCGTTGTTTTGCATTGTGCTTTTGTCATCTTGTTGTACGGTGTAAAACATGTAACCGTTAATATCGTATCCTTTCCATGTGTCTATCTCCCAACACGGTCCCATCGCCAACAACCGTACTGTCTCATTTGAATCATCCGACGACATTGTAATACGCTTCTTCAACCATGGTTGAACCGAGAGTTATGTTCTTTGTTAATCCATATGTCTGATTGCCCCTCAAAGTATGGGTCAACTTCTGCCATATGTTGGAGCACAACGAAATAAGCCCGTGAATAGGAGGTTCGATTAGGCACAATTGTTTTCCTGCCTATTGTGCCAGCGCCTGACAACCTTCCTTCGTGACGACACGCTGGTACTCTGATAGGATGGGCCTCGGCCATATAATCAACGCAAAACTCAATAACCTCATCGGTCGTGTAACCTTCAATGATGCTGTTTTTTCTCTGTTTCTCACGTAAGACGTTATAACTCCCATATACCTCTCAAATGGATACATTTCTCTTAGAAATGCTGGACCACATAGTTGTGTTTGCTTCATGAGATGAACAGGGAGATAAGTCATGGTATCAAAGAAAGACAGAAGAAGAAACATCTCCATGTGACAGAGGGTATTGACAATATCAGTCTGCAATCCATCTAGGTCTTCAGGATCTATAACCTTCTAACTGATTTCATTGATGAAGACACATAGACGTTGGATTGTATGGCGAACTTTGGGTGGTAGAATGTCTCTCATAGCAATTGGCAAGATCTGTGCGATGAGCACGTGACAATCGTGAGACTTCAATCCAACCAGTTTTAGGTCGTCCAATTTGATGTTCTTACTTATCCTTGCTGAATAGCGTAATGAAACTTTGATATCTCTGAGGCATAATAACATTGATATCTTCTCATCCTTCGACAATGTGTGGCAAGTTAGAGGGAGGTACACTCTACATGTCTCTGTATCTGTTACAGACATGAGTTCACTGTGAATATTCATCTACTATAGATCAAGGTGCGCATTCAACCCGTCCTTTTTCTTCCCGAAAATATTCAGCAGTAGCCCTACCAAACTCTCATATACATTCATTTCTACATGCATCAGATCAATGCAATGACGGACCTCGATATCTTTCCAGTAAGGAAGTCACCAAAATATGGATTTTTTTTCTTCCACATACCCTTTTCTGTTGCCTTACTTTGTTTTCTTTTCTTCCCAAACTCAGTAGTTAGGTCTTTGACCATGTTGTGGACCTCATCTATGGATAGATCCTTTGGGTGCACCCTGAAGTTCCCTCTTACCGCTAAAAAGTTTCTTTTTTATTCTAAATGCGTGTTCGAGAGGGAGCCATCTCCTATGACCCATGTAAACCATCTTTATGGATTTCTTCAGCCACCTACTGCGTGTATGTTCCATACAGTCAGAGCACGCCTTCTTTCTTTTCATGGTTTGTCCAGAAAGATTACCAAGAGCAGGATAGTCATTAATGGTGCAGAACAATCAAACACGTAGGTTGAAGTTCTCCTGGCCGTACGCATCCCAAGTTTCCACACATTCTTTCTAGAGAGTCTCAAGGTCATCGATAACAGGCTCCAAGAACACATCAATATCATTGTTGAGTTGTTTTGGTCCTTGGATTAACATGCACAGCATAATGTATTTTCTTTTGAAGCACAACCATGGCGGTAGGTTATAGTTTGCAATCAAAACTAGCCAAGTGCTATGAGAACTGCTCATGCCTCCGAAAGAATTCATGCCATCCGTACACAAATATACTCTCATGTTTCTAGGGTCGGCTGCGAATTTTGGGTATCTTCAGTCGATATTTCTCCATTGAATCGAATCTATAGGTGTCTTAGCATATCATCATTCCTGATCTCTGTGGCATGCCAGCGTACTAACTCTACTTCCTTGGGGTTGGCAAAGATTCTCTTAAAATGATCAATTATAGGTAGGTACCACATAACCTTCACCGGACCACCTCACTTTGACTTCTTTCCTTCGTCATCACTTTTCGTTCTCTTGTATCGGGAAGCCTTGTAGATTATCTTGTCAAACATCGCTCAGAGCTCACGAAACTTTACTTTGATTTGATTTGGCTCATCATGCTATACTCGCGGGGAAGGAAAAACGAGCAGTTTACGCTTTAGTAGCAACCGTTTCACTGGCTCTAGTATCCACTGGCTTTCAACGGCGCATAAACCATGTTCGTCAACCAAGTTTGTTTAGTGGTCGTAACGTAATTGGTTAGTGGGGAAAAACCGGGCCGGAAGATCGTCAAGTTTTAAATGAATTAATTCATCATTTTTTAAGGTATGCATCCTATCATTTAAGAATTGCTGATCCCGGTACGGAAATAGAAGTTATCCGAACCGAGCACTTCTCGTCGACCCGAGTGAAACCAGATAAGAGGTTGGTGGAAGCGAGAATCATCTTTTTATTTTTTTAAGTTTCTCGAAAAAACTGAAAAAGCTTATATTATATATAGTATCTGGCATGCCTAAAAGAGATAGGCCGAAACCTAAATGTAAAGTCAGCAACACTTCTAAATGCCACTTCTTCCCGTCGCATCCGTCTTCAGGACGATATAGTTACAGGTTTTCACTTTTCAGTGAGTGGCCTTCAGTTTAATGTTTTTATTCAGCGGCCGTGGTTATTGGCAAGAACTAATTGAATCTATCGTTTGGGCTCATAACAAATTAAAAGTTGCTCCTGCTACTCAGCCTAGAGCCTTGAGCATTATGCAAGGACGTGCTGTAGGAGTAACCGATCCGAAGCACCCATTTTCCATTCATAAAGAAATCCAATCGTCAAAATCAATAAAAAGGCCATCATGGACCAAGATCCAAACAGATCAATCTTGTTAGGAGGTACTGCCCAAGGAAAAGAAAAGGTGACTTCTAGATCAGGGATAATAAATAATCTTTTTATCTCCCCCTAACCTGATTTTGATGTCTTCTTCGTTCTCAGTCCCTATGGCCCTATTGTTCCGATGGAGAATAGAACCTATAATTAGCTTTTCGGGAAATTTCCAAACGCGTGCACGTACGCGTGCACGGCGAGGCAAACCTATTCTATGGCCTCAGAAATGCGTTTAAACGCATTTATTTCCAGTTTAGGTATCAGAATACCTAAACCTACCCAAACATGCCATAGAGCTTCAAAAAAAGGCACACGTATGTGTGTGCGCATTGCTTCCCTCCCTTACTTGAATGATCCTCCCCCAGAGAATCATCCTTAGTTTATTAGCTTTTTTTCTCCCTGATGAGGTGGTGCAAGAAATTTCAGCTGTACCAATTTCTAGAAGCATCTGTTTTGATACTTTGACATGGGAAAAAGGCATGACTATGGAAGGAAACTTTGACTAGACATATTCACCGGGCACTCCAATAGATGAAGTTTTTATCATAGGCAGAAGGAAGAAAAAAGGATATAGTACATAAACTTATCTTGTCAGTTATCCCTTGCTAGCTTGTATTTGTGAAGGATATGTTAATCTGGGTCAAAGATACTTGTTCTCGATGAGCGACCTTGCCCTAAAAGGATAAGGAAATTGGATAAGAGCGAGAGCTAGACTGACTGTTGGTCTACTTTTTCTTCTCCTTGCTAATTGCCTACTCAACACTTGAACATTGGTGTGTTTCACATTCAACTCTATCTAGCCAAATATCATAGCTAGCCCAATGCATTTCCTCGTCCTTATTTTTCTGCACATAAAGAAATAAAGAAGCCATTGCAATTGCCGGAACTACTAAGCCTACTAAAGGCACGAAAATAGAGGGTAAGTTAAAATCCATCATAGAATAGGAACTTCTGACTAAAAAAAAGTGGACTTCAGGAACTGACCTAAGAATAGCTCTCTCTCTAATACCTTTTTTTATTTATTATACGAATGGATTCTATTACGAAAAGTTCATTGATAGGAAAAGAATATTTAGGTCACAGTATAACAAAAACCCTTTTTCTATATGCTTTTAAGCCTGTTTGCATGGGTTCGTGCACAGATTTACGTTCAATAATCCCTGGGGCTTTCACTTCGACACGTCTTCCGCAAGCTGATCCTAAGTAATCGTTGTTGTTCATTGGATTCCCCCGGAATTACTTCGTTAGGATTGAAGAATTGCTGCAATTCTTCCTGAATTTAAGATTACCATCTGGGGAGGTCTATTTGGTATCCCAAAACTGCTTAGCAACAGTCGTCCAGTCAAGGTTCGGGATCGAGGGAAAAACACATGTGCATGACCCACTCAAAGGCGAATAAAATGTTTCGCCAATTGCATGCGTCTAATCAAAAAAGCTTTTCTTATTCGTCTTTTTCTATCTTCCCATTCATCTCCACTATACCCCTCATCTTCTAAACAAACATCTAAGTCCGCATATTGCTTGTGATACAGTATACAGTCGTTTAGACAAGCGTGAATTCTACGGACCTCTAACCCCAGGGGACACAAAACCTGCTTTGCTTCATATGTCATCTCGGGCAATATGTTCTTGTCAGGAAGCATGGTCTTCAAAATTCCCAAAAGCTATGTGAAACTCGTCTATCCATCCACTACTTGCCTTCAGCTTCATTAGCTCCAACGTAGTTGACAATTTGGTGTGTTTTGCCTTGCATCCGACATATAGAGGCTTCTCCGAGTCACTGACCAACCTGTTGAACTTCATGGAACCTCTCTCGTTGTAGGCTAGGTCCTCAATGTCACGTAACATGTCTTGCAGTAGATCGTGATCCACATCAACCATTTCACCACCCAATGAAGAAGGTACAAAGATGTCATGTTTATCTTCATCTTCTTAATTTTGTGCCTCACTTCTGTCTGCAGCTACACCACTGCCTGATTCTTGTTCTCTATGTTTCACCCAACATGTGTAGCCCTCCATGAATCCTCGTTGTATCATATGAGCGTGTACGTCCACTCTGTTACCAAACATATTCTCGTTTTTGCAATCTGCACATGGACAACATAGGTAATCGCTCTTTCTTCTTTTCCTATCCTCCTCCGTGGTGTTTATAAAACTTAACATGTCATTTCAATACTCTTTACTATAACATCACATAGTTTTCCCACACATCCAACTTCGATCCATCGCTGAGCTACAAAAAGTGGAAAAATATTAAATAAATATTTTATAGGTAAGTATTTACTAGATTTATGATAAATGATTACTATTTTTTAATTACTTTTGTACTTTCTTATTTTCTGAGAAAAAAGACAAAAATTCGTTCCCTTCCTCCTCCCACTAAAACAACAAACGGTGGGATAACCACTCCACTAAGTGGTTGGAGTATTTATAGTGTGCAATAACTATCTGTAACAGCCAATGAACTAGCAGCTGTGACGGGTATTGCAATTATCTTTGTCAGACCTAAATACAAGCCCGTCACCGATGACACTTATTGGTGACAGGCCTAATTGTTATCTCAATCGGACCGTAAGCACGAGCCTGTCACCGATGATAAACATCGGTGATGAGCTTCTATTGGGGCCCGACAAAGATAACATTGGTTATCTTTGTCGGGCCTTTAATTGAGCCCGTCATCGATAAGTATCATCCATGACGGGTTCTAGATTTATGCATATTTGATATATTTGTGCGAGTATATCTTTGTCGGTCTTTTTTTAGACTCGTTTGAGATGACTTAGTTGTGACGGTCCACAAATCTCATGTGATGGGCCGTCACAGAGGAGAGGATATATGCTTTTTTTCTTACTGGGATGGCCGATTTGCTCTACCTAAAAATCAGCTCATCGATTATAAGCACTTGATTTTACTGCAGAAGGTCAGGATTATAGCACTTTGATTGAACTTATACACATCTAGTTTTGGTTAGCACGCCGATTGCAACTCATGCACCTTCAGAACTCAGAAGGTTCATACGTTCCTCACTGTAACAAATTAGAAATCTGGTGTAATATACACATCTGTGCTTGTAGTTGTAACATAGGCTGCAAGCTTTGTTAATGTGTGATTACTGTATTGGATGCTTGTAATATATGCAGTGAGCTTCTCCTTGATGAATAATATGGTTTCGGAGGACCATTGGTTTTATTTTGTTTTTCAAACTTCATACGATTGCATAACTTACAATAGTAGTAAATAATGGCTGATTCATCACTCATCATTACTATAGGATCTTCTAAAGAAGTATACTATAAAAAGCACAAAAAACTAGTCAAAAATTATAAAGGCCAAGCCCAATGCGAACGAAACAAAATAAGGCATGTAAACAGGACTGCATAAGAAGTGATACGGGCCCACTAACTCCTTTTGTTTCTTTCTCACAGGCTCCTTTCTTTTCTCGGCACACCTAGCAGATCGAATACTCACAAAGATTGATTGACGGATTCAATTTTTTCAGGAGACTGACCGATATGTGGTCTCTAAAACAAAATAGCCCATACATAAAGAAAAACATTACGGTAAATAATTGTAGGAGAATGTTTGTACCCCCATCAGGAAAAAAAAATATAATCCCGATTAAGAGCATGCTCTGCCTAATTTCTTTCTTCTCGGCTTGTACATGCACTGCAGTAGCATTGAGCTCGCTCTCTTTCTCTCTACATAGAACAGTGAGGTTGCATGTTGCATGACATGGAGAAGTTTCCATTAGAAAGCTTCAAAAAAATTTCTTTTCTCCTAAATTACTTAACTAATCAATGATCCGATTACATAGTTGTAAGCGGTGCAGCTAAATCTTTCCAATAAGACCACGAAATGTTTCAACATGCATTAAACTGTGTTTCACAAATCTTTCAAATGTCCCCATGATTTTTTCTTGACAACATATACCTAGATGTTGCACTACGTCAACCATAATATTTGACCGTGCTATTTTTCTAAAAAATCGTGTGCCCAATTTGGTAAAAAGGGGTAATTTTCTAGAGTGTCCTCTAATATTGACCCAAAGAATTCTCCATAGTTTTATCAAAGACTAGATCAATAATAAATAAATATAAAATTTCTTAAAATTTTAAACATGGGACTTTTGTTTCACCATATCCAAAATCTATCTCAATAATGAATTCCTTCCCACCTAAGAGAAATAGATATAGACAAACTTTTCTACAATACATTTAAAGTTTGTGTAATTCGCTGATGGACATCACAAAAATATGCTACGACCGAAGAAAACCTTAACAAACTGATAATTTACTAGAGGACAACACGACCATTATTTTATTATTTATTGCCCAATTGGAGATATTTTTTTTAAAAAAGACGAAAATCGGTCCCGGTAGAGAGAGGAGTTAGGGGACATTACGTGAAAGTTGGGTCACATCTTGGATGTACATAATAGGAGATTGATCTCTTACTCTTTCACCCCGAAACCTTCTTCCAAGCTCAAGATCACTTTCTTCTTTTTTAGAAATAAGTATATCTTTTCACTTTCATGATTCCTTAGAAATTGGATAGGTAGAGAAATTTCTGATGAGTTATGTAAACACCAAAAATATACCAAACCTCAATTCCAAAAAGTTCTATCTTCTAGCAAGACATTCACAAGAAATTTATCAAAGGATCTACCTATAGAAAGATCTATATCTCTATCATCGTCTATCTCTATATCTAAGTATGGAAGAACCCTCGAGGCTTGTCTCTGACGATGTTGTCCCCCTGGGCGAAAGGAAAGGGGCCACCATTCTCTTTCTTTCCACGAAGAACCTTAACAGGCCATGACATGCCGCGAATCCCCTTGAAATAGAGGGGTGCCTTCGGGAACGCGGACAGCAGTGAAGTATGGCTTGTCGTCAGCTCATCTTATGAGGTGTTGGGTTAAGTCTCGCAACGAGTGCAACCCTCGTGTTTAGAAGATGCAAATGAAACGAGACGAGAATTTTCGTTTGGTAAATGTCCTACCAAAACCAGATCTTAAAAAGTGTTCAGTTTCCACAAGCAACGGGTTGAGTGCACCAGCACGAAAGCGTTAGCACACACATCCATTATATTGCTCCTAAGAGGCACTAGTACTTTTCCATGGAAGGCGCGGGCGTATTTTCAACTCCGCTAATAAGGGCACATCCGCTTTCTCTGTATGTTAAAAAAATACATACAATGTGTTTTTCCCTTGCTTTGCTATTTCAACGCTTACCTTAGTGCAAGAGCAGGTAAGAGGGTTGATTTCTAATAAAATGAGTTGGAGGTCCAAAGCCACACCTTCTTTCTCCCTTGTGATTTGTGAATCAATGGATTTGAGATTTGAGAAGTAACATTTCCTTCTCTCAGCTTCTCGTCAGCTCCGGATGATTTTTGGATTTGAGAAGATGGGTAAGAAAGGAAGGGAAAGGCGCCAACATTTGGGAATTTTGATTAGTCTGTTTAGCACCAAACTACAGGTTTATTGCTTGACGGTGCTTGACTACCTATGTTATATGCGTGTGTGCAAATTTAAAGAGCTAATTTAACAGGGCTTTACATTGGATGAAAAGTATATGTGCATATTTTTCTTGAGTAGTACTTTCATAGCATTATAATTTGTTCATGTTTTACAAATATATTCTATTGAAATTAGTGTTCAATGTCCAAAACAAGATATTTTCCTGATCAGCAGAGTAACAGGCTATTTAATAATTATGAGTTGATTGCAAACCTGTGGACTTTCAACAGTAACACATGTAATCCATCTGTCCATTGAAAATGCACAAGGACTACCAATGTTAGATTTATCGAAATATACCATATTTGCAAACTTTTCATTCGGATAGATTGTTCGTTCAATTTTACTATTGTTCAGATGAATTATCTTGCACGTTACCCAAAGTTATGTCAAATAAAGGATCTTGTTTCTTCTCACATCTGTCTCGACGTCAACATTATATACTTCTATTTCTTATATACTTCTATTTCTTCTAGGATGCAAAATAAATGTTTGATAGAGTTTCAACTAAGAAAAGGTTATCTTTTGTTAAAGTGTCATTTCCTACTTATTTTTTCTCATATTTTACAGGAAGAGGTTCTTTTATTAACCGAAATACAGGTTATTTATAACAAATGATTTCTTGGGTACAAGACTGTTTTACCTTAGAAATGAAAATCCCTGATAAAAATTATAATGAGAAGCAACCATGAAATTGTGATGGAAGCAAAACTTCATTATTGGATTAGGCCTCTTATTTTGAAGAAAGATATATCAGGTGAAATTGAGCTAAGTCCTAAAAACTCATGAAAAGCGCACTTAAAAGTTTTATAAATTTATGAAACAATTACTAAAGATATGTTTAGATATGAAATACATTCTCATCAAATATTAAGTTCAAATTCAACTTCATTTGAGAGAAATAAAAAGATAAATTTCAGGTGAATCTAAAATTTGTTTTTCTTTTTGAGTTTGAATTTAAGATTTTATGAGAATGTATTTCATATCTACACCTATTTCTAATAATATTTTTATGAATTTACAAAAATTAGTTATGATTTTCATGAGTTTCTAACACTTAGCTTGTTTTTATTGGATATGTCCTCCTTTTGAATTCATTATTATTATTGCCCATGTTATATTTTCATTTCTCACTGGGTACGAACATATTCATATTTTATATCATTTTCAGATCATTATCACCAACGCCATTGCTTTATAATGTAGACAGTCAGGTATGATCCTTTACCAAATATTTAAACAAAAGGGGCCGTCCTCCTCTATCATTTCGACTATGTAAAATAACAAGCTGTCAAAGATTCATTGAATTTTCATGTAATTCCAACACCACCAACAAAACCAGTTTGGTTACCTTGCTATTTGTTCCCAAGACATTCAAAGAAGAATAGTGCAAGAAGATATGGGAGTGCTGTCCCCATGATTTTTGCTTGTTTGCATATGTGTTTGCTTATTGCTGAAATTGCTCTAAATTTTGGGTTCTATTTTCATGTTCAGATCAGTAGGATTTGGAAATCGTGCAATTTGTGGTAAACTTACTGCTCCTATATTTTTATAATGTTTTGTTGAGCCAGTGTAGCAAAAGCAATGCCTTCATTTCTGGTGAAAATGCAGTTATGTATATTAATGAACAGTAGTCTATACATACTGGTACAGTGATTAATAATAAGTCTACATGTATTGTATCTTGTTCTAACCTTTTGCTTCCAAATGCCACTGTTTTTTTTTCTTGTTTACAGTTTCTTGGCATTCCCATCATTCTTAAAATGTTTATACTTAGGCTTTTAGCATCCCAATTACAATGAATAATGCTTGTGTCCATCACTACCGGGAAAACATTTTCCTAGACAAGGTACACCTATTTTTCTAGGAGGACAAAAATTGTGCCCCCACCGGTCCACCTACAAGATGGAAAGGGGGGAGGGCTAGATGGTCGTCTGCCCGCAAAGATCTGTCTTCCCAGGCAGGACACATAAGGGCGCCGCCTGAGAAGATACATCTTCGCAGGCAACACATACATTATGTGGCCCGCCTAGGAAGATAGGGCATTATCCCAGAGCAACCACTTAAGTTCTCCACCTGTGAAGATCAATTTTCCCAAACCGACACCTTAAGTGGTCTGCCTAAAAAAATTACCCTACATCACCTTCTTTCTCCCTGAGCCCCACGCAATTCATACAAAGTTTCTCTCTCCAAAAACAAACAAAATATTGAGAGGAGGTTTTGAACTCGAAATCTTCGTGGTATTTTTCTACAATGCTTAGATCCTTACATTCCATCTCTTCTTACAATTTTTACTTTTAGACCTTATTAGTGATGGATCTATCCATTACCATGTTGCATGCATTTTTTTTATTTTTATGATTTTTATGCTATGATTGTGGTTGATCTATGTATACACCTTGATGCCATCTTATCGTCTCATCCATTGTGCTTAAATGTGATGATTTATTTAACCAAAATATATGTATATGCGCTTTCCCAATCACCTGGATCTAGAGTAGAGAAAAAAATTCTTCCTTTCAAGGAGAGAGAAAAAATATTTATTGTCCACACTCCCCACATAGTAGGAAAAATCTTACATTTGTAGATCTCATCCCCTAGTTATTTATATTTCTCTTTCCCATAGCGAGCAAAGTTTAGTTTGTTTGTAAATATGTATTATTATGTCAATTTAATTTTTTAATATAATTGTAAATGACACATTTTCATAGTTATGGACAGGCAATGGATGTATTATATGCCGAGGTATTTGCCGTCATATACGGATGAAGTATCTAAATTTATCGATTTAGCCACGCAGCATGCTTACAGCAACAATGCAACGGAGATACATTGTCCATGTGCTGACTGTAAGAATGAAAAAGTATGGGCAAACGGTTCGAGAATAAGGGACCACTTCGTGATGTGTGGATTTATGAAGGGCTACACAATATGGACCAATCATGGCGAGCAACAAGTGGATGCTGATGACAAAAATGATCAACCGGATGATGATCACATCGATGCTGCTGATGGTGACAATTGTTGTGACACAGGTATCATTGATTTAGAGGAAATGCTTTGCCATGCAGAACCTAAGGTGCTATTGGGGTCGGTTAGGAGTTTAGATAATTTCAGAGAGTACTTTCGGGCATGGAGAATATAACAAAATATTCTCAGCCATGAGTTTGAAAGGAAATTTTATTTTCCACATTAATTTCACTTGATAAACTACTTTTAATTTTAATATAATTTCTAGAAATGCACTATTAAACAATTTTTAATCCCGAAATAAAATCAGGGTGTGACAATGAATGTGTGGGATGAGTATTTAAGACAATACTTCACAGTGAAGGCCATCATTTTCATTACCATTAATGATTACCCCGCCATGTTTTCAGTGTTTGGCAGATTAAAGGAAAAATAGGATGTGTGATCTGTTTGAATGGAACCCACTATAGGTACCTCCCAGGTTTCAACAAGCTTGTTTACATGCGGCACCAGCATTTCTTATGCGGATATCATAAATACCACAAGATGACGTCAGAATTCGATGGTACCAAAGAGAATGATCCTCCACCAAAAACCAAAAGTGGGGAGGAAATATGTGCGGAGACAGAGAAAATCCAGTGCATGTTCAGGAAAGGGCCGAAGAAATGTGCCAAGGGAACAAAGCATAAGAAACCAGATGATAAATCCCTCCCCTCATTCAAGAAGCACTCAATTTTTTTAAGTATCTGCCGTCCTCGAAAGATTTGGAGATTCACCATGCCATAGATGTCATGCATCTAGAAAAGAATGTGTTCGACAACACCATCGGAACATTGTTGGACATACCAAACAAGACGAAGGATGGTCTACAATCACGTACGAATCTAGTGAATATGGGAATTAGGGAAGATCTACACCCAACAGAAGGAGAGAAGAATAGGAAAGTATATCTCCTGCCAGCCTGTTTCACACTAACACCTAAGGAGAAAGAGACATTTTGCAAGTCCCTTCGCGATGTTAAAGTGCCCATAGATTTCTCACCAAACATCAGGCAACTAGTCTCAATGAAAGATTTATCGGTAGCTGGTTATAATTCATATGATTGTCATGTCATGCTCACTGTGTTTCTCACCATTGCTATAAGGGCCATTAAACCAGAACATGTAAAGGTTGCTATCACAAAGATGTGCTACTTTTTCAATGCAGTATCACAAAAGGTCATCAATCCTAAATCGATAGCACTTCTTTGTTCATTCTCACATGAGACCCAATGCCAACTTGAGATTTGCTTTCCTCCATCATATTTTAATATGTTGGAGCACCCCATGGTTCATATAGTGCCCTAGATAATTGCACTTGGCCCGTTGTACCTACATCAAATGTGGTCGTACGAGCGTTACATGGCCGTTTTGAATGGCTACATGTGGAATCATGCCCACCCAGAGGGATCAATGATCTTGGGATATAGTACAGAAGAGGTCGTTGAGTGCTGTATCGATTACCTAAAAGATGGAAAGACAATTGGAGTACTAGTACCTCGACATGAAGGCGGATTGTCTGGGAGGGGGATGAAAGGAAAGAAGAGATTCGTTGACCTTGACTACAGATCAGTTCGAGAAGCTCACTACAACATTCTTTAATAGCTTGCTATTATCGAGCCATACATTGAGCAACACCTCAAAATCATAAGAGCTAAGAATAAGGGATGCACAAATAATTGGATCATGAAAGAACACAAGCATCGTTTCACAGAATGGTTGGGAGATCTTAACTTGCAAGATAGAGAAACCACTGAGGAAATTACCATGACATGGTTGTCATGTGGTTCATCAAGTATAATATATTCTTGGCAAGGATATGACATTAATGAATACGCATTTTGCATGAAACCCAGGATAATAAGACCGTCACTCAAAATGGCAGTGTTCGAGTGGAGGCAAAGGATGCCTCAGGGCAAAAATAATACATACTTTGGGTTCATTGAAGAAATATGGAAAGTTGACTATGGCCTCACAATGCAAATCCCGTTGTTTGAGTGCTAGTGGGTCAAACACCCAAATGATGTATTTGTTGACAAGTACAGGCTTACTGTTGTTGACCTCGGCAATGTAGGTCACAAGGATGACCCCTGGGTACTCGCTGATCACGTGGCATAGGTGTTCTACATGAGTGATCCTGAGAATGTGAAAAAAAGAAATAGTTCTACTCAAAAAGCAAAAGATCTTGGAGTTGATGGGGTCAAAGATGTCAAAGATTATAACGAGTATGATAGCATGCCCCTTTATACTAAATTTCTAAATAAGATTAAGCTTTTAGAAGCATCTACTAAGAGTACCATGAAGCCGTACATGTGAGAAGATGGATTGGGGAAGAACATTAGAGGATAATGTATGTATATCCCTCATTTTGTTTGCATTAAGTTATGGTCATACTTTGTATTTTGCTATTTATTTGAACAAGTTATTGATTTCCAAAATTAGTAAAGTGAACTTCCATCTTATTGTATTATATATGAACATAACATGGATTTACCATTTTTTAGGATTTTTCCCATCATTTTGGTAATTCTATTAACATGATTTCATGGATTTACTATGAGTATTAAAGATATAATGTGGTATTAATCTAATTTATTTAACATATTATATGGACTTGCCATTTTTATGTGATATTTTCCTACCATTTTGATATTTTTTCACAATTAAAGGATTTACTATAAATTATAAAGGTATAATGCACTCATAGTAAAAGGATTTACTACTCACTGCAATGTGGGCCCATCTATATCTTCGCAAGCGGCCGGCCCACCTAAAAAAAGAACTAGGGAATTTTGACATGCATTTTCGCAGGCAAACCGCTCACCTACGAAGAGTGCTCTCAATTGTTTCCGCAGGCGAGCGCCCCGCATGCGAAAATGCTAGCAATAGATTTTCCTAGGCGGGTTGCCCGCCTAAGAAGATTCGCGCCTATATAAGGCGGCCTACCCCCGACGTGAAAATTTCTAAGTCCACGCAGGAACCCTAAAATTTTCGCGCTGTTAGGCTGCTGAAAATTTTGACAACGCTGTCGCCGGCACCACCGCCCGCCTAGGACCGACTTCGTCGTGCGCTCCTCCGCCCGGTGCTTGAGTCCAGCCACCAGCCGCCGCCTCCGTGCCCACTGCCGCCATCTTCCACAAGTCATGCCACGCTGCCACTTCACCTCCTCGCCGCCTCTTCGCCTCCTCGTCTCCGGCCGCCCCTTGTCGATGGGTGGTCAATCAGTTCTCCGAGGGGGCTACCCAAGGAGGTGAAAGAGTGGTCGGGAATGCCATAGCCCGGAGGCTGTTGGCAATTGGCCCGAGGTCACAGCCCAGAGGCTAATGGCTGATATGTCGTAGCCCGAAGGCAGATGGTGGTCGGCGTGACCGAAGGAAGATCCCGAGGGGTTGGTCATCGGGCAGTTGCTGGAACTCGGGGCGCATGCTATGCACGTGGATGACATATTACTCATTGGAAATGATATCCCTATGCTAGAATCCATCAAGTCTTCATTGAAAAATAGTTTCTCCACGAAACACTTAGGGGAGACAGCATACATATTGTGCATTCGGATCTATAGAGATAGATCCAAGAGGCTAAGTGGATTAAGCCAAAGTACATATATTGACAAGGTGTTGAAAAGGTTCAACATGCATGATTCCAAGAAAGGTTTCTTGCCCATGTCACATGACATTAATCTTAGCAAGAATCAGTGTCCTCAGACACATGATGAGCGAAATAAGATGGGTATGGTTCCATATGCTTCGGCAATTGGATCCATCATGTATGCCATGCTTTGTACACGTCCAGATGTCTCGTACACTTTGAGTGCTATGAGCAGATACTAGTCAGATCTAGGTGAAGGTCACTGGACTGCCGTAAAGAATATCCTTAAGTACTTGAAAAGAACTAAGGATATGTTCCTAGTCTATGGAGGTGAAGAAGAGCTCGTTGTAAGTGGTTACACCGATGCTAGCTTCCAAACGGACAAGGATGATTATAGATCGCAATCTGGGTTCGTGTTTCTGCCTGAACGGAGGCACAATCAGCTGGAAGAGTTCCAAGCAGGATATTGTTGCTGATTCTACAACGGAGGCCGAGTACATCGCTGCTTCAGAAGCTGCAAAGGAGGCTGTTTGGATCAAGAAATTTGTTTCTGAGCTGGGTGTGATGACCAGTGCAACTGGTCCAATGTCTCCCTATTGCGATAATAGTGGAGCCATTGCGCAAGCCAAGGAGCCGAGGTCACGTCAGAAGTCCAAACACATACTTCGGCGATATCATCTCATCCACGAGATTATGGACAGAGGTGATGTCAAGATATACAAAGTGCACACGGATCTCAACATTGCCGATCCGTTGAGAAAACCTCTCCCTCAGCCGAAACATGAGGCACACACAAGAGCAATGGGTATTAGATACTGTCATGATTGACTCTAGTGCAAGTGGAAGACTGTTAGTGATATGCCCTAGATGCAACATGGAGATGTTGGATATCATGATCAATGTTTATGTACAAATGAATAAAGTGTTATTCAGTTCCATGAAATAGACATCTTGTATCAATAAGTATGTGACTTGTTTATGAGACTCTATATGTATGAATCTATTTCTAAATGATCCCTGATCATATATCGTATTATTGGAACTAATATGATTCTAAGATCGGCATGTTTATTGATTGATGATCATGTCTCATAGATCATGGTATGGAGATACCAAATCAATAAATATGGACACATGTTAGTGAACATGTTGTTGGATAGACCCACCATGAGACACTACAGGAATTAATGTACCATTAGTTACTCTCAGGTAGTGTTGTTACAAAGTCGTTAGACCTGAGATCATCATGGATTCCAACATGTGTAGTAGCCTACTTTGGGACTACCAAACGCTATTCCATAACTGGGTAGTTATAAAAGTAGTCTTCGGGTTTGCTATGAAATATGTAGTGGGATGTGAATGATCAAGATAGAATTTGCCCCTCCTTTGGAGAGATATCTTTGGGCCCCTCAAGGTAATGGATTATGGAAGTGCATGGCCATGCCTAGTTGATTGAGGAGTCAATCAACAGACAGATAATCCAATACGGTTCGAGTGAATGGTTAAGCTATTGAAGGGATGGAACACATTTTGTCTATAGCTTAATTGGTATCATGAGGCAAAGGGATTCATGTACACATTACAGGTTCAGAGCCGATATTATATTCTTGTATACTATGGTGTCAATATGTGCTGCTAGGCGCCGCTATTGACAGTCGGCTGAGTTGGACTCGAGCCGAAACCGAGTATACCTGAACCTACAGGGTCGCACGCTTAAGGGGATAGAACAGACATTCGAGTTGGACTCGAATATGGCTCAATTTGGATAAGATTCGATTTAATATAGAGTCCTATGGGCTTACGAAGTCCGGCCATCCAACTCTATGAGATTCGGATAGGATTTGATTCAAAATAGAGTCCCGCTGGGCCTATAGGCCCAGGCGGCAACTCTATATAAAGGGGCGAGGGGTGGAGAGCAGAGGCATTGCATTGAATCGAATCAATCTGATCTCCACGGAAACCCTCCCCACTTCCGAGCCAAAACCCTAGCCTTGCATCTTGTGCTAGCACACGGGTGTTAGGCGTCTGTGATCGGCCAGTACTGTTCCGGATCGAATAGCTCATGATTGGCTATTTCCTGTGCACTCTACTCCAATCGGTAACGATCTATCGACCCATACTTGCAAGGTTCCTGGTTTGCGTGGTAAAAATTTTTGTTTTTAGCTATCGTAGCTTCCTCGTAACCCTTCAATTTGTTGCTCGGGCGGAGTGGCAGGCCCGGTGGTGGTTTCGCTATGGCGCATATCATGCCCCATGCGTACGCCGTTAACCACCCGAGGTAACCAATGACTCAGATCAACCGCTAGGATGACGTGGCCGCCTAGGAGCCGGTGTAGGCCATCCCAGCCCAGAGGCTATGGAACCATAGCCCGGAGGCTATGACAAGTACAGGCTTACTGTTGTTGACCTCGGCAATGTAGGTCACAAGGATGACCCCTAAGTACTCGCTGATCACGTGGCGTAGGTGTTCTACATGAGTGATCCTGAGAATGTGAAAAAAGAAATAGTTCTACTCAGAAAGCAAAAGATCTTGGAGTTGATGGGGTCAAAGATGTCAAAGATTATAACGAGTATGATAGCATGCCCCTTTATACTAAATTTCTAAATAAGATTAAGCTTGTAGAAGCATCTACTAAGAGTACCATGAAGCCATACATGTGAGAAGATGGAGTGGGGAAGAACGTTAGAGGATAATGTATGTATATCCCTCATTTTGTTTGCATTAAGTTATGGTCATACTTTGTATTTTGTTATTATTTGAACAAGTTATTGATTTCCAAAATTAGTAAAGTGAACTTCCGTCTTATTGTATTTTATGTTAACACAATATGGATTTACCATTTTTTTAGGATTTTTCCCATCATCTTGGTAATTTTATTAACAGATTTCATGGATTTACTATGAGTATTAAAGATATAATGTGGTATTAATCTATTTTATTTAAAATATTATATGGACTTGCCATTTTTATGTGATATTTTCCTATCATTTTAATATTTTTTTCACAATTAAAGGATTTACTATGAATTATAAAGGTATAATGCACTCATAGTAAAAGGATTTACTACTCACTGCAATGTGGGCCCATCTATATCTTCGCAAGCGGCAAGCCCACGTAAAAAAAGAACTAGGGAATTTTGACATGCATTTTCGCAGGCAAATCGCTCGCCTACGAAGAGTGCTCTCAATTGTTTCCGCAGGCGAGCGTCCTGCATGCGAACATGCTAGCAATATATTTTCCTAGGCGGGTTGCCCGCCTAAGAATATTCGCGCCTATATAAAGCGGCCTACCGCCGACGTGAAAATTTCTAAGTCCAGGTGGGAACCCTAAAATTTTCGCGTCGTTAGGCTGCTGAAAATTTTGACAACGCTGTCGTCGGTACCACCGCCCGCCTAGGACTGACTTCGTCGTGCGCTCCTCCGCCCGGTGCTTGAGTCCAGCCACCGGCCGCCGCCTCCGTGCCCACTGCCGCCATCTTCCACAAGTCGTGCCACGCTGCCACTTCACCTCCTCGCCGCCTGTTCGCCTCCTCGTCTCCGGCCGCCCCCTTGTCGATGGGTGGTCGATCATTTCTCCGAGGGGGCTACCCAAGGAGGTGAAAGAGTGGTCGGGAATGCCATAGCCCGAAGGCTGTTGGCAATCGGCCCGAGGTCACAGCCCGGAGCCTAATGATCGATATGTCGTAGCCCGAAGGCAGATGGTGGTCGGCGTGACCGAAGGAAGATCCCGAGGGGTTGGTCATCGGGCAGTTGCTGGAACTCGGGGCGCGTGCTATGCACGTGGATGACATATTACTCATTGGAAATGATATCCCTATGCTAGAATCCATCAAGTCTTAATTGAAAAATAGTTTCTCCACGAAACACTTAGGGGAGACAGCATACATATTGTGCATTCGGATCTATAGAGATAGATCCAAGAGGCTAATTGGATTAAACCAAAGTACATATATTGACAAGGTGTTGAAAAGGTTCAACATGCACGATTCCAAGAAAGGTTTCTTGCCCATGTCACATGACATTAATCTTAGCAAGAATCAGTGTCCTTAGACACATGATGAGCGAAATAAGATGGGTATGGTTCCATATGAGCCGGGGTAACCAATGACTCAGATCCCCTTGCGTTCTAGGAGCGATATGTTGGAGGAGCTGGTGTAGGCTGGCGTCCTCCCGCCACGAAAGATTGCATAGTGGTGCCCGCCTCAGGGGGAGCCGTTCCCGACCCCCAACTCCGGCGAACTAGTGGTCTTCTCCTATTTTTTCCTTCGTGGCTTTGGAGTACCGGCCACCCCTTTGTCTGAGACCTGCTCCACTTTTATGAAATCTCTCTCTGCAACCTCAACCCCAATTCCTTTCTTCAAATCTCTCTCTTTATCCATCTCTGCGAGGTGTATCTTGGGATACACCCGCATTTCAATCTGTTTTGGCATTACTTCTTCCTTCGGCGAAAGGAAAGCGTCGTCGGCATCAGGAAAGCGACGCGGCATCGACCAACCCTAAGCGCCACAAGGCGATTGGGCGGCGCACGTGGAGTTTGACGGGGTCGGGCGAGGCGAAATGCTTTTGCACAACACCGTCAGGGTCAGGCAAGACGTGCCAGGGTCGGCGGGTCGGACGATCCGGTCCCAGGGTCGGCTGAAGTGTTCCTGGGGTCAGCTGAAACTTCTCCGAGGTCGGCAAGACTTCTCCAAGGTCAGCTAGCTCTAGTTTGACTATTTTCGCTGCACTGCACGTCAACTGGTAACGATCTATGGTCTCTTACTTGCAAGCTATCCTGGATTGCACGGTAGAAATTTTTTGATTTATGCTACCGTAGCCTCCGCGTTCTCCTTCACGTCGGACTCTTGGGAGCCCATAGCCTCATTGTTAGAAACGACCTCCACCATTAGGATGAAGTTTGCCGGCTAGGGGTTGCCAGGAGTGAACACCGCACGACACAACCTCTTTGCCGGCATGGCTGGGCGTGGAGAAACTCTCTGGGCGGGCTTCTTTGGGCCCGCTAGCCCGATGAGGGTAGATACGCATCCAGCGGTGGTGGGGGTAGGCAGTGACGCCTTTCGTGGCAGAGAAGCCGGGCACGCAGAATGACATCCCCTGGCGTGCTCGATGCGCGTCCATGCGGAATCTGCCCTCAAAACTGTCGTGCGGGCTTTCGGGGGCTTGGGCCGCCAGACCTTTGTGACAATACGAGCCACTGACGCTGGGGCCGCTGTGTGCGGTGCCGCGTGCCTCATCCCCGCTGTCGCACACCGCTGAGCAGCGTCGCCCTCTAGTGCTCCTGAGGCCTCCTGAGAGAGGGTGAGGTGGCTGAAGTCATCGGCGCGGAAGACCAAGCTCCCGAAGATGAATGTCGTCCCTGCGGGTGCCGTGAATTCGGTAGGGAAGAGAACTTCCATCGCACCGCTCAGATCAATGAAGACATGCCCCTACCTAGCGCGCCAACTGTCGACGGGTGGTCGATAAATCCTCCAAGGGGGCTACCCAAGGAGGTGAAAGAGTGGTTGGGAATGTCTATCAGAAGGATATGATGGTCGACTCAAGAGAGAAAGTGAGCAAGAGATTTTTAGACAGGTTCGGCCCTCCCGGAGGATAACAAGACTATGTCATGTGTTCTTTGTTTGGGTGGTGTATGAAATAGAGTACAATGGTCTGAGTTCTTGGGGCTCTAGAGATTAGATCTAGCTTCCAAAGGACCGATCCCCCTCGCCCGCGGACCTACCCTCCCTTTTATAGATCAAGGGAGACAGTTACAAGAGGACTTGGGGGCCAAGAAAGCTAAGACTAAAGGTTAAAAAGCAAGTACAAACAACATCTGAAAAGTACATAGAGATCCCTTCGGGTCCTGCACTCCATGGGTATCTCATGCTTCATCTTGCCTTGGGATCCGTCCTCCACAGGTACCCTTTGCGTAGTCCTATCGGGTGACGTCATCCTCTGTCGGGTTCTCCTCTCCTTATCTTCTCTGTGATCCTTGCGATGCAAGCCTTCTGTCCCGAGGAGATTGGGGGTCGGGCTGATGAGCCGTAGTCGGGATAGAACAATGGAGTCGGGACAGACAGGGGACGGGACTCTCGACTCCAAGGAGAGGTCGGGCTTCGGACCTCCTCCCGAGGACTACTAGTCTAACTTTAGTTGGTCCTAACTCCGCTCCGTGGGCTACCCCGGGGTGATACCCCCCACACCCCTCCTCTTCTCCAGTCGTCCCCTCGTCTCCAGCCATCAGTCGTCCACGTCTTTGGCTACCTTGTCTTCACCTCCTCGCCGCCTCCTCGTCTCACCGAGGCACATCGACACCTACCTAGACCTGCGCCGCATCATCCTCTTCTTCGGCCGCCTCCTCATCTCTGGCCGCCGTCGCCTCTCAGACCCGTGTCGTCCTCTTCTTCAGTCGCCTTCTCATCTCCCGGCCGATCGTCATCATCGTCAATGTCGTCCACGGCCAAACGTCTTCGTCGACCGAACATCGTCCTCCTCGTCGTCAACCGCATGTGAGTGATACATCCACTCTTGTTGAATGCATGTATATTTATATGTGGGAGGGCGGGTTAGGGGGGTACATGACATGTGGGTGGATGATATGTGTGTTGACATGTGGGGTGAAATTTGGGTGATATGTGATATGTGTGATTTAGTTTGGGTTATGTTGGATGGATATTTGGGTGATATGTGTGGTGACATGTGGGTGAAATTTGGGTGATATGTGATATCTATGATTGAATTTTGGTTATGTTGGATATGCTAGGATTTGGGTCATATGGGGTTATGATGGGATATTTGGTGAAATTTGGGTGATCTATGTTGAAATTTTTGTATGTACTTAATATTTATTAGTGGTTTTAATTTTTGGTGTCATTATTATGTATCGGAGTGCCATAAATGTTTAAGTTAACTATTTTTGTCTTCAATATTTTGCGCTAGTACATAACGATGGCCGATAGCACCAAAGAGGCTCGACAGGCCAACGTGGAGGCATCACACGGTTCGGATGATGAAGAATCCGAGGGGGACGATGTGTCCTCGTCGCAAGTGACCCTTGCCAAAAGCAAAAGAAAGAGGCTGATGGTGAAGAAGGCGACGAAGACTATGTCCCCCGCGAGAAAGCGATGTGCTTTGCAAGTTATGATGTCGTGCCAATTACCTCGTGTAACTAGTGCTATTTCACTAATTCGCTTGTGTCTTAATCTAGTAGGAAACGCCACCGTGAAGGTCTCGACGACAGGCAAAAAAAGCCGTCCAACTTGATGATGTCCCAGCTACAACCTCCGGCTCCAAGAAAAGTGCAGTCGACAAAGTCAAAAAATAAAAGGAGGGAGAGGAGCATGAACAAGATAATTGATGGGTTATTTGTTGTGATAGAAATAAGACCGAAAGGGGAACCACTGGCACCTAATACCGCGCACGCAAAGTACAGCACGCAGTATGGTGCCATCATCAAAGATAATATCCCAATCATAATCAAGGATTGGGACCATGTATCAGAAGGAGATAAAAAGTACCTCTGGCTGGAGTTAAAGAAAAGGATACAATTTCCAGAGGGATTCGAAGCTGCTGCAAGGAAAGGCGCGACACAGACAATGAGCAAGGTGTGGCGCGGATGGAAAAACACACTAAACACCCACTTTGTGTAGAAGGGCCAGACACCATTTTAGGAGTATGGGAAAATCAAATCGTCGCAGTGGGAGGAGTTTAATTTGTTAAGTTCAAGACCTTGCCTAAAGAAATGGAGAAGAGCGCCAAGATGTCTGAGTTGGCCAAGAGAGACAAATGGCCTCATCGCTTGGGCTCCGGTGGGTACGCACCTAAAGTTGAGCAGTGGAGAAAAGAAGAGGACGAAATGAGGAAGATAGGGGTGCCGGTTCTAATGGAGGATTGGGAGCAATGTTCAAGGCAATGCGACAAAGTGAGAACCCCCAAGATTACCGACAAGGGTGAGGTTGAATTTGATAACCCTAGGCTCTAACAAATAGCAGATAGAATTCAACATTTAACCGTTGCACAAAAGAAGGGATTATTTAAGGCTGAGAGACAAAAGGATGCACTTAGCAAGGCGTTGGGCAATCCAGAGCATGGGGGTCGTGTTCGAGGGAAGTCCTCTAAACTCAGTTGGAAAGAAGGATTCAAAAAGGATGCCACTTTGTACAAGAAACAGGATGCCTACAAGGATGGCTTGAGAGATGAAGGGAGACTTGACCTGCAGAGAGAAATGATGGAATTTTGTATCAAGCAAGGTATACTACCTAAACCAAGTGGTTCCTTGAACATACCGGAGCCAGACTATCCCTAGGATGATATAACAGAGGATACATCATGTAGGTTGCATGTCCCTATTGATAGAGCTGGTAGAACCATTGAGACCGCGAGAGAAATGGTTATCCCTGGCCGCATTTATCATGAGGATCTGATTCCAAATGATTATGCAAAAGTGCAGCCCCAGATTGTGAATGAAGGGTTAGAGTTGTATAATCTAGACATCCTGACACCTGATGGTATAACCGTACTTGGGGATGATCTGGACAACATCATATTATGGCAAAAAAAATATAATATTTAGGATCTGCACCAACGTTCCACCGAAACCACCAATACCTCCTCAAAAGAAACTGGACAAAGATGAGGTTGAAAAAGATAGTAAGGGACATGAGGAGGACCCATGTGATGAACAGGTTGAAGCTAAACAACCTAAGAGCTTTGAAGAAGGGCATGTATAGGCAATAGTGTCGATTGTGCTAGAAGCACATGGAGAAGAACCAGATGTACAACTTGTGTCATAGGCCAAGTCGACGTTGAAGACACAAATGGTTTGATGGGAAGAAAAAGAACCCGATGTGTATGAAGACCCATCTCCCGCAAAAGAGGATGTGGACACACTCCCGGTCGAAGACAACGGCAACGATAAGTCGAAAGTGCCTAGAGTGCTGCAAAGCCACAACTCCAAGTTGAAGGGTTACGCGGAGGCTACGCTAGCCAAAAACAAAAACTTTTACCGCGCAAACCAGGAACACTTGCAAGTAAGGGCCGATAGATCGTTACCGATTGGAGTAGAGTGCAGCGGAATAACCAATCAGGGCAATCCGATCCGGAACGGTGTAGCCGATTCCCGGAGACGGCCGATTCGCCAATCAGCCGATTCGAGTCGTCGGCCGCGTTCTCACGCCTCGCTCCGATGCGCCCGCCGGCCAGCTCGATTCCACCACGGCCGATCGCTCCCGTGCAGCCGATCCGGCCGATCAACGGCGCGCAACGTAGCGGCGCCTCTACCGGTATCCACACGTCCGGGGACGAACGCCGTACACCCGTGTGCTAGCACGCGATGCAAGGCTAGGGTTTGGCTCGAAAGTGGGGAGGGTTTCCGTGGAGATTGATCTCGGCGACTTCTGTTGCACGCGATGCAATTGATATCTTTTCAGCTCTCCACCCCTCCCTCCTTTATATAGAGTTGGCCGACGGGACTAGTGGCCGATTAGGACTCTATTTTGAATCGGATCTCATCCGTATCTCATAGAGTTGGCCGCCCATACGTCGTAAGCCCATAGGACTCTATCCGATCGGATCCCTATCCGATCGAGCCGTATCCGAGTCCAACTCGAATATCTATTCTATCCCTAAGCGTGCGACCCGTAGGTTCGGGTATACTCGGTTTCGGCTATAGTCTAACTTAGCCGATCGTCGGCTCGAGTCCAACTCAGCCGACTGTATGCGGCGCGCCTAGCGGCACATATTGACACCATAGTATACAAGAATATAATATCGGCTCGAACTGTAATGTGTACACAAATCCCTTTGCCTCACGATACCGGTTAAGCTATAGGCAAGATGTGTGCCATCCCTTCAATAGCTTAACCATTCACTCGAACCGTATTGGATTATCGCATTGATTGACTCCTCAATCAACTTAGCATGGCCATGCATTTCCATAATCCATTACCTCGAGGGCCCAGAGATATCTCTCCAAAGGAGGGGCAAATTCCATCTTGATCACTCACATCCCACTCCATGTTTCATAGCAAACCCGAAAACTACCTTTATAACTATCCGATTACGGAATAGCGTTTGGTAGTCCCAAAGTAGGCTACTACACATGTTGGAATCCATGGTGATCTCGAGGTCTAAGGACTTTGTACCAACACTACACGAGACCAACTAATGGCACATTAATTCTGTAGTGTCTCATGGTGGGTCTATCCAACAATGTGTTCTCTAACACATATGTCCATGTTTATTGATTTGGTATCTCCATACCCATGATCTATGAGACATGATCATCAATCAATAAACATGCCGATCTTAGAATCATATTTGTTCCAACAATATGACATATGATCAGGGATCGTTTAGAAATAGATTCATACATATTGAGTCTCATAAATAAGTCACGTACTTATTGATCAATACAAGATGTCTATTTCATGGAACTGAATAACACTTTATTCATTTATACATAAACATTGACGTGATATCCAACATCTCCATGTTGCCTCTAGGGCATATCACTAACACAAGTCTGAGGGTAAGAAAAAAGAGAAGTGGATGATAACCGCCTTCCGAGGTGGTAAAAAATGTGCCAAGGAACACCAGGTTAATCAAAACAAGGCCATTAAACTTGTCTGCGAGAAATACATAGTAACTGATGAATGCCCAACAATGTTTGAAAGTGGCAAAGCCTTCTTGCCGGATTATGCGCTTCATGAAGGTCCATGGGAGATGAGAAGGTTACATAGATGGTACGTGGACACCAGCAAGAAAGTCCTTATGTCATTAATGTTAGTGATATGCCCTAGAGGCAACATGAAGATGTTGGATATCACGTCAATGTTTATATAATAATGAATAAAGTGTTATTCAGTTCCATGAAATAGACATCTTGTATTGATCAGTAAGTACGTGACTTATTTTTGAGACTCTATATGTTTGAATCTATTTCTAAATGATCCCTGATCATATATCATATTATTGGAACTAATATGATTCTAAGATTGACATGTTTATTGATTGATGATCATGTCTCATAGATCATGGGTATGGAGATACCAAATCAATAAACATGGACATATGTGTTAGAGAACACATTGTTGGATAGACCCACCATGAGACACTACAGGAATTAATATGCCATCAGTTGGTCTCAGGTAGTGTTGGTATAAAGTCCTTAGACCTGAGATCACCATGGATTCCAACATGTGTAGTAGCCTACTTTGGGACTACCAAACGCTATTCCGAATCTGGGTAGTTATAAAAGTAGTTTTCGGGTTTGCTATGAAACATGGAGTGGGATGTGAGTGATCAAGATGGAATTTGCCCCTCCTTTGGAGAGATATCTCTGGGCTCCTCGAGGTAATGGATTATGGAAATGTATGGCCATGCTATGTTGATTGAGGAGTCAATCAACAGACAAATAATCCAATACGGTTCGAGTGAATGGTTAAGCTATTGAAGGAATGGCACACATCTTGCCTATAGCTTAACTGGTATCGTGAGGCAAAGGGATTTGTGTACACATCACAGGTTCAGAGTCGATATTATATTCTTGTATACTATGGTGTCAATATGTGCTGCTAGACGCCGTTGTTGACAGGTCGGCTGAGTTGGACTCGAGCCGACGGTCGGCTAAGTTAGACTATAGCCGAAACCAAGTATACCTGAACCTACAGGGTCGCACGCTTAAGGGGATAAGGACAGGCATTCGAGTTGGACTCGGATACGGCTCGATCGGATAGGGATCCGATCGGATAGAGTCCTATGGTCTTACGACGTATGGGCAGCCAACTCTATGAGATTCGGATGGGATTCGATTCAAAATAGAGTCCTGATCGACCACTAGTCCCAGTCGGCCAACTCTATGTAAAGGGGCGAGGGGTGGAGAGTTGCTGCATCGATTTGCGCCGAAATCAATCTGATCACACGCGGCTTTAGAAGTCGGCGAGATCAATCTCCACGGAAACCCTCCCTACCTCTGAGCCAAAACCCTAGCCTTGCATCGCGTGCTAGCACAAGGGTGTTCGGCGTTCTGTCCCCGGACGTGTGGATACCGGTAGAGGCGCTGCTACGTTGCGCGCTATTGATCGGCTACGAATCGGCTGTGGTGGAATCGGCTGCAGTCGAGCGCATCGGAGCGAGGCGCGAGAACGCGGTCGAACGACTCGGATCGGCTGCGGCATCTACAAATCGGCTGATTAGTGAATCGGCTGTCCTCGGAAAGCGGCTGTCGGCTTACAGGAATTGGTTGCACTGTTCCAGATTGGATAGCACTAATTGGCTATTTCCGCAGCATACTCCAATCGGTAACGATCTATCGGCCTTTACTTGCAAGTGTTCCTAGTTTGCGCGGTAAAAAGTTTTTGTTTTCAGCTAGCATAGTCTCCACATAACCCTTCAATTAACTGTTCGAACACCGCCCAAAGCTTTCATGGCCAGCGAAGGTTTTTTGTGGCTCGATTTCGCTAACCTTCGCGCCGTGTACCGTTGGGAAAAGATGGACGTGAACTTTGTTGCTGCATGGTGCCTATGAGTATGAATGTGCAATCTTTACTCAAATAAAGATCTATATGTATATATCTATATTATTGATCTGTGACTAACTGAACCGTCCATACTACGTAGCGATTATTACATTTGTTTCTTGCTCTACCCGAAGTACGGGACCGTTACAGTTCTGGACCCCCTCGATTATAATCTTAGATCATACAGACAATTCCTAACAATCTTACAGTAGTAAGTGATTTTGATCCTACTATTCATGAAGTATTCATAATTATTAAATTTCATTCATTAATATGAAGCGCTAATCCTAGTATGTGTACAGTACGTACAACTACTACAAAGTAAAGGGTGGGGAACAGCTGCAAACGAGGGAGAAATTGCTAGTGCATACATACTGGTCGGTAATAAACTCTTCACACTTGTTTATTTAAATTATGTTACCTACATGTAAAACTAATTCCTTCTATGCATATGTCATAATGAAGTGTCACAAGCAACCTAAAGGTATTGTTCTTTGCGGATATTACACTTGCGAGTTCCTTAGGGTTAATGGAAGGTATAAGACCAACGCAGAGGATGTAAGTCTCTCAACTCAACATATAAGTCCAATGGTGAAATGCACATCTAATTGATATACTAAAATATTCTCATGCTTTCGTGCATGCAGTTTGCCTAAATCAAAAGTCGAACTAGCTTTTATGACACATGCACTAAAAATGTACAGCGGGACCTCTGCCACTTCATCCACCGCGAGTGTTGTCATAAGGATGGACTTTTCTTCGAACCTGAAGGAAGCCTAGCGATGAGTGAAGAATACATGTCTCTTCGTGATTGGAGCAACAAGATGCCATAATTGAAATTATATTAGTGCATTTCAAAATGACAATATTAATTGTAAATACTATATATATTGACGACACTTTTCACTAATGCAATATATGTATTATATCTGAATTAAATGTTTGTTAGTGCCTAAATGTAGTTATGTATTAACTAATTAATTAATTAATTGCAACATTATTGATTAAATTTAATATTACAAAATTTGGCTGGAAACTTATATTTTGGCATGCATATTTTCCCAGGCTGGTTTGGCTCTTTTTCGCAGGCGGCTATGTAAGCATCTTCACATGTGGCGCATCGCGCACCCATCAGCCTGTTGATGGTCCTTAAATACTAAAATCCGACCATCAATCCTTGCATAAAAATAAATACTAAAATCCGACCGTCAATCCTTGCATAAAAAGGATAAAAGATGAACATCAACATAGCGGTAGGGTTATTTAATAATCCGTTCCATAAGTGTTGGTGAACATTTGTATGCAGGTGATTAATGGGAGAAAACACACCCGCCATGCGATAAGATATACCTCCAACTGTGGACCCCTGTTTTTGGAACGGGAATCTTTCGTGTTCTTAGTACTATTTCCCTGGATCGAGTAGTTGGTACCCACGAAATACAGTACTGAATAATCAGGTGCACATGCACGAATAGTCTTATAACGAAATTATTACAACAATAGGCCCGAAGGCAATGTTCACCACACAGGACCTCATGGTCCGGATACAACACAAAAGCAGAAATTAGATACGGCAGCGGAATAGAGGCAGCGGCATGTCAGTTGCCACAGGCAACGACCGGGGCTAAGACCTAGTAAGCGCCATCAGTTCCTTCGCCCTCCTGGTAGTAAGCGTAAGGATCCTCTGACTCTTCATCCCCACCATCTGAAGGTTTGTGCGTATAGCAAGGGTGAGTACCAACCGTACTCAGCAAGTCAACACGGAAGTGATGCATATGATAGGGTTATCCAAGGAATGGTTGGAGCTCTTTTGCATAAAGCCAATTTTCACAATTCTTTTCAAAAGCCTAACAACTAGCCAAGTCAAGTTTTAGCTCCATAGTTCATTAATTCGGCGACGGTTCTGTCTACCATCCATCGTGATTCCAAGGATGGCTTCCCGCCTCTGACTCGTCATTGTTTTTCTGGGAATCCACCCCTTCTCGCATCTCGAGAAGTTGATCCACCAGCGAATGAAATCATCATGCAAACCCATCCCAGCAGTTTTAAGTTTAAAGTCTAGCCAAGCAAAAGTCTTGTCACGATGCTCGATATCCGCGAGCACGGCTATTCGAATAGATTGATTCATTCACACTGCAGTGGATGTACACTTTACCCGTACTCCGCGACAGCCCAACGAATGAGCCTACGTCCCAACACATGAGACGGTCACGGCAAAGCCTTTCGATAACCTCACATTGGTAGTACCCGCTCCATGAACTTAAGCCCTCATGCACTCTAGCCGTAATTTTCTAGTAGTCAGAGGAGTTCTGGCGCACCCGGGGTAAGGGAAAACTTCCTCAATCTTTAAGTTCAATTAATATCAATTTAATTCCACCATCCACAACATAGGCCGCAGCCTCATCCTCATCACATAAACCACATCATAAAGAACCATCTATGCAAGGATCCCGCCTCCTCTCGGCTATCTAGTCGGCTAGGTCTATACCCATTCGAGAATACGGTACTGCATCGGCTCGTTTTCCGGCTATCTCATGGCTCGGTCCTTAATTGACCAGGGTCGGCACTTGCCTTTTCTGGAATCCACCCAAATCATTCGGCTGCCCCAGTCTAAAACATTTGTATAGCATTTTCAATTTTCATCGAACTTAGTTCATCATTCTCATGGCCATGTGGCGCTCATGTCTCCACAGCCGCATTTCAACTACCTTCCCTAAGGTAGTTGCCCAAGCACAAGCTTCTTTGTAAAATCATGAGAATGCAGGGATCTAGTATAAGCAGGGCTAAGCATTTTTACCGAAGTTAGCCTCCGGTCATATCACATCGAAGGTTACAAAGAATAACTCTAAACGTAATCAATATCAAAGCAGTCTATACCAAGCATAGGTACTCATTTGTGTATAGCATGCAATTTGTAATTGAAATCAACATCATTTCGAAAAGTAGGATCAATATGTTCAAAGAGTGTGATGACTTGCCTTGCTCGCACGCTTGTGGAGTGGTGTCTTCAACGGGGTCGATGCGGTCTCTTCGGGTGCTACCCGTACGTGCGAAAAATCAATTGATTCCGATTAGAATCCCATATAACACCAAAAGGTCGAAAAGATCCGAAAAGTCTCGAAACGACTCCAAGTGCTAAGCCCAAATTCCTACTTAAGTTTGTACTACGATCGCCCGGAAAACTCTAAGTTTTGACATCGGGTCGACGACTTAGGGTTTTCGCAAAATGACGATCACGATTTGCTCGAGAAAAATGGATTTGAAAATATCCGCGAAGGTGCTTGAGGTTTTGAAGGTCCGAGCACAAAAGAGAAACATTTTTAAATGGCGAGAAAGATCTAAACGAAATTCGGATTCAAAACGACGCAAAACGGAATTTCGAAAAGTCCGGATTTGATTTTCAATTTTTCGCACCGAGAAAACATACAAAAATATACTTTAATTTTGCCCAAAATTTTACTCAAATCTTCCCAAAATATTTTTCCAAATTTTCTAAAATTTTTCCAAATTTTTCCCTATTTTTTTCTTTTTTCTTTTTTTCTTTATTTTCCCTGCGCCTTGTTCATCGCCCTTAACGTGTTCGACCGAGGTTCGGCCGAAACGAGAGGCGGCGGCGACGCGAGCGCATGGGGGAAAAGAGGGCGGCGGCGGGGCTTACCGACGACGGCGGACCTCGGGGAGGTGCGGTGGGGCACGGGGACCTCGACGCACGGCGGCGCGCGCTTTTGACTCGGGAAGGGAGGGAGAGGGTGCGGGAAAGGGCGGCGACGGTGTGGGAGAGGGTGGGGGTGCGGCCTCCCTTTTATAGGCGCGCCGGCGCAAGCGTGGAGAAGGGAGGGGCCGGCGTGGCGCGCACGGTGGCGACACGCGGGAGCGGGCCGGGTACGGGCGGGCGCGGCGCGGCGAGCGGAGCGCACGGCGCGGGCGGGGTCCGGGCACGATGCGCGCGTGGCGTGGGGGTCCGGCGCGCGGCGCGTGGCGCGGGCGTGCGCGCGGGCGGGGCGGCGCGGGCACGGGCGCGTGGCGGCGAGGCGCACGGCGCGGCGGGGCCAAGGCGCGGGGCGTGTGTGCGCGCGGTGCGTGGTGCGCGCGCTCGCGCGCGCGTGCGGGAGGGAGAGAGGCGAGGCGCGCGGCGGTGCGGGCGGGGCCGGGCGCGGCGGCGCGCGCGGCGCGTGTCGCGCACGCGGCGGGCGCGGTACGGCGTTGAACACATGGCGCAATATGAACAGTGCTATTTTCTATTTTCCCCGATTTTTGATTTTTAATTCCTATTTCAATTTTCCTCTCTTCTAAAAATTCCAAAATAAATCCTAATATTCCAAAAATAATTTTAGTACTATATTTTCAACTTTTTCTCCACTTTTATTTTCCCACAATATTTTTCATATTTATTTATTTAAATCCCTTTTTCCTAATTTCATAATTCCCTATTTTATTTTTCAAAAATTTCCCGATTTCGAGTACGACTCCCAAACATTTTATTATTTATTTTGTGTCCTAATTTATCTTCCCCCAACCACAATTACTATTCTATTTCTCCCAAATCGTATTTTCATAAATCCGCACTTCATTTTCCGATTTCTTTTAAAAATCCCTAATACGGTCTTTCGCATTTCTCTTTCGACAAACTCCAAATCATCCCCAAACACCGAAAGGGAATTGATCACAACTAGATTTATGCAACCGAGTGGCAAATAAGAAGCAACAACGAGGAAGAAGCAACAAGCGAAGGTTTTTGAAAGTTCCGATTTTTATGTTTTCGATTTCAGTTTCTTCGATTTTCAGGATGTTACAAACCTACCCCCTAACAATAAATCTCGTCCCCGAGATTTCTTACCATTCTTGAGTAGGTGTGGGTATTCCGTCTTGAAAATCCTCGCTCTCCCGGTAGCCTCCTCTTGTGTGGTTGCTCCATTGTACTTTGTACATGCGCCATGACTTGGTCCGTGTCTTCTTTTCGCCTCGTCCGGTATCTTGATTGGATGCTCCGGGTAGGTAAGATCACTATGGACATGGATGTTTTCCAAAGGAGCTTGCTCTTCGGCACCGACATTTCTTCAAGCGCTACACGTGGAATACGGTGGACATCGGAGAGGTTCTCGGGCGCTCCGTGGTAGGCCACTTCACCTCTTCTAGCGTTTATTAAGAATGGGCCCACGTATCTTGGTGCGAGTTTCCCTTTGACCTTGAACCTCTGAGTTCCCCGTAGTGGTGAGACCTTTAGATACACATAGTCACCTTCTTTAAATTCTAATTCTCTTCGACGGGTGTCCGCGTATCTCTTTTGTCGTGATTGGGCAGCTTGTAATCAGTCCCGGATCAGGCGAACCTTTTCTTCGGCCTCTTTGATTATGTCAGGCCCGAATACTCTTTGATTATGTCAGGCCCAAATACGGCTCGTTCTCCAGTTTCTGACCACATCAATGGGGTTCGGCATCGGCGACCAAATAGGGCTTCGTTCGGTGACATCTTCAAACTGGCTTGGTAGCTATTGTTGTAGGAGAACTCGGCGTATGGTAAACATTTCTCCCAATCCTTGGTGAAATCCAACGCACAGGCTCTCAGCATATCTTCTAGCACTTGATTTGTCCTTTCAGTCTGCCCGTCGGTCTGTGGGTGGTAAGTGGTACTGAAGGCAAGGTGACTTCCGAGTGCCTCGTGAACTTTGCTCCAGAAATGAGACGTGAATTGGGTACCACGATCCGATATAATCCTTTTCGGTACACCATGGAGACATACAATCTTACTCATGTATAGTTCCGCTAGCTTGGCACTGTTGTAGTTAGTCTTTACGGGAATAAATCTGGCGGTCTTGGTGAGCCGATCTACTATTACCCAAATGGAATCGTAACTAGTCGCAGTTTTGGGTAGTCCAACTATGAAATCCATGCCTATCTCGTCCCATTTCCATTCGGGAATCTTGAGCGGCTGCAGTAAGCCTGCCGATCGTTGATGCTCAGCTTTCACCCTTTGGCATACATCGCACACGGCTATGTATTCGGCTACATCTCTCTTCATATTGGGCCACCAGTATTCTCCCTTCAAATCTTGGTACATTTTTGTGCTTCCTGGATGTAACGAATATGCCGATTCGTGTGCTTCTTTTAAAATCAACCCTCTCAAACCACCTTGTTTAGGCACGCAGATTCTTTTCTTGTACCACAGAATTCCCTTGTCGTCTACCGAAAATTCCTTAGCGCGTCCAGCGGCCATGCGTTCTTTGATTTCCTGGGTTTCCTCATTTCCCTTTTGGGCCTCTTCTATTTGAGTCCTCAGAAGGGGTTGGATTTCCAGGGAGTTTACTTCTCCCTGAGGAATCAGGTGCAGATTAAGTCGAGCCATTTCTTCTTGGAGCTCACTGGCCATACCTTCCAATCCCATATGGTTGCATTGGGCTTTGCGGCTTAACGCATCGGCCACTACATTTGCCTTGCCGGGATGGTAATGGATCCCTAGATCGTAATCTTTGATCAATTTCAACCATCGCCTCTGTCGTAGGTTGAGATCGGACTAAGTAAAGAAGTATTTCAACCTCTTGTGATCAGTATACACATCACAGTGGTTCCCGATCAGTTAGTGTCTCCAGATCTTCAATGCGTGAACAACCGCGGCTAATTCCAGGTCATGTGTGGGATAGTTCTCCTCGTGGGGTCGTAACTGTCGCGAGGCATAAGCTACGACCTTCCCATCCTGCATTAACACGCCTCCTAGTCCTTGCCGAGACGCATCACAGTACATCACGAAATCCTTCCAGTTGTCAGGTAAAGTCAAGATTGGGGCGGTGGTTAACTTTTCTTTTAGTTGGTCAAAGGCTTCTTGACACTTCTCGTTCCATTCAAACTTCTTTTCCTTCTTCAGAAGTTGAGTCATAGGTCGGGCTACGGTGGAAAACCCTTCGATGAACCTTCGGTAATACCCGGCCAACCCCAAGAAACTCTGAACTTCCGTCACTGACTTGGGTGCCTTCCATTCCGTGACAGCTTCGACCTTGGCGGGATCTACCGCTACTCCTCCGGCTGAGACCACGTGGCCAAGAAAAGCAACTTCTTTGAGCCAGAACTCGCATTTGCTAAATTTTGCATACAGCTGGTGCTCTCGCAGTTTTTCCAATACCAGTCGTAGATGCTCCGCATGCTCCTCATCGTTCTTGGAGTAGATAAGTATATCGTCGATAAATACCACTACGGATTTATCCAGGTATTCCATGAATACCTTGTTCATCAGATTCATAAAATATGCCGGAGCATTGGTCAATCCAAAGGACATTACTGTGAACTCGTATAAGCCGTAACGTGTAGAGAACACCGTTTTAGGAATATCTCCGGCTCTAATCTTCAACTGATGATATCCCGACCGAAGATCAATCTTTGAGAACACTTGCGCACCCTTAAGTTGATTGAATAGATCATCGATTCGAGGTAGTGGGTACTTGTTTTTAATAGTCACTTCATTCAACGATCGGTAGTCCACACACATCCTCATACTCCCATCCTTCTTCTTGTCGAAGAGTACTGGAGCTCCCCAGGGAGAAGAACTGGGATGTACAAATCCTTTCTCTTGTAGTTCTCGGATTTGCTTCTTGAGTTCTTCTAACTCGTTGGCCGGCATTTGGTAAGGTCTCTTGGATATGGGGGCAGTACCAGGCATTAGGTCGATGGTAAACTCTATGTCGCGATCCGGGGGCATTCCGGGCAATTCCTCGGGGAATACGTCCGGGTATTCTTGTACTGCTGGCATCCCGCTTAGAGGTAGCATGGTGAATACTCCCGCAGCTTGCTCGCATAGCTTCGGGTTTTGGTCCATAGTTATGCTCATTGGTGATCCCCATGGGGTGGATACCATGACTTCCCTTCGACTGCAGTCTATGATTCCATTATTCTTGGTCAACCAATCCATCCCGAGTATGATATCAATGGTTTGGGGTGATAGCACCATAAGGTTTGAAAGAAACACCACGTCCCTAATCTGTATGGGCACATTGAACAAGCATGGGGTACGGTTATGTTTCCCCCAGGTGAGTGTACCAACATAGGTCTCTTAAGTTCTACTTGGTGTAGGTGGTGTTGTTTGCTTACTTGGGAAGATATAAATGAATGCGAGACTCAAAAATCAAATAAGACTTTAAGCTGGGGTAGAGTTGATAGAGAACATACCCATCGGCACGTTCGATCCTCTGCGCTTCTTCAGCACGCACATGATTCACCCGGCCACGTCGAAACCCGGTGGCAGCCTCATTGGGTTGCGGGGTCCTGAACAGACCGCGTCCCGCAGCAGGGGTGGGGGTTCCTCGGACGGCCGTTGCATTGGTGCCGGTGCGCACAAGAGTGTTGCGTGGTTTAGGGCAGCTGTTGGAGTAGTGCCGAATTCTCCACAATTGAAGTAGTTCACATTCCTTCTTCCTGGAGCGGCTAGGGTTGGCGTCGGTGTACGGAACTGAGGTGGACCGAAAGTCTTGTCACGATGCTCGATATCCGCGAGCACGGCTATTCGAATAGATTGATTCATTCACACTGCAGTGGATGTACACTTTACCCGTACTCCGCGACAGCCCAACGAATGAGCCTACGTCCCAACACATGAGACGGTCACGGCAAAGCCTTTCGATAACCTCACATTGGCAGTACCCGCTCCATGAACTTAAGCCCTCATGCACTCTAGCCATCATTTTCTAGCAGTGAGAGGAGTTCTGGCGCACCCGGGGTAAGGGAAAACTTCCTCAATCTTTAAGTTCAATTAATATCAATTTAATTCCACCATCCACAACATAGGCCGCAGCCTCATCCTCATCACATAAACCACATCATAAAGAACCATCTATGCAAGGGATACGCCTCCGCTCGGCTATCTAGTCGGCTAGGTCTATACCCATTCGAGAAGTACGGTTGTGCGGCTCGTTTCCGCTATCTCATGGCTCGGTCCTTAATTGACCAGGGTCGGCACTTGCCTTTTCCGGAATCCACCCAAATCATTTGGCCGCCCCAGTCTAAAACATTTGTATAGCATTTTCAATTTTCATCGAACTTAGTTCATCATTCTCATGGCCATGTGGCGCTCATGTCTCCACAGCCGCATTTCAACTACCTTCCCTAAGGTAGTTGCCCAAGCACAAGCTTCTTTGTAAAATCATGAGAATGCAGGGATCTAGTATAAGCAGGGTTAAGCATTTTTACCGAAGTTAGCCTCCGGTCATATCACATCAAAGGTTACAAAGAATAACTCTAAAGGTAATCGATATCAAAGCAGGGTATACCAAGCATAGGTACTCATTTGTGTATAGCATGCAATTTGTAATTGAAATCAACATCATTTCGCAAAGTATGATCAATATGTTCAAAGAGTGTGATGACTTGCCTTGCTCGCACGCTTGTGGAGTGGTGTCTTCAACGGGGTCGATGCCGGTCTCTTCGGTGCTACTGTACGTGCAAAAATCAATCGATTCCGATTAGAATCCCATATAACACCAAACGGTCGAAAAGATCTGAAAAAGTCTCAGAAACGACTCCAAGTGCTAAGCCCAAATTCCTACTTAAGTTTGTACTACGATCGCCCCGGAAAACTCCAAGTTTTGACATTGGGTCGACGACTTAGGGTTTTCGCAAAATGACGATCGTGATTTGCTCGAGAAAAATGGATTTGAAAATATCCGCGGAGGTGCTTGAGGTTTTGAAGGTTCGAGCACAAAAGAGAAACATTTTTAAATGGCGAGAAAGATCTAAACGAAATTCGGATTCAAAAACGACGCAAAACAGAATTTCGGAAAAGTCCGGATTTGATTTTCAATTTTTCGCACCGAGAAAACATACAAAAATATACTTTAATTTTGCCCAAAATTTTACTCAAATCTTCCCAAAATATTTTTCCAAATTTTCCCTATTTTTCTTTTTCTTTTTTCTCTTTATTTTCCTCGCTGTATCGCCCTTAACGTGTTCGACCGAGGTTCGGCCAAAACGAGAGGCGGCGGCGCGAGCGCATGGGGAAAATAGGGCGGCGACGGGGCTTACCGGCGACGGCGGACCTCGGGAGGTGCGGTGGGGCACGGGGACCTCCGGCGCACGGCGGCGACGGCGCTTTTGGCTCGGGAAGGGAGGGAGAGGCGGCGGCGGTGCGGGAAAGGGCGGCGACGGTGTGGGAGAGGGTGGGGGTGCGGCCTCCCTTTTATAGGCGTGCGGCGCAAGCGTGGAGAAGGGAGGGGCTGGCGTGGCGCGCACGGTGGCGACACGCGGCCGGCGCGGAACGGGCGGGTGCGGGCGGGCGCGCGCGGCGAGCGGGCGCGCGCGCGGGGGGGTCCGGGCACGATGCGCGCGCGGCGTGGGGGTCCGGGCACGACGAGTGCGTGGCGGCGAGGGCGTGCGGCACGGGCGGGGCCGGGCACGGGCACGGGCGCGTGGCGGCGAGGGCGCGCACGGGCGGGGCCAAGGCACGGCGTGCGTGCGCGCGGCGGTGGTGCGCGGCGCGGCGCGCGCGCCGCGCGCGCGCGTGGCCGCGATGGTAGGCGGCGCCGCGCGGCGGTGCGGGGGCGGGCGGCGCGCGCGCGCGGCGCGTGTCGCGCGCGAGCGGGGCCGTGACGGCGCGTACGGCGTCGAACGCATGGCGCAATATGAACAGTGCTATTTTCTATTTTCCCCGATTTTTTATTTTTAATTCCTATTTCAATTTTCCTCTCTTCTAAAAATTCCAAAATAAATCCTAATATTCCAAAAATAATTTTTAATACTATATTTTCAACTTTTTCTCCACTTTTATTTTCCCACAATATTTTTCATATTTATTTATTTAAATCCCTTTTTCCTAATTTCATAATTCCCTATTTTATTTTTCAAAAATTTCCCGATTTCGAGTACGACTCCCAAACATTTTATTATTTATTTTGTGTCCTAATTTATCTTCCCCCAACCACAATTACTATTCTATTTCTCCCAAATCGTATTTTCATAAATCCGCACTACATTTTCCGATTTCTTTTAAAAATCCCTAATACGGTCTTTCGCATTTTCTTTCCGACAAACTCCAAATCATCCCCAAACACCGAAAGGGAATTGATCACAACTAGATTTATGCAACTGAGCTGGCAAATAAGAAGCAACAACCCGAGGAAGAAGCAACAAGCGAAGGTTTTTTGAAAGTTCCGATTTTTATGTTTCCGATTTCAGTTTCTTCGATTTTCAGGATGTTACACCAACCAATCACGCTTGAGCACAAGGATTGGGGGCCCACAAGTCAGCTTGAACCGACTTAAAGTGGGACCAAACACCCAGGAACCGACTGAGGGGCCCACCTGTCATCCACTGGTGAAAGGCGGTGGAGAGAGGTCGTGGCCAAGGTACGGCGGAACCCTGGTTCGGCCGAACCAGCCCTGGCTCCCCTCATCTCCACCTTCCACATGGACGCTCCTGATGACTTCCCAATGGCGGTTATGCATATTTAACGGGAGGAAATCGATCTTACAACCGCCATATGAAGGCTATAAAAGGGGAGCTTCACTTCACTCTCAACACACAACACAAGAAGATCAAAGCTCCATTTCAAAGGCGTAGCCCTAGTTCTCTAGTGCTTAGAAAGTAGGGAAGAGAGTGAGGGGTAGTCCAGATGAGTGTCGGGTATCTCGACACCGACCTCCAATCTTGTACCTCAACGGATGCTTATTCAATCAAGTAAGTGTTCGTGATTTCCTATGATTGCATCCCTTTCCATTGAGTAATTACTTTACTTCATTTACTTACAGGATCATTGTCCACGTGGATGCTCTAGTCTAAGACCCTTGATAAAGATGGGAGTTCTTGGCCAAGGCTAGAGTAGTAGTCAATATCGTAGATGTAGTGTCTAGGCTGGGGTTTACCTTTGTTTGTCGCATACTCCACGGGTTGTAGAGGTAGGTGGTAGGTGGTGACAGCCCTATTGTTGACTGTAAAATGTCACGCACTGGCTTGAGATATTTGCTTTACTCTAGTACAGGTCCAAATCTTGTTTCTGAGGTTCGTAGGCGTGCCATTTGGTTTGATCCTGCAACCAACAAGAAACAAAGAAAGAAAACAGTGTTAGTCCGTAAACGATAGCTGATCGGCTGGTGGCCGATGATGTATCATTCATTGTTAAGTCGATGCGATATGCACTGAATCGGCCAAGGGAAATTAAATCTAATTGATAGGCTATAGATTTTCATAATATATAATCTAAATCTCGAAACACATTTAAACCAAGTGATTGGGATAGATCGGTAGCGTACCGAGACAGTATAAATCACTTATGTCTAAAAGTACCTTAAGATAAAGATTATACATATTTATAGCATAGCTGATGTCATAGATCTAATGTGTATCGACTTGTACTCCGATACTACTTTATACTAAGATATCACTACAAATTAAATACATTAAACAGGAACCGATCAAGTGTTAAGATAACCTAACAGATCGATAGCAAGCTTAACATATTTAGTCACAGTGAGATCTTAATATAAAGGGCAGTTTTAACATATCAAGTAAAGATATAATAAACAAGATAGCTAAAACAGGTAAGATCGGTTGAAACCCTCATACTATCTCTAATAGTAATCATGAGACATGATAGATATTATGATTCTAAATATTACTTAGTAGGTCGGACTCAAACGATGCAGCACTAAGCATAAGAAGAAGCATAAGATCTAAACAAAGCTATCAGAACCTTTCGAGATGGTGGATACACTATATAATCTAAATCGACGATGATATATAACCCTATCGGCTGTTATCTAGTAATAGAGACTAGCCGATTAGGTTTAGATCGCAATATCGATCTAGGTTATATAGCATATATGATAACTCAACGATTTACAAAAACAGGATTAGAGTGTCATAATGATGGAAGTACTAATCCCGAGAGCGCAAGCCGCCATAACAAGTTTTACCTTTCGCTGGAGATCAATCCCGATGCAGCCCAACTCAAAGCAAGAACTCATCGAAGTAATTAAAAGGAAAAAAGGGTGGCAATGTGCCGAAGGTTGTATTGAACTGATTGTTTATAAATTACAAGGTCTTGGATCGTATTTATACCTATATACAGGATATGTCCTTGATGGACACGATTCCTATGTCTATTACAATTCAAATTACAGATAAGTTCCTTAGGCGGACTCTTACCGACATTATCTATAAGGAAACTATTTAAAATAACCTAATTAATAGATACGATTGCCTTCTTTGGACTCTATTCATGTGTGACAATCTTCATGAAGCACTTCAAACGAATTCGAAGACGATTCCAACGTTACCTTACCAGAATCGGCTACATCGGCTTATCTTGTCCGATTTGGTATTGGCCAACGATCACATTAGCCGATTCAGTCATCAGCCGACGAACTCCCTAGCTGATTCGGTCTGTTTCCGAAAAAACCCGATTCCCTCCAAATCGGCTTCGGCCTTAACTTCAAATCCGATGCATGCAATACCAAATTTGGTCGTTAACACCTATCCATCCTTTGTAATCCTTCACGTTCAGGCACGTCGTAGAGCTTCAGGTCGGAGTCATTCAACAGATCGAGTGTAAGCCGGCACCCGAAGTAAGTATGTAGAGTAAAGCAATTACCATCTATCTAGAGCCTTAACCATAGAGATCCTCTCTATACCTTGGCCTATAAATTCTTGCTGTCCTTGGATCAACCTGATGCTTAGATAATTCACACATATTCCCTATGAATTCGTTACCTTAGAATACTCCCAGGTGAATGTCACACCCTCAAGTGTTTCCCCTTTTAAAAAATCATTAAAAAAATCACAAAAGAAATAATTGGAGAATTAACCTAGAGCAAAGAAATAATTTTAAAATGCAAACTCTAAATGGAAATGCATGGTAGGATTTTTCTTAAATTCTACATGTCAAAATGCATTAATAGGATTTTTAGTGGAATTTTTAGAGCACTAGAAATAATTTTTAACAAATTCAAATCAAAATCAGAATTGAATAAATCCCGGAAATTATTTTCTCTCTCTCCCTCGTGGGTCGGCCGAAGGCACGGCCCATTAGCCTCGGCCGCGTGCAAATAAGTCCATTTTACCTCCCTTGACTCCTGAGTCACTAACAGTGGGGCCCACCTGTCGGGCCCATCTCCCACCTCCGGCCGCGTCGCCGCCTCTCACACCACCTCGCCCCAACGCGGATCCCGGCCACCCCCGCCTCTGTTGCGTGCCCATAACGCTGCCATCACTCCCCCGCCCTTCTCGTCGATCGTTGTTGCCCCGTCCGCCGCTCCCATGCCTCGTAATGGCCGGATTTAATCGCCGGCCATTATTTCCCCAATTCCTCCTGTGCGAACTCCGGCGTGGAATTACTCCATGCCCCGGCCGTGACTGACCTCCCGGGCCCTATAAAATACGCCGGCTGTCCTCTCCGTCGTCCCCACACCCTCACTCGAGCTCCCCGCTCGGTCTCTCTCTCTCTCGCCATGCGTCCTAGGTCTGTCGCCCTCTGTCGTCGTTCGGTCGTCGTTTCCCACTGTCCCAACCCACACCGGGCATCCCCGCTGCCTCCATCCACATCACCGGCATCTGAGCTCCCTCGGCCGCCCCTCTCCGTCACCTCCCGCCGTCCCCCTCACCGCCCACATCGTCGCCTTCTCCATCTTTGGCACCCCGTAGTGAGCGACCCCTCCCCTATTCCTCTTGGCCCAAGCCCGTCCATTGCTCCCACGTGCGCGTGGCTCCGCCCGCGCGCGAGCGCGCCCCTCCGCCGCCTCGCATCGTCGCTCCGATGCCGCCGGCCGGTCTCCGGCCACCCATGCCATCGTCAGCCGCCGCGCCACCCTCGCCCGCTCCACGGCCGTCCAATCTGCCTCAATAGATCGGGACCGCCCGATCCCGCTTGCTCGCGTGGCATGCCACGTGGCCGCCACGTGGTGCATCGCCCCGTTCTCGGCCCGTGGACCTGGTCCACCGTGGACCGGTGCTCTCGCTGCTGATGATGTCAGCATTTGGCCACTGACGCAATCTCGGGATTTATTGCGCAAAAAAATATTAAGGATTTTTTCTTTAGTAAAAACATAGCTAATCTTCTAAAATTCATATCTTTTCAATCCGAGCTCCATTTAAGTCTATTCAAGTTTCATTAAATTCATAAAAATGCCAAGAATCCATTAAAAATAGTTCTATTCCCTGTTTTAGTATATTTTTAGCATGTTTTGTTGAGTGCTTTGTTTGTCGTGTAGATCCCAGTAGTTCCTCCGACCCCGTTTTCTTCGAAGTCGTTGCGGAGTTTCCTGAAGTCAAAGAGCAAGGCAAGTCATGCTTTATTGTTGATCATATTGCTTAGCCCTGCTTAGGTCAACTAGCACACAAAATGGATTATTTCACCTAAATTACACCATTCTGGACACATGAAATGAAGGACTTAATCTTGTGACATTGTGATCATGATTTACAACTAAAATATGACAAGTGGGCTGTGGGCGCATTGGTTTTGGATAGTCGCGTCCATGGCAATTAAGGACCAGTTCACGGAAAACCCTAAAAGAATTATCGTACTAACCACAAGCCAGAATGGGCAATAGTGGGTCCCGTAGTGTAGCCTTTCCTTGGCGATGAACCCTGGCAAGGGTGAGCATGATGGAGTTGCAGTCGTCCGAGGTCTTACCGGTTGCTGGGCTGTCGGATTCACTGCGACACTCGGGGGGCTACCCACTGCCCAGTTGGGAGTGGGGGTAAAACCTTGGTGTGGTTCGCTTGGTTAGGGGGGTTATACGAAAGGTCCTATCACAGTCCCTTTTCGGGGTACTGTGGCGGTATTCTGGCGCACGGGAAATGTGTTGTGGGGCTGTGTCTTATGGGTATAGATGTACACCTCTGATCAGAGTAAAGCTATTCGAATAGCAGTGCCCGCGTTTATGGGCGATCCACCGGATTCATCGTGATTAGTCTCACACTGCTAAAACCTGATTAATGGAATTGGATTAGTATAGATGGATGGTTTGGGTCTGTCGCAACATGGGGATAACGTTGGACACTGTTGGAAAATAATATTGCTTAAATACTTAAGTTACAACTGTTTTACCGTCTTCAACTCCCTTGTTTGTGAAAATTCTAGCCGTTTGCGCTAAAAAGCAAACCTTAGCCAACTCCTTGTCTTCCCTTGCATTCATACCCCTCTCTTCCGGTATGACTTGATGAGTACGTGGAAGTACTCATCCTTGCCTCTTCACCAGAGCCAATGCCTGAAGAAGTCGAAGACGAGTAGGCTTGGTCCTACACTCTGGAAGATGTCTGTGGAGTGGAAGGTGCCACGCTACAAGCGTCAAGACTAGGCTTAGATCCTTTTATTTTTTCGCTGCTCTTTTGTAGTGTTTTTAAGACGTGAAACTGTAATATCAACAATTGTCATATGTGTACACTGGCTGGTCCTGGACAAGGATTTCTAATACACATATAGCTTCGGAAATTCTGGTGTGAATTAATGGGCGTGACAGTGAAGTGCTACAACAGTATTCCATGTGCTTGGGGATTAATCTGTGATCGTAAGAAATACCAACACCGCCTACAAAAATAGCATTTTCATAGGCCTTTTCCTATTGGTGGATATGCCGTCCACCTAGGAAGATGGTTTCCGTTCGCCTAGAAAAATTGTTTTTCTAGTAGTGCATGCCACCACCATTCATTTCCATTTCTTAGGCCTATAGAGTCATGTTTTGGCCTTATTCACTATCCTCTCATAAGAAAGAAAAACGTTGGCTAAAAACATTAATATGTGGGGTCTACATTTACCCAGAATGAGTTCATATATTCGTAATCATGTTATAGTTAATATACCATAGTCTAAACAAGGTAAATGATAATATAATATTGAGGTAGTGTAACACACAGGAGATTCATCTCTAATAATATAATGGATAGTGGAGAAGGACAAAAGAGAGCTAAGGTTCATATGTACTTCTACATAGGGGAGGGTGTTTGGTCTGACCGAACCGAACGGTCTTCGTGTTAGTGATATGCCCTAGACGCAACATGGAGATGTTGGATATCATGGTCAATGTTTATGTATTTATAAATAAAGTGTTATTCAGTTCCAGGAAATATATAACTTTTATTGATCAATAAGTACGTGACTTATTTATGAGACTCTTTATGTATGAATCTATTTCTAAACGATCCCTGATCACATGTCATATTGTTGGAACAAATATGATTCTAAGATCGACATGTTTATTGATGGATGATCATGTCTCATAGATCATGGGTATAGAGATACCAAATCAATAAACGTGGACACATGTTAGAGAACATGTTGTTGGATAGACCCACCATGAGACACTACAGGAATTAATGTGCCATTAGATGGTCTCGAGTAGTGTTGGTGCAAAGTCCTTAGACCTGAGATCATCATGGATTCCAACATGTGTAGTAGCCTACTTTGGGACTACCAAACGCTATTCTATAACTAGATAGTTATAAAAGTAGTGATCGGGTTTGCTATGAAACATAGAGTGGGATATGAGTGATCAAGATGGAATTTGCCCCTCCTTTGCAGAGCTATCTCGTAGTTCGACCTTGATTGTCGCCTCGTGCCTACGCAAACCATCTTCCTTGATACTGTATCGGGACGGCATAATGTGATTATGCTGATATGGTTTTCATGAGTGATTTCGTAGATTGAATCTATGAATTTCGTAGATTGGATCTTTGAATTCCGTGAGGGGGATCGCCGTGTGTGTACCCCCTTATATGTCGTCTGGATACCGTATCTCTGCGATAGGTAGAAAACGTTCTACGTCTAACTTGTTTTTACAGAGAATGCTTTGAGATGGTATGGCCCTATTGTATGTATGAGATGCATGTGATGCGTGTAATATTCTTTCATATGTGCAATCCCTGTAATATTCTTTCATATGTGCAATCCCTGTAATATTATTTCATACGTGCATTGCTTGTAATATTCTTTCACGACCTACGAGTCAATGTAATCTTCAATTATAGCTTCTATAGTAATAGCTTAGTTTGAAGAAATCAAGCATCATGCATGCACTGGAAGATGGTGCCGAAGATGGAGATCCTCTGCGTAGGCATGGAGATGTAGATCACCATATGAAGGGACCCATACTATTTCATTAAGTACTATTCTACCTGCTTTCATATATATTTGATATGTTTGTTTGATAGGATAGTATCCCTCACAAAATTAAGTGGTAATGATGCTCTTCCAAATGTTGCACCCGTCACTGTTATGCTCGTCAATGGTGGGTTTGCCAAAGCAGAATGCCATTCTCTATCATAACACGAGGGGGTATATGTCGGACATGTACAGCAGGAGCATTTGGTTTACTTAATAAGGCTATCAAAACTGTTTTGGGCCTTGGGGCATAGGTTGGCGCCGGAGCATGGAGATGCCACACCAACAACAAGAGTCACATAGAGATGTGATTAGCAAGGTGTTGCTTACCCATGTTATTAATTTTCTAGCGGTGATGCCAAAGCTCACTATAAATTAATTAACATGTGGATCTTGACCCAATACGTAACCTAGAGGGAAGATATAAAATACGTAATGAGAGTCTTATGTTAAATTGTTTAACAATAGACATAGCATAAACATTGTGCTAAACTTTGCTTTTTCGTTGTAGAATTATGGCAAGTAATACTACACCAGTACCTTTAATTTGCGATCTATTCTTGAGAAAGAAAAATTGAATGGAACAAACTTTATGGATTGGTATCGCAACTTGAGAATTGTTCTCAAGCAAAAGCGCAAGGAGTACGTTCTTGAAGTACCCTATCCCGATGATTTGCCTAATAATGCTACGCTCGCACGGAGGGCTTATGAGAAGCACACTAATGATTCCCTAGACATAAGCTGTCTCATGCTTGCTACAATGTCCTCCGAGCTTCGAAGCGATACGAGAGTAGTGATGCTCATACTGTTATTTAGGGACTGCTTGGCATGTTTGAGAACCAAGCTAGGGCCGAGAGGTTCAACACCTCAAAGTCCCCTGTTTGCGTGCGAGCTTGTTGAGGGAGTCCCGTGAGTCCGCATGTGATAAAAATGATTGGCTACATTGAGAGTCGGAAAACTAGGTTTTCCCCTTAGCTAAGAGATGGCTACCGATGTGATTCTCTAGTCGCTCCCTCCGAGCTTTGAGCCATTCATATTAAATTATCATACGAACAGTATGGATAAGACCTTGGCCAAATTACATGGGATGCTAAAGATGGTGAGGAGAGTATTAGAAAAATGGTCATCATGTGATGATCGATGCAGAAAGCTAAGCTCAAACCACTGTCAAAAACTTTGCACCAAGAGGAAACTAACTCCCGATGAGATCGCGAGTGCCTCCAATGCAAAGAAGGGCAAGAAGGGTCGGCAGCATCGGATGTTGTTTGCTTCTATTGCAAGGAGACATGTCACTTGGAAAAGAAACGCAAGAAGTACATGGAGGATCTCAAAAAGAAGCAAAGTGCAACTTACGCTTCGGTATTAATGTTATAGACATTAATCTTGCTACTTCACCTATCGACTCTTGGGTATTTGATACGGATCGGTAGCTCATATTTGCAAATCGTTGCGGGAATGAGAAGAAGTAGAAGCTTGAGAAGGGCGAGGTGAACCGCACGTCGGCAATGGAGCAAGTATTGCTACAATTCTTTGTAGGCACTACATCACTTCATTTACCTTCGAGATTAGTTTTGGAATTAAATATTTTTTATTGTGTTCCAACTCTATGTCAAAACATTATTTCCGCTTCACGTTTGCAAGCGGAAGGATATGATTTTAGATCAATGGACAATGGTTGTTCGGTTTATCTCGGAGATATGTTCTATTTTCATACACCATTGGTGAATGGATTATATGTTTTGAATCTTGAAGCGTCTCCCATCTATAACATTGATACCGAGAGGCAACTCCCAAATGATACAAACCCCACGTTATTTGGCATTGTCGCTTAGGTCATATAAATCAGAAACGCATGGAGAAGCTCCATAAGGTCTTTTGATTTTGAATCATTGGAGACATGTGAGTCTTGTTTACTTGGTAAGATGACGAAGGCACCTTTCATGGGACACAATGAGAGAGCAAATGACTTGTTGGCACTCGTACATGCTGATGAATGTGGACCAATGAGCTCAACGGCCAAAGGTGGTTATCGGTACTTCATTACCTTCACCGATGACTTTAGTAGATATGGTTATATCTACTTAATGAGGCATAAGTCCGAATCCTTTGAAAGGTTCAAAAAATTCCAGAATGAAGTACGGTATCATTTAGGAAAAACAATCAAGTTTCTACGATCGGATCGTGGAGGGGAATACTTGAGCCAAGAGTTTGGTACTCATATAAAAGATTGTGGATTTGTTCCACGGTTGACTCCGCCAGAACTCCACAATGGAATGGGGTGTCCGAATGGAGAAATCGCACCTTGTTGGACATGGTGCAGTCCATGATGAGCCAAAGTGATCTTTCGTTATCCTTCAGGGATATGTTCTTGAAACGATTACGTTCACACTAAATAGAGTTCCATCTAAGTCGGTTGAAAAGACACCATATGAGATATGGACAAGGCAACCCCTAGTATGTTTTTCTCAAAATTTGGGAATATGAGGCTTATGTAAAACGTTTACGTCCGACAAGCTCACACCCAAATCGACAAGTGCTTCTTTGTGGGATATCCTAAGGAAACTAAGGGATATTACTTTTATAATTGGGAACAAGGCAAAGTGTTTGTTGCCCGACACGGTGTCTTCTTGGAGAAAGAGTTCCTTTCAAGAAGGGTTAGTGGGAGCAGGGTGCATCTTGAAGAAGATCAAGAAACACCGAGAAAATGTTTCGCTACCACGGAACCACAACGGGAGGAACAAGATGTTGCGCCACCCGTTGTAGAAACACCGCCCCACGGAGGTCCGAAAGATCATGTCGTGCGCGATAGGTACACAGTGCAGAACAACGTGATATATTGTTGTTAGACAACGATGAGCCTAAGATCTATGAGGAAGCGATGGTGGGACCCGATTCTAATAAATAGCTTGGAGCCATGGAATCCGAAATAGAATCCATGTATGATAATCAAGTTTGGAACTTGGTTGATCCACTGATGGTGTCAAAACCATTGAGTGCAAATGGGTTTTTAAGAAAAAGGCCGACATGAATGAAAATATTCACATCTATAAGGAGCGATTGGTGGCGAAAGGTTTTAAACAGATTCAAGGTGTTGATTATGATAAAACCTTCTCGCCCGTCACAATGCTTAAGTCTATTTGGATTATTCTAGTGATTGATGCATATTTCGATTATGAGATATGGCGGATGGATGTCAAAACAGCTTTCCTAAATGGAAACCTAAGGGAGGATGTATACATGATACAACCTGAAGGTTTTGTCAATCCACAATCACCTAGAAAGATATGCAAGCTACAGAAATCCATTTATGGATTGAAGCAAGCATCTCGGAGTTGGAATATGCGTTTTGAAGAAGTAATCAAAGGGTTTGGTTTCATCAAAAATGAAGAGGAGGCCTGTATTTACAAAAGGTCGTGGGAAGACAATTGTATTTCTAATATTATATGTGGATGACATATTGCGATTGGAAATGATATCCCTATGCTAGAATCCATCAAGTCTTCATTGAAAAATAGTTTTTCCATGAAAGACTTAGGAGAGGCAACATACATATTGGCATTCGGATCTATAGAGATAGATCCAAGAGGCTAATTGGATTAAGCCAAAGTACATATATTGACAAGGTGTTGAAAAGGTTCAACATGCATGAATCCAAGAAAGGTTTCTTGCCCATGTCACATGGCATTAATCTTAGCAAGAATCGGTGTCCTAGGACACATGATGAGCGAAATAAGATGGGTATGGTTCCATATGCTTCAGCAATTGGATCCATCATGTATGCTATGCTTTGTACATGTCCGGATGTCTCGTACACTTTGAGTGCTACGAGCAGATACCAGTCAGATTCTGGTGAAGGTCACTGGACTGCCGTAAAGAATATCCTTAAGTACTTGAGAAGAACTAAGGATATGTTCCTAGTCTATGGAGGTGAAGAAGAGCTCGTTGTAAGTGGTTACACCGATGCTAGCTTCCAAACGGACAAGGATGATTATAGATCGCAATCTGGGTTCATGTTCTGCCTGAACGGAGGCGTAGTCGGCTGGAAGAGTTCCAAGCAGGATATTGTTGCTGATTCTACAATGGAGGCCGAGTACATCACTACTTTAGAAGTTGCAAAGGAGGTTGTTTGGATCAAGAAATTTGTTTTTGAGCTGGGTGTGATGACCAGTGCAACTAGTCCAATGTCTCCCTATTGCGATAATAGTGGAGCCATTGCGCAAGCCAAGGAGCCGAGGTCACATCAGAAGTCCAAACACATACTTCGGCGATATCATCTCATCCACGACATTGTGGACAGAGGTGATGTCAAGATATGCAAAGTGCACACAGATCTCAACATAGTCGATCCATTAACAAAACCTCTCCCTTAGCCGAAACATAAGGCGCACACAAGAGCAATAGGTATTAGATACTATCATGATTGACTCTAGTGCAAGTGGGGGACTGTTAGTGATATACCCTAGAGGCAACATGGAGATGTTGAATATCATGGTCAATGTTTATGTATTTATAAATAAAGTGTTATTCAGTTCCAAAAATAGATAACTTGTATTAATCAATAAGTACATGACTTATATATGAGACTCTTTATGTATGAATCTATTTCTAAACGATCACGATCATATGTCATATTGTTACAACAAATATGATTCTAAAATCGGCATGTTTATTGCTTGATGATCATATCTCATACATCATGGATATAGAGATACCAAATCAATAAACGTGGACACATGTTAGAGAACATGTTGTTGGATAGACCCACCATGAGACACTACGGGAATTAATGTGCCATTAGATGGTCTCGGGTAGTGTTGGTGCAAAGTCCTTAGACACGAGATCATCATGGATTCCAACATGTGTAGTAGCCTACTTTGGGACTACCAAACGCTATTCCATAACTGGATAGTTATAAAAGTAGTCTTCGGGTTTGCTATGAAACATGGAGTGGGATGTGAGTGATCAAGATGGAATTTGCCCCTCCTTTGGAGAGATATCTCTGGGCCCCTTGAGGTAGAGGATTATGGAAGTGCATAGCCATGCCGAGTTGATTGAGGAGTCAATCAACAGGTAGATAATCCAATACGGTTCGAGTGAATGATTAAGCTATTGATAGGATGGCACATCTTGCCTATAGCTTAATTGGTATCGTGAGGCAAAGGGATTTGTGTACACATTACAGGTTCAGAGCCGATATTATATTCTTGTATACTATGGTGTCAATATGTGCTGCTAGGCGTCGCTATTGATGGTCGGCCGAGTTAGACTCAGGTCGAAACCGAGTATGCCTGAACCTACAGGGTCGCATGCTTAGGGGGATAAGAATAGGCATTCGAGTTGGACTCGGATACGGCTCGATCGGATAGGGATCTAATCAGATAGAGTTCCGATGGGCCTATAGGCCCAGTTGGCAACTCTATATAAAGGGGCGAAGGGTGGAGAGTTGGGGTATCACATTGAACCGAATCAATCTGATTTGGCGCAACATATTAAAACACGCGCGGCTTCAAAAGTCGGCGAGTTCAAGATCTCCACGAAAACCCTCCCCACCTCCGAGCCAAACCCTAGCCTTGCATCTTGTGCTAGCACACCGGTGTTAGGCGTTCTATCCCTGGACGGGTGGATACCGGTAGAGGCATTGCTACATTACGGTGCTATTCGACGGCTGTGAATTGGCTGCGGTCAGGCGCATCGGAGGGAGGCAGGCCCAGTTGGGCAACTCGGTGAATCAGCGAATCGGCTGTGGTCGGATCGGCTGTGGCAACTCGGTAACGATCTATCGACCCTTACTTGCAAGGTTCCTGGTTTGCACGGTAGAAATTTTTGTTATTAGCTATCGTAGCCTCCGCGTAACCCTTCACTTCGGTCTTCGGTCTTCGGTTAGTTCAGTCTTCAGAAAGTCAGGACTGAACTTGGTGTTTAAAAAGTCAGGACCGAGCACTTCGGTCTTCGGTTAGTTCGCTTCGGTCTTTGGTCAGGACCAAAATTTTCAGGACAGGTCACATTTCAAGAAAATTAGCTAGTTCAGTAAACAACATGATGCCATTTTTCAACATAAAAGTGGTTACAAGCAACAATTAAACAAGTTCAAACAAACATACAACTTACAAGTGTCAACAATTAAAAGTTCTGAATAACAACTGATAAACAACAAATGAGCAAACAGCAAGTCAGCAGACAGCAGATCAAACTTTGGTCACTTTGGTTAGTTCGGGTAACTGAGGCCCAAGACTGAAGTTTATTTGGTTATTGCATTCTTGAGACTGAAATTTAGTTTGGTCTTTTTGGTTTCGGTCTCGATCAATTCGGTTCGGTTCTTTGGTCTCGGTTATTTTTACCCACCCCTACTTCTACATAATTAATGTTTAGTTTACACTTAACTAATACATGCTTACAAGGCTAGGACATAGTTCTAGGCACACAAGCACTACCGAGAGACCACTTCCTGCTGGTCTACCAGCGTGGCTATGGCATTTTACGAACTCTTATGTCATACCTAGACATGGAGGAATACAAAGGACGAACAGGGTTGTCACCACCTGCCACCTACCTCACTTTTCGTGGAATATACCTGCATCCAACGGTATTTAATTAACTCAAGCACCATGCTTATGTTATAAATAATGGCACTAATTCCCCCGGGACTCCCACCCTACAGATGGACAAGTTAGAGCTACTACATCCTGGTAAGATCATTGAACCGATGCCATAGCATAGATCGACTAGCCTAATCAAGTGAAACGTATGAATGAAGTATAAACTATTCATAGAGCACATAACTAGTAAAGTAGTATATGAACTATGAACACAATTAAATAAAGAAGATAATTCTATTATTGCACTTATAGTCTTAATGGAAGAGTAAAGTACTAAAGACATGCCAGAATCTTCGAGAAGGCTATAGAACCAAAGACTACTCTAAGCCTAATTCTACTAATACTATAGAGAACACAATGTAAGATAAAGAGAATTGCTCTTTGAGTGTATTGTGAAGTGAGAATTGCTCTTTGAATGTGTGTTGTAATGACGGTTATATGGTGGTTGTAGAAGTTGGTGAATCCATAACCGTCATTAGGGAAGGCATAACCGTCATTAGGGAAGGTTTGAGATGTTTCCACGTGAAAGGTGGAGATGGGAGGAGCCATAGGCGGTTCGGCCGAACCAGGGGTTCGACCGACCAGTGGGCCCCATCTCTCTCCATCCACTTTGACCAGGGGCTATCAAGTGGCCCCTTGGTCGGTGCACAGTGGTTTGGCCCCACTTTAAGTCAGTTTGAGCTGACATGTGGACCCTTCAATCTATGTGCTTGCACGTGATTCGCCAGAGATACGTTTCTTTGTATGCCGGCACATTTATCCTTCATTTTATTGTATAATCTCTATATCCATAGTATTTCTCCAATACAAGTGAAACTACATTATTTAGTGCTAACATACGTGTAAGAAATGTTAGTTCTTCCTTTATTTGTTGAGATAATTGACGGTCGAAATCGATACTTAATGATCATCAACATTGGTCTGCATACATAAAAATGGATGCCGCTCATATGTGCTATCTATGCTCATATTATTCCATCAACCACAGTAATGGTGCATGTGTGCATATCTACCATCTAATGCTGCATGTATGCATATCTTGCATGTGAAAATACAATAACACTGTATTTACAATTATCAGACATTTCTTCCCATGTTTTTAATATGTGACTACTATAATTGATCAAAATGTGGAGATACGTATTTCCGAATATGGAATTTTTCCATGATTACTAGACATGGTAATCTTGCTTAGATGCAAGCTAACTTCAGCTCTATCATTATCCAACCGAGGTCATCATGATTCCTTGACTACTAAGGAAGTAACCATTATGATTTGAAGAACTAAAATAAAACACATTCAGTTCAATATGGATGTAATTTGTAATAGGGAAATAGATTGGACTAAGTTAATGTGTTGTTGTGTAGTATCTTTAAATTACATTCTTTACTGCACACAATAGTAGAATAATCTTCTTGGTACAAAAATGTATAGATATCATAAAATCAGTGAATAGAATTTCCCAATTGTTCAGTATTTCACTGATTTCCATTAAATATTTCTGAGAAGCAATAAGAAAACAGGGTAACGTATGAGAACTAAAGTAGATGGGTTATGAAGAAAAGGTTTAGACAGGTTCTGCCTCTCAACAAGAGGTAATATCCTACTCCTGTTTCAGGGATTGGATATGTCGAGTGTTGTATTAATCTAGAGATTGAGTTCTCGATATGATTGTGATTATGTCTTTGGAGGACCTTTTGCCCCTCTTATATAGATTAAGGGGCAGGATTAAAAGAATAGGAACATAATCAAACTTAGTTTTCAGAATCTAATCTATAATATTACCCAACCAGGAATGTGGGTCGTTTCCTTAATACGCAAGGAAACATAATACCTATACTACTACAAAAAGGCTCATTGGTGTCATCCCAAAAGGTGCGGTCAAACCAAATCCGGCACCTATAATATATATAGGTGGCGGCAAAAGAATAGGTGGCGGTTCGTGTTAAGAATACTGTTCACCCGACACCTATTCTTCGCGAATAGGTGGCGGTTCTTATTACGAACCGCCACCTATAGTATAGGTGGCGGTTTTACTGTTCACCCGGCACCTATTTGAGACTATAGGTAGCGGTTTTACTGTTCACCCGACACCTATTCTTCGCGAATAGGTGGCGGTTCTTATTACGAACCGCCACCTATAGTATAGGTGGCGGTTTTACTGTTCACCCGACACCTATTTGAGACTATAGGTGGCGGTTTTACTGTTCACCCGGCACCTATTCTCAGAAAAACACTATTCCCTCAATTAGTACCATACCGCTCGCCGAACCAGAGCAACACCAGCTTAAATAGGTCTGTGCCTCGCTCGCTCGTCGTGTAGAACCGCTCGCCAAACCGCTCGCTCGTGCCTGTAGCTCTATCTCGCAGGCCCGCATCCGCGTGGAAAAATATGGTGGGTCCGATAAATATGGTGGATCCGGCTAAAGGAGTGGGCCCATAAGAAAAGATTGGGAGCACCTCATTGAATGGTGTTTGGTCCGGTGTTTGGTCTGTATAGGTGTCGGATAAATAGGTGTCGGTTCTACATGAACCGGCACTTATTTGCCCGAATAGGTGCCCTGGTCGAAGAACCGACACCAATGATCAAAGTCATTGGTGCCGACCAATAGGTGCCGGTTGGGAAAACCGGCACCTAAAGGAGTTTCCCAACCGGCACCTATGAGGCATTCTGTACTAGTGCTAAGACATGATCCATTACATATGTCATGCATCATATCTCCTGTATCCAGTTGGATAACCCAGCAATATGGGTATATGATACCCATAATCTCCATACAATATTCCATTTCTGCATCTTAGCCTATCCTTTTTCACTGTATTTGATTTTATGAAATGAAATATTCTACGATTTAACCTATGTAAATTGTTACAGAAGTACAATTGGGTGACCTGCTATTGCTTTCCAATATCTGCTACAATAAGAAAAGTTGGAGATGGGGTGTGTACCTTCATTTAACTCACACCTTTCTACCTTCATTTAATTCACACCTTTCTCTTTAATGTTAGTTAACTTTGATTAAGAGATTTCAGCATGCTATTTTTTTCAGCTCAAAAAACATAGAAAAGCATTTTGCGTGAACATTTGTTAGGGTAATTTGATTGTGTTACTTAAAATAAAATTTTCACGAATGGCTGTTTGCATTTGTGTACTATGTTAGTGCTCTTTTCCTGAATAGGAAGAGTTATTTAGTACATAATACCAAGATTATATTTTTTCCTATTAATCACAAAGGAGTTGACCGTGACAAATTTTACCCAAGTATGTGACGTTAGTTTCCAGTTCGTGTTTTATATATTTCTATAGAGACTTACTTTATAAATTTCTTCAGTTAATGCTACCATCTTTGTTAGCCTCAAATTTCACTTTAATCTTGTGGTACCGGTAAATTGTTTTAGCTAGAAGTTGCCGGTGCCTAGGTGGAGTTCTCTCTTTGTTTCGTTTTTGTACAAGTTTAAATAAGGTGTTACCAAGGAATATAGTTTGTCTTTAGCATATGCTGCTCATGAGTTTTCCCTTGCATTACCTAATGGGTTCTTTCATTTTACTGAAGAAATGTTCCATGAGGTGATGAGATGCTGAATGTACTCACATGCAGGAAGTTGGAGCTTTTGTCCTTTTAAGAATAGACCTGTTCACAAAGAAATAGAAGACCCTTCAACGTGGCAGCCGCTCTTCCTTATGCTAACCCACGCTCATGGTATAGCCATTGAAGCAATTTGCACAAGTAATCACTTCTTTTATTAATTCTGGCTCAAAGTATGGCAGTAAAGCAATTTGTACGAGTATGATATACAATGGAAACACTATATTCGTACTCCAATGGTAAGAAAGAAGAAGCTTTAATAAGGTTTCCCCACATTGTTGTCCTGCAGTTTCAATCTGTATCATATTGTTTTGATGAGCTTGTTATTTAATTAACCAATCCTTTGCAGGCGGCACGTAATAGCGCGCCCCAGAATCTAGTGGCAATAATAAAACTCAGCCAGAGAGTTAACTACTTGAAGTTGAATTACTAGCCAGTCTATCGTGTTGTGTTTAAACTATTCTTTATTTTAATGAACTGAAACAAGTGATTGGATTGGATTGGGGATTTTGCATCCTATGTTCAGATATGTTTATTCTTAGCACTTGCTAAAATTTTAGAAATGAGGCAATTCTTGATTGATTCGAGGAACCAGGAGAAGCCAATGTGAATTCAATGGCTGGCAGAAAAAAGATTTTAGATGAAAATTCCCAAGTTTTCTATGTCCATTTGCTTTGCACATCAATTGCAGCTCGTTTTTGTTACCATCGCAAACTGCTCCTTTTATGTTCATGATTTTATTGATATGTTTCAACAAGTGTATCTTGAAAGAGGATGGACACTTTGGTTGAAAGTCATCATCGCAAACTAGTGTTTGATGCAGCAATTAGCCTTGTTTCCTGGAGGATTTGGAAGGAAAGGAACACCCATGTCTTGAGGCGTTGTCCTGTTCACCGGTTGAATTGGTAGATGTAGGATCGAACAAGACCAAACAAACCTACCAGAGAAGGGTGAATGGTAAGAAAAACTAAAACTCAAAAACTTTTAGCAGAAATAAAAGTTACCCTCAAATCAACGAAGTTCTCGACGTAATCCTGTCACCGCCGGTCAAATCGCTCCCCTGTCGTCGGTCAGACCGCTCTTACTACACCGGTCAGACCGCCGAGACACCTGCAGTCAGACCGCCGCTTTCCCACCGGTTAGACCGCCTTCTAGCCTGCAGTTAGACCTTCGAGATCTAGAAACACCGTAGATGACAAATTCGAAGATGTAGATTAGAACTTTCGACTTTATTCCATCAACTAGTGTTTACAAAGTGCAACAACAGCACTCCTCATCAAAATCTCAAACTAAACTCAAAACCCTAACTTTCTCTCAACTTGTGTCTCTCTAAAACCGATACCAGGAGGCCACACCCTCCCTCTCTATTTATACCACAAAAACCTACTACTCAAAGTAGAAGTAGAACTCCTATTCCCAATAGGACTCAATCACTCTCTTCCACTCCTATTCACAATTGGACTCAAGAACTCCTATTCCTAATACGACTCAAGAACTCCTATTTTCATACGCATACGATTACTCTCGTATACCATATGGATTCTCCATCTTCCATGTGCATTATTCTCTAGCCTTTTAGTATCCCGCGTGATCTCTTGATCTCTTGATCTCTTGACGTCCACTTCCCCCAAGTTGACTCCGATCAATCACCGGCAACACTACCCCGAGGCCTCAAGTGATACCTGTACATGAACAACAAAGAAACTCCATATCCGAGTACAAGTTCACACCAACTTGACTCACATCAGCACACAATAGTATCACATACGAATAGAAACCATCTAGAAGTCATATCCATAAAGAAATCTAGAAATCCAACGAAAACAACCCGAAACCGACTCCTACTCGAAGTCAGCCGGTCTGACCGTCGGGTAACCCGGTCAGACCGCCCGAACACTCCCGGTCTGACCGGTGACACCCAACCGGTCTGACCGGCCACACATGCCGACCTGTACTGCACATCAACCGAAAATACTATTCATCATATTTTCATAAAACACTTACCTTTGACAATTGTTCATCACATAGATTAAATCATCACATGACCTACAGCAGACACAATAATTGAAGAATGATGGACATGGCGAGTGGCTGGATTGGCTGGATCGATCGATGCCTCTATTTGATTAAACTTGCCTATATATGTGTATATGTTTGTATATGTATTAGAGTGTTTATGGATGTTGTGCAGTCTATGTAAAGCTGCTCCACAATCTTTATGTAGAATCAGTTTGTGTGGCCTCCCAACAATCATGTTGTTGGACTATATTTTTATGTAACTCCTCCCTAAATCTTAATGTATTTGGTTAACAATCTTGTTGACACTAAAATTTGGTACTAGTTTGGATTTATGGCAAGTTCGTGTGGAAACTATCGAGTCTTTCCCGTGAAAGCTGGTTTAACCGGACAGTGAATTGCGGTGAGACCGCAGGTGTTCGAAGGGTCAAACCTTCGGCTGAGAGTCCGAATCCAATTTAGGTATTCTCATATTTCCTTGTTTTAGACCGGGATTTCTCAAGTCCTAGCTGATTTGCAAGCCTAATTGGATGTGAGAAAGACCATGGGAAGCAAGTCCACCCCTCCTATAAATATAAGGGGGCTTTAGCCGATTGAAACAACCAATTAAACAATCGTCAAAATCAATTTATATCCAAACCCTCTATATTCTACATCTTCCTCCTTCTTGCTACATATCCTAAAGTTTATTCCTCTCAAATCCCCCGACTGCTCATCGTCTCTCGTCTCTCTAAGGCATTAGAGGACATCCTAACTGGTATGCGAGTGTATGACAAACCGACGCTTGCTCACCCTTATGGGGTCCCACCCGGGTGTTCATTCGACAGCATCTACCCACTCCCTATGACCGTGCGTCTCTGGGTGCCGCCGTGAGTTACACATAGCGTGCTCAAGGTGCGTGTCACACCATGTAGTTGTGCCCTCTAAAAATCAGTTAAATAATTCCCCAAAAAGAATTTTAATTTTGAATTAACCTAGAGCAAACAATTAATTTTTAAAATGCATTTAATAAGTGGAACTGGCATGGTAGGATTTTTCTTAATTTCTACATGTCAAAATAAATTAACTAGATTTTTTAGTGTAATTTTTAGAGCACTAGAAATAATTTTTAACCAATTAAATGAATAATCGGAATTAATTAAGTCCCTAGAAAATCCTTTCTCCTTTTTTTCTTTTTTCTGTCCTTTTCCTGCCCTTTTTCCAAGTCGGGCCGTCGGCTTAATCCTCCCCGGCCCATGCCTTCCCGCGCGTGCCGAAGTCCGGCTCCGCTCCCTCCTCGGAACGGGCCGGTGACAGGTGGGGCCTACCTGTCAGGCACGTCCTCCCCATGCCCGAGCCCGCGTCGCCGTGCGCCACCGCCGCGCCATCTCTGTGTTGCGCCTGCGCCGTGCCCACGCCACCCCGGTCACATCTCGTGCCGCACCCGAACCACAACGCCGCGCCGCACCACATCCGCCCGCTCTCGACCGCCTTATCCCCTCACATGGTTGCGCAAACCCTAACCGAATCGGTGTCGCTCTCTATCTTTGAATCCAAACAAACATCAAGAAATTCCTGGCTGATTCATGCGCAATCCAGTCTCCAAGCCATCCCTATAAAACCCGCACGAGCCCCGCATCACTTTCCCGTTTTCTCCGATCTTTTTTTAGCCCTAAAACGTCGCAGCCCACTTTCTACCGCCATGTGCTGCCGCTTTCTTGTCCGTCACCAGTGAGCCCTCTCTCTGTTTCCTCTCGGTCCCAAACCCTAGCGCGTTGATCCCGTGTTCCCACGTCGCGACCCGCAAACCCTAGCACTATCGCGCCGCTTCCTAAGCCTTGCGTCGCTGTCCGTCGCCGCCCGCGTCGCCGGCAAGCTGGCCGGCCGCCGCGCGGCCATGGCCGGCCTTGTCGAGCTCGGCCGCCACTCGCGTAGAACCCTAGCACCCCAGTCGTCTGATCTACCGAGCGGTAGATCACGGCCATCGATCTCGCACACCCGCTCAGCAGCCACGATGGCGCCACATCGGCTCCACGTGTGCCCACATGGTGCACCGTCGTCGCCCGCTTCCGTAGACACGGTCCACGATGGACTGGCACCCATGTGCCACTTGCGTCAGCGCTTGCGTCATTGCTGACGTCAGCCCTAGTTGCTTGCGTCAGCGTTGCGTTAGTCGTGCGTCATGCTGACGTCAGCCCTCGCTTGCACCATGCTGACATCAACGCTTGCACATTGATGACGTCAGCCCTTCCTGTGCGCCAGCCGCTTGCATCAGCCGGGACTTAGTTGCGCAGTAAATAATTTAAGGACTTTTCTATTTTAGTAAAAAACACAAATAATCTTCTAAAATTCATATCTTTTTAATCTATTAAAAATATCTTTATGTGATGTTTCAGTAGACTTTTAGCAAGTTTTGTTGAGTGCATTGTTTATCGTGTAGATTCTGGCAGTTCCAGCGATCCCGTTTATTTTGAGGTAGTCGCAGAAGTTCCCCAATCTTCATAGCAAGGCAAGTCATACTTTACATTGATCATGTTGTATCTATTTTTCCTAAATGTCTTATTTCTCTCAAATATTGCATTTGTTTTAGAATGTCATTTTATGGGACTATTTTACCTATTGTACTCAGCCATAGGACTTGTATACCTTGTACCATTGATAACTTGGGTTTAATATGACTAGATATTGGTTTAGGACATGCTTAGCCTGGCTTAGATCAATTAGCTCATTAAAGGGAATCCCACTATTTAAGTACTATAGTAGAGATAATTATACAGATGATGCCAAGTGTAAGATACTATGATAATAATATTAAAATATGACAATGGTGGATGTGGGTGCAATGGTTTTGGATAGTCGCACCCATGGCAGTTAACGACTGGTTCTCGGGAAACCCTGGAAGAATTATCGTGCATACCACAAGCCAACATGGGTAATGGTTGGATGTGTAGTGTAGCTGTCTCTAGCTGATGTACCCTAGTGAGAGTGGGCGTGATGGAGTTGGGTCGGCCTTGGTTAAAATGGTTGATTGGTGTTAACGTCAGAATTTGGTAAGCCCCGGAATCCCCATCGATCCAAGGTTCATATCGGCTGATACCGAATCGGCTAAGGAGTTCATTGGCTGATACCGAGTCGGACAGGGTAAGCCGGTTCATGAGGATTAATGTGCTTCATGAGGATTGCCATACATGGATAGAGTCCAAAAAAGGCAATTGTATCTACTAATTAGGAAGGGTTTGTTAGCTTTCTGTTTTAACTTTAGGAAAGTGTGTTAGTGTCCAATGAGGACCCAGCTTGTTTCCTTTTATCTTTAGGAAAGTTTGAATTGTAATCTGTTAGGATCTGTGTTAGCCTAGGGGTATAAATATGTAAGCCCGGGGTTTATGTAATTATCATCTATCGATCAATACAACTCGGCGCATCACCACCCTTTTTTCGTTCTACTTTATCATCCGGTGGAACTTGGCACCTGACGTGGGGCTGCATCGGCTTCGATCTCCGGCGAAGGGGTTAGTCCAAGGTCCTGCCGGCTCAGGTGATCGTGTTGGCCGCATCAGTACATTCGACCTCTTGGATTGCTTCGATTCGGTTAACATCTTTGCCTGCCTATTTATCATATGTCTCTGTTGAATCTAGTCCTAGTATCTCGATTTAGCTCTATCGGATGTCTCTCGCTTTAGGGTTTCTGCCGATACCGCCTAAATTATTTTACTAGATTAGATTAGCTTAGGCATCTACCACCTTGAAAATCAGTCAAGGTCTTGATTGTTGAGATATCGTATTTCTTTTCACACTTAGTGCTGCATCAGTTCAGTTTGATCTACTAAGTCATGATTAGAATCATAATCTCTAGCCTACTTGTTGACTGCCACTAAGGGTTTCATCAAAGTTTCAACCGATGAGTTATCTGGATGTTACATCAGCTATGCTATGAATACATATAATCTCTGTCTTAAGGTATGTTTAGACATATTGATTTATACTGTCTCGGTACGCTACCGATCTATCCTAGTCACTTAGTTTAAACATATTTTGGGACCTAGATTATACGGTATTAATATGTACAGCCGATCGAGTAAACCTAATTTCCATGGACGTTGCATCGGCTTGCAAGGATTGCCTACGAGTTGATTTTTAGCCGATGACAACATAGTGTTCATCGTTCGTTGCTTATCTTCTTAGTTTTAATGACATCGGACATATAGCCGATTACTCAAAACCCTAACTACGTCGGCTCACATCGGCATCGGCTGGAATCGCGCTATCGGCCTATCAGCCGATCGGCTGTCTTGGCTACTGACCTATTGGCTGATGTGCTTTATGCTTTGCTGCTTTGTATATCTTGTCAGTGGCAGGATCAAACTGACTGGCACGCCCGTGCTTCAATGATTTTAGGGCCTGCAACGGAGCTAAGCAAATCTCCTAGGCCAGCGTGTGTTTTTCGCGTTAACAATCGGCTACCGGATTCATTGCGGCACGCGGGGGTGCTGCTCATTGCTCTTACGGGAGTGGGGGCAAAACCTTGGTGTGGTACGATTGGTTAGATGGGGTAATGTAAAGGGTCCTGTCACAATCCCATTCCAGGGTATCATGGTGGTACACCGGCACGTGGAAATGTGTCATGGGGCTGTGTCTTGTGGATACAGTTATACACCTCTGATCAGAGTTAAAAACTATTCGAATAGTTGTGCCCACGGTTATGGGTGGTCAACCAGATTCATCGTGATTACTCTCATTTAAGTAATAATATGACTAATGGAATTTGACTAGTATAGATGGTTGGTTGGCCCTGTTGCAACGTGGGTTTAACATTGGACAGTGATTATTTAATATTGCTTAATTATATACTATTGTTTTACTATTTTTAACTATTATATATGAAATGTTATTTATGCAAATGAAACCCTATCCTTCCTTGTGAATTATCCTGCTCATACCTTCTCTTTCGGTATGACTTATTGAGTATAGTGTGTAGTACTCGGTCTTGCTCAATTTTTCCCACAAGAGCCAGAGGTTGAGGCAGAGGAAGGTTTCCACGAGGATTAGGCTTGCATCCGACGTCAAGGTTACCTGTGGTGTGTTGGAGTTTCGTCGCAAGAGTCAAGTTTTAGTTTAGCTAGTCTTTTTTTTTCTGCTGCATTTTTGTAGTCTTTTATACTATTTTTAAGACGTGAATTCTGTAATATCAATAATTGTCGATTTGTGTACCTCGGCTGATTCCTGGACGAGGATTGGATGCACAAATTAGCTTCGGAAATTCTAGCTTGAATTTCTGGGCGTGACAGTGTGGCTACGCGATTCTACACCAACATATCTATCACCGGCCCAGCGAAAAATATCCTTTGATAGGCTTGATAGAGGTGAAACATCCACATAAAGAGAGTTAAACTGAGAAACCATCCTTTCTAGACCCAGGGATACAAGAATGGGGTTCATATCACACTACTTTGGTCCCTTTGTCTCAAATATAGGACTCAATGATAGAGGACCAACTCAAACTGTTGGTTTGATGGAAAAAATGGAGTGTTTAATTTTTTTCATTCTAAAGCTTTCGTTAATGTTGCTTGACATCACAAATGAGCTTTGGCATGTCTTATAGCAAAAGGATATCAACATTTTTCTTACTCTTGTGGTTAATTTGTAATTAATTCATTCTTCCATTCATTACAACAGTTCTAGCCTTCCTTGATGACACACTTTCGTCAAGAAGTAACAATTGTTATGTTGTTGCACTCTAATTCTATTGCAATTTGTTTTGTTTGAATTGCATGTCCCTCATGATATCAATGCTCGGTTGACCATCATGAAAAAAGGTGGATTTGATGAATTATTTAATGAGTTGAAAGAATATTGTGATGTCAAAGGTGTTCAATTTCCAAATATGTCTGAAGAAATATCGGTGAAGGGTTATTCGAGGTGTGATGGATTCATCACAACTAATCTTCATCCTATCGACCATTCTGAGATTTTCAATGTTGCTATTGACACATGTGTTGAGATAAATGGTCGGTTTGCTGAAGCAACTAGAGAACTATTAATGTTCTTCTCTTGTAATGATACAAACAACTATTTCTCCTAGTTTGATGTTAATAGGCTAACCCGACTTGCCAAAATTTATGACATAGATTTCTCAAACTATGACCATGGAATAAAACAGAAGCATATTGAGACCTGCATTATTCATGTAAGGAGATCGCGAACTTGGCTGCCAAAATGGTTGAATCTTAAAAACATTTGGTTTCCCCCTTGATGTACAAGCTCATTGAGTTGGCCTTGTTATCACTAGTCCCAATAGCATATGTTGAGAAAGTCCTGTCAGCAATAAAAAATATCTTATCTAAATTATGTCATAAGATCACCAACCGTTCATTCAGCCACTTGATGGTGTGCTAACTCGAGCATGAACTATTCAAAGCACTTGATGGGAGCTACCATTCTATAGTCAATGTGGGAGGTGTCACCCCGGGGTGCCTCAAAAACCCGGAATGAACCCTAACAGAAGTCAAACCGAGTGTCCTCGGGATGTGACCGAGAGCCCGACCCCCCCTGGGGTCAGGCATGTCGGCCTTCCCCCGAGTCCAACCTCGGCCCCTTCTCTCGACTCCGACTCATCGCCCGACCTCGAGCATCCTCGGAGGAAACTTGGCACGCAAGGAGGAAGAGGGAGGAGACAGCCCGACAGCATCTGACACCACCTGGCGGGAAGGAGCAGGGTCCTAGGGCTGGCAGGAGCACAAAACACCCACGGTGTATAGGACCTAGCAGACTAGCATGTACTTTATCAGATATTCTTTGTATCCCACTGTTAGTCTCTCTTAGTCTTAGCTTTCTTGGCCCCCAAGTTCATCTGTTTCTGTCCCCCTTGATATATAAAAGGGAGGGCACGGGCAAGAGGGGGATCCCGGATCCAACTTCTCCATTCCCTCTCACGCTTGTAATTCTTGTTCATCATCCACCCCTGAGAAAAAACACCACACATACTGGACGTAGGCGTATTATCCTACGGGAGGGTTGAACCAGTATAATCCCTCGCGTCTTATTTCTTGGCTCATCTTAGGATTCGAGTCGACCATCGGATCCATCGGAGGACAGCATCTCTACCAAACTCTCTTCTACCTCCTCGGGGACCCTCCTTGGTGGACTGCCGCCCCACCCGTCGACAGTTGGTGTGCCAGGCAGGGGCGCTGTTATTCGTCTGAGGTGGTCCGATGGTTGTTTCCTTTGCCACCGACTTTGTGGCTCCCGTTGGGACGGCCTTCGTCTTCGGCACCCTGCTGTTTCGCACGGATGACTTCCGATGCCTCACTCTCTCCCAGGAAGCCTCTGGCGACCTACAGCGTGTAGTCGCGCCTCCGCGCGTGGCGGCGAGGCCAAGGCGTGTGGTCTCGTGCCCTAAGGCCTCAGCCCCCAAGCTCCGTGTGACCGTTAGGGTTTGGCAGCCCAAACCCCCGACTACTCTCTCGGCAGTCCTGGGGATAGATGATGCTTGGACCCGGATCAAGCGTCCAGCTCGACTCCGTGCCATGCGTTCTACTCCAGCATCCCGAGGGTCGTCTTCCTCACCTTCATGTGTTGCTGGGGGTGTTCCCGCGCCTCTTGGCATAGAGGACCCTAGTAGGATCGTTTGCTACGCCTCTCGCCAACGCATGGCGTTGAGTGGACGGCTCTGTGGACCAGTGTTCATCCCTGGTAACCGCTGGCCCGCCAACTTCATCATGATGGCCAAGGCGGTGTCCGACGATGAGGTCACGGACTCTCAGGAGTCTGATGCTCACCGCAACGCGTGTCGTTCCCGTAACGCGAGGAGGGTTGCACGGCGTGAGCAGACCCGTCGCCCTCACATTCAGCCCCGGCGACTGGAGTCCAACTTCACGATGGAGTTTGAGGGACACCAGGTTTTCTGAACGCCGGCGGACAACTTGGTCGCCATTGAGCATGCCCTCAACGGTCTTCCCGACTCCCCCGAGATCCAAAAGGCCATGGCCATGACCCACGCCGCTGCCGCACAGCTTAATGTCCCGGCTTTGTCTGATTGCCCCTCTAGGAGTGCTCGACGCTTGAGGTCACGACGACAGCAGAGTGTCGGTCATTCGGCCTCCCCGTGTCCTGCGGCGAGCACGGCCACGAGGACCGTGGTTCCCCCCGCGGGCACTGCACGACAGTCCTGGAGTGCTCGCATGACCGAGCATCAAGGGAGCTCCCACACAGGAGATCTGCACGAGGTGATCGCGCAGAGGATGGATGCCCGCAACACCATCGAGCAGCGTGCCACCGATCGGAGGCGCCAGGAGATACGGCGACGGGACGAGTACGACCTATTGCACAGACCTCCTGACACTGAGCCCGATCCCACACCCCGCCATGAAGGCTTTGTAGCCTTCATCGCCAAGCTCCAACAGGTCACGTGGCCCAAGGGTTTTCGCCCGACGGGGATAGAGCCATACGACGGCAAGCCCGATCCCACCCTGTGGCTCCAGCTATATTGCATAGCTGTTCGAGCCGCAAATGGTGACGATCGCGTCATGGCCAACTATCTCTCGGTCATGCTAGTGCCCACGGCCATCAACTGGCTTGCTGGTCTGCCCAAGGACTCCATCGACTCATGGGATGAGCTTTGTGATACCTTCATCGCCAATTATCATGGCACGTGGCAACGCCCGGCCACCTGCTATGACCTCGGCCGAGTCCGGCAAGGCCCCACTGAGTCCATTCGGGACTAAATCCGGCGTTTCTCGGAGTGTCGTAACTCTGTTGTAAGCATTTCCGACAGCGACGTCATGCGAATCTTCTCTGAGGGCCTTCGAAGACCCTCTGAGTTGTTCCGCTTCCTCGCTCTAACGAAGCCAACCACCCTGGCCCAGGTGTTTACCATTGCCAAGGGCTTCGTCGATGCTGAGGATGCTGAGAACCAACTCATAGCGCTCGTCGATTCCCGCCTCTCGAGGGAGTCGAAAGGAAAGGAGCGGGCCGTCCCCGAGCGCTGCTCGCCGAGGAGGTCAGATCGCCGCCCACATCTGCAGGGTCGGCGAGATGATGCGAAACGCCAACCGACCATGGAAGTTGCGACCCTCGAGGGACCGATTCTCAAGGGGGGAACCCTCGGGTGAAACACTCTGGGAAGCACTCGACAAGCCATGCTTCCTCCATCCAGACGGGAACCACACCATCCGGCAGTGTTACTCCCTCCAAGATCAAATGGTCCAGGAGGCATGAAACCCCTGACCTCCAAGGCCGTGGAAGGGGAGGAGCGCAGACCCGAAGCGCCGAAAGGGGGACCAGCGACGGGAGGATGGCTTCCAGGAGCCGACCCACACTGTTAGGATGATCCTTGGCAGCAAGGCAACCTCGGAGAGTCGATGCCAGCAAAAGCTCCTTTCTCGTCGCGTGAACACCATCTCGATTGACTTTCCTGAGCACCTTCGATGGTCAGAGGTTTCGATCTCTTTCTCTCAAGCGAACCAATGGACCGACGTCCCGAAGCTGGGTTGGTTCCCATTGGTGGTGGACCCAATGGTGCTCAAGGTGCATCTCAAGCGTGTTCTAGTCAATGGGGGGAGCGGCATCAACGTCCTCTTCAGAGGTACCCTTCGTGAGCTCAGAGTCTCCCTCTCCACCCTTGAGCCTATGGACTCGTCATTTTACGGCATCGTCCTGGGTCGAGGAAGCCTGCCCCTCGATATTATTTCCCTCCCCATGACGCTCAGAATGCGGTAGAACTTCCGCACCGAGTTCGTCAGATTCTATGTGGCCGACTTCAAGACGGCCAACCATGCGGTACTCGGTCGTCCGGCCCTCGGCAAGTTCATGGCGATCCCCCACAGCACATACCTGGTTCTCAAGGTGCCAGGTCCCCAGGGGGAGTTCTCCGTGCGAGGTGATGTCGCCACGTCTTGCGCCTCTGAATCGGAGAGCCTCACCCTCGACGAGGCCGCCGACCTGTCGGCCCGGGTAGGCGGATTTCCCCCCTCGCGTGCCGACCCAAAGGGGAAGGTACCGATGGTCGAGGATGAGCCAAGACCAGCGCCGCCAGCATCGAGGCCTTCTGTTGGCTCCGCCGAGTACAAGGCCGTCTCCCTCTCCGACGCTGATCCCTCCAAGACGGCGCTGATCGGCTCATACCTCGGGGAGAAATAGGAAAGCGAGCTCGTCGACTTCCTGCGTGCGAACATTGATATGTTCGCTTGGAAACCGGTAGACATGTCGGGAGTACCCAGGGAGTTGGTCGAGCCTGAGCTTCATGTTTTCCCGATGCTAAGCTGGTTAGGCAATGACTGCGATGGTTCGCCTAGGAGCGCAAGGACGAGATCCGAAAGGAGTTGACTCGGCTTCTAGATGCGGGTTTCATTTGGGAAGTGCATCACTCGGATTGGTTAGCCAATCCAGTCCTTGTAAGGAAGAAAAATGAGAAATGGAGAATGTGTGTTGACTACACTGATCTTAACAGGCATTGTCCTAAAGACACGTTTACTCTTCCTCGCATCGATAAAGTCGTCGACTCTACCGTGAGTTGTTCCCTCCTATATTTCTTGGATTGCTACTCAGGCTATCATCAAATAGGCCTTAAAGCATTCGACCAGGAGAAGACGTCTTTTATTATGCCATTCGGGGCCTTCTATTACGCCACAATGGCTTTCAGTCTAAAGAACGACGGCTCGACCTATCAGCGAGCCGTTCAGCGTTGTTTAGCCAGCCAAATTGGTCGTAACGTTGAAGCTGTTAGTGATATGCCCTAGAGGCAACATGGAGATGTTGGATATCATTGTCAATGTTTATGTACAAATGAATAAAGTGTTATTCAGTTCCATGAAATAGAGATCTTGTATTGATCAATAAGTATGTGACTTATTTATGAGACTCTTTATGTATGAATCTATTTCTAAACGATCCCTGATCATATGTCATATTGTTGAAACAAATATGATTCTAAGATCGGCATGTTTATTGATTGATGATCATGTCTCATAGATCATGGGTATGGAGATACCAAATCAATAAACATGGACACATGTGTTGGAGAACACATCGTTGGATAGACCCACCATGAGACACTACATGAATTAATGTGCCATTAGTTGGTCTCAGGTAGTGTTGGTACAAAGTCCTTAGACCTGAGATCACCATGGATTCCAACATGTGTAGTAGCCTACTTTGGGACTACCAAATGCTATTCCGTAACTGGGTAGTTATAAAGGTAGTTTTCGGGTTTGCTATGAAACATGGAGTGGGATGTGAGTGATCAAGATGGAATTTGCCCCTCCTTTGGAGAGATATCTCTGGGCCCCTCGAGGTAATGGATTATGGAAATGCATGGCCATGCTAAGTTGATTGAGGAATCAATCAACAGACAGATAATCCAATACGATTCGAGTGAATGGTTAAGCTATTGAAGGGATGGCACACATCTTGCCTATAGCTTAATTGGTATCGTGAGGCAAAGGGATTTGTGTACACATTACAGGTTCAGAGCCGATATTATATTCTTGTATACTATGGTGTCAATATGTGCTGCTAGGCGCCGCTGTTGACAGGTCGGCTGAGTTGGACTCGAGCCGACGATCGGCTAAGTTAGACTATAGCCAAAACCGAGTATACCTGAACCTATAGGGTCGCACGCTTAAGAGGATAAGAACAGGCATTCGAGTTGGACTCGAATACGGCTCGATCGGATAGGGATCCGATCGGATAGAGTCATATAGGCTTACGACGTATGGGCGGCCAACTCTGTGAGATTCGGATAGGATCCGATTCAAAATAGAGTCCTGATCGGCCACTAGTCCCAGTCGGCCAACTCTATATAAAGGAGGGAGGGGTGGAGAGCTGCGGCACGTCAATTGCATCGCATTGAACCGAATCCGCAACAGCAGTCGTCAAGATCAATCTCCATGGAAACCCTCCCCACTTTCGAGCCAAACCCTAGCCTTGCATCGCGTGCTAGCACACGGGTGTTCAGCGTTCTGTCCCCAGACGTGTGGATACCGGTAGAGGCACTGCTACGTTGCGCGCTGTTGATCGGTTGCGGTCGAGCGCATCAGAGCGAGGCGACTGCAGGAGGTCGGACGACTCAGATCGGCTGTCCCCAGGAATCGGCTTTCGGTTTGCGGGAATCAGCTACACTATTTCGGATCGGATAGTCCTGATTGGCTATTTCCGCTGCATACTTCAATCGGTAACGATCTATCGGCCCTTACTTGCAAGTGTTCCTGGTTTGCACGGTACAAAAGTTTTTGTTTTCGGCTAGCGTAGCTTCCACGTAACCCTTCAGAAGCTTATGTGGATGACGTAGTGATCAAGACGCGGATCCCCGACGATCTCTTGCCCAACATAGCAAAAACCTTCGTGAACTTGCGCAAGTACCGATGAAAGCTTAATCCCGAGAAGTGTGTCTTCGGCGTGCCCTCTGGGAAGCTTCTCGGTTTCGTCGTCTTCGAGCGAGGAATCGAGCCCAACCCCGAGAAGATCTCTGCCATCCTGAACATGCGGAAGCCATCCTGTGTCAAGGACGTGCAGAAGCTCATGGGTAGCACGACATCTCTCAGGAGATTCATTTCTCGATTTGGCGAGCGCGGAGCGCCATTCTTCAAGCTAGTCGGGAAGGGCAAGGATTTCCAGTGGTCGGAAGACGCCAACAAGGCGTTTGCCGACTTCAAGCACCTTTTGACTACACCGCCAATCCTCACAGGTCCGAACCCCGAGGAACAGCTACTTCTGTATGTTGCCACGACCACCACTGTTGTTAGCACGGTGCTGGTCGTCGAGCACACGAAGGAAGGACGCACCTATCCGGTCTAGAGGCCTGTTTATTTCGTATCCGAGGTCCTCGGACTGTCGAAGACACGCTATCCCCAAGTACAGAAGCTACTGTATGCCGTCCTCATCACCATCCGGAAGCTACGACATTATTTTCAAGCCCACAAAGTGGTGGTGGTGACTGGGTTTCCCCTCGGGGACAACATTCAGAATCGTGAGACTATTGGACAGATAGTCAAGTAGGCCTTGGAAATGGGCGAATTCTCCCTCGATTACAAGCCGCACAACACCATCATGTCGTAGGTCTTAGTCGACTTCATGGCTAAATGGATAGAGATCTAGCTCCCACCGACTTCTGAGTCGCGCCCGACCTGGACCATGTATTTTGACGGCTCCCTTAGCATTGATGGAGCTGGAGCTGGCATGCTTTTGGTCTCCCCAAAGGGTGAGCACATCAAGTGCATCCTTCAGTTATTGTTCAAGGCGTCCAATAATGCCGCCGAATACGAGGCTCTCCTCCATGGTCTCCGGATTGCCAAATCCATTGGCGTTGAGTGCCTTATGGTTTATGGGGACTCGAAGCTAGTCATTAGCCAGGTCAACAAGGACTTGTCCTGTTCGAGCGAGAAGATGGATGCCTATTGCGCCGAGGTCTGCAAGCTCAAAGGCAAGTTTGCCGGCCTCGAGTTCCACCATGTCTCCTGGGACGCCAACTCGGCGGCTGACCAGCTGGCCAAGTTTGGATCTTCCCGAGCAACGGTGCCACAGGGGATCTTCGTCCACGAGTTGCACAAGCCGTCGATCAAGGACCTGGATCACCCGGAACAGGCCCCAACACAACCAGCTGAGTCAATACTTGCTATCACTGACACCCCTGATGACTGACGACAAGAACTCATAGACTACATCACCACCAAGGCGCTCCCGCCTGACAAGGCGAAAGTCGAGCGTGGCGCCCGACACAGTAAGCAGTATGTCATAGTGGGTCGTGAGCTGTTCAAACATGTGGCATCCACCTGAGTACTCTTGTTGTGTGTCCCTTGGGACTGCAGGGCCCAGATCCTCGATGAGATTCATTCAGGCATCTGTGGCAACCACGCGGGCGCAAGTATGCTAGTTGGCAAAACCTTTCGAGCGGGATACTATTGGCCAACTGCCAATGAAGATGCTAAGGAATTAGTCCGGCGTTGTCAGGGATGTTAGTTCTTCACCAAACAGCACCACCTCCTGGCACAAGCCCTTCAAACAATCCCGTCATTGTGGCCTTTTGCGTGCTGGGGGCTCGACATGGTCGGCCCATTCCCTAAAGAACTAGGAGGCTACACTCATGTTTTTGTCGCAATCGACAAATTCACAAAGTGGATCGAAGTGCAGCCACTGAGAGCACCGCCCAAAAGGCGGCCGAGTTCATCGAAGGCATCACTTTTCGCTTTGGAGTCCTGAGGAAGATCATCACCAACCTCGAGACACAGTTCATCGAGAATATTTTTTGGACTTCTGTGAAGAAAGGTGCATCGAGGTCAAGTATGCCTCAGTGGCGCACCCCTGAGCGAACGGGCAATGCAAGCGTGCAAATGGCATGATTCTGCAAGGCCCAAAGGCCAGGGTCTTTGACCCGCTTCGGAAGCATGAAGGCTGCTGGTTGTGTGAGCTCCCAGCCGTGCTTTGGGGGCTCCGCACTCAGCCGAGCCGAGCCACAGCACGGTCCCCAATCTTCCTGGTCTACGGCTCGGAGGCAGTTCTCCCGGTCGATATCTTTATGCATCCCCAAGGTTTCAATTGTACGATGAACGGATGGCCGAGCAAACATGAGCCGAGGACATCGACAGCATCAAAGAAGAGCGTATGGCCACCGCAATCCAGATGGACCAGTACCAACAAGCGCTTCACTAATACCACGACCACAATGTCTAGGGAGGATCCTTCAAGGTTGGTGACCTGGTTCTTCGGAGAGTACAGTCCACCGCCAGCACGAACAAGCTCTCACCCCCATGGAAAGGCCCCTTCATCGTCTCCTCTATCTCCCATCCGGGTTCGTATAGGTTGATTCACGAAGATGGACAGGAAGTGCTGAATTCCTGGAACATTGAGCACCTACGCCGATTCTACACTTGAACAGCTAAGTACCTAGCCCTGATCCCTTCAATTCTGCAATTTTTGATTATCTATAAAACCCACCTGCAGATTGTATACCTGACCCCCCGACGAGGCTCGGGGGCTTGGAAGCCTTCCCGAGAAGTATCGCCAGCCGCATTGATCCCTTCTCACGCAGTTACCCTCATGGCAAAGTCTGAGCGGAGCAGCCCTTAATTAAGGGTTTCAGAGAAGTTGTGTTGCCTACTGTGCTTGAGCTTCTCGGGGGCTCACTCATTACCCGCTTCAACTGAACATGGTCGGCTCGGCCCCGAGTCCCTCAGGTAGTGACTTCATTCCTATCCGGGGCTGGCTGGGGTCGGGCTGACCGTGTTTCGGTCAAGTGCCGATGAGTGAGCTCGGGGCTCCAAAATGTCTCAATCTTGTGTATATAACTAAGACGCCATGAGCTCAACTTGGGCCACCCGGACAATGTCTGTTGATGGCCTGACTCACTCTACTTCGAGGGTTAGACAAACAGAGATCGCACGGATGTCGATGACCTCGCGTTCACCCGATGCATACACAACTAAGTGACTTTGCTTGATCGAATGTTGCGCCCTTGAAATGGCCATCGGGCATAGGCGGGATCATCCCGCCAGCTTCCACCACTTAGTCATGAGAGTTATACGCATATCGAGTGATCGCCGATCCTCCCCTGTCTTCCTATTTGTCCTGCACTCGGCTAAGTCGATCTGCGTAGACTGAGGAAGCCTTCGGATCTGTCTGTTAAGGCCCGAAGAACACTCGACATCGGAGGCCAGTCAGAAGACAAATAGAAGGTTGTCTCCTCGTGCTCCAACCCGCTATGAAGGAGAAGGATCTGCCTGGAGTTTGATCGGTAGGCCTTAGGACTTGGTCTATTGACGGCCGAGATTGCTTGGCAGGATATACTCCTCCTCGCGAATGTCCTAGAAGTTTGACTGGAAGCCTTCTGGCCAATGGTTCATAGACGGCCTTGGTCACTCGATGCAAGCTATCCTAAGGTGATAGCCCTTCCCGAGTTTTGACTGTTTCGCCCTCCGAATTCGGATCATTGAAGGACGAGGTCGCTCGGACAATCTGTCTCATAGCGGTGTGTTGGGTGTCCAAGAAAATATAAAAAGCTACTCTGGACATATTGCGAGTCAAAGGAAAAATACAAAGAAGACTAACAAAGGTTTTCTTCATTTCTCACGGGGTGATGATCATACATAGGGCCCGAGGTCCCCCTAGCATATAGCAACATCGATGTGTCGATCTCCTTTACTATCGATTCCACTGACCAGGCCAAGGGTGTGCACATGCTGGGATGATTGGAACAATAAGGCCAAAGGTTTTTCTAACCTATAGGACCATGTTGCTCACAACTTATCCGCCGCCGACTCTACGAAAGCGTAGATATCGTTGACGTCACCCGACTCGACGCCGGCAGGCCACCCCTCGGCGATCGCGTTGATGTCCTCCCGGGGGTACAACTTCTGTACAACGTCAAGGACGTGCGTCACCGCCATCTTGGCTACCCCCTGAGCATAGCGCCGGAGAAGTTCCCGGCCACTCAGTAGACGCGTCTGAAGCACGCTGTCGTTCGGGATGAGCGATGACGTGCCTAGATCGATCTCGGTGAGGAGTGTTTGGGCCGCCTCCAAACAGATTTCCCATCACCGGTCGATCGTCTTCAAGCTGTCCCTGAGTCGATGAAGCCATCGACCAGCTCCCGCCAATTGGCCTGGTCACGAAACAGGTTGGCTGAAGCACACTCCTACTTTGAAAGCAAAGGAATTAAAGAGGATGGTACTTACGGACAGCCTCCGCCCGCGTGGCCTGGTCCTTGGCCATTTTGGCCAAGGCTTCGTCCCTGGCCGCCTCGGGGGCCACCAACTTCCCCTCCAGCTCAGCCGTCGCCGCCTCCGACGCCGACGCCTTCGCCTTCGCGTCGTCAAGCGCCCTGGTCAAGTCTCGGATGAGGGCTTGGGTCTGCTATGAAGTGGCCGCAGCCACTTCAGCTCCGCCAGCAAATGACGGCCCGACCATGATGCTCACCTGGTGAACGCTGTGAACTTCACAGCACCCTAGAGTGCAATCTTGGGGGGCCGTCTTGATGCTTGCCCGCCCACCTCCCCGTGGACGCTCGGCCTAGCCTCTGCGGAAGCAGTTAGCTTTCGCTTCCCTTTCGGCTCGGTCGTTGTGACAGGAAGGCATATCTCCACAATCTCCAGCTTTGGAATAATTCCAAATTACTACCACTACATCAACACCTGGCAGGTGAAGCTCTACTAGAGGAATGGAGGAAACATTCAAGCAAGGGAGTAAGGTTAAGCCTACCTACCGCTGCCGGTTCTTAGGGCTCCCAATCAAACTCCAACCTTCACTGGAACTCGGCGACGAGGCCATGAGCCTAAGACCGCTTAGAGGAAGAAGAAGGTTGCAGAGTGGAGGCGGGAGAACTGAGAAATTTTCTCTTCCTCAAAGTGGAGAAGTAAGATGGCATAAGAGAAGAGCCCGCTGCGATGGGATTTATATAGGGAGATGGGGATGGGCTCGCCGACATGGTTTTCGAAAAATGTGCAACGTCATTTATGGCCAGCGCAGAACATACGAAGCATCTCTTGCCCATCCAACTCCTTAGCTTGACACGTCGACTTCGGATAAAATCTGGGCCGTCGGATCTTCGAAAGGACGAGTGGCGTCTTCACAACTTCCATCGTCCACTCTGAAGAGCTCGTCGAAAGGTCACACCACCTTTCCCATTTCAACTATCAGCGCTGCCTGACACTTTGGAAAGGGTGGGATGCCAAAAGATTCGATGTGATACAGCGACGCCCCCAATCCTCGTGCCATATTCAAGAAGTAGCAGAGAATGTCAGAAGACTTTGGTTTGATACTAGCAAAACCCCATTTGGGTTAGGTTCTTCTCGACTCTAGGCAGGCTTCCAAGTTAGCCCTCGGTTGAGGTCGGGACTACCGTGTGCCCTCCGGCAGTAGTCTCGACCATAACCATGTTCTTCGCCGCCCCAAGGGCGGTGACCTTGACGACTCGAGTGTGGGCTTCCGAGCTAGTCCACAAGTGAGGCCGGGGCTACCTCGAGCCCCAGGGCCTGTAACCCCGAACACCTCACCCATCCTCACCGCCTTTGGGCGGTGAACTCTCCAACTCGAGGGTGAAGGCCAAGTTGCCTCCCCTCGGTCGAGCGTGGAGCGCCAAACGCCCGGGCGGACTGTTCGTCTCGGCTAACCCCTTTTGGTGGACCTCGAGCATCGCTTGGATCATCGGGAGATTGGCAAAACGCTCTTGATGATTTGACCCTAGGCTCAGATGTGCCATCCGACCCTAGGCTCGGGGCTAACACTGCCAGTGCACCTAGGCGGTGCACTGCGGAATATCGATTCACAAGAACTGTTAGGGATCGACACCTTGAAAGAAAGCTTGACCATAAGACCGAATGTTCCATTCGCCCTTAGGCTCGGGGGCTACACCTGGCAGGTGCACCTACCAAAATCTTGGCTCGAAAATTTGAGGATTACTTAAAGACAATAATACTCTAAAAGAACTCTGACCCTAAGGATGGATGTTTCATCCCTCCTTAGGCTCGGGGCTGTTGTGGGAGCTGTCACCCCGAGGTGCCTCAAAAACCCGGATTGAACCCCAACAGAAGTCAAACCGAGTGTCCTCGGAATGTGACCGAGAGCCCGACCCCCCCCCTCCCCCCGGGGTCGGGCATGCCGGCCTTCCCCCGAGTCCAACCTCGGCCCCTTCTCTCGACTCTGACTCGTCGCCCGACCTCGAGCATCCTCGGGAGAAAACTTGGTAGGCAAAGAGGAAGAGGAAGGAGACAGCTCGGCAGCATCTGACACCACCTGGCAGCACAGGAGCAGGGTCCCAAGGCTGGCAGAAGCACAAGACACCCACGGTGTATAGGACCTAGCAGACCAGCATGTACTTTATTAGATATTCTTTGTACCCCACTGTTAGTCTCTCTTTGTCTTAGCTTACTTGGCCCCCAAGTTCATCTGTTCCTGCCCCTCTTGAGAAAGGGAGGGCAGGGGGGCCAAGAGGGGGATCCCAGATCCAACTTCTCCATTCCCTCTCACGCTTGTAACTCTTGTTCATCATCCACCCCTGAGAAAGAACACCACACACACTGGACGTAGGCGTATTATCCTTCGGGAGGGCTGAACCAGTATAAGCCCTCACGTCTTATTTCTTGGCTCATTAGGATTCGAGTCGACCATCGGATCGATCGGAGGACAGCATCTCTACCAAACTCTCATCTACCTCCTCGGGGACCCTCCTTGGTGGACTGTCGACCCACCCGTCAACAGTCAACAGAATGTACTTTCACTTGTGACAAATCCATGTAGGAAGGTTGTAAATGGTGAGCAAAATTGTCCAGGTGTTGTGTGAGTTGCTTAGGTCACCAAATGGGTTCATTCTGTCTGTGCTCGACACAAACTTTACATTTCTAGGATCCTTAGCAAATTATGGATGTAGTGAATCAAAGGTCTTCCACTAGCGAGCATCGGTAGGGTGTTGAATCATACCATTTGTCTTCCGGTTCTCTTGATGCCATCTCATCAACTAGGCGCCGTTAGGGTTTGAGAATAGGCGCTTCATGAGATCTTTCACTGGCAGGTACCACATCACCATGGTCGGAATGCTTTTCTTTGTATGCGCTGAGGAATTTGGGTCGACAACCTCACTATCAGAGGACCCGTTACCAATTTGTACTAACTTGTCCCACATGTTGGGCAATTGTCCAAGTCGGCATATTCCTTACGATACAGTACACAGTGATTTACACATACATGAATATTTTGAACACCTAGAGATAGTGGACATATGAGTTTCTTCGCTTGATACGTGTTGGATGGCAGAAAGCTAGGCTTAGGAAGCAAAACTCTCTAGAGACTCATCAAATTGTTGAAGTTGCTATCGAACCGTCCGTGCCTAGCCTTCAATCTGAGAAGTTCAAGCACCGAACACAACACTGTATAATCCTTGTCACATCCCTTGGATTCGTCGTAAGGAAGATCCTTCGCTGATTTCTATAACGCCTCCCAATTGTCTAACCCTCTTGATGTACCCATTAGTACCCCTGGTTCAGCATGGTGCAGCATATACTCCAGATCAAAATCAGCCTCTAAATCATCACTACCAGAGATACCAAATTCGTCCATCATATCACGGGCCATGTCCTCAATTGTAAAATCTTCTGCCGCATCTAAGGAAAAACAAGTCTCTTCAGGAACATTGATTTATCTGTGGTAGGTTCAAACCTTGTAATCATCCTTAAATCCATGCTCCACTATGTGCCCTAAAATTTGAGTGGGATCTTTCAATAATTTTTTATTCTTGCAATCAAAACACGAACAAAATATGTCCCTCCTATTCTCCCTCAAAGCATGTGCCTTAGCCTGATAAACAAATTCTGATGCTTCCTTCATGAACGTCGGATGAGTTCTCAGCGTCTCGTACATCCATGCCCAATCCATCTATACATAATTATAGTACAAATAGAATTAGAGTGTAGGTGTTTTCCACAAAACATGAAAAAACAAATATCTCCTAAAAACCAACATTACATTAAAGTAGTATGCACTAGTGATTACAATAAAAATTTGATTACCTAAACATTATATTTGAGCTAAAATTTGCAAAAAAAAATTGCTCAACAAGTCAATTTCCAAAATGTAAAATTTGTCACATTGCACCAATGAAATTTGAAATAAATGGAGGCAAATGAAAGAGGAAATCAAGTATGTAATCTACTGTTAGTGATATGCCGTAGAGGCAACATGAAGATGTTGGATATCATGGTCAATGTTTATGTGTCAAGGAATAAATTATTATTCTGTTCCATGAAATTGACTACTTGTATTGATCAATAAGTATGTGACTTATTCATGAGACTCTTTATGTATGAATCTATTTCCAAATGTGTCGGAGATGCCCCGGACCTTCCGTTGTATTTGCAATACGAGTCGAAACGCTTCAGCTCATATGACAAGTACAACGAAACATCTGAGGTCCCGAGAGAGGGATAAGTGAGACATTGCTGGGCCTTTAGCCTGCCAGTCAACTTCAGCCTGAATTGTGTCCGTCAAACCACTCGAAGGTGGCGACCAGATGTATTACATACTCAGGAGACGACAAAAATGGTTAAAGATCTACAATGTCTCAATTATTCCTAACTCATACTCGTGTGAATCTAACTCCCAGGATGTGCGCTAGATTCACACTTTCATCACAAGCATGAATATACATAGCAAATACACTTAAATTGAGTAGAACATAAAAGATTACAACAATTAGATAATTACATAGGCCGACCAGCCAAATAAATATATATTCAGAGTACAGCGAACAGCAGTGGCTTACTATCCATTCCACAAGCACACTGACTAGGGGTTTACCCCATTAAATTCTCATCCTAGAAGAGCAAACGAGCACCCGCATCACTCAGTAGCTAAATCTAAATCCTGCAACAAAAGGGTTATACCATTCGCAAGTGTCCGTATATTATTTGGGAATAATGTACTGGCAAGCACACAATCAAAACCTACATACATGACAGCTCTAAATCAAAGGAATGGCTACTTGTGGTTTAAATTTCAGCATAAGGCTAGTTTTGGTTCGCAAGTATTTTACAACGTGGTTTTTAACAAAACAATTTCAGCAAACACCAAACTTTATTAAACAGGGCATGGCTTCATCAAAAGTTTACATACATAGATATACTTTAGCATCTTACTCATGTCGGGGAGTAAGGCAAAAATTATTGCTCAAAACATCATCAGTTTTGGCACAAAACACTTCTTTTCAAGAACAATTTAGAAAACACAAGATCTAAAATTTATACCCATAGCATATCATTATGTCTCTCATGACCGTGAGCACGGCTAATCGATTAGTTTTATTAACTCTGCAGAGTTTGTACAGCTTTACCCACATGATATGAACACTCTAGTTTGTTTCGAGTTTGCAAGACTCTATCACACTCTTCACGTTGAGTGCAATCTAGAGGTCATAACGTAGTCTTTACACTACTTAGTCTCTAGCCTTGCACCAGCACGATATGTGTTTCTTCCATCCTAGGTCATACTGAAAATGTGACCTAGAACCGTTAAGTGGCGGGCCCACGCCTTAACATAACGCCGTGGTGGCGGACACGACAGGAACCCACCCATGTAGCACGATATCGTTGTATTGGACAGACTTAGTCGCCTAAACTACCACGACAAGGTAAATAGAAAGTTCCTCTGGGTTATCCAAACCCATACACTTCGGCCTACCATTATGCAAGGCTAGGTGCTAAATAGATTACTCGGCTAAGACTATCTCATACTAGCACATGTGGATGTATGGTACACAATGAATGACATGTAGTTCAGTCCTTAATCGACTCGGGCAAACACTCCCCCTATCGATATACGAATACATCAATCGCATACCACTTGCCGCCCAAGTCAAAAAATTAAGTTTTGACTTTGTTTCGCAAATATTTGGGGTTTCTCCCCTTCCAGTTCAGAACACACAAAAGGTTTTCCAAAGAGTTTAGGAAACAATCCATGCCCATAGTTGGATTAATTCTAAGCAAGGCTAAGCATATCACTTTCATAAAGCATAGCATAATTTCATATGAGTTCTTTAATTTATTTCCTAGGGTTCAAAACAGCAAGGGAGTATTTTTAAAAGGTTACATGCAAATTTTCTGGATATCTCTACCAAACTTATTTTTAAAGCAACGTTACAGGAAAATACGCATGCAAGAATTTCACAAACAAAATACATTGCCCAAAAATATGGGTTCAATGTGTTCAAAGGAGGGGCAAGAACTTGCCTTGGTTTGGAAAAAATGTTAGTACACCATCCACTTCTTTGTTTGCGCGATCATCTAAGCAAAATATACGGTATGCAATTAAAATACCGAAAACAGGCGAAAATCAAAAATACTCTAAAATGCATGATTTTCACATATTAAGTAGCTACTGGTCTAAAATGAATTTGGGTGAGATAACTTCCAATTTATATTACTCCATTTAAGAGTTATGTATTTTAGAAGTTTTATCGGGTCGTATCGGCTTAGGGTTAGGTGATGTTTGGACAGGGCTTCTAAACTTAGATTTTTACTAGTTTGACTTCACAGAGGTGTGGAGAAGTGTTCTCTAGGGCTAATTCAATTTGTTTCATAATTTTTAGAGTTATTATGAATTTCTTAGGCGTTTTAACAATTTACGACAGGTTCTAGGTCTTTAGGGTTTTTGGGTCCAGAACCTATTTTATTAGCTATGGATGAACAAAATGAATGATTTTGTTAACCTATTTAGTCTTAGTTCATAATTTTAGAATTTAGGTCATTCTACCATGTGTTGTGTAGACTAGAGAGGATTCTAAGTTAATTTTCTTTAGCATATTAACCTAGGAAGTGATATATGAGCTAGGTGTGCTATGTTTTTTGCAACTAAGGATAGATCTTAAGGTTCCACTGGTCCATCATGTTTTTTAAATATTCAGTTAGGGCTAGGGTATAATTTATACCTACATCTATGCATACACATATATATAGTGCTTAATTTGCCTATGGTGATTAGCACCTAAGTTAACTATTTAAAGCTTTCCTACATTTTAGTACATGGATTGCCACATTTTATTTTACCTACATATAGTTCACTACTTGCTGATTTAATAGAAACTTAGTTCAGCCAAAATGGATTAAAGATGAATTTACTACAAATTTTATAAATCGATCGGTGCATAATAGGGTTTATTTCTTACCTAAATGTTTAAGTGATGTTGCTACACAGTAACTCATATTTTTATTTTATAATTAGAAAGTACATACTTTGATGGTCCTACAGAACTTGGGTTTACTCAAAAAGGAGTTAACATGAATTTTAAATAAATTTCTAAAGTTCAGCCTACCTACAATTCATCATTTTACTTGTCATTAGTTTTAAGGGTATTTGGCACAAGGTAACTACCTGTTTTTATTTTTCCTAAATAGAGGGTGTGAGTTGTGGAATCTACAGAATTTTAGTTTGTCCAAAAGTGAGTTGAATTGAATTTCCTATGGATTTTATAAGTTTGTGCTAGCCCTAGGTATGATTTTCTTTATTTGAATTTTAGAGGTAAAATTGGTATAGTGAAGGCCATGTTTTATAATTCTAAGTTCAAGTTCATCATCTAGGGAGTCTACAAAAATTTGTTTCACTCAAAAATGTGTTCAAATGAATTTTGTGTGAATTTTGTAAGTGATGGTTTGTTTTCTGTGAGAAGAGGCATTTTTTTGCTCTTAATTTTGTGTTTCTCCTGTGCGTGGGGCCCATGTGTCAGAGGCAGTGGGTTTTGAGGGAGAGATTTTTGGCGCCCAAAGGGTGGGGTCCGGCTGTCAGCGTCTGGCTATTTCGCAAGTAGGTTCCTGGAGTCCTTGACAATAGAACCCGAGGTCCTTGGCTCGTGTGAATTTAAATCTTTATTAAGAGTCCCTTAGTTTTATTTTATTTATATATAGACCCATGGGTCCACATGTCATACAAGTAATTTTTACATAGAAAACCTTACAAGTTTTAAACTCTTCCTAATTGATTTTTTGGCGCTAATCATGTGGGCCCCGCTTGTCGGTGAGGTAGCGGCCAGGGAAGGCAGAGCTCACCGGCCGGGGTTCCTTCTCGGCCTTACCGGTGGCGAAGGGCGGTGATTTAGTGGGAGCTTCCAAAACGAGAAAGGTGGAGAGGGTGGAGGCGAAGCCATCGATGGTTGTCTCGACGTCTGCGATGACCGATGTGACGCCGGCGGCGAGTACAGGCGGCGATGCGGCTTGGGTGGTGGCGCATAACGTGTTGCGGTTTGATTTAGTGCAAGATAAAGCATGCTTGAGGGTCCATAGGGGTCATGGGTACTTACCCGATGGCGTGTGCATGTTGGCGGGGCTTGGTCATCGTTGGCGGCGCGAGGGAGAGGTTTGGCGGCGGCGGGGAGCTTTGGGTCAATCCTCGCCAGCTCACCTCGGCCTTTGATCTGTCAAGAGGAGATGAGGGATGGCTCAACGATGCCCCAAGGAAGCTATTGGTGCGAGGAATTTGATTCTAACTCACTGGAGAGGGTAGAATTGGAGATGGCGCTCGGCGGCCGGAGTTGGAGAAGACGAAGTCGATCTCCTCCCTCGGTGGATGATCTTCAGGGATTTTTGAGGGGTTTTGGCCGTGGTGGAGCGACGATGGTGGTGGCGCGTTGGCTTGGCTTGGCTTGGCCTGGTCGGAGTTAGCGGAACGGCGACGGCGATGAAGCGGCGGTGCACGTGCGCGTCCCAAAGCGACGGTGGCGAGATCCCCGTTCCCGTGGCTGTGATGCACGAAATGTAATGGAATCAGAAAATAAATGAGTCGGCATTGAGTGCAGAGGGTGGAACAGGGACGTGACGAGTGCGAGCGCTGTCCGATGGTGAATGAGGTTGTCGTCTTCTTCATGGCCGGCAGTGAGCTTGAGGAGGATTGAAAAGGTAGATGGCGCTCTCTCTCGGTTCTCTCAGCATTGGATTGAAGAATGAGGAGGGGCGATGCGTTCTCGGGGTGTTAGAGGTGAGCTCGGCGCAGCCACGTCCTCGGACACGCGTCGAGCACGCTGGCGGCTCAATCTTCGGCGCTCTCCCTCTGATCTGCTTGTTTCCCAGTCGGCTCTGGTGTGTTCCAAGTGGTGGAGACGGTTTGCACCAAGTTGAATCAAGTCCGTGCAGCTGCCATGTGGGGCAAGGGCATGGCAAGCTAGGTATAAGAGAGAGGGATGGGTAAAGAAAGGAGTATACATTGAGTTTAGCTTAATTTCCGAATTATTTTCCCCCTCCTAAATTTGCAGCCCTATAGTTTAACCTGTGGTCATGGTAAATTCATGAAATTTTTACTGGAGGTATTCAATCATCCCTAGGTTCTATTTTCTTCCGTCTCACTCAAAAATACTTAGTGGTTGTTTTCAGAAATTCCACAAAGATAGGGTGTTTTGGGACTTGTTTAAATTTTTAGAGAGCCTAACCAGTGGGGAAAAATTCTAGAAAAATTATATTTGTTCATGTTAATTAACCTAGTATTTTAATAAATTATTTTCTATATATACTTTTGTGCATTTTAATGATATTTTAGGCAAGTTGTCACTTTTACCGATTAAGGATATTAATTAGCCTAATTTTTGTCTGTTTTGTCTAATTTGTTTGGGGCATCAAACCTAGTTTTTAAATTGCACAAAAATTATGTTGAACTGATCATAATATTTGACACCTACATGAATTTTTCCATAATTTTATCTTGCATGGATTGTTCTATAAAAATTAGGGTACATTTTCTTTGTTAGGTGTCCCATCCTTGTATAAGCATCTAATTTGATTATGGGGTTCATAATAATTTTTTCTTGAGCTGAGGAGATTACCATATGATGAAATGAGGGTTTAAAGTCCAGATGCACAAAAAGACTTATTGTCAAAATATGTTTTATGCATATGCATGTACACATGTATGTGTGTATCCATCTTCCAAGTTAGAAATGAAAAAGGTTTCCTTTTGTCCTCTAATGTTAATCATGCCATTAGGTTGAAATATCTCACCCTAGTTAGAAATGAAAATTTTTGGTTCACAAAATTAAGAAACTTTATTTTCATTTGGTTTGGACAAAAATTATTTGACCCTAGGTTTTGGGTATGTGACAAAATGATCCCTGATCATATATCATATCAATGGAACGAATACGATTCTAAGATTAGCATGTCTATTGATTGATGATCATGTCTCATGGATCATGCTATGAAGATACCAAATCAATAAATGTGAACACATGTTAGAGAACATGTTGTTGGATAGACCCACCTTGAGACACTACAGGGAATTGATGTGTCATTAGTTGGTCTCAAGTAGTGTTGGTGCAAAGTCCTTAGACTTGAGATCATCATGGATTCCAACATGTGTAGTAGCTTACTTAGGGACTACCAAACGCTATTCCATAACTGGGTAGTCATAAAAGTAGTCTTCGGGTTTGATATGAAACATGTAGTGGGATGTGAATGATCAAGATGAAATTTTTCCCTCCTATGGGAGAGATATCTCTGGGCCCCTCGATGTAATGGATTATGGAAACACATGGCCATGGCGAGTTGATTGAGGAGTCAATCAATAGATATGTAATCCATTGCGAGATCGAGTGAATGATTAAGCTACAGATAGGATGGCACGAGTCTTGCCTATAGCTTAATTGATATCGTGAGGCAAAGGAATTTATGCACACATTATAGGGGTTCAGCCATTTTGATCTTCTTGTAGACTTTGGTGTCAATACGTTCTACTAGGGGCCGCTGTTGACGGTTGGCCGAGAAGCGTTTTCGGGTCGGAACCAAGTCTGCATGAACCTACAGGGTCGCACACTTAATGGGATGGAACAGGTATTCGAGTTTGACTCGGGTATGGCTCAGTTCGGATAGGGATCCGATCGAATATAGAGTCCCGATGGGCCTTTAGGCCCAGTCAGACAACTCTATATAAGGAGGGCAAGGGGTGGAGATCAAGTGGTGCAACTTCTTTAGTCGAATCAAGTTCTCCACGAGCAAACCCTAGCCGTCGACTTCGAACCAAACCCTAGTCGTGCATCGCGTGCTAGTACACGGGTGTTCCGCGTTCCTTCCCTGGATGTGTGGATATCGGTAGAGACATCTCTACGTTGCGGTGTAAATCGACGACATCAGAAGATCCCCGAGTTCCAACTAGCCGACCCCTTTATTCGGTAGTTGGAAGTCGGACAGATCGGGTGAATCGGCACGGCGTTGACGAGACCGAGCGAATCGGGTCGAGGTCAGCGTGGTCAGCGAGGTTGGGCGAGATGGTTGAGGTCGGCGAGGTCGGGAGAGGCGGTCGGAGGTCGGCAAGAGTTCCTGACGTGCGTACGTTGGATCGGCTACTCCAACGTAGTTTTTTCGCTGCACTTCACATCACTTGGTAATAATCTATAGACCCTTACTTGCAAGCTTTCCTGGATGGCACGGTAGAAAATTTTGTTTTATCCTATCATAGCCTACGCTTTATCCTTCACCTTCTATATGGAGCTCAAGCAAAGATTTCAAGTTGAAAACCTCCTCCCTATTTGTTGCTTCGTTTGGAGAGAGAAACGTCAGATTCAAATGGTTGCAGCTTGGGCTTTTGGTGGGATATATGATCGATCATCACATGTGGGCCTCTTAAGGGGCCACATGAGATAATGCATTATCGCATGCGGCCGCTTAAGATGCCCACATGCAATAATGGCCATATTATCGTAGACGGGCCTCTTAAGTGTCGGGGACCGGTTTTTAGAGGCACGGGCATTTATGACCCGCCTACAACCTAATGGGGGCCTCATACAGAAAAATAATTTCTGTAGTAGTGGTTTGAATTCCTGAATACTAAAAAAATGCAATTGCTTGGTTTTGATGTTGACCTTCACTGTAAGCAGCCATCACTTAGAGCATTTATGGAATGCCTTATTCTTTTTATGTGTGTATTCCTATCTCATAAGAGGTAGACCAAACCATATTTTTTGTATTTTAGGATATCTAATGGAGGTTATATGGGACTTTTGGTGTTTTTTAAAATGAGTTTTGGTGTAGTTGGCAAGTTGCCAAAGCTTTTTTTGGTTTTTAACATTTGTGGCTAACAGGTAATGTCATCTTACTTTCTATTGCATATATGTGATTCTCGGATAATTACTAGCTAACTTTCAACCGCACGTAGGGCATGGGAACGGCCGGGTGAATGTTCGTGGAAATTGGAAAGGTAAGCTCTCCGTGAGGATGAACTTTCCCGTGAGTAACATGCTCCAAAGTTGTTTTGAATCATTACTTTGTTCTAAAATATGAAATGTATATTAAATCTATCGTCGTTTCTCCTTTACTGTGCAAAACAGTCGCATGGCACCAACTTATGCGGATACTACGTCTGCGACTACATTCACTGCTTTGTGACCGATGTCACAACTATCGACGATATAGATGTGCGTATAACAGCCATTCATACATTACGTCTCGATTTCTTATTCACTTCATATATTTATTTCTCGTTTATTCGAATTAATGACAGTTTATGCGAGTAAGAGACAACATCCCCTACAAGACTTTCATACAAGCTGCTCAGGAAGAATTGATGGGATTTATAAACGAGCAGATCATTGATCCCACGGGGGAGTTCTACTTTCATTTAAGTAACTTAACCACCGGATACACAAAATAGATAATTTTTTGTAACATACGAAATATATGTGGATATTGTACATATGTGTACATATTTTGGTAATATATTATATGTATATATTTCCTTTCTTAAGTTCATTTATATGTGTGAACCTTATATATTTATACATATATATAATATATATGTATAAATATATATGTGTAAAATATGTATATGTGTAATATAATATATGTGTGTAATATATAGGCAGCAGCACTGCTAGAGAAAGTAGCAAATTAAAAAAATAAAAAAATCCTTAGTCCCAGTTGGAGCCACCAACCGGGACTAAAGATGCATCTCTAGTCTCAGTTATTTTAACCGGGACTAGAGATGACGATCTCTAGTCCCGGATTCGTAGTCCTGGTTTGACAACCGGGACTACTTGGGGTTACCAACCGGGACAATTGAGCCTTTCTTCAGTAGTGTGTACTGAGACAAGCTTTATTGATTTTATTTTAAGACTGTTATGTTTCTCAGTGGCTAGCTCATGTGTTATCATCTAAGCAATTGACATCACATCATAAGTAAGGTACTTAGAGATAGAAATTTAATGTACCTAAGCCGAGTGGTTGAACATAAATAGAGTGCACAACAAAAATCCAAAAGTAGGTTCATGCTACCCTTCACGTAACCAAGTAGTGTGACTCTCTGAAATGCCATAATTCATCCAAAATTATAAAGAACCCAACTAAATACTTTATTTGCACTATTCATATTGTTTTCATAGTGTCTTGTATTGTTTTTCTTGTCATCATGGTGTAACTATGGTTTGGAGCAAGTAAAGTTTTGCGGAAAGAATGTGTAGCACTATTAATTTAGAGACCAAAAGGTAAGTCAAACAACAATGCCTTGATCGTGTCATGCCTATTTTATGGTAATGATTTTCTTTATAAATGCAGTCTTTTTACAAATCATCATTCTTTTACGGATTAATCAATCCCTTGCATGTGGCGTGTAATAGCGCGCCCCAGAATCTAGTGGCAATAATATAACTCGGCTAGAGATCTAACTACTTGAAGTTGAACTATTAGCCAGTCTATTGTGTTGTGTTTAAACTATTCTTGATTTTAATGAACTGAAATAAGTGGTTGGATTGGATTGGGGATTTTGCATTCTACGTTCAGATGTGCTTATTCTTAGCACTTGCTAAAATTTTAGGAATGAGGCAATTCTTGGTTGATTCGAGGAGATAGGAGAAGCCAATGTGAATTCAATGGATAGCGGAGAAAAGATTTTAGATGAAATTCCCATGCTTTCTATGTTCGTTTGCTTTGCACATCAATTGCAGCTCATTTTCGTTTCCATCGCAAACTGCTCCTCTTATGTTCATGGTTTCATTGATATGTCTCATTGGTTGTGACCACAACAAGTGCATCTTCAAAGAGGTTGGAGACTTTGGTTGAAAGTCATTATCACAAACTAGTGTTTGATGCAGAAATTAGCCTTGTTTCCTGAAGGATTTGGAAGGAAAGGAACATCCGTGTCTTCGAGGTGGTGTCCTGTTTGCTGGCTGGAGTGGTGGACAAGATAATTGAAGAAAGATGGACATCGTGAGTGGCTGAATTGGCTGGATCGATCGATGCCTCTATTTGATTAAACTTGCATGTATAGGTGTATATGTTTGTGTATGTATTAGAGTGTCTAAAGCTGTTGTGCAGTCTATGTAAAGCTGTGGCCACAATCTCTATGTAGAATCGGTGTGTGTGACCTCCCAACAATTATATTGTTAGATTCTAGCTTTATGTAATTCCATCCCTAAATCTTAATGAATTTGGACAACGATCTATCGCTGGCCAAGCAAAATATATCCTTTGATAGGCTTGAAAGAGGAGAAACATCCACGGAAAGAGGCTTAAACTGAGAAACCGACCCAGGGATACAAGAATGGGGTTCACATCACATTACTTTGGTCCCTTTGTCTCAAATATGGGAGTCAGTGAAAGAGGACCAATTCAAGCTGCTGGTTTGATTGAAAAAATGGAGTGCTTTAGTTTTTATTTCATTCTAAAGCTTTTGTTAAAGTTGCTTGACATCACAAATGAGATTTGACATGTCTTATAGCGAAAGGATATCGATATTATTCTTACTCTTGTGGATAAATTGTAATTAGTTCGTTCTTCCATCCACTACAACGGTTATGGCCTTCCTCGACGACACACTTCTATTGCAATTTGTTTTGTTTGAATCGCAGCTCTCTCATGATATCAAGCTCTGTTGACCATCATGAAAAAATGGATTAGATGAATTATTTAATTATGTGAAAGAATTTTGTGATGTCAAAGGTGTTCAAGTTCCAAATATGTCTGAAGAAAAATCGGTGATGGGTCGTTCAAGGTGTGATGGATTCATCACCACTAACCTTCATCACTATCGCCGCTCTAAGATTTTCAATGTTGATGTTGACACATGTGCTGAGATAAATGGTTGGTTTGGTGAAGCAACTACAAAGCTATTAATGTTCTTCTCTTGTCTTGATCCAAAGAACTCTTTTTCATAGTTTGATGTTAATAAGCTTACCCGACTTGCTGAAATTTATGACATAGATTTCTCAAACTGTGACCATGGAAAAATACAGAAGCATATTGAGACCTGCATTATTCATGTAAGGAGATCGTGAACTTGGCTGCCAAAGGTTGAAACTAAAAAACATTTGGTTTTCCCCTTGGTCAACAAGCTCATTAAGTTGGCCTTGTTATCACTGGTGTCAACAGCATCTGTTGAGAATGTCCTGTCATCAATAAAAAAATATATTGTATAAATTGTGCCATAAGATCACCAACCGTTGATTCAACCACTTGATGGTGTGCTAACTCGAGCGTGAACTATTCAAAGCACTTGATGGGAGCTACCATTCTTGAAAGGTTTGAAAGCCTAAATACTCGAAAAATGCAATTGCTTGGTTTTGATATTGACCTTCACTATAAGCAGCTATCACTAAGAGTATTTATGGAATGCCTTATTCTTTTTTATGTGTGTATGTTCTTATCTCATAAGAGGTCCATAATTTTTTGTTTTGTAGGGTATCTAATGGAGGTTTTATTGGACTTTTGGTTGTTTTATGACGAGTTTTGGTGTAGATGCAAGTTGTGTTTTTAACATTTGTGGCTATGCTATGTACTATGACAAGCTATATTAATTTTATTTTAAGACTGTTATGTTTCTCAGTGGCTACCCTTCGGGCAACCGACTAGTGTGACTATCTGAAATGCCATAATTGATCCAAACTCATAAAGAACTCAACTAAATATTGTTCATATTGTTTTCATAGTGCTTTATATTGTTATTCTTATCATCGTGGAGTGACTGTGGGTTTGAAGCAAGTTTTGCGGAAAGTATGTGTAGCAGTATTATTAATTTAAAGACCAAAAGGCAAGTCAAACAATACCAATACCACCTTGATCGAATCGTGCCTATTTTATGGTAATGATTTTGTTTTTAAATGCATTCTTTTTACAAATCATCATTTTTAATCGGATAAAGCAAATAACAGAAATAGAAATACACAATTGATTAATTATTTCTTGAGAAGAAAACAAGATTACAACGACACAATGCAGTTGCTGTCTTAAGCCTAGTTAAACACTCGCTTGTGTGTTGTGTGGACCTAGTTGATCCACCAAGTCATAAGAGAGCAGTGAAGACTATCTGCTCGGCAGCATGGACGCAGAGAGCCAAGAAACAGTCCATTGCTTAGAGCGGCGACCATTGCGTTTACTGCTCTGGCGTCGCTCGCGATGGTTGCCAGTTGCTCTGCCACGGGTAGAGCTGCCGCGGCAGTTGACTTAATACAGGGAATCACTTCTGCCAAGCGAGCTGTTCCCCCTTCCTCAACCCATCTGTCTTGCTGCTCCATCCATAATGCAGGGAATCACTTCCACAAACTGTGAGGGCCTGAGCCCATCTAGGATCAATCCATGTTACTTTCATTGTTGACATACACTGATCCTTGAATTATTTTAGGGTCTTCTTGTGTGAAGAAAGCGTCTCACCGTCGTCTTTAAGAACTCAGATATCCACTATGACTGTAATACGTGAAAAACGTGTGTTACTTCAGAAAGCGTGGGAAAATGTCAGCTGCAATGTAGTGGTAATGACCGTAGGTCAAAAATATGCAGAAATCACTACCCCTGCCTGTTAGTATATTTCAAAATTATTAGCCTCTAAGAAATATAAGTACAGTCAATATCATGTGGCCCACTGGCCCAATAAGCGAGATAAAGAAATTCCTAATGAATTATTGAACGTGCATCGATATATCTCGAAATGTGGTTGTTTAAACCTCTTTGCTAGAGCAAAAAAAAATGCGAACATTTGATTATGGAAAAGGTTCGAACAAAAGATACAGTAAGAAACAAAGAAGTGATCCACAGTCAGCATTTGATTAGCCTATTTGACAACTCGAATCAGCTCAGTCCAAACAAAAATGCATTTTATTTTTTCACTCACAATAGGTGGGTGAAAGACTAAGAAGTATGTGGGAATAAAAGGGAAATGGTACAGTTGTGCATAATGTGACACACCGGAAATGCTCCCAAAATCCTTATGTTCCGGAGGGCAAGAAATTGAATCAATACCATTCAACGAAAAAGGGAAAGAGTTTATGCATGCAAACATTACAGGAAATGAGTACAAACACAAGTAGGATTGAAACAAATCTGAAGAACTGCGGGGTTTTGAAAGAAATATAAGAGAAGCATGCCATTCTAAAAAGAAGTCCCCTAGCTACATACAAACATAAACACGCAGAAAAAGATGCATGTCAGAGGGAAGAAAAGATGACCCATCTGCATACCTTGGCCTTAACTAATGAGATGTTCTATCTCATAAGAAGTTGCTACAATTTTTGGAACATTACATAGCTACTACTGCTGCTGAAAAGGGTTCAAACCTTCAACAAAAGCAAATGAAAAACAAACAGCTGAGTAATATAGTTTTGCTCACATTTTTGTAGTTCTCTGGCCAAGCAAAACTCAATGGCCAGGTCCTTCCTTTTATAGGCAACGGCAACAGTAAGCAACTTCCATTGGTGCACTAGACAGGGTCCATGCATGCACTTGGATGAAGGAAGCATGGGCCTCTGGCCTCTGCCCTCTGCACAGTTCTTGCGGCAAACATAGTGAATGGTAGTTGCACTAAACTACCATTCTGAAACTTGCGTGCCTCTTTAATTTTCCAGCAACATAGGAATGGCAAATGTCACAGAGCAATTCACTGCAGCCTGCAGGCTACAGTTACTCCAACATTTCAGTAATTCATTTCTTGTACACTCAGTACTGCTCACGTACCACTTCAGTTTTGTTTTGCATACTAGCTAGTGGCTAATTGGCTACCAATTACAAAATCGATCTATCTTTCTGCTGGGTCCTAAAATTCTGTAGAGACCTGACTAGGGATAAACCAGACCAGCAAATCAACCATAGATACCATGTAAGTTGAAACTACTCAAGGTGAAAAGGAACCAAACTAGCTAGTCCAATTGCATAAATCAAAGCGAAACTGATCTTATCTAACACGCCATGCTGGTGTTACAACCAATGCTAGAGATTCTAAAGTCCAATATGTTCATTAACATAATAGAGCATGAAATCAGGGTAGCAAGCTAAGGCTTGCTGCCGGTAAGGAGCAGAATGAATCTGGTGTAGTAGTGCAGAAGGATATCACTTATGCTAAGCGGCATCATTATATGGTAACTCGCAAGCAGCCATATGATTCTTTGACTTCGCCTTGCCAAGCATCTCAGCTACTGTCCTGCAGCGACACTGCTTTCCAGGACGGATGACATCCCCATAGACAGCCATCTCAATCACATCAAGTTCCTTATCTGACAAAGAAAGAACACTATCAGACTAAACTTGCATGTCATAAGAAACTACCATGGAAGGTTTTTCATGCTAAATAGAGTTGGCACAACAGTTATGCTCGATTAGAGATTCAGTTGGAACTCCTGATTCAGGGACGAGAAGACAATTTAAGATCACAAATAAATAAGTGCAGTTCAAGTATATTATGAGTTGAAACTTTTATCCTCTGACCAAAGCAGCAGAATTTGCCAAAACAAACTCATCAAATGGATATTATCTGAAATTATTCGCTTACTTTTGCAAGGTCATACTTGTTTTGATGTTTTATGGCTAGTTCAAAAAGTACAATTTTATAGCATCTTGCTTATGGACAAATGCATCATGATCCTAATTCTTCACAGTAACAAAGCAACTTTTCAAAGCTACTGTTAATAATGGAGCAAGGAATGAACAAGTTTACAGAACTAGGTTACAAATGGCCAGTGCCTACCATTATCTGAGCATTTGAAATGGCCTTCAAGACCTCCAAGTGAAGAGAAGGCATTGCAACCATAAATCTTGGATATAGGAAATGAATAAGTACATATAAAATAAAAGAAGAAATTCTGTGAATTAATTATGGAAAATTTTGCCACATCGTCTACCACTCTAGCTGTCAAATAGCATGACCAAGTTTTCAACGTTTTCAGTAAATTCAGTATGGACTCCAGTAGATCAAATTTCAAAATTGAACTGAAGTAAAAAACAACAAAAATGAAAATCTCAGATGGCTCAAAGGTAACATGATGTTTTATAATGATAACAGTGAAGTGCTATTTCTCCACCTCTTCTAATTTAGTTTCATTTCTTCAGAGAACATCAAAACATGCACACAACCATTAATATGTGTCACATAACAAAACATCTATCACCATCCATCTATACCCTTTATTTCCAAAGGAACCAGCATACCAATTGTCATAAAAGCATGTACACAAGACCAATGACATTATGAAAAATCATACATTGCAACTTGCAAGTTGTTTGTTCTGTTAAAAATAAGAAATCAGAGGAAAAGCTAAAAGATCCGAGGGAGTAAATGAATCGAAATGTTGATTAACTCACCAGTGAACTTGATATCACAAGAAAATCCCCGCATTTCTGCTTGCTCTATCCATGCTTTGTCAGATTTTGACCGGTTCACCCTTGTTTGAAGGATCTGGCAATTGTCAACAGTAGATTCCCCTCCTAAAGCATGATCAAACTTCAATTCCAGTTCCAGAACAACCAATGTGAGAATATCTGAGTATAACAGAAAACAAATTGTACGAATGATAGAGAAATAGACCAAGGATTGGAAGATGTTTTTGTTAAAACCAAGTGTCCAACCTACAAAGTAAAGTAGGGACAACACTTGATCCCCAAATTTGGCACAATTTGGATGAATAGGCATCAATTTTCAGACCAGGTAATTATAAACTAAGGGATGCTAACAGCAGAATAGTAAAAGATATCAGTATAAAGCTGGGAATCTTTTTTTTACCGTAAAAGCTGGGAATCTTAATAGCGTTAAACACAATATTCTCAGCATTGATTCTAAAGGGCCTTTCTCATCCGCAAAAGATAGTTTCCAGGATGAGGACCTGAATATTTTTAAGTTGGATCCTTCCACAACCAATGTGAGGTCCAACAATCTCGCCTTCACATGTTTGTTCTCCTTCACCACATACCTACAGTCTCTCAGATCAAAGACCCCATATCCACCCACCATTTATAGCATTCACACATTAATGTTCTCATGCCAGTTTGTTGAAACGAAATGCCTTTCCATCCCAAAAACTAGCCTACGAAGTGGGACTGTTCCAACATCAAGATCAGATTTTGGTAATGCCAATAAATAGTATGTGTGAAGTTACCAAAGGATTGGAGTAGAAATCTTGCAACTTGCAGTTTTGCAGGCATTAGTTTGAAAACCACACGTGCACTCCCTACATGGAGTATTATGTTAACAGTTCATAGTTAAATTACACAAGCAAAGGCTATATAAGTAAAGAAACAAGTAAAGGAAAAAAAGACCTCCATGTACCAAGTCTTAGCTTAATATTCATAGTTGTTTCAGCCTTTATAACAAATAACTGATCTGAACCGTATATTAGCTAATATCGGTGCTGATATAAATACTCACGAATGATAGAGATCCAAAGAAAAATACTCATTTCTTACTTAACATGGATTGCTAAATCTTAGTAATGATATTGTTGCACAGCACATCTTTATGGATTGAGAGAAGGCATCTCCCCTTAATTTAACTAAACATAAATGATTTGCTTAGTCAAAATAAAAGAAAACATACGACATTACAGAATCCAACTATCATCTACAGACCCACAGGAGATTAGACCAAAACTTCTCCATCTGAACTAACCTGTAAAGTCAGTTCCAAATTTAAACATCCCAAGCTTGTGGATGAACTCACAGATTCTAACTATCATCTACAGACACACAGGATTGAGACTAAAGTTCAGTTCTAGCAGAATGTAAATCTAAATGTTCTTCTGAATAAAACAAAATGATGCTCATCTGCGGATGAACCCAACCCAACTCAACGCCAACATCTCCAATACCTAATCGAGCAAAAATAGCCCGAGTATCCAACATTCCAACTATATTGCGGCCAAAAAACGCATCAGAACCCTACAGATACTAACTGGACAGATCGACTACCGCCACCTCTTCAAACAATAAACGAAGAGATCGGGTATTATCCCTAAATCGAGTTCGAGTGGGCAAGAAGGAAGGGACGCACCTTTGGAGAAGGGGACGATGTGGTCGTACTCGTAGCAGAGGCAGCCGTGGCAGCTCCAGAAGCGGCGGCACACGACGTTGCCGGCGGCGTCCTGCCGCCAACGCTCCGGGTGCCGGCCCATCACCACCGCCGCCTTCCGCCAGCACGCCGACCGGGTCTTCTCGTCGAAGGACCTCGGCCGCTCCTTTTCCCTCGCCGCCGAGCTCCCGCCGCCTGTCGCATCGCCGTCGAGGTCGCGGCGGGGAGAGGAGGGAGCCATTCACCCCTGCGCCGTAGCTTTCTTTTCTGCTGGTATATTCGCGTTTTCCTTTTTTTTTTTCGCCCGTTTCTCTTTCTTAAATTCCGAAACGGTTACGCTATTCACTTGCTACGGATTTGTGAGCTTTTACACTCGGTTACAGAATGTTTGTATTAAATTATATTTAGTAAAATTAGATTTTATAACTGTTTATTGTCTAGATTTATCAGTCTTCACGTGTTTATTTTTTTATTTTATTAAAAATGGACTATATCCATTGATTAAAAATTTTGAAGCTCCAAATAATTTTTTTATGTTTTGAACTTTTAAATTTTTAATTTTAAAAATAAAAAATTTAAAAACTTAATTATAAGATCTGAAGTTTTGGCTACATTAGCTATATTGACGTGACAAAACGGTATTATCACCTCGGTTGGCTGACGTGACATCGTTATTTGATCACGTCGATTTGGTTGACGTGGCAGGACAAAACTGTCACGTCCGTCGTGTGTGACGTGTTAGTGTTGTTTTATTATGTTAGGCAGGCTGACGTGACCAAAAGGTTCAGATTTAAAGATAGTCAGATATTGTATTTGTGAAAATTTGGGATTTTTGTCTTCTTTGTGCACAATTATTGTGGCTGTCTGAATTATCGACTCTTAGAGGAAGGAATAAGGTCACCCATTCCACATCAATTGTTCATAAAAGTTTGATGAATGGTGCGATTCAATTTGAATTTTATTATTTGTGTTATCAAAATCTCTAGTCCAAAATCGATTTTTGGTGTGAATTTTTTATGTCTTGTAATGTTCATCCAATAATTGGGTTCAGCGTTCAGCAATGGACCTTACATGTGCAAATCAGCTAGAAGTGGGTTTTCTGTTGTCTGAAACAGAGTTGACAGGTATTTTACAATTCACTGGTATTTTTAGTCACCCAGATTTACAAGTGTATTTGTGTTACTGGGAAACGACATTTGGGGCACCCGCCCCAAGTATTTTTAATGGCGCTATTGGTTGTCAAAGCAACAAGGATACTTTTGACCAACGTCGGTTCATCGGCATTCTTCACCTTTAGAATATCTCAATCTTGTCATGGTCCTCATCTACACTGTCGATGCGTGTGCTCGATACGCAGAAGTCTGAAGGACCCTTTTTTGTTTCGATACAGGGGAGCGGTGAATCTGGGCTTAAACTCACGGTAAGGATGAGGTGAAGCCAGTAAAACCAGGAAAAATCAAGACTGCAAGGACGCAAAGGTTTATACAGGTTCGGACCACCTATGAGGTGTAATATCATACTCCTGTTCTTTGTGTAGTATGATGGATGAATTACAGGGACCGGTGATGGTGTTCTTCTTTAGGGATGCTGGAGCTGGTGGTCAAGGTGTGTAGACCCCCGTTTTTGAGGACGGGAATCATTCGTGTTCATAGTACCTTATCCCTGGATCGAGTAGTTCGGTACCCACGAATACAGTTCTGAATTACCAGGTGCAAAGTGCACGAATAGTCTTACATCGAAATTATTACAATAATAGGCCCGAAGGCAATATCCAATATATATAGGACCTACCGGTCCGGATACAACCGAAAACAAAAATTAGATAAGATAGCAGAGGGAAGGAGAAGCATGCCGATTGCCACAGGCAACGACTGGGGACTAAGACCTGTTGCGCTCCATTGTCTTCATTCCTCCTAGTAGTATGTGTACGGGTCTTCCTCATCTCCTTCATCTGGAGGTTTGTGCGTATAGCAAGGGTGAGTACCCAACGTACTCAGCAAGCCAACACGGAATGATGCACATGATAGGGTTATTCAAAGGATGGCTATGGTTTATTTGCGCAAAGCCAATTTTCACAAATCATTTCGCAAACCTAACATCTAGCCAGGTCAAGTTTTAGGTACATAATATATTAAATCGGCAACGGTTCTGTCCACCATCCATTATGATCCCAAGGATAGCTTCCCGCCTCCGATTCGTCATGGTTTTCTGGGGTGTCTTCCCCTTCTCTCAGATAGAGAAGTTGGTTTCCCAGCACATAACATCATTATGCAATCCCAATCCCATTATTTTAAAATTTATGAGTCTAGCCACAGGAAAAACTTGTCACGTTGCTCATTAACCGCGAGCACGGCTATTCGAATAGATTGATTTACTCACACTGCAGTGGATGTACACTTTACCCGTACTCCGCAACTACTCATTGAATGAGCTTACATCCCTCTATATGGGACGGTCACGGCAAAACCTTTTGATAACCCCACTTTGGCAGTACCCGCTCCATGAACTTAAGCCCTCATGCACTCTAGCCGTCATTTTCTAACAGTGAGAGGAGTTCTGGCGTTCCCGGGGTAAGAGAAAGAATTGCTCTATCCTTGAACTTTCCATCTTCATGTCTTCATGTCTTCATTTCTTCATGTTGATCGCATGCCCGATCTACGCCTGTACCAACCGGCAGTACACCCTGCGGAAGGCCTTAACTATCGTCCGAGGCACCCACCGTAGTGCACCCCCACCGGCAAGCCCTTACCTCAATGCCAACACCTGAATCTACTATGCAAGGATACTACCTCCGCTCGGATATTTAATCAGCTAGGTCTATACCCATTCGAGAAGTATGGTTGTACTGGCTCGTTCTAAGTTGTAGTCTCATGGCTCGGTCCTTAACTGACCAGGGACGGTACTAGCCTTTCCCGGAACCCACCCAAATCCATCCATCCGCCCCGGTCTAAAAACGTTGGCTTCATATTTTTGTTTTTTCATCAAAACCATTTTCATCATGTTCAGAGCGATGTGGCGCTCATGTCTCCACATGCCGTAGCTCAACTACCTTCCCTAAGGTAGTTGCCCAAGCATAAAGCTCTTTATAAAATCATGAGTATGCATGAATCTAAGAATAACATGGCTAAGCATTTTACCGAAGATATTCTCCGGTTGTATGTATCACATCGAGGGTTACAAGGAATAATTTTAAAGGTAATCAATAACAAGACATGGCATAACAAGTATAGGTAATTCTTTGTGTATAGCATGCATGTTTGAAGTTTAAAACAACATTATTTCGCAATTGGGATCAATATGTTCAAAGAGTGTGATGACTTGCCTTGCTCGCACACTTGTTGAATGGGGTCTTCCGCGTAGTCAGTGTTTGCTTCTTCGGATGCTATCCGTACGTGCGAGAAATCAAAGTTGAATTCAATTAGAATTCAAATAAAATCCAATAAGATCCAATAAAGGCCAAGTAAATCGCAATAGCGGCTCCTAATACTAGGCTATGACTCTACGCGAACCTAGGCTCGAGTTTCGGCAAAATCCGAGTTAGAGCGAAAGGGTTATAAGGATTTTGAAGTTTTGTATTGAATCTGATTTTGTTAAGAAGGATGTGATATTTATTTTAATATGCTTAAAGTTTGAGAAATACTAGAGTTGATGATTCAATTAATAAAAAGGAAGTGATTATCTTTAAATTTTATCAAAAATATTCATTGGGTCGAGAAGCCCTAGGGTTTATAATAATCAAAATTAATTGGTGTTGCGGTCTACCAAAAATGGGTTGGGAAGGATTTAACATGAAACATATATGTCGATAAAGGGTTGATCGGAAATTATGAAGATAGTTTATAATCCTTTGAAAAGATTCTTGTTTTATGAATATAACCTAAATGAATGAATAGCCCCTCCAAGATATATAAACATTTTGGAAATTTATCGGATTAAAAGTTCGAAGTTTAGGTAAATATAAACTCCATAATTATTTGTAAAGCAATTTAAAAGTAAATAAATAAACTCTTTTGAAAGATGCAAAATCTTTGTGAATAAAGTTTTAGAAGAGTTTAAAGAATTTAAATATTTTTCTAGGATTTTTACCAAGCTTATTCTTATTTTTTTAAATCCCTCAGAAAAATTAAAATAAAAATGCTCAGCTCGGCTCAAGCCATTGGGCTACCGAGCCCACCTCATTCCCTTTTCTCCTTCTTTTCTTTTCTTCTTTTTTCCTCTCTTCGCTGGCAAAAGGAAAGAAGAAGAGAAAAAGAAAATAAAATGGCGCGGGGAGGGATTCGAACCCGCGACCTCTCTCTCTCCTCTCTCTCGTTCCTTTCCGTCGCGCCACGCGGCCCTTCTTTCCTTCTTTCCTCTCTTTTTCTTTTATTCGTTTCTCCACTGTTCTTTTTCTTTCGCGCGGCACCGGCGAAGCACAAAGCGAACGGCGGCGAAGGCAGCCGGTCTAGGGGTGATAGGCGGTTCTAAACCATCTATGAGCTACGTTGGTCACGTCCCAAGGTTTAGCCGGGGCTACGGGGTGGCGGAATGGGTTGGCGACGACGGCCTGCTCGCGGCGGCGATGTCGCACGGTGCCGGCGGGATCCGGCGGCGTTACGGCCGAACCAGGTGTTCCCAGAGCATCTAAGGGGCACAGGGATGCTAACTACGGGGTCGGTTTGGTCGGAAAAGAGCCGAGACGGCCTGGCGACGTGCGCACGGCGGCGGCCTAAACAGGGGAGCTTGGCGCCGCTCGTCGCCAGCGAGTTTCGGCGGTGAATTGGCTCGGGAAACATGGGGGAAACGAAGCTCTTGACATGAGGATTGCATTCGTACCTTCAATTGGAGAGGAAATCGGCCGAAGACGATGAATTTTGGAAGATCGGCCTCGAGTGGCTACGGCTAGGGTTCTTCGATTCTTGCTCAAATTGGGACGGGTGGGGGAAGTTTGGGGGAAATGGAGAGGAGTGATTTACGAAGGAATTTGGTATACAAAGCTTGATCTGCCATGGCCCTTTTATAGGAGTTCCAAGCCGGTTTTAGCTCGGGCGAGGTCGGTAGTCATGGCGCGCGCGCGGGAGGGCTGGGGTGAGGAGTGACGCTTGGCGCGCTTGGGAGGGGGCGCACGGCACGAGACGCGTGGGCGCGAGGGCGGCGGGGCGGGCGCGGCGAGCGGCGCGTGGCGACGCTCGGGGCGGGTCCGGCGCGGCACGGCGCGGCGGCGGGCGCGGCGTGGCCGACGCATGGCGTGACGCGAACGTGCGAGCGACACGACGGCGCGGTACGGCGCGGCATGGGCATGGTACGGCAGCGTGGGCGCGGTGCTGCGGTGGCGAGGCGGTTCGGGGTCCGGGTACGGCGTCGAACGGTGGCGCGCAATGAATAGTGACTTTTCCGATTTTCCCGAATTAAATTTCCTATTTTCCCAATTATTTTTCCTTTCCCTCCTAAAATTTAAAATAAATTCTAGCACACCCAAAATTAGCTTGTAAAATATGTTTTCAACCTATTTCACCCACTTTTATTATTTAAAAAATACATTTTTCATATTTAATTCATTTCTTTTTCCTAAATTCTTGAAAATGTGATTTTGATTCAAAATAATTTCAGACTTCATATATATCCTTTTAAAAATATTTTATCACTTATTTTGCTCACTAATTATTATTACTCAATCTCCTAAATAATGTTTTGCTCCCAATTATATATTTTGATAAATCCATAACCCTTTTCCTATTTTGTATTAAATTTCTCAATTCTAAACTCCGAAATTTTTCTCCCGCGAAAATTCAAATCGTTTGGTTTTTCACAAACACCGAGATGAATCGCTCGCCTATAAAATTATGCAACCAAGCTTGCAAATAAGAAGCGAAAACTCGATCAAGAAGCAACGATCAAAAGGTTTTTGTAAGTTTTGATTTTTAATTCCCGGTTTTAAATTCTTCGATTTTCAGGGCGTTACAAGGTGGGATGCTTGAAGCCCAAGGTCTTCAACAATGGCGAACCTTAGACTTGTTTCGGGTTGCTTGGGAGTAGTTGGGAGATGGAACCTGTTGTCTCGAGCTAGGATCCGAGCCAACGAACCTCTTTTACGATGGACTTGGGCCTCCTTTTATAGTGCAAGGGGACATCATAGTAGTCCTGATTTTCCCCTACTCCACTCCATGTGATGGAGCGGCTCTGGCCTTGTCTTGTCGGAGAAGCCACCCCCATCTTTGTTCCTGTTGCTGCGTCATGAGAGTTGGCGGAGAAAAGTGGACGTCGTGGCTGCCATGCTGCTGACCCGAGGTTGGGCCGACCTACCTACTCCAGTGGGGCCCATTGGTCAATGGCCCATCTCCTGGGTAGGTGCTGACGCAACGCCTTCTGCGCTCGTGTTCTCTCTCCCACGCGGTCGCCTAACGCATTTAACGCGACTGGACGGGGCGTGGAGGGAGGCATGCGCGGAGTGGGCGTGCTGCCATACCACGGTCGCAGTCAAAGACTTTATGCCCTCTTTGCTTCGTGACAGGCAAAAAGGGTGATGATGAGAGCGGCTGACAGGCGTGCCTCACATCGTATTAAATGCGACGGGGCAGGCTCTTAGCCTCTCTCTCTTTAGGCATTAAATGAGGTGGTTGGCAGCTGGACTCACCCCTTCCTCAGAGAGGTGCGGGGTGAGTGATGGGGGGTCCGGGTGATCCCGGATCCTGCCGCCTGGGGGTCCGGGTGATCTTGGACCCTGTCGCCTGGAAATACGGTGGCCTCCGGGCAGCCCCGGGCCAGGCCCCTCTTGGGGTGGCCACGTGGCCGCCTGTGGCCGGGACTCACTTGAGCCATCCAGGACATATCTTTGGCGCGCCCTAGTGGGCGAAGGCGCCTTCCTTTTTCAGATATCATATCTCCAACATACCCCCGGGCCCATATCACCGACATACACCCTACTACATGGTTCCACTCTTAGCACTCTTGTGGCTTGGTTTTATCATCGGCGCTCTGACTTTCGGCTACATCAATCTTTACTACTCTATGCTCATTTTTTATCTTATCGTACCTACTTTGTCCAAACGTTTGTATTGCTTACGCTTAGACTAGACTGTAGGGTATATTAGAATATATGATAGTTAAAGAAAATATTAGGATATAATTTATTTTTTATAGTCCTTTCACTACAAGAAACATGACCTTCTGTGACAAATTCCTTGCAACATTGGAGCTATTCATCATTATGTCATTTTGTTTTATGACGTTCGGCGTTCGGCTAGAGGCAGTACTATTTTGTGATGAAAATAAGGTGTTCGTCACTGAGACCAAAGAAAAATCATTATAAATGTCACAGCCCGATTTTTGTTCGGGATTAAAAAATCATTTAATAAATCATTTTCTAGAAATTAAATAAAATGAAAAGCAAAGTAAATCAAGTGAAATTATTAAGAAAATTAAATTTTGCTTTAAAAATCATAGCTGGAAATATTTTTGAAATATTCTTCATGCCCTAAAATACTCTCTGAAATTTTCCGTGAGCTCCAAAAATAATTTAAATAATACAAAGAACACTTTAATAATTATTTAAATAAATAAATCAAACTTTAAATGAGCTGAGATATTTTTATTAAATACTTTGGGTGTTATTATATTTTCAGGATTTTTCTTGAAATTATTTGAGCATCGGTAGTATTTATAAAAATTCAAAGATGTTAGGACAGAAAAGTCTGTTTCACCTCCCTGCTACAGTAGCGGCTTCCTCCATCAAATCCGGCCTCCTCGTTGCTCCTCTTGCCAAATTAGTTGCGGGAACGGATTTCTCTCGATCTCCTCTACGTTTCTCCCAACAAATCCCCATCAATCTTGTGCTAAATCCATCGGATTTTTGCCTCGTTCTTATCCCGACGAACTCGGGATGAACTTCGTTTTCCCATCGCGAAATCCCGTCGTTTTGCATCCGGTCTCTCCGCCTATAAATAGAACCCCCTAGGCCTCCTCCTCCGTTTTCCCTTTTTTCCCGAGTTTTCCCGTGCCCTAGCCGCCTTCCCCACGAGATCAATCTCTCTCCGTTGCCGGCCATCACTTCAGCCGCCTCTAGCCATCAACCCAGCCGTCCCCCAGTCTGTGCCATCACCTCCCTCGGCATCGCAAGAGCGCAAGGAAGCCCGGCAGCCATCTCCCTCCACCGAAAGCCTCGGGAAGCACCTCGTCACCGTGAACCCGAGCTCCACGGCCGTGTTTCGATCTCCAGCCGCACCTAGCCACCGTCCCCGTCGTCGCCAGCCCTCTCCGCAGCCACCGTCGGCATCGCAGAAGGGAGGGGAAGCCCGTCCTCCACCTCTCCTCCACCGAAAGTCACCGGAAGCCCCTCGTCGCGTGCTAGCGTGTAGATTCCGCCATTTCTGGAGTCCGCGCTCGCGAGGAAAAGGAGCCCAGAAGTCTGTTTGAAGAAGCAAGGCAAGTCACAGTTCCCTTGAAGCATATTGATCATACTTTTATAAATGTTTTATGTTTGCAAATAAAATTGTATTGTTTTGCTAATTACATAAAATGATGGAATATCTATAATTACATAAAATGATGGAATATCTATCTGCTTATTTTTGTCTTATCTACTTGATATCCGTCCTTTGTTAACATTGGGTGTTAATTTGACTAGCTTTAGTCACTGATGTTGATTTTATCTAGAATTATATGCTTAGTCATGCTTAATTACCACTAGCTAACTAAATGGGATAATTACACTATTTATTCTAGCCTCTGATGAGCTGCAAGCTCGATACACCTGACCATGTCTTATTAGTCATAATTATCTTAACTAAAATATGACTTAATGATGGGCTGTGGGTGCATAGTTTTGGATTGTCGTACCCATGGCAATTAAGGACCGGTTCATGGGAAACCCTGAAATAATTATAGCGCTTACCACAAGCAAGAATGAGCAACTGCTTGACTCGTAGTATAGCTTTCTTCTGGCCAACGTACCCTAGTGAGGGTGGGCGTGATGGAGTTGGGTCGGCCCGGTTTTACGGGTTGATCGGCTCCGGATTCACCGTGGCATGCCGAGGGGCTGCCCATTACCCTTAGGGGAGTGGGGGCGAAACCTTGGTGTGGTATCGCTTGGTTAGGGGGAGTTATGCGAAAGGTCTTGTCACGATTTCCCCCTTTGCAGTATCGCGGTGATACTTCGGGGCATGATAACATGTGTGGGATCATGTCTTATGGGTAAAGTTGTGCACCTCTGATCAGAGTAAAACTATTCGAATAGCCGTGCCCGCGGTTATAGATGATCGACCAGATTCACTATGATTAGTCCCACTACTGAATAATTTGATTTAATGGAACTGGTTTAGTTCAGGTGAAATGGTTGGGCCTGTTCAACATGGGGATAACGTTGTTCACTGAAAGATTAATATTGCCTTAATTACTCAACTGTTTTTACCGTTTTTAAACAATTAAATGCTTATAAACCGCATTTATCAAAATAGCCACCATTATATTACGAAGTGATTATTGGTAGTATGGAGTTTTTTTTAGCCCAGCTACCATTGTCTGAAGTGGACCATCAGCCCATGTCACACACTAAAATTAATTTAATTTAATAATTCATTCATGATTGCTTTTGAATTTGAAACAATATATTATTTAATAGTTTGTTTCTATAATTTATAATAAAGTGCAATAATTTAACAAGTGAAGTTGATATGGGAAATAAAATTTTCCTAATAAAATATGACTTGGAGTATTTTTAATAAATTATTAATAATTAATTATAATGTGATGAGGACATCAACAACAACGATACACCCGCGCTGACAACGACACAAGTACCAATTTTTGCTGGTCCAATTACTCACGCTCGTGCTCGTCAACTCAACCATCAAATAACTATCCTCATGAGTTTATGTTCATCATATTTAGACCATGAAGACGTGTGCACTCTTGTTTTGATTAGAAATGATGAAGTGGACCCAAAGGGGAGAGGAGTCGTGCAGCCTGGATTCGGACTGGGAAACAACTCCGACTTGTGAAGGTCACCACGATCGCATACGTGCTCGGATTGGGACGTTTAAGTACTTCATGGATTTGTCTTGAAGTCAAGTTTCATATGGATCCAACATCATATTCATATCTGCTGCCGTTCGCCCGCAATTGTCGTTTTTTATACAGAATCCTTTTCTGGTGCTGCGACACCTAATTCTGGCATGTTGGGCAGTGTACCCAGTTGAGCCCAATAGGGACGCGTCCAAGCGTCCTCGCACGACCATAGGGTCTTTATAAACAGCCGCCATCACACAATTAAGGTTTGGGTTTTGTTTAGGTCAAGTTTAGCAATTGCTACTTGCTTGAAGCACGTGTTGAACCCGCCGCTCGTCTTCCTGTCTTCGGGACCCCTCCATATTGAGTTTGAGATTGGAAACCTTCATCTACATTTGGTATTTCAGTACCTTGCATACTTGTTCTTGCTAGTTCTCGGTTGCTTGCAGGACGGGTGCCCTAATGGCCGGGTGACGCGCTCCACAAGATCGCGACAACCATTGGAGGTGGTGTATCGATTGCTAAGGTGCAGTTATTGGAGGGTTGTAGTCGAACCGTGAACGTTACCTCCTTCTCCAATCAAGTTATCCCCCCTCTCACTGAAAGATCGGGTAGCAACCCTAGCGGATTCCTCTCATGATGTCTTAATTTTTTTTGAAAAATTCGGAGCAAATGCATCATTGCAGTTATTATTTAAACTGAAAAAACTATTTAAAACCCTCTTTCTATCTAGGCCGAAACCAGCCCAGCTCCTCCCCCTTACTGCGCAGACCCAAAGCCGGGCAAAGTCTATCTCTTTTCCCTCCTATCTCCCTAAACCTAGCCGATAAGTCTATTTTAGATAGTACTATCGAAGTTCATTTTTCCTCCCTTCACCAGCAACTGCCCGTCTAGCCTGCAAAGTCTAATCAAACTCCCTCTTCACTTTTAAATTTGTAATTCTTATTTGATTCTCTAAATGATATTAAATGAAAAAACAATCAATTAAAAAGTTGTATATCTAATAGACCTCTATAATTTTCATATAGAGAACATCTTCATCGGAGGTCGTTTGAAACATAGATAAATAAGCCTGAGATGTTATAATGAATATTTGGGCCTCTAAACAATATCAAATAAAAAAAGTCAACTATAACCTTTTAAGATCTCATCAAGACCTATAATTTTGATATAAAATTCATCTTCATCTGATTTTATACAGAAAAGCTAGGTGTAGATATGTTTTTTTTCAAAATTTGATTTTTGCCGTATGTGATGATTTAGTCATTTTTTAGACGACTAACATAGTGCCTCTGTTTCTATTCTACTTAAGATGATGAATTAGAAGGGATACACAATACTAATTAAGTTCAAACTGTGCTGCTCCCACCATTAATAGATATATGGATCTAGTGATAATTTACCTATATTAATTAGAAAAGAGAGCTCATAATGGAGACCATCGATGGATTTGTTGACGTAGGATTTGACCGGTGTCAAGGTACGCATGAGATTGTAGCAACGAGAGAGACTCAAGAGTCATTTCTACAATCCTGCTTTTGTGTGTCGACCCATTTCTACACTCTCGCTTTTGTGTGTCGACCTGCGTAGCTATCCAGATCGGGATCAATCTCGGCCATCCAATTCCGATCAACCCTAGTCAAAGGTCATAGGTTCGAATATCGATCATGGAAGGGACCACAATTTTTTACCTTCTTTTTCCCACATCTACTTAAACATAATTCATTTTTAGCTAAACAACATCAATTGATTACTTTCATAATTCATTTCAAATATAAGGTTTTCTTTTACAACTATTTAAGCATAAAAATATTTAATTAATACCTTTTTACCTGAATAAACATTAATTGATTGTTTTCATAATTCATTTCAAACTTAATGACGTGTTGGCTAAAACAATCAACCATATCAATGTAACATATGAATAAAGTTTAACAAATACTAGATAATATTGTTTGACTAGACTTAAGCTTAATGGTCACGAGATATCTAGCTTGTTCACATAACCAATAACATTACGCCTTCATATATAAAACACTGACATACACTCAAACATATCATGTATATGGTGTGGGTGTACTGTAATAATCAATGTGCGTGGAATATAGCTATATTTTGTATCCAATTAAGCGATGTTAACAAACCATTGTGCTTGGAATGCTGTAAATCTAGTTTTAAACCATTTTCATAATATTTTATTAAAAAATATATTCATAAAGAGATATACTGTTTATTTGCTTTAGTAATTACTAACAATTGTACCCGTGCGTTGCAATGGATGAAGTCGGGACACGGCGCGGATGAGGACGGGAGGAGGGTGGAGCGCGGCGCGAGCGTGACGCGGAAGCTCGGCGCACGATGGGAGAGAGGGCGTTGGCGCGGCGCGGGACACGGCGCGGATGGGGACGGGAGGGGGGCGCAGGAGAAAGGGCGCAAGAGGTCTTTTTTCCATCCAAGCCTCTTTTCTTTTTAACATTGGGGTGCATGTTAATTTCGAAAAAACTCAAAGAGTTTTACGCAAAATACTGACTAAAACAAAATTTTGGATGGAAACACTACTTGCTTTATAAATATAGCAAAATACCGTACGTTGCAACGGGACGAAGAACGGCGGAAGGTGAAGGTCTAGGCGATGATGCGAGAGCTCGAGCGACGGGAGAGGAGGCGCAGACGCGACACGGATGGGACGGAAGAGAGGGACGCAGGAGGTCTTTTTCAATCCAAGTCTTCCTTTTCTTTTTAAGATTGGGATGCGGTTAATTTTATAAACACTCGGAGGTTTTCTATAAAATAACCTATTTTTCTTCTTTAATTGGTTTTTTAAATGCGGCTTGATGGATTAATTTAAAACTCAGGATTTTTTAAATAGCAGAAGAAACAAATTTAATTTGCATGTTTATAATAGGTATAGATATAGATATAGATTTTGGATATTAATTGTATGTATGGATCTGCGAAAAAAAAGGAAATTATGTGCTCCGGACGGCAAATATTTCAGCTTGCGGGAGCCAAAACCATCCTTTAGGCGCCCAGGCCCAAAATATATTTATGGAAATTATGTTTCTACCCACACAGTCCATAAAGATTGCCCGTGCATCTTCATTTATACCCATGGGTATTCTGGTAAATTCGCGTTACTGATTGCTTCAAACCTCTCAACCCTAGCTTATTCCAGATCATGTCTATTCCCGCAACCCTAGCCGTGGCCCGTCATCCATCCCCTTCCCTCCATCACCCCCATCAGGGCGCGACGACTCCATCTCGCATCTCCCCAGACGATGCCTCTCTCTTGGCCGGCGCAAAGGTAAACCTCAGCTACACCTCTCTCTACCCTCTCCCCCTTCCCACGGGTGCAGGCAAGTATCCTGCGCGCAGCCAGGCGGTGAGAAACGGGCGAGAATGCGGCGGCTGTGGGCGGCGCGTGCGGCGGCACGGCCAATGGAGGCGCACGCCGGCGGAGGCATGCAGCTCAGCTGCGCCCTGCAGTGAGGAACTGGCGAGGGTGAGGCTGCCGTGGGCGGGTAGGCGTGCGGCGCCGTGGACAGTGGAGGCGCAGGCACCAGATTTCCAGTGTTCATAGAGGACGAGCATGCTCTGTGTTCTTGTTTCCTTTTTTTAAAAGACTAATGTTCGGAGAGTAGTACTATCTGCTTGTGAATAGATGGCGAGTATCTGCATATACATGGTTTGGAAAGGGATTTGAGAGCAAGTGTACATGGTTAGGGCAGTTCTTAGTTTGTTTTGATGTGGAGGGGAGTTGGTTTTGCCAGCAGAAGACACATGAATTTTGCTATTCCTAAATTCCTCAACTAGCTATGCCTAGCTCCAACAAATTTGTGAAGCCTATATCTCAACAGTTTTGCTATGTGCTATGGCTATGTACCCGTCTAACTCACGGATTTTGCTATGCCTAATTTACATATACCTAATTTATGAATTTTGCTATGTCTCATCATGATTTTTCTATGCCAAATTTACATGGACCTGACTCATGAATTTTGCAATGCCTACCTCTCACTGTTTATGCTATGCCTAAGCTAGACGATTTTGCTAACCTATACCTACGATTAACTCTTGAATTTTGCTATGTCGGCCTTGAGTGAGCTGCCCCAAGAGAAGCGACAAAGCTGCTGTTGTTGCACGGGTTCAATAGCTTGAAGCTGAACTTGAGGCAGAGAAGCAAGATGCAGCGGATCTTAAGAGATACACTTGATGGTTAGCAAGAGTTGGATTCCTTAAAGAAAAAGGTAGATGAATCAGAAGCATCAAGGGAGCAGCAGCTGAAAGAGATTAAAGTTTGAAGAACTCATCAGAGGAGATCAATTCCCTTCGTCGTTTGATTGGCCTGAATACTCCATCTTTTGCTCTGCCTTAGTAAGGTTTGACTATCTCTTCATGTTGCCTTGCTTATTCATGATGTGGTATATGAAACTATGTCTTTCTTTATCCTAACATATGAACGAGTGGTATAAAAATAATCATGAAATTTATATATCCTGTAGTTATGTAAATTGTTTCATCTAGACTCTTGGGATGCTAGCAAAATATTTTCTGTAGTCCAAGCCGTGTATAAGCGATGCATTGCATCTTTTTTTTTCTCGCTGCATAAGATTGTAGTACCATGCTATTTATCACCAAATAATCGAAATACTATCAGGCGATATTTATACAGCATGCTGTTGGCTGAATGTTTTTGGAAATCATGGCACTTTTAGAAAATTTTACATGTTGTTGGCTACTATAAGAATCATGATTAGTTAGATAAGGTGGATAGCTAAGCTACTTGTCTTATGTATCATAGCTAAGTTGTTTCAAGATATTGCATCTGCCGTAATATCATAGGTTAATTTGTTGGTACAAAAACTACGACCTCAGTTTAATGACACCTAGTTATCTATTGTTGACTTGAAAATCAGAATCTGAAAATCATAATTTGAAAATCACAACCTGAAATGAACTATTGTTGACTGATCAGGTCTTGTATTCAAGTGAAAATCATAGAATGTCTTTTCTCTTCATCTATAAATATTTTGAAAATCATAGAACGCATCTTTTCTCTCCATCTGTAAATGTTGTGTATGGCTTTGTCTTTGTTTATGTGATAGAAGTAAGCTACTTATCTTATAGTTTGCTTTTTTATAGGACAAGTGTCTGAAAAACAAACATAAACCGTGAGAATGTTCGTGCCAGCAAAGGACGGGATCTTGGAGCTACATTGTGCATTGCCATGTCGTGGTAAGATACATAAAAAATGTGCTAGTTCCTTTTTACTCTTATTTGAGAATATTGCTCCTGATATACTTTGTGCATAAGTTCCTTTGATCTGTCTTACTAGTCACCTAAATTCTGTTCTGTGCATAATAAGTAGTTTTTTTTAGATTGAGTTTGCAAGTCTCATGTTTGAGCCACTGGAAGTAGACATACATTTTTTAGGAGTTGGTAATACTTATGTACCATCACCCACTATATTTTTATATAGCGAACTGCATTTTAAGTATATAATCCCTTGCTGTGGTTCTGAGGCACGGTGGATATGCACCTAGCACCCATATTTCATTCTGAGACATGGTGGTTCTGAGACATTGGATGGCATTATGGATAGGAAAACTTTACAGTGATGGTATGTTGTATTTAGCACTTCAAATATGCATATGAAAAAACTTTTGGAGAGCAATGTCATGTTGGATTTACAAACCGTTTGCGTGTAGTTTCAGAAGCAAACTAATTATGAAGATGTGCTGCCCACTGCAATTGATCTTTTAGTGATGTATCAAACTTGTTTATTTTGGTTTATTTTGCTATGGTCTGTCCTGTACATGAGCTTGTTGTGGTCACTGAGTTCTGGAGTCAGTGAACATGTGTGTATTAATGTATGTATGTTACTGGGCTTGTGTGTTTTATATTGGATATTAATTGGGCCTGTGTAATATTGGATGTTAATTGGGCTTATATAACCTTTGTGATATATAGGCTATTATTTGGTATAACGCTTGGGCCTATATGGGCTTTTATTGGGTATAATAATTGGGCTTATGGGCTGTTGAAATTGACTTGGCCTGGTTGTTATTTGATACTAAATGTAAATGGATATAATACAATTGGACTAAAAATAGTGAGTAAATGTAAATGGATATAATACAATTGGGCCAAAAATAGTGAGTAAAGTGATACACCTTAAATGGGCCAGGCCTAAATCTAATTGGGTTAGCCCATAAACAAGCTGCTCACTACCTGGACCTAGACAGGCCACATGACATCTTATGATGTTTTCTGGGCTAGATAATGACAAAAATAAGCGTCATAAACTCCATGACAAAAGAAGGAAAAAAATATGTTTTCGTCACAGAATATGATTAGAGATGCATGATAGGTGACGAATGAATTTTCGTCACGTGGGTGCCAGATTTCAAAACATGACATAATTCTTGGTCTTTATGATGTAAATGAAATATCACCTCTCATAAAATTTATTTCTTGTAGTGTTTCTTATCTCTAGTCTCTTTCCTATCTCTACCTTTTATACTCTATTAATTCATAAACACCACTCCCTAGGGTAGATATAATTCTATATTGCACTGTACCTCTCCCATACACTCTTTCATGTCGTACTATCTTATTCTCACTGGTTTATCTGTGTTTTGCACGTATCTTTTGTTGTTTACCCATGTATTTTAGAGAAAAGAAGATATCCAAGCAATAGCCTTTATGGGGATTAGTGTGAATGTCAAAAACATCCGCACAACAAAATTCGATCATCAAAGTGCTGTACACAGCAACTTTTATGGTTTTAAGGTGTTTTGAAGATAGTCTCAATGTAAATACCTCGAATTATGTCCATTATTTTTTACAAATTAATTGGTTGGTACGAATGTTTAAACTGTGCGCAGAGGATAGAGATACATTCACTCACTAGTGCAACAGCACATAGTACCAGTTGCTTAAGGCCCATCCGTTCCACATCTGGCACTGCTCATGCGGAACTAATGAGAAGTATCATCGGTGCCAGATTTTTAAACTGGCACTTTTAGTTTTGGATGACTTAAAAAACAATGAGCCGGCTCAATTCGAGCCGACTCTTCAAGCAATACGATTACTGAAACTAAATCGCAGAATCACAATCACATTATCACATACGAACATGTACATGCTAAGTCAACTCTGAATCACAAATTGAAAAAAAACAAACTTCTGGGCATGCTAAGGCACATCCGAACACAAATTCAAGAAAAAAACTGCTATACACGCGAAGTCATAACTAAATCACAAATCCAACAAAAAAATAACTAAACCACATCACAGATCGGTGAACTTCGGCTGGTACTTCTTCTCGTTGTCAATTTTGTTGTTGACAGTATTTTTATTTGAGCTCATTTATGATGTTAAATATGCATTATATGTTTTGGATGAGAGTAGTTTAAAAAATAGTATTTGCTTTGAGAACAATAAGTGATAGCTTGTTGATATGGTTAGGAGACTTTTGTGTATGCACTGATTGTTAAGTTGTACATTAGGAATTACATGATCTCAAAATATGGAAAAGTGATGTTATTTTATGCTTGATTGCCAAAACATATACTATATTTTTTTATTGTTTAATTCACATTATTAAATGCTACAGTAGCGTTAGCACGGACAAATTACTAGTCCATTAAGTAAATCATCCCATACTACTTTTCACCGGAAAATAAAATATTATTTATGATACATAATTATCCTCTTTTTTCTGAAACAAACTTTATTCCAAGGATCAGACATATAAGATATGGTTCATAGTTCACAATCAAACGGTACATTATAACAAATAAAGAGAAAATTCAAACATATTGTTTTACAGAAACAAACAAATGTGCTATAGCACGCTACATCACATGTCCTTCCGTTCTGATGAAATCTTGTTGTTGCATCATGTGAGGATTGCCAGCAATATACATAATAGGCATTTTCTTTTTGATGTGAATATACACAATAGACATCAAACCACACCATTATTTATGTTCCCAGTAGTTCCACCATTTCTTGTACTTGGACTGCTGCATGGTGCATTATTCGGCCTGCTGGCCTATTGTATTCGTTGTAGTCGTTACATCCTGAAGCAGTATAAGATCACACTTTTTGTTTAGGCGATTATTATAGGCTTATAAACAATCAAATCATTTGGTGCATTGCAACATTCTAAGTTTGACAATTCAAGTTGTCCGAGAAAAATAATACCATGCATAGGTAATTAAATCTGCCTAACTCAGATGTATCTGCAAATATTATTTGTGGGATAATTAAAACAAATTAATATAAACAGTTAATATGCATGTAACGAGTATTGTATTTTAATATGTATGTGTAACGGAAACACAATTAAAAGCATACATAGTTTTAATGTAAACCTTTAGAGTTTTCCACTTACATCTTGTGTTTGTGGAGAACTATAGAATGCATGAATGTCAAGCTGTCTAGTTGTCTCAATGCCAGGATTGTTCTTGACTATGTTGTGCTGAATAGTGCCATATGCCATAGCAAGCTGTCCAGTTCCACCAACAATGGCCCACTCACCAGTTTCTGGAGTAGTCCCCATCACCTGAAGCTTTGATCCATTAAACCTGTACCATTTTAAAATTATTATGCATCACAAGATTCTATAACAATTGAAGCACATGAAGCAACTAAAATTGTAAAATTATTAATCCATATTAGTCATAGATCCTGCAATCAAGTTAACAAGCATCAGACTATCATGAGCTACAAAAGAATCGAAGTGCAGTTAAGCACATATATTGGTCCTAGTTCAATGTTGTGGACAAAAATATCTTCAGCTTGAATCTAGGTTTATTAGCATGAAGTTGTCCTATAAGTAATATAAAAACTTGATAGTACCTGTCATCCACAAACTCTATGTTCATAGATGTGTACCAGGTATTGTTAACTTGATCAACCTGGGCATGCATTCCTCTTGCATGTGCAACAATAGTACTTGTGTTGAAGTCAGGTCCATCATAGATAGGCCAATCGTTGATAACAATCATACCAAACGAAGCTGGATGCGATGAGGGCACCATTGTTTCTTGGTTGTGGTTTGGCCCTATAAGAACTTGGTGCAAGTACAATCGCATGGTAATCTCCCACTGATCGTGGAGCACAGGCCGTACTGAAATAACTTTGAAAAGTGGACTAGCCATGGCTAAAATGTGCTTTGGTCGGATTGGCAAAGTGGAACTGGAATTGTTTGATTCTTTGCTTCCTGTCGATGATCGGAGATGGTGTATGGCTAGCTGTATTTATAGAGTAGTGGTAGCGTCCAAGAGGCCAACGAAGAGCTTCATTGATTTTCTTATTTGCATTACCTGGCTATAGCATTAAGAAGAAGTATGGGAATAATGTCGAGCACAACCAAACAAGGTCACATATTTACTTCTTTCGCCACCACTTGCATTAGCCATCTAACATTATTTTTCTTTTTTTTAACTACTACATAACAAGAGATCCCTGCCGGTTTTCAAAATGGTAGGCTGCATGTGACATAGTGATGGAGTTGACACATCAGTGTTGGTGGGCCAAACTGTTGGAGTTTTCTCACTCCTGGTTTAGTCCACCAACCGGCAGTGATTCCAGTCCAAATGTGCACGAAAGATGACGCTCTGTATATGGGGGAATGGACATTTTTTTTCAGGGAGCTAGCTATTCAACATTTATTTTGAAGTGCATATTTAAGAGGATTGATAATGCATCTAGAGACAGCCATGCATAGAGCTAATTCTATCAGTGTTTTTTTTTTCTAAATTTTACGAAGTTATTATTAGTGAAAAGAAGAAGCGGTTCATTCAACTAAGATGCGCTGGGAAAGTCTGATTTTGGTGGTTCCTCAACTCTTGGTCCGAAAATGTATATTTGCAACATGAACATCAGAATAATCTCGAAAGGCGCCTCAATTTTTTTTTGAAGGTGTTTTCGCGTGATTTGAATCTTACATGGTGCATGGTTGACATATTATCAACTTCTGTAAAATTGAGGTGGTTATTAATTGATCCTGTAAATTACTGGCAATTCATAAACTAGCAAAGTCACTTGTGGCAAATAACAAACATTTATTAGTGTATCTTCTTAAGGAAATTGTAATAATACAATATTGTCTTAATACAAATTATTTGGTTCGTCTTTACATTTTGTAGTGTTTATTATGTGTCATTTAAAGTTAAAAGAAAAACTTATATGCGTCATTTATTTTTTCTCACATTTGCATACATGTGTCCTTTCAACGGAGAAGTAATGTCTCATAGTTCTGATAGTGAGGGAGTACTGAAAACGGACGGTCTCGACTCGTCTGTTTTTCTACATTTGATCTCGACCGTTTTTCGTATTTTTGAAAAATTTGAAAACGAAACGGAAATAGAAATTCTGTATTTAATAGAAATATTTTTGGATTGTATCCGGATTTAAACTGAATTTTAGGCCATCAATATTTGTGTCTCGAAGGCTTAGCCGTCTAGACCCATCTAAACAAAACACCTCCATTCGTCTGGATCTTTTTATTTGAAGTGATATGTCATAGACCGTTCGTATCAATTATCTTATAATTTTGATTGATTGGTAAAATTATCTTAATTATCTCGTTAATTATCAAAAGAACGAACAAGATGTGGTTAGAAGATATGTAAATTTTGACTTAAGTTTCAGGTTTCGACCGTTTTCGTGCATTCGGTTATCCCGATTCCGTTTCCGAACCTGTATTTTCTTAACCGGATCTCGTTTCCGCCCAATGATATAGAAACGGAAATAGAAATGAGGTTTTTCCGTCTGTTTCCATCCGTTTTCATCCCTAGCTACATGTGTCTCTAATATGTGAGCTGGTAAAGGTGGATTTTATCTGTTAGTGATCCACGTTCCTCTAACTTTAAGTGAGAGGAGCTCCCTCCGTTTTGATAATTTTCTCTAGCGTGCTTAATGGGAGGTGCATTCCTGTAACTGCATATACAGTGTTGAGTGGTGCTGTGTAGCGGGTTCTTCCATAATTGTCTTTTAGAAAAGCTTGTATGGTATATATTTGTCCTTTGGTGTGGTCTGGTCTTTCCACATGTTAGCTAGGTCCAATTTTCAAGAGGAAGACTTGAGTCCTAGGACAAATATAGAACTTGAGATGATAAATATGGCATTTTACAGGAACACTGGAGATATGAACATATATTCCTTTTTATTTTTTCGAAAAACATCAGCGCCGCCTAGGCCGACGCCTCTTCGTTTGCTTCTCCGTGTCTGCGCTTAGTCGAAGGGCCCCTCATGGGAACAGTTCATCACCCATCCTTTTTTTATTTGTCCAGTAACATAACTATAATTTAGGCAAAAAAATACTACAGGACACTAAAAAAAATGCTGTTTTTGTTAATTTGCACAAGAACACTTAAAAGTAGTAATTTGCTTGTAGATGTTATACACATTATTATATAATTTCCCGCTACTTCAGAGAAAGAAATTTCACGAAATTACACCTTTGCTCCTGGGACCAATCGTCATTTGCTGGCTGGCCGTTTGCCCCCAAGTCGTCTTTGCCGATGTCAGACGGTAGGAATCTGGCGGTGGCGATCCACTCTGCCTTGTGGTGACAAAAGGCCAGTGTGGAGGGGAATGAAATCGACGACGGTGAGGACATGAAGCCCTTTGGCTTTGTGCGCGTCGTGCGTCGCCTGTGAGCCGAAGAAGGCGAGAGCCGTCGCTGAGACGTTGACAAGATGGGAGAAGTTGACGTCCGGTGCTCGTCGGCAATGGGTGGGACCCAATCAGGCTTTCGACTTCCTGCCAAAAGGATTCGGTGCACTCTCCTCCAACTTCCCGGTCTCTTGGGCTGCGGCGAGGAAGGCAACAAAGGGTGTAGCAAGGCCGTTGAAAGGCAGCGGGACGTCGATCGTCGGCATCGCCACTGGTGGGTGACGGCGGAAGGGGGTGCTGATCTGCCAACACTGTCGTTCCTCCACCTCTGTGCCACCTGCTGCCTGTTGAGAAGGAAGATGGGGATAAGGGAGAAGAAGATGTGGTAAAATAGACATTTTGTCTGATTTCTCTCTCCTCAACTAAGTGAATACTGTATTTTAATGCTTAAGGTGTTCTCTGACAAATTACTTCTTTTTAAGTGTCCTTGGGCAAATTCATAGGAAAGACCGCATGTTTTGAGTGTTCTATAACAAACTTTGCCTATAATCAATCATTTATCTAGTTTGTTGTTTTTAACCATTTCATGTTAATTGTCAAAAACTGTATTATGGCTATTAATTTCTATCCAACTACTGTACCATCAAGATAAAAACAATATATCCATAAGAAAGCAATTATCCTTTTTCCTTTTTCATGTCTAGGCTTGGTCTCATAGAAAATGTTGAGGGAAAAAGCAAAGAGTCAATACGGAAGAAGAATTTAGATGAAGGACTAATATAGCGACAGACAATTCCACGGGGGCAAATGGGAAACATGGTTAACTAGGAAACAAAAATGAATCATCACTAAAAGATCATTTGTTCCTCAAAGAAGCCCTGATAACAGTATATGCGTGTAGCCAGGCTGCACTACTAAAAATCCCTCTCATAAGGAAAATCCCTCTCATAAGCACCGTTTTATAGGTGCCGGTTTATTTAAGACCAGCATCTATTGATGTTTTTCCATCTTTTGCGAGCTAAAAAATAAAAGAATCGATACCTTTGAACAACAATATATGTCAGTTTAAAAAAACCGATACCTATACTATTGGTACCATTTTTAAAAAAACGACACCTATAATATACTATAAGTGCTGGTTTTTTGAAAAAACCGGCACCTGTACCAAACTGAGCCGAACCGGCGAGCTAAGCAGCCTTATCCACTTACCCGCACCTCTTTCTCTCCTGCGCCTCTCTCTCTCACTTGTATCTGCCTTGGTCTTCTCTCCCATGCCTCTCTGTCTCTCGCGTATCTCTCTGTCTCTCTCTTGCGGCGGTGGCCGAGCGATGGCCCGACAAAGGTGGCAGTGGCGTCGGCCACACCCTTCCTTAGCTAGATCTGGCGGGAGGGGAGGCGGCGGGCTTCGATGGCGCAGGCAGCGCTCCTCCGCGATCCGATGGGAGAGAGGTGGCGGCTTCGGCGACCAGCGGCGTTGGCCGCGACCTCCCTTTCGCCAGATCTGGTGCACTTAGTTTTAAATCGCCTATTCACCCCTGCCGCCATGGAAGCCCGTCGCCATGGCGGCAGGGGTGACGCCTGTAGGATCGAGATGTCGACTAGAGGGGGGTGAATAGGCGATTTAAAACTAAGTGCACTAAATCAAAACTAACCTAAGTTGCTAGGCTTGGTGAGGAACAAGTCTAACTAAGCAAATAAGTTATGTTTTGCAAACCTAGGGTGATAATGGCTCAAGTATGTCTCTACAAATGTCAATTGCAGTAAAGTAAATGTAATAAGTAAATGAGACAAGAGGCAAGGAATTTCTCACCTGAGGTTCGGAAACTCACCGGTTTTCTAATCCCCGTTGAGGCGAGCCCAACTCCACCGCTGAACCACGAAGCCAATGCACGCCCCCTTCGTCAAGGGGTGGGCAAGGTAGGAGCCGACCCACGGAGAGGACTATCCAAGCCTCGATCACTAGGGGTAGTTCTTCCTTCGCTCCGAAGGTGGTGAACTCCAAACCACTCACAAAACCGGCACCGGACCTCCTCTACAATCTTCTTGGAGAGGTCACCGGGCAACTCCTCCACAAGCCGTTGTTGATGAGAATTTTTCCCACGCGCTGGCCTGGGAGATATGCTTAACTCCAGTGCAGGTCTAAAATTGGTTGCCTTTGGTGATCGAACGGGCGTGTCAGTTGGTTTAATCCTGTAACCAACAAGAAAACAAAGAATAAGCATTAAGTTAATATTAGACCCCACTCGATCGGCTAAGAAAATCAATAAACATATAATTGCTATCCCAAAGCATATTTAGTCTAAGTGATTAAGATAGATTGATAGTGTACCGAGACAGTATAAATCATTTAAATTCAAAAGCACATTAGGATAATAATTATATGCATTTATAACCTAGTCGATGCTGCGGGTCTAATGTAAATCGGTTAGTACTCCGATATGTCTTATCAAAAGATATTAATCTGACCTAAATGTGCTAAACCTAGATCAATCGACTGTCAATGTAACTTGACAAATTGATACCGGCTTAGGGCATTTAAATAGATTGAGATCTTAATATAAGAGGCGGTTCTAATACATCTAGCAATAATAATACATAAAGATGATTAAAATTGGTAAGACCGGTTGAAATTCCGGTACTGTCTCTAATGGTAAACATTATGCCGAATAGATCTATATACCTCTAAAATCGACTTAACAGGTCGATTTGATGCAGCATTAAGTACAAAAAGAGGTACTATATCTATATGGGCCAATGAGAACCCCTCGAGACAGTAGACACGTCATATAATCTAAATCAACATCTAGATCTAACTCTATCGGCTGCTGTCTTCAGAGAGAACTCAGCCGACTGCGAGATAGGTTTAGATATTGTTCTTGATTATATGCTGCGTATGGTAACTTAAGCAGTTCATAATATCAAAATTAGAGTATCATGACGATGGAAGCACTAACCCCGACGATACAAGCCACTTGTAACAAGAAATTACCTTGTTCGGAGATCATGCAGCCCGAGCGAAAGCAAGAACTTGTCGAGAAAAAGTAAAACGGAAAAGGTTTGGCGATGCGCCGAGATTGTATTGATGTGTGTTTATTGTGTTTTACAAGGGCTCGGGTCATATTTATACTCGAATATACAATGAGTTCGTGACGGACACGATTCCTGTTACAGATTAAAATCTTAAAACAAACCGACATTATCACGAAAGGAAACTATACAAGATATCCTGACTTAACAGATACAATTGCCGTTGTACGACCTTATCCATAGATGGTAATATCATTAACGCACAATTCGGAGACCGAATCCAATGCTTTATCTTCAAGTTTTCCTTTCGGTACCGGCTCCACTTCTATCTTCACTCGGAATCGGCTATCGGCTATTCCTGGTCCGATTCGGACTCAACCGACTGGTTCTGCAGCCGATTCAGACTTAGCCGATGAAACCTCTGTCTCCCTGCAGATCGCATAGATCGCGCCTTTCTTTCAATTCCGCTTCAATCTTAGCCTCAAACTCAGGGATTTGGTTACCAAATTTGGTCGTTAACACATGTCCCCCAAGTCCGTGATATGATAATGTTGCGGATTTTGTGCAATTTTGAATTTCTTGGCAACCCTAGGTCGATTCTGTTTTGGCCGTTATGAAAACTCTTTAAATAACGCCTTCCTCGTGCCGAACAACTCACGCCGTCAAAGTAGACTCACAACAACAAACGCCTTCGAGCTCTTCGGCGACATCTTCAGCCTCTGTTGATGAGAAATTTCTCACGCACTGCCCGGGAGATCTCGCTTAACTCCAATGCAGTCTTTCTGGCTACCTATGTCAGGTGTGTGGCGTGCGCTGATTTGATCTCGTTAATCAACAAGAGAAACAAGGAAATATGCGTTAAGTGTTAGGTTAGATCCCCACTAGATCGGCTGAGGGAATCCATGAGCATATATATGCTATCCTGAAACATATTTAAGCCAAACGACTAGAATGGATCAGCTATACCAAGACAGCATCAGTCGTGTAACCTAAATACAGTAAAGGATAATAAATATATGAATCGATAACCTAGTCGATACTGGAAAGCTAACGATGAATCGGCTAGTACTCCGATGAATCTTATGAAAAGATACCACTCTTGAACCAGATGCACATGGCCCGGAAATCGACCGTCGGCTGCCGATGGCGGGCCGATTTTGGCTAGTAACGTCCGACAAGAATGCGATCTTAATATAAGAGGCAGTCCTAATATAAATCTAATAATAAATATATTAAAAGAAACATATCATGGCAGATAAGGCCGGCTGAAACCCCGACGCTGTCTCTAAACAATATAAATCTTAGCCGAACAGATCATTGATAGTTCTAAAAATGACTTAATAGGTCGAACCCGATGCAACATTAAGTATAAAAAGAAAAACTTGATCTATTGCAACCGATTTATATCCTCGAGACGTGGATACCGCATATAAACTAGCCAACCTTTAGATCTAGCCCTATCGGCCGCAAGTTCTTGATAGAACTAGCCAATGGCAGGATAGATCTAAACATTAGTCTAATTTATATGCAATATATGATAAGTAGGCAGTATAAACTCTTGAATCTAATGTGTCATTATGATGGAAGCACTAGAAACAACAGATCATACCACTAATGACAAGCATTTACCTAGATCTGGGGATCGAAACGATGCAACCCTTAGCCAAACAAACCGCTCGTCCGAAGAAAAAGGTTGGCGATGCGCCAAGGTTTGATTGATTGTGATTTTTTACGAGGGTCTCGGTCCTATTTATACCCAAGATACAATTATCTCGTACAAACCCCGGACTCTATCTAAACTACCATTTAAAACACAACATTATCCCTAGAAGGACCCATGCCATGCTACAACTAACGGTTTAAACAAACTCCTAAATTACGAAACAATTGCCGTTACAGACTCTATCCATAGGTGGCAATATCGTTTAATGCGCAACTAACAACCGAATCTTTTATTTATCCTCAAACCGCTGCACCGTAAATGGTTTTATCTCTTTCGGACTGGAATCGGCTATCGGCCGCCATTGTCCGATCCACTTTAGCCGATTGGCCTCGCAGCCGATCACTCCTCGCCAATGCGGCCTCCGTTTCGACACCAAACCAGCCGATCCGATTCTCGCTTGGCCTTTGCGAGACTTAGGGACTCAATTACCAAATTTCAGTGTTAACACATGCCCCCAAGTCCGTGATACGAAGTGTTACTGATTTGCTTGCCTGTTCAAACTCTCTCTCTTTTCTTGACCTAAACCGCTTCGTTTCTCCCCAAGTGCCCTTTAAATATCCACTCTCCTCGCCGAGACGCTTACGCCTTCAAAACACACTCGTTTCTTCGCATACAAGCTCTCGCCTTCTCTCTCCTCTCCGACGGTTTCACCGACGTCCGTCAAATCTCAGCGTTCTTTGCAACCTGGGCTTCATCTTCGCCCAAACGACCCTGATGGCCTCCACCGTCGCCGTGTCAAGCGCCTCCGTCGCGCCGCCACACCAGCTGTAACCGCCACGCCAACCATCGCTGCCGTTCCAGCCACCGCCATTGCTGAGTTCCCTGAGGTACTCCCGTTTGATCTAGAACTCCTTTTTCATTCGGATTTACTTCTCCAACCATGTTGCATCAATCTTAAGTTCAACCATTTTTTGAGTAGCACTTTCCTTCTTTTTTTCTTGATTAGTACTTTTTCCTTCTTGGAACCGTAATATGCAACTGTTCTTGATTAGCGTCCTTTTTCCGAACCGTAGCACTTGCACATCAAGTGCTTATCCCAAATCGACACAAGCACGAGGTACTTTCTCGGCCCCATCGGCAACACGGATCCACCGATGTGATTATAGCCCAAACCAACAGATTCCCTTCAACACCAACAAGCCATCCTCGCCCACTCGGAACGGTACATTCAAATCATGGCCGACCACCGACGCACCGGGTTGAGTGGTACAAAAGGGTGCGATCGACCAAATACACACAAGTGGGAGGAGACCGGATCGCCGGCTGCTTGGCCCTATCCGTCGCCGCATGGAAAAGGACGAGCCGCTTCGTCGGCCGCAACATATTTCTGGAACGACAGCCTTTAACGCCTTCATCTTCCTAAGCAAGGGCCGATGACAATCACGCTGCCGACGTGTACATGACGACCGGCCGACATCGAGTCGTCTGGCTAACCCCAACTGAGCCGAAAGGGCAAGATTAGTTCAAAACCAAGGCCATTGGCGGGTGGAGCGGCTTCATCGCCTGTAATATGAAGGACGAATCGCCGGCCACAGGGAGCATGCCGCGTTCTTGATGATGTGGCTTGAAAAATTTTTGTTCGTGGATCGAGCCGTGGCCGACCGCCAACCGGCGGTGTCGTAGCCAAAGTCCGGCCGACGGGGCAAACTTGCGCCTGGGAAATACCTCCTCGGCTATTTATATCGATGATGCATCGAGCCGCCACAAAAATAGCCACCAACGCTCCAATCAACACCGGCGGCCCTTGGTGGTTTCTACGGATCGGTCGGTGCCGGCGACCCAAAAGATAGCCTGGTCGGCCTCCTCTCGAGAGCAACGTATTCCCAAGGTTGGAGCCGATCGAGGATGAAGACGGCAACCGATCACCACCACGCGATGCATGAGCTACGAGAAGCAGCTCGCTCATGCGGGCTCGAGGCAACCGGCCGATCCGCCGGCCGAATGGTTCATCGCCCTCTACGATGGGCTGTCTCGCGAGAACCGCGCCGTACTTTTACGGACTGGGACTGTTCGAGTTGCCTGGCCGACTTCAATTGGGAAGACGTCAACTCAGCCGACAACCCAAGGTGCAGGAGCTTTTCATCGCCGCTCGTCCCCCGCATCTTGCCGACCGGGATCCACAGGCCGATAAGTGGCCAAGAGCTACGAGTTCTATTACCCGTGTCGGCGGCGAGGCATCGGTCTTGGGCGTCGCTTCGGCTTCTTTTATGCCGATAAGATTGAGACGAGGGGAGTGGTAAGCCGTGACTTGATAATGGATCGCCCGTTGAATATAGCCGGCCCTCCCCTCCACGACGTCGGTGTGATGACACCGGCGCCGAGGAAAAGCGCCGCTTACGACCAATGGTGGACTGAAATCAAGCGCCATATCTTCCACCGCGGTCGTCTTGTTACGTCGACCTCCTCCCGCCCGAGGAGATCCCCTCGGTAAGCTTTAAGTCCCAAATGATTTTCTTCTTCTTATCATCGGCTGATATAGCTGATTAACATTTTCCCTCCGGAGCGGCCGACGGTGAGCGATTTTCGGCGCCCCATCGAATACCGTCTAGGTGTTCGGACGGCGGCGGCCTTGCTCCGTCGGCCATCGGCTGGGGAGCACCGAAGCTGGCATCATTGCTACGAGGGCAGGTGCGCAAGCCGATTGCCCAGAAGAAAAGGGCTGCGCCACTCACATAGCCGTCGACCGCGCCTGCCCCCAAGAAGCTGAAATAGAAGAAACCGGCAGCGCCAGCCGATAGCCTCCCCCCCTTGGACCCGGCCATCGCGTAGTTCCTCGACGCCGTCTCGGGCGAGGAAATGCCTGGGCGGCTGAACCCGGAGCTCGAGCCATGAGTCTGGCCAACGCTCCACTCGACGTCCCGCCGGCCCTAAGTCCCCAAATAAAAATCGGCCGGTAAGCCCTCACTTCACCAAATTTGGCTTCATGATGATATCACTTGCATCTGACCGAACCATTCTTTTCAGGTCAAGAAATTGGTTGGCCGCACTCGACGTCCCGTGCCATCCGTAATAATCTCTTGCACCTTGATTTGTAGAAATTAGCCGACTCGATCGCTAACTCTTCTTTGCAGCCCCCACAATCCCGTCGGCCGCCCCTAGGCGTCCGGCCGATGAGCATGCCGAGGCTGCAGCTGGGCGGCGGCAACGACGCCGACGAATAGGCCCCGACGGCCGCAGGTGGCGATCTAGCCGAGCCGACCGCTCTGACCCCGGTGCCAACGGTAAGCTGACTGAAACTGACGATCGACTTCTATCAACTTAATGTCTTCTGATCATCTCTCTTTTCTGCAGAACATAGCCGACCTCCTCAATTTTGACTTGTCGGAGTTCGAGGAGTCGGGCGAAATCGGCGAAGAGGCGTCGGTGACGCCGGCTGAGGACCTGAGGGCCACCCTAGCCGACATCGGCAACCGGCTGGAGGCCTCGCTGGATGCGCTGGTGGTCGACAGCGGTTCGATATGCGCGCGTTTCAAAGAAATTCAAGGCTAGCTGCTGGAAGCTCTAGCCGATGCCATTGTGCCGACCACCTTATGGAAGCCCACCACTCAAGTACGAACGGCACGGCCGGATAGCCGATCGCCGCGAGAACCCGGCATGGTCGCCACCCTCCGCCGACCAAGGACGCCATTGAGAGCCGAAAAGCCGCTTCGACCGCCCGAAGACCGAGGGCCAAGCTCGAGCAACTCCTTGCACGCCAAGATCAGCTGATGGCCGATCTCGTTCAATTCATGAACGAGATCGATGTCCATAAGGAGTACATGGCTGGTTTGCCGGCCGATATCGAAGCTCAACGCCAAGGCATCAAGGCGCGTGGCACACTTGAGAGACCCGGTGAAGGGCATCCGGCGTGGCAGTGGTCCGAGGCCGACGACGCGTGGCCATCAAAGAGATAGACCAGATCAGGAGGCGTTGTCGGCCATAGCCGATTTCTTAAAACAATGAGTTTGTAATATTCTAACATTTCAAGTCGCCATCGCTCTTGTATTATACTTGTCATACTTTTGTGCCGGGATTGGACCTTAATCACTTCACTCGTACTTGTAATCGGCTTTGACTTATGTGTAATATAGTTTATCAATTTTTTGCCGCCGTGCTTGTAGATAAGATCGGCTTTCGCCGCTCGTAGTGTCTTGAATTGCTCATGCCGAAATCGCCCCACCACCCGTATCGCTTCATGTTGCCGATTCCGAGACCACACCACAACCGTTGGTGTCGGCGCTGAATTACGGCCATCGATACAAATCACTTCCAACGCTTTTATTTGACTCGCCGATTACAAGGCTTAAAAGTTACAAAAATCTTTCAAAATCCCGACGCTCGATTTTGCAATCGGCCCGATTTTGCAATCGACTCGTGTACGTATATGCCCCCCAAGTTTTGTTGATAGCTTCGGTGTCGACAAAATTATGAGTTCAAGCCGTTCACGCATCATTGCCGTCCCTCTCGGCCTACCATTAGCTGATCGTAGAAAACTTGGCAAAAAACGTTGCATAAAAATGCCTAAAGGCGATGCCTTGTTAAAGCAAGACATCTACTGTCAAATCGGCTTAAGCAACCGTGAGCCGAATCACGAGTTGATCCATACGCTTGGGTAATATTTCTTTGGGTATTTTCCATTAAGAGCCGTTCCAAATACTTCTCTGTCTAGCCCTTTTAGCATCTAAGCTCCTTTAGAGACGCATTTGTGGATCTTGAAAGGCCCTTCCCAATTTGGTGACCACTTGCCGAATTTGTTGTCTCTAGATCCAATCGGCAGTATCAATTTCCAAACGAGTTCGCCTTTCTCAAAAGATTTAGGCACCACCTTTTTATTATAATGTCCGGCTACTTGTTCTTTATCCTTTGTGACTTTTTCCAAGGCCCTCATCCTGGATAAAACTAAATCTTCCGATTCGTCCACCATCAGGTGATAATAATCGTCGGCTATGAGTTGATCCTGTAGCTGAATGCGCCTCTAGCCCGACGACACTTTCCCATGGCAGCACTACCTCATGTCCGTGAACCACCTTGTACGGAGGGACTTGAATTGACTCGTGGCATGCCATCCGATACGCCCACAAAGTGATTCGGCAATCGGCCGTGCCACCGTTTAGGTACTCGAGATCTTTCTTTTAATCAATTTGATCAAACTTTTGTTTGAGGCCTTGGCTTGTCCGTTGGCTTGTGCGTAGTACGGCGAAGAATTAAGCAGCTTGATCCCCATGCCGTTGGCAAACTGAACAAATTCGTCCTATACAAAGATAGATCCCTGGTCTGTTGTTATTGTTTGTGGAACGCCAAATCGGTAGATGATATGTTCTTTGACAAACTCGATTGCGTCCTTAGAATCCACTTTTCTGAGGGGAATCACCTCCACCCACTTTGTGAAGTAATCTGTCACCACCAAGATAAATCTATGTCCTTTGCTTGAGGATGGATTGATCTGGTTGATCATATCAATGCCCCATCCTCTGAACGGCCACGACTTAATAATTGGGTTCATAGCCGATGTTGGTGCTCGTTGTATGGCGCCAAACTTCGACAATCCCGCGGCCCTTGTAATACTTGAAACAATCCTCCAAGCATCGTCGGCCGTAAAACCCCGCTTCGGCAAGGCGTACCACTTCATTTTGTGGGCCGATTGATGTGTGTCACAGATTCCTTCATGTACTTCTCCGATGGCTACTGTAGCCTGATCGGCTCCCAAGCATTTGAGTAGCACGCCGTCAATCGTCCGATAGTACAAATCTTCATCGAGCAACACGTGTCGCAATGCCTTGTATCGTAGCTTCCTTGTAGCCGATTGAGAGGGGTTTTTGAGATAGTTGTAAACTTCAAACCTCCAATCATGGGCTGTGATGGCAGCAACATCTATGTCGATTTCTGTCGGCATCGGTCGATAGCCCGATGCCCCCTGAGCCAAGTCATTGGCCTCTGAGTTCTGCTCTCTAGGGATATGTTTCAAAGTAACCAGCCGAAAACCGTCCATTAGTTCTCGGCATTGCCGATAATAGACCATCAACGCGTCGTTTTTGCATTCATATTCTCCTGATAATTGGCTGATGACCAACAATGGATCTCCCATTATTTCGATGGCGTCGGCTTCAACTTCCTTGAGTGGATGTAATCCTTTAAGGATGGCTTCGTATTCGGCTTGGTTGTTTGTAGCGTGGGGGTTGATGGCAAAAGCAAACTCGAAGCTTGCCCCCTGGGCGAAATAATGACCAAGCCGATGCCATAGCCGTTGGGTGCAAACCGAGTCATCGAACGTCAAAGTCCAAGAATAATTTCCACTGAGCTGATTGAGTCGTTTCTGTGCTCCACAATGAAATCGGCTATGGCTTGCCCCTTGACTGCCCTTGGTGCCTGATACCTCAAACCAAATTCTGTTAGCGCGAAAATCCACTTCCCAATTCTTCCTTTGAGTACTGGAGCCGATTCTAGGCAAGGGAGCCAAAGACCTAATAAAAACCAACATAATGCTCAAAGACTTTGACGGCAACCCATCGGAAACCAAGGGCGTCCTCAACATTGAACCGACCATCGGCAATAAGATCGTGCCCACAACATTCTTCGTCATCGACGGGAAGGGGTCTTACGGCTCGTCGCTCGAAGGGACCGGATACACGCTAACCGCCGCATCCCTTCTACAATGCATCGAGCTCGATCCAATGGGACGGCGACAAGATCGAGATCGCACTCACCATGATGTGCCGGTTAGTGTCGCGTGCCGATTTGCCGCTTTGGGAAATCTAAGGCATCGACAGTTTATCCGGGAAAATCTGCAAGCCGATTTTCTAAATGTGTCCAATTCCACAATACAACCCATTGGAAATGATGAGCCGTAGCCGCCGCTTGAACAAGACATGGTGGAGGGCTCAAGCGTTTTCGGCATGGGCACCACGGACGAAGACGATGGCAAGCTAGGGCAAGGTTTCATGTAGGCCGACAAATTAGAGGAAATCGACATCGGCTCTGGTGATAAGCCGAGGCCGACGTACATTAGCAAAAATATGTCTCCTCATTGTAGATCCCAGCTTATTGAGTTGTTAAAAGAATATAAAGACTGCTTTTGCTTGGGAGTACTTCGAGATGCCCGCCTCGCCCGATCAATAGTGGTCCATCACCGCCGATTAAGGCATGGCTATCGCCGCTCAAACACCTCCCAGAGGTTTAAGACCGATATGTACGATGCAATTAAAGCCGAAATCACTCGGCTATACGACGCAGGATTCATTCGGCCTTGCCGATACGCCGAGTGGGTCTCAAACATCGTCCTAGTGTTGAAGAAAAACGGTAAACATAGGGTGTGCATCGATTTCAGAGATCTAAACAAGGCAACCCCTAAAGACGAATACCCAATGCCGATAGCTGATCGCTTGTCGATGCCGCTTCGTGCCACAAAATTATCGGTTTCATGGATGCCAATGCAGGGTATAATCAAATATTCATGGCCGACGAGGACATCCACAAGACCGCTTTCGGTGTCCTGGCGCAATCGGCTTGTACGAATGGGTAGTAATGACGTTCGGCTTGAAGAATGCTAGGGCAACATATCAACGGGCCATGAATTACATCTTTCACGATATGATCGGCTCGCTAGTAGAGATATACATTGACGACGTGGTTGTCAAGTCAAGGGAGATAGGAGGCCACATAGCCGATCGAGACAGTGTTAGAACGGACGAGGAAGTACGGTCCGAAGATGAATTCGCTAAGTGCGCGTTTCGCGTATCTAGGACAATTCTTGGGATTTCTTGTCCATGAAAGAGGAATTGAAGTTACACCAAGAAGCATAAATGCTATCAAGACAATTCAACCTCCGAAGGACAAAAAACAACTCCAATCATTGATCGGCAAGATAAACTTCATCGACGGTTCATAGCCAATCTCTCGAAAAGATGGAGCCGTTCACACCACCGCTTGCTGAAAGCCAATCAAACATTCGCATGGGGGAAGAACAACAAAGGGCGTTAGACAACATAAAAGATTATCTCGAGTTCCCCCCCGCTTTAATGCCTCCACAAAAGGGAATACCATTCAAATCCGTACCTATGAGCCGATGATAAATCGATCGGCTCCATCCTAATCCAAGAGGTCGACGGCAAAGAAAAGGCCATCTTCTATCTCAGCCGACGATTGCTAGACGCGGAGACGAGGTATTCACCCGTGGAGAAGCTATGCCTATGCCTCTATTTTTCATGTACGAAGTTAAGGCACTATCTGCTATCCAATGAGTGCACAGTAATCTGCAAAGCCGTTGTAGTTAAGTATATTTTCGATTCCCTCATCAACTAGCATTTTGGAAATCGGCTTGCCGTTGATGAATCCTTTAACGTACAACGGCTTTGAGTGCCGATTTTCGATTCCCTGGTTTGTCGAAGACACTCGGTCCGGTGAGATTGCCGGCCGACTGTGTCGTCCTCATGGTGTTTGCATCGGCTTCGGAGCGCCGAACTCGGCCGGGCAAAGACGAACACCATGTTAACCGATGCGAAATTTTGCCTTTCCCTTTGGTTGCCCTCCCGGCTTGATCGGCCGGGCTTTCCTCGCTTGCTCTTCGTCGGCTATGACAGCTTTCTCTTTGGGTACCCATCGCCTTTTGATTTTGCCCGCCGACGATCTTGTTCGTGGATCATTTGCTGAACTTCGTCTTCTCTCCCTTCGCGCTTAAGCCGTTGAACCCTTCTTTTTCGCGTCTTTGTGATGAGATCGGATGGGCACCATTGGGGGTTGGCTGATTCCTCATCGTCGGCCTCTTCATCGTCGCGGTTGTTGCCATGGCGGTTTTCGTCGACGAAGAAGTCTTGGGGATCGGGCCGAGCCGATCACGGATGCACCGCCGCCTTTGGTTTAGCCGAACGGCTCTAGGGACGAACCGGGTTGGGCTTGCAACCGATGAGTTCCTCGTGCCCGCCGTCACGGCGATCGTTGCTTGCCGGGCATTCGTCCAGTGTTGGTAGTCTCATACCGGATTCCCAAGCAGCACTGAAAAATCACAATGCCGGCGATTGGCATTGTTACGATTTGCCTCGTACCGGCGGCTTTGGGTATTCGGCTGCGCCGACCGGATGCTTCGTTGTAAGCTTCTTCCCGCCGGGATCGGTGCCGATGATGGTGTTTGTGTTCGTGGATCGCCGTCGATCGCCCGATCTCCGATGATCGGGCACACCATATTAATCGGCGCGGCGTGACATCCAACCTTCTCGTCTTCGCCTTGGCCCCGATAGATGTATTGACTAAGCCGTGCGCCATTCTCGTTCTATCGATCGCCTTGCTCGGGACCAGCTTGGACCGTGTTGACCGGGAAAGGATTGCCGTCTACTTTCATCGGCGATTTGAATCGGCGAACTTCAGCTTCCCGGCCTCAATCGCCGATTGGATTTGCTACCCAAGACTTTGCAGCCGTTGGTGGCGTGGGATATGGAGTTGTGCCACTTGCAATATTTCTTTTTCTTCAACTCTTCTACCGACGGATCACGTGATTTTCGTGCATCGAATCGCTTCTCCTTGAGCAAGCAAGTCGAAGATCCCGTCGGCCTTGGTGATGTCGAAATCGTATCGTTCTTCCTTGGCCGTCTTCGCACCATTGCGACGATGGCCTTTTTGTTCTTGGCCCATTCGGCTACCGCCACTCGCGTCGTCGTCGTCTGACTCATAGTCTGATTCGACGATGACCTGAGTTATATTTTTGATGCCTTCCTGGTGTCTTAGAATCGCTGCTCGTGGGCCGTCACCTTGTGCGCCAAGTGGGCTAAGCTGTCAAAGTCTCGCGCAGAATCGCTCTCGGACGGAGCGATCAAACCATGAAAGGCCAAATCGGCCACTGGGAATCCGATAGCACAGTCAGTAGCATCGGTTCCTCATTTCTCTAAAGCGTTGGATGTATTCTTGGACCGATTCGTTGTGTTTTTTCTTGATGCCGGTGAGGTCCGACAACTTCATCTCGTGGTTGCCGGAGTAGAAGTAGTCGTGGAATTGTTTTTCGAGATCGGCCCAGCTCGAATCGAGTTCTAGGGCAATGAGGAGAACCAAGTAAAAGCCGATCCCGAAAGAGAAAGAGGGAACAATCGGACTCTCAAGGCGTCCGTAGCCGATGCTTCGCCGCACCGTGCCAAGAATCGGCTAACATGCTCGTATGTTGAAACGTTGTCCCGCCCGAGAACTTCGAAAAACTGGGATCTTGTATCGGTTGGGCAACGGGATCCGCTCAAAGTGCTCGGATAGGGATACCGATACATGTTCCTCAGTCCTGCTCGGCTTGAGGCCGAATTGATTGCGCATGACATCTCGCCGCATCATCCTGTGTTTGGTTGTCTTGTCAGACGGCCGTATGGGTCACACGGCGTGGGTGCTTGTCGACACGGTGGTGTTCGAGGCTCGTAATGATGATCTCGACGGCATCCTTGGTACTGATAGTGATGATCAGCGGGAGCCGACCGATGCGTCGGTGGTGATGTTGGTGGTCCTGGAAACAGCTGTCGGCCACCGGTGTTGTACCGTCTATTTGGATCAATTAGCTCTGACTATCAATTGTCATTGAACATATTAGCAATCTGTTCTTGGGGCAGCGGCTACTGTCGGTTCAGCATAGTAATTGCTGGCCTTATAGCCGATTCACCTGGATTTGGCTGACCGAGGACTCCTCCCGGTGGCCCTTGTTGTGCTAGTGGTGGATCTGCCGATTCTGTGTGACCAGCGTCATGTAACCAGGAAATTGGCCGTCTGTGAAGTATGTCGGCCCTCGTTGCAGCTGGTCGGCTATCTTGGCGTTGACCACAGTAGCGATCATGTTATTGGGAGTGTTGACTAGAATGCTACTTTGATTGACTAACGCATGATGGACGGCCGAGTCGATCCGGTCTTGTAGAGAACATACAACTGAATCGTCCGCTTCTCGGGTCGGCTCCTCCGTCTTCGTTTGCCTTTGTCTCACCGAGAGGAGGATGCCTTAAGGTCGTTCATGCCGAACTTATATTTTTGATGCACGACCCCAGATCTTGTTTGGGTGAAAGATTGCAAGTAGTTAGCCTGGAGCTCTTCCACCATCTTCTTATAATCGGCTTGCTGTTCAGCCGATAACTGCTCCATCTTCACAAGCACGATGTTGTCCTGGGAAATACTAGGGCTCTTGGAGTCGACCATCTTGCCGGCTGAATCTATGCATCCGAGTCGAGCCGACAGAGAAAGTCCCACCGGGCGTGCCAAGAAGCGTGTTGATGAGAAATTTCTCTCACGCGCCGGCCTCGGGAGATCTCGCTTAACTCAAGCAGGTGTCCTTCTCGCTACCCGTGCGTAGTGGCGTGCGCTGATTTGATCTGTTAATCAACAAGAGAAACAAGGGAATATGCGTTAAGCGTTAGGTTAGATCCCCACTAGATCGGCTGAGGGAATCCATGAGCATATATATGCTATCCTGAAACATATTTAAGCCAAACGAAGACCGGAATGGATCGCCTATACCAAGACAAAGATCGGGCCGTGTAACTAAATACAAGTAAAGGATAATAAATATATTAATCGATAACCTAGCCGATATGGAAAGCTAACGATGAATCGTCTAGTACTCCGATGAATCTTATGAAAAGATACCACTCTTGAACCGATGCACATGGCCGGAAATCGGCCGTCGGCCGCCGATGGCGGGCCGATTTTGGCTAGTAACGTCCGACAAGAATGCGATCTTAATATAAGAGGCAGTCCTAATATAAATCTAATAATAAATATATTAAAAGAAACATATCATGGCAGATAAGGCCATTGAAACCCCGACGTGTCTCTAAACAATATAAATCTTAGCCGAACGTATCATTGATAGTTCTAAAAATGACTTAATAGGTCGAACCCGATGCAACATTAAGTATAAAAAGAAAAACTTGATCTATTGCAGCCGATTTATATCCCTCGAGACAGTGGATACCGCATATAAACCAGCCAACCTTTAGATCTAGCCCTATCGGCTGCAAGTTCTTGATAGAACTAGCCAATGGCAGGATAGATCTAAACATTAGTCTAATTTATATGCAATATATGATAAGTAGGCAGTATAAACTCTTGAATCTAATGTGTCATTATGATGGAAGCACTAGAAACAACAGATCATACCACTAATGACAAGCATTTACCTAGATCGGGGATCGAAACGATGCGGCCGTAGCCAAACAAACCGCTCGTCTCGAAGAAAAAGGTTGGCGATGCGCCGAAGGTTTGATTGATTGTGATTGTTTTTTTACAGGGGGTCTCGGGTCCTATTTATACCCAAGATACAATTATCTATACAAACCCTGGACTCTATCTAAACTACCATTTAAAACACAACATTATCCCTAGAAGGACCCATGCCGTGCTACAACTAACAGTTTAAACAAACTCCTAAATTACAGAAACAATTGCCGTTATAGGACTCTATCCATAGGTGACAATATCGTTTAACGCGCAACTAACAACCGAATCTTCTATTTATCCTCAAACTGCTGCACCAGAAACGGTTTTATCTCTTCCGAACCTGGAATTGGCTATCGGCTGCCATTGTTCGATCCAACCTTAGCCGATTGCCCTCGCAGCCGATCACTCCTTAGCCGATGCGGCCTCTGTTTCCACACCAAACCAGCCAATCTGATTCTGCTTCACCTTTGCAGACTTAGGGACTCAATTACCAAATTTCAGTGTTAACAGCCTCCCTGTGCTTGCGGCGGCGATTCTTGCTCTGGCGACCCCAAGCGCTCCAATGACGACCTCCGCCGCTCCATCGGGTTCCTCCTCTCGCCGAGTTCCCGAGGTATGCCCCAATCGGCTAAAAACCCCTTTATCATTTGCTCTCGACTGTAGACCTGGATTCTAGGGTTCTGATTCTGAAATCCTCTTCTTTCCCGATTGTAGCACCTCAGCCATCAAGTAGCGATCCCAGGTTTACTCAACAACGAAAGATACTTTTTAGGGTCGATTGGCAACAGAGACCCCACTGACTTTATCATAGACGAAACTGATAGAATGCCATATAGGATGAGAAACCCTAGTCTGTGCCACTGGGCTGGCACCTTTAAGTCTTGGCCCTCCGTGGACAAATCTTGGCCAGCATGGTACAAGAGAATGCAGCCGACCAAGCAAGGTCACTGGGAAAAAATAGGAATAGCCCAATGCCTGGCGCTATCAGTAGCCGATACGCCTAAGGACGAACCCTTAATGTCGGCTACCACATACTTCTGGAACAACACCTTGAACGCCTTCGTCTTCCAGCAAGGCCCCATGACTGTCACCTTAGCCGATGTAGTTATGATCATCGGATTGGATATTCTGTCATCGGCTAACCCAAACAGGCTAGAAGGCAAGGGCCAGTTCTCCCTCAAAACCAAAGCAATAGGGGGTTGGAATGACTATGTAGCAATGAACATGGGAGATGGGCCGATCAACCCCAGGGAGCACGCCGCATTCCTCATGATGTGGCTTGAGAAGTTCTTCTTCTGCGGGTTAAGCTGTGGACCGACAACCAACTGGCAAGTGGTAGCCGAGGCCTTGGTGGACAAAAAGAAGCTACCCTTACGCAAATTCCTCCTCGGCTACCTATATCAAACCTTGAACCAAGCCGTCTCCAAAATTGTCGCCAATGCCAATGTTAATACCGGGGGGCCTTGGTGGTTTCTCCAACTCTGGTTAGTGTTAATGACTCAAAAGATCTCCGATCAGCCAAAGCTATCCGAAGCACGCTTCCCCCTTCTAGAGCCGATCGAAGACGATGATGGAAATGGGGAGACCACCAGAAGATGCCAATCATTTGGAGAAGCGGCAGCCACTCATGCGGGGTCAAAACAATCGGCTAATTTATTAGCCGAATGGTTTCTATCTCTGTATGACGGTTTTGCAAGGGATAACCGGTGTTGGTTATTTTACGAGGATAGGGCCTCCTTCGAGTTGCCAACTGATCTAGACTTTGATGATATCAACTCGGCCAATCACCCCAGATGCATAGAGATTTTTACTGCAGTGCTCACCCCATGCATCTTGCCGACCAGCATACATCAAGGCCGAAACGTCGTGAAGACGTATGAATTCTATTATCCGGTATTGGCCGACAGACAGTTTGGATTTGGGCAACTGCCCATCGGCTGTTATTACGCCGACAAGATTGAAACCCGAGGGGTGGTGGACTCCAAGTTAGTGATGAATAGGCTGATGGATATAGAGGGCCCACCCCTCGGCAGTATTGGCATCACGGAGCTGGCCCACAAGAGGAGTTCAGCTTATGACAGGTGGTGGGTAGAGATAAAGAGGCATATCTTCCATCACCGGTCCTCCATGTACATCACCACTCTGCTGCCAGATGAAATTCCCTCGGTAAACTCCTTACTTATGAGTATTTTTCCTTTTGCATGATCGGCTATCTTTGCTTGCTAATACTTGAATCTTCTTTCCTTGCAGATGACAGAAACAGACCCACCGACGGTGAGCAACTCCGGAGCTGCCATCGAATATCGTCTGGGCGGCTGTGGGCTCACTCCATCGGCCATCGGTCGGGAAGCGCCGAAGTTGAAGACCTTACTGCACGGGCAAACTCGCCAGCCTATAGCAAGAAAGAAGAGGGCTGCCCCACCTCCTGCAAAGCCATTGGCTGCTCCCGCGAAGAAACAAAAGAAGAAGAAGTCGACTGCATCGGCCGACAGCCTTCCATACATTGACCCAAGTGTCGACGAACTCCTCAATCAAGAGGTTATGGACGAAGAGGTCTCTCAAGCCGCCGAGGAAGCGGGCATCGTGCGGCAAGACAAGTAATAATTCAGTCGCCCCACCACCGACGTTCCATCCCCACCAAGTCCTTCGCTCCAAAACGGTTCAGTAAGCACCTTATCTTTTAGAATTTTGCTTTCAAACTATTTTCCCTCAAGCTTTAACCAAATCCTCTTTGTTAGTTCAAGAGATTAGCCGGTCGCACTCCTCGCCCAGCTTCACCAGTAGTCTTCTGAACCTATCTTTTCTTTACCCGTGTTTTTACATTCAGCCAATCATTGCTAATACTTGTCTTCTACATAGCCCCCTGGTCCGCTCGGTTGCCCCGGTGCTTCAAGCGAACACACCCGGCCGCCACGGTAGCCATGACGCGAAGAAGCCGCCGCTCCAAACGCCAACACATCGAGGAAGTGGTCGCTTCGGCTAGCCACGGTGCCGATGAGGTCATCGTTCTAGCCTGGCCGCCGAGGAAGTAGCCGCTCCGGCTCCCGCCACAAGAGTAAGTTTTATTCTTCTCCTTTATTCAAAACTTGAATAATCACGCCTTATTCTCTCCTTAATTACTCCGATTTCTTTTGCGAGACTCTAGCCGATCTCGTCGTCCTTTGACATACTGGAGTTTCTTGGCGACGAGGAAGCGTGAAGCCACTAGTCCGGACAAGACCGTAGCTGATGAAGTTAAGAACAAGCTTCAAGACATCCGTCGTCGGCTGGATATCGACGTAGATCGGCTGGTCATAGAATGTGGATTGGCCCACCACGCTTCTACGAAATTGAGGATGAACTCCCCGATGACTGCCAAGAAGATTTCGAAGGCCGTCTACATTGATCGCATCGGTCCAGCTAGGACGGGCGATGCAGAGGATGATCGAAGAGAGGCCCAGGCTGACTTGGCGGCCAGGATTGAGGCCACAGTGAAGAACGTGGAGGCCGAGAAGACCAAACTCAATGAGCTAATGGTCGGCCCGTCGGCTACGCAAGCCGAGATCAACAAGCTCGAGCTCGAAGAAGCTAGCCTACTACTGCAGCTGGAGCAGTGCAAGGCGAAGATTGCTGCCAAGAAACAAATGCTAGCCGATCTTCCCAAAGCCACAGAGGATCAAAGAGGCAGAGTGACGGCCACCATCAAACATTTGAAAGAGCTACACAAGATGGCTAAGGCAGTTCCCGACACTGAAGAGGAAGATAGGGCCATAGTTGACAAAGTGAACGCCATTAAGAACATAGCAATATCGGCCATAGATGAATTCTTAGGGCTGTAAATAGGACTTAAATTTCAGAACTTGTATTTTAACTTTGTGTATACAACTTTGTTATTGGCTTGCTAACTTTAATCATATCCCTTTTGTCGATCCAGCTATTCCCAAGTCCTGAATGCTTTGAAAAGTTTGAAAAATCCCCAAAAATTTGAATCCCTCCATCTGTGATTTCTGTACGGTATATGCCCCCTAATTTTGTCGATGATGTCTTCAGCATTGATAAAATTATTGATCCAAATAATCCAACACTTGTCGGCTAGATTGAGCCGATTTGGAAAAACCAAAGGGAAAAAAACTTAGAAAAAAAATGCTCTAAAGGCGATGCATGTACCTCACAACACATCGGCTAACATGGGTCAGCAAGACCTTAGCCGAATCATGAGTTGATCCCAACATTAGGGTAGTATTTTTTTAGATACTTGCCATTGAGAGCCCGCCCAAATACTTCTCCATCCAATCCCTGTAACATGTAAGCTCCCTTAGAGACACATTTTTGGATCTTGAAAGGCCCTTCCCGGTTAGGTGACCACTTGCCGAATTTGCTATCCCTCGAGCCGATCGACAGTATCAGCTTCCAAATGAGCTCGCCTTGTTCGAAAGACTTGGGCATAACCTTCTAGTTATAATGAAGAGCTACTCGTTCCTTGTCCCTTGTCACCTTCTCCAAAGCGCGCATCCTTGACAAAACTAAGTCTTCTAATTCATCCACCATTAGATTATAATAGTCATCGGCTGTTAGCTGATCTTGTAGTTGAATCCTTCTTGAGCCGATGATGTTCTCCCATGGCAGAACTGCTTCATGTCCATAGACCAATTTATACGGAGGCACCTGGATTGATCCGTGGCAGGCCATCCGATAAGCCCACAATGATTCGGCCAACCGGCTGTGCCATTGCTTTGGATATTCGGCGATCTTCCTCTTTATCAACTTGATCAAATTCTTGTTTGAGGCCTCGGGTTGCCCGTTAGCCTGAGCATAATATGGTGAAGAATTTAACAACTTAATCCCCATGCTGTCGGTAAACTGAACAAACTCATCGGAGACAAAGATAGATCCCCGATCTGTGGTGATAGTTTGAGGGACACCGAATCTGTATATAATGTGCTCCTTGACAAACTCGATTGCGTCCCCGTAGTCAACCTTCTTCAAGGGAATTGCTTCCACCCACTTGGTAAAATAATCAGTTGCCACCAATATAAATTTATGTCCTTTGCTCGAGGGTGGATTGATCTGGCCAATCATGTCAATTCCCCAACCCCGAATGGCCAAGGCTTAATGATAGGGTTCATAGCCGATGTTGGCGCCTCTCGTATAGCCCCAAATTTCGACAATCTTGACATACTTGAAACAATCTTCCAGCATAGTCAGCCAAAAATATCCTGCTCTCCGAAGTAGCCACTTCATCTTATGAGCCGATTGGTGCGTGCCACAGATTCCTTCATGTACCTCTCCTATAGCAACTTTGGCCTGATCGGCACTGAGGCACTTGAGTAACACACCATCAATCGTTCGATAATACAAATCTTTGTCGAGCAAAACATATCATAGAACCCTATAGCGTAATTTCCTTGAATCCGACTGGGAAGAGTTCTGTAGATAGTTGTAGATATTGTTCCTCCAGTCATCACTGAGATGGTGGCCATCTCTACTTCAATTTCCTTTGTCATCGGCTTGTAGCCCGATGCCCCTTGAGCCAAATCATTTGCTTCAGAGTTCTGCTCTCTGGGGATGTGTTTCAAGGTTACCAGCCGAAAGCTGTCCATCAACTCTTGGCATTTCTGATAGTAGACCATCAGCGCATCATTCTTACACTCATATTCCCCTGATAATTGGCTGATGACCAACAATGAATCACTCATTATTTTGACGGTGTCGGCTTCGACCTCCTTAAGCAGTTGCAATCCCTTGAGCACGGCTTCATATTCGGCTTGATTATTTGTGGCGTGATAGAAAAAGCAAACTCAAAGCTTGCTCCCCTGGGAGAAATTATCACCAAGCCGATGCCGCACCCGTTTGTGCAAACTGAGCCATCAAAAGTTAACATCCAAGGCATAATATCCACTGAGCCGATTGAATCATCTCTGTGTTCCACTATAAAATCGGCTATAGCTTGTCCTTTTACTGCCTTGGGTGCCTGGTATCTCAGATCGAACTCTGTTAAAGCGAAAATCCATTTTCCAACTTGTCCCTTCAGTACTGGAGCCGATAACATGTATTTCACTACGTCGGCTTTGCATACCACAGTACAATCGTTGGATAATAGATAATGCCTTAACTTCGTGCATGAAAAATATAGGCACAAACATAATTTCTCCACTGGTGAATATCTTGTCTCTGCGTCCAGAAGCCGTCGGCTGAGATAGAAAATTGCCTTCTCCTTCCCTTCGATTTCCTGAATCAGAACTGAGCCGATATACTTCTTGTTGGCTGACAAGTATAATTTGAATGGCACTCCCTTTTGTGGAGGAATCAAAACCGGAGGGAGCTCGATAATTCTTGATATTGTCCAAAGCCTTCGTCGCTCCGCCCTCAGGTAAATGCTTGATCGGCTTTTACCCGAAGCAGAGGTGTGAACGACTCCATCTTTTCTAACAGATTGGCTATAAAGCGCCTGATGAAGTTGATTTTGCCGATCAACGACTGTAATTCCTTCTTGTCCTTCGGAGGTTGAATAGTCTTGATAGCATTGATGCTTCTCTGGGTGACCTCGATTCCTCTCTCATGAACAAGAAATCCTAGGAACTGGCCAGCCGATACGCCAAACGCGTACTTCGTAGGATTCATCTTCAGGCCATATTTCCTTGTTCTCTCCAACATCTTCCTTAGGTCGGCTATGTGGTCTTCCACCTCCTTGGATTTGACAACGACATCATCAATATAAATCTCTACCAGGAAGCTGATCAAGTCGTGGAAGATGTAATTCATGGCTCTCTGATACATAGCTCCAAAGCATTCTTCGGGCCAAATGTCATGACAACCCACTCGTACAAGCCGATTGCTCCCCGGGCACTGAAAGCTGCCTTGTGAATGTCTTCTTCGACCATAAAAATCTGATTATAACCTGCATTGCCATCCATAAAGCTTATGATTTTGTGGCCGGAGGCGGCATCCACCAATAGATCGACTATAGGCATGGGTACTCGTCTTTAGGGGTAGCCTTGTTCAAATCTCTAAAGTCAATGCACTCCCTAAGTTTGCCGTTCTTCTTTACTACTGGGACTATGTTTGAAACCTATTCGGCATATCGGCAGGGCCGAATAAAGCTGGCATCCTATAGCCGAGTGATTTCGGCCTTGATCGCCTCATACATATCGGCTTTAAACCTCCTAGGAGGTCGTTTGTACCGCCTATATCTAGGCTTAATGGGGAGCCGATGCTCGACAATGGATCGGCTGAGACCAGGCATCTCAAAATATTTCCAAGCAAAACAGTCTTTATATTCCTTTAATAAATCAACAAGCTTGGTTCTAAAATGAGAAGATAAATTTTTGCTAATGTATGTCGGCCTAGGCCTATCCCTTGGACCTATATCCACTTCTTCCAAATCATCGGCTGACATAAAACCTTGCCCGAGTTTGCCGTCGATGTCGTCCATGGTGTCCTTGTTGTAGACGCTCGAGCCCTCCACAACGCCCTCAAAGTAATAGTTGAGGCTCTTTGTCTCCAATTGGCCGCATGTCGAATCGGACACCTTGAGAAAATCGGCTCCGCCAAATCTTGCTGACAAGCAATCAATTCCGTCGACCTCCCATAAAGTTAAGTCGGCGTTAGTGACATTGACGATCGTTGGCGGCATGATTTCTATCTTATCGCCTTGCCATTGGATTAAACTTTGATGCATGGTGGAAGGGATGCAGCAGCTTGGCGTGGATCCAATCCCTTCCGAGCAGCCAGATCGTATGATCCCTTCCCGTCGATGATGAAAATGTTGTGGGCATGGTTTTGCCGCCGGCGCCGCCTCGACGTTTAAAACTCCCTTCGCTCCGATGGGTTGCCATCGATGTTCTTGAGTACCATATTGGTTTTGATCAAGTCATTGGCCCCCATGCCTAGCTTTCTCGAAGGTTGCGTAGGGCATGAGGTTGACAGACGACCCCTCCATCGACTAGCATCTTTGACATCGGCTTGCCGTTGATGAATCCTTTGACGTACATGGGGCTTCAAGTGTCGATTTTCTATCCCCTCGGGTTTTTCAAAGATGGCCTGTTCTAGGGACAGTACTAGTTTGGCCAATGTATCCTCAATCGTGTCTGCATCGGCCTTGGCAGCCTCAAATTCGACCAGCAATCCGAAAAACATGTTGACCGATGCAATGGCCACTCCTTTGCCTTTTGTCGCCCTTTTGGCTTTGTTGGCCGGGCTCGTCACTGGGCTGCTTGTTTCTTGACACGCCATTGCTTTGTGCCCTATCAATGTTGTTGTGTTGGATCATCCTCTGACTTCTTCTTCCCGTCCTTCACTCTTAAGCCTATGAATTTTCCTTTTCTCGCGTTTTGGTGAACAGTCCAAAGGGCACCATTGGGGGTTGGCCGATTGTTCTTCATCGCCTCCTTTTCGTCCTTTTCTCGAAGAAGTCCCGGTAGATTGGGCCGAGCTGATCGTGGACGGAAGGTTTTTTGGTTAAGTTGAACGGCTCGGGGACGAATCAGCTAGAACTTTCCATTGGTGGATCCCCGTTTTCGTCCTCCCCGTATTCGCCGTATGCCTGACAATTTTAGAGAGTGGGCAGCCTCATTCCTTGCTCCCAGCAGAACCTAAAGAACTCGTAGCGCCGGTGCGGATCACACCATCGTGGCGGCGTAACATGCCACACCCGGTCGATCGGGTGTCCTCTAATATGGCTTGCCGCATCAGCCCTCTTCTTCTTCTTGAATTCTCCGCTGGAACTGCAGTTGGTTGTCCGTCTGTCTGGGCCGACGATCGGCCGATCGACCGTTGGTGTAAATCATGTTGATTGGCGCGACCCTCACTACAGTCGGCTCTTGTTGGTCTTCGGCTGAGCTGTACGCCATTATGTTCTGTCGATCAGCTCACGTAGGACTTGCTTGAACAGTGTTGACAGGGAAGGGATTACCGTCGACCTTCATTGGCTTAGCCGATTCCTCGAACTTAATCTTCCTTGCCTCGATGGCCGATCGTATCTGTTGGCAAAAGACCTTGCAATCATTGTGCGTGGGAGGTGGTGTTGTGCCACTTGCAGTATTCTTCTTTTTGAGCTCTTCGGCCGATGGTATGACGTGGTTTGACTAAGTCGATTCGTTTCTCCTCAGCAATAGATCAAAGATCCTATCGGCTTTGGTTATGTCAAAATCATATTTTTCTTCCTTAGCCGATTTCTTCAACCATTAGCACGTGATAGCCTTCTTGTTCCTGGTCCACTCGGCTGCTGTCACCTCTGCATCGCTGTCACTTGAGTCCGAGTCTGTTGCGTAGGGGACGTGGGTGATCTTCTTGAAGGCTTTGTTTGCTTCTTGAAAGCGCTGTTCATGAGCCGTCACCTTCTAAGCCAGGTGGGCCAAGCTCTCGAAATCTTGTGTCGAAAAACTCTCAGGAATGGGGGCCAGAAGGCCATTAAAGGCTAGGTCGGCCAGCCGTGAGTCCGACAGTACCAGGCTGTAACAGCGATTCCTCATGTCTCTGAATCACTGGATGTAATCTTGGACTGGCTCCTCGTGCTTCTGCCTGATACTGGTCAGGTCTGACACCTTCATTTCATGCGTGCCAGAATAGAAGTAGCTATGGAATTGCTTCTCGAGATCGGCCTAGCTCTGGACCGAGTTGTAAGGTTGGGATGAAAACCATGTAAAAGCCGATCCCGAGAGTGACAGTGGAAATAAGTGCACTTTGAGCGTGTCCGTAGCCGATGCTTCTCCGCATTGTGCCAGGAATCGGCTGACGTGTTCGTAGGTTGACACGTTGTCCTCGCCCAGAGAATTTCAAAAAGTCCTAAGACTTTGTACCGGTTTGGCAAGGGCACCCTCTCAAAATACTCGGATATGGGTACCGCACATATTGCCGAATCTTTTGGCTTGAGGCCGAACTAATCATGCATAACATCTGCGATCAAATCGGCCCACGGCCTATTTTCTTGCAATGGTGGTATCGGCTCATATTGCTCGTGGTGCGCGGGTCCTTGCCGATACAGCATTGGCGGCGTCTGAGGCCGATAATGCTGCTCATAGTTGCCTCCGGAAGTTGATGCTGAAATTGGTTTATAGCAGAGGCGGCCGAGAGGCAAATGGTGGTGTTTGCTCGGGAGAGGCCGATTGCCGCCGAGTTGTGAGGTGGATCCGACGATATGTACCAATCGGCATGTTACGTATGATGGCTTGCCGATCGGTGTTAAACATGTTCTCCACCTACTCCTGAGTTGCCACTGGAACGCCGAGGCCCTGATGTTGAGGTTGTGGTCGAACCAGGACCTTAGGATGTGGCCGCGGCCGATGATTGCGCATTCTGGCTGGATCGGGGCTCCCCCGGAGGAATCAATTGGCCAAGTGGCGGGATTGGCAACCCATGGATTGACAGCGTCCTGTACGGTGGAAACTGGCCATCAGTGAAGTATGTCGGCCCTCTCGACAACTGCTTGGCTATCTTTGAGTCAACCACGGTGCTTATCATATTGTTCAATGTGTTTACCAGTATTCCTGATTGGTGACAAGCGCGTGGTGGACAGCCGAGTCGATCCGATCTTGTAGCGTGTGGAGCTCTGGATCGTCTTGTTCCTGCTTGACTTCCTCCACCTTTTTCTTCCATTTCTTGTCCTCGCTGGAGGAAGTATCAAGGTCTTTAATGTTGAACTTGAATTTTTGGAGGATCGCCCCATACCCGGTCCGGACGAAAGATTGCGAGATAATGTGCTTGCAGCCCCTTAACCATCTCGTTGATATTCGGCCCGTTGTTCAGCCGAAAGTTTGTCCATAGTCACAGGGATGACGTTGTCCTCGGTTGAGATCGGACGATATGGTCCCACCGGGCGTGCCAAAAGCGTGTTGATGAGAATTTTTCCACGCGCTGTCCTGGGAGATCTGCTTAACTCTATTGCAGGTCCAAAATGGGTCGCCTTTGGTGATCGAATGGGCGTGCCAGTTGGTTTGATCCTGTAACCAACAAGAAAACAAATAATAGGCATAAAGTTAATATTAGACCCCACTAGATCGGTGAAGGAAATCAATAAACATATAATTGCTATCCCAAAGCATATTTAGACTAAATGATTGGGATAGATCGGTAGTGTACCGAGACAGTGTAAATCACTTAAATCCAAAAGCACATTAGGATAATAATTATATGTATTTATAACCTAGCCAATGCTACGGGTCTAATGTAGATCGGCTAGTACTCCGATATGTCTTATAAAAAGATATTAATCTGACCTAAATGTGCTAAACCTAGATCAATCCATCACAATGTAACTTGACAGATTGATACTGGCTTAGGGCATTTAAATAGATTGAGATCTTAATATAAGAGGCGGTTCAAATACATCTAGCAGTAATAATACATAAGATGAATAAAACAGGTAAGACCGGCTGAAACCCCGGTATTGTCTCTAATGGTAAACATTATGCCGAATAGATCTATATACCTCTAAAAGTGACTTAACAAGTCGATTTGATGCAGCATTAAGTACAAAAAGAGGTACTAGATCTATATGGGCCAATGAGAACCCCTCGAGACGGTAGACATGTGTCACGCCAAATTCAAACCCGAATTTCAGACTATTTTGTGTATTTAATCCTTGTCCAGAATCAACCAGTGGTACACAAAATGACATATCAATACACGGATCCATACGTGTAAATAAAGCGTATAAATACTTACGGAAAAGAGGCACTTAGTCCTCGCACTCGAAATAAAACGGCGACAACGGGAAAAGACGATCCTACCGGGGCTTCGGCTCCACTCCACGAGCAAACTCAATCGGGTCCGAGCCTTGGTCCTCAAAGACCGTCTTCAACTCGAAGCACTACACTTCGGGGGGAAGAATTTGCAAGGCCGAGTACAACCAACGTACTCAACAAGCCACACCAAGGAATGCGAAATGCGAGGGAAGGCGAGGAGAGGTTTGGGGCTACTTTTGCGGAAAGGCGGTTACAAACCACTTTATTTTGGAAACTGAGAAAACTATTGAGTAGTTAGGTCAATATTAATCCTCCACTGAACAACGTTATCCCCACGTTGAATAGGCCCAACCAATTCCCACCGGTCTAATCCAGATCATTAAGCCAATTTATTAAGGGTGGGACTAATCATGGTGAAGCCGGTCGATCGCCCATAACCATGGCAACGACTATTCGAATAGTTTTACTTTGATCAGAGGTGTGCTACTTTACCCACAAGACATGATTCCACACATGTTGCCAAGCCCCGAAGTATCGCCATGATACTGCAAAGGGGGAAATTGTGACAAGACCTATAGCATAACTTCCCTAACCAAGCGAATCCACACCAAGGTTTCACCCCCACTCTGGACAGGGGATGTGGCGCCCGAGTGCCGTGGTGGATCGCAGCCCAGCAACCCTTATACCGGGGCCGACTGAAACTCCATCACGCCCACCCTTGCCACGGATCGTCGGCTAGGGAAAAGCTATACCACGGATCTAGCAGTTGCCCATTCTTGCTTGTGGTAAGCACTGTATGTCTTTCAGGGTTTCCCATGAACTGGTCCTTAATTGCCATGGGTGCGACAAACCAAAATCATGCACCCACAGCCCACCATTTAGTCATATTTTAGTTGGGATAATTATGACCAAAAAGATATGGCCAGGTGTTCCGAGGTAGCAGCTCATCTGGACTAATTATAGATAATGTGACTATCCCATTTAGTGAGTTAGTGGTAATTACGCGTGGCTAAGCATATAATAGCAAAAGTCATGTAAGCGACTAAAGCTAGTTAAATTATCACCCAAGGTTTGACAAAGGACGGATATCAAAAGGGTATGGCACAAGCAAACAGATAGGTAATCCCAATATTTTATGTAATTCACAAAGCAATGCAATTTTATTTACAAACAGTAAAACATTTATGAAAAAAGGGTTCAATATGCTTCAAGCAAAGTGTGACTTGCCATGCTTCTTCCAACCAACTTCTGAACTCTTCACGAGCGCGAACCTCCGAAACGATGGAAACTACACGCTGGCACACAAAACGAGGAAAAACCCTAATAAAAACCACATAACAGTACATGAAAAGTAAACCAACTTGTAGAGCTCAATTTTAGATGAATTTTGCAATTTGAATGGCCCAATTTGGAGTTCGAATGAATTAGATATGAATTTTAGAAGTTTTGGACCATTTAAATGAATTCTTGAAATTAATTATATTTATTGCACAATTTTTATTTATTTTTCAAAGGAAAATGAGCGATGCTGACGTCGAGCTATCAGGAGGCGGCATCGGCGGCACGGCGCGGCATGGCGTCGGCGAAATAGGATGCGTGTATCGGCTAGGCAGCAGTCAGCATGGCGATGGCGATGGCGCGGTCCATGGTGCCGGTCCACCGTGGACCAAGTTTTGGCTGTCCCACGAGCGTGCGCGCCATGTGGCGCACACGTGGCGCCCGGCGCGGCAGCCACGCGCGCGGCCACGCGGCAGCCACGTGGGCGGCCGGATGGATGGCCACGATCTACCCCGAGGCAAATCGGGCGGCGGAGAGGCGGCGACGGCCAACGACGGCCGATGATGGCACACGGCGCACACGTGGCCCGGATGGAGCCGGTGGCGGCCATCGGCGTGGTGGCGAGCGGCGAAAGGCGGCGGAGGAGGCGGAAAGAGGGAGGGCTCACCGGCCGGCGAAAAAGGCGACGCGGCGATCGGTGGCGAGCGGAGGAGGCGGCGGCGTCCGAGCACACGGCGCGGGCGGTCCGGCCACGGTCGGCAACGGCCGAGGGGGCCGATGCTCGGAGGCATGCAGCGGAGCCGAAGGAGGGGGCGACACGGCTCGAGAAGCTGTGTGGCCGCCGAAATTGGCGGCTATGACGGCGGCGGCTCGGTCGCACAGCGAGGAGGGGTTTCCGACGGCGATCCGAGGCCAGGAGACGGTGGACGGGGTGCGTGGCACGGCGACAAACGTGGTGGCGGGCTTGGCGCTCGGTGGCGAGGTCGGGAACGGCGGTGGCACGCGGTCGGAGGGCGGGGGTGAGCGGCGGAGAGAGGGGAGACACGGGGAGAGGCGGTGAGAGCGCGACGGGCTCGAGAAGATTGGGGAAATGGGAGAGGGAGCTCGGCGGGGGAATTTATAGTCTCGGAGAGGCGGTGGTGACCGAGGACGGCGAAAATCGCGGGGAGAGGCGGTGGCCGGTGGCGGCAATGGCGCGGGGTAAATGGCGATTAAAGGCGGCGATTTTTGGGGAAAATAAATTGGAAACGCGACGGCGTGAGGGCGGCGTTAAGGGCGGGATTAGCGGGGCGGGAATTGTGGCGGCGAGGGAGTGCGAGGTCGATGGGAATGGCGGTGTGGCCGGAGGACGGGGATGACAGTGGGCCGCACTGTCATCGACCCGTGGCACGAGGAGGATGGGTAGACTTTGCGGGTGCGTGCGAGCGGGACGGGCCGCGACCAATGGGCCGGCCGGGAAGAGAGAGAAAAAGGAGTGCGCACGCGCAGGAGGGAGTAATAACGGACTTCAACTAGGAATGGGCCGAAAATGGCCCGAGAACAGGAGGGGATTTTTAATTTGTTTTTCCATTTAAATTAATCGCATAAATGGTTTTGGAATTTTTATAAATACTTCTAGTGCTCAAATAATTCCAAGAAGATTCTTGAAAATAGATGGACACTCAGAGTATTTAATAAAAATATATCCAGACCATTTAGTGATTAATTTATTTTTTAAATAATTACTAGAATGCTCTTTGTAGTATTAAATATTTGTGGAGCTCCAAAATTTCATGAAAAATTTTAGAGAATACTTTAGGGCATGGAGAATATTTCAAAAATATTTCCAGCCATGATTTTTAAAGGAAATTTGAATTTCCTTCTTCACTTCACTTGAGAAATTATTTTGACTTTTTATTTAATTTCTGGAAAATGATTTATTTAATGATTTTTAATCCCGAACGAAAATCGGGTTGTGACAAATCTACGCCCCTTACGGGAATCTCGTCTCGAGAGTCGGGGCTAGAAAGAAAAAGGGTATGGTTGGATTGGGGTGGCCTGCTGACTTCTACGTTTTTTTCTGGCTCACACTGAAGGAAACTGACCGAACTCGGACAGCTGAACCTGCTGGCACCAAACTTGGTGTTCTACTGCTTTTGCCAAAACTGCACTAGCTGGTCTTGAACACTCTGACCTGTGCAATTCCTTTAGACTCGCTCACTTCACAACCGCATCTTCGGCAATCGAGAATTCCCTTTGACCCGAAACCGATGAAGTTGTTCGGAAACATTGAAATTCACTTTCGGGAACCACGGTCTCGAGTTCCGCTTTGAACTGCTCTTGAGTTTGACGACAGGCTTTTCAAAGAGCTGCTTGATCTGCCCTTAAATTGCGTGTGGCTTGCGTTATTGCTTCTTTTAGCTGAACTGCGGACATGACTGCTTGGCGTGTCTTAGATTCGAGCTTGTTAACTTAGGATTGATGTAGCTCCGCTAACGGCTTGCAACGAACTCCATTGATTACAACCCTGCCCGCTTCATAGGGTTGAACCTCTGAGCAAAATAGTTACGGGTAAATCGAATTTGACTTCAAGCTCTCTTCACCAGGGTAGATGGGCTTTCATCTGACTACGGCTGATGAGGCTACTGCCCTTGGTAATAGTTGACTTATCTGATTTATAGGGAACTTGGATCGGTAGAACTGATTCTTCGTCATTCCCTTGAAATGAAGTACTGACAAATCTCTTTTATTCCGGGAAGGCTTAGAATATATCTTTCAATTGACGATAGGAAGTTTTTGGTAAAAGTGATTCCAGTTCACCTTTACAACGAGTATCCATGCTTTTCCGACCATGAACAAACGCACTACCATCTTTGAGTTTGTCCCTCATCTCTCTCGGTTTACTAAGAACCTTGACCTTACCAATGGGACCCTCCTTTGGTTGATCGAAAAGCAGCAAAGACTGTGCACTTTTATTCCAGGGACCTTTGGAACGCAACACTCAACTGATGATTGGGAATCCTTTCGAAAGGGTGACTCTCATACCACTATCGAGCATCCTAACTCTTGATTGACTTTCCCATCAGTTGTAGGTATTGACATGACTCTTCTGATTCTGGTTTGACTGAGGCAATAACCCTTCTGCTCGGGTTGTTCAGCGGTGGCTTGTGGAATGAACACTGGCCACTTTACCAAACCACATCAAAATGGTACTCTAGCAAATTCTCATTTCGTTGGTTCTCGTATCATTTTCTAACATTGAATGCTGACGGGTCCCCAAACTTTGATGAAACTGATGACCCGTTGGGAACGGCCTTTGAAACAACCAAGGGTTCCTGTTGTCGGTTTCACAAGTTCACTTTCAACCCTTGAGTAGAGGTGGCTTGCCGAGACGAATTCTCCATAGCATACTTGGGTGGCTGGATGTTCTGGCCTGACATTTGGATCAATTCGCTTCTGTGCGGGGTGACGGGGAATTTTACTGATGTCTTCTAGGAAACATCGAGGTGGTTTCTAAGAACTGGAATGGTTGCCTTGAACTAAGGATAGCCATTCCTGATCCATATTCACCGCTAGGGTGCAGCTACACTTCATGCTTTCTGGTGAAACTTACAAGATTGAGAGTGCGGACGTTTCTCCCATGATGTCATTACCAAACTTTCATCTTTCTTCCCTTTTTCCTTGGGATGCTACTAATTCTGTCTTTTAAGGTGGTCGCATCAGCTGAATATTACTGTGGTCTGAACATTCGCATTTCCTTGATCCGTGTTCACACCACTAAGGTTCTATTGCCAATCACCATGTCCTTATGACTTTAAAGGTTATGGGATTCCAAGAACCCTTATATAATGTTCCACTCGAACATTTTGTGCACCTTCCCATACTCTTCAGGTATCCATCATACGACCCTTTTGATGTATCTCCTGAGGTTAAAGGTTTCAATGGTCTAACCATTCACACATCCTTGATCAACCGTTTACTGCTGTTAGCAATTTTGCCTTGAGGCCTAACGGAACCGGAATCAACGCGGAGAGTGAAACTCTAGGTTTCATATAACATTGGCGATCACACAAGCTAACTTGCTCTTGGGATGTTCGAGATGAATCATAACATGAGAGAGACTGCACCTCTCGTCTTTATTCCATAATCCCTTGTTATTACATAACTTGCCATGAAACTTCTATGTACAAGCGTAAACTTCCTTAAGGATTACACACTTGTAGACTGTTGCTGGCTTGACTAGCAGACATCTTGACCAGTGTGACCTTTACTCCTGTGATTCTGGCCAGGTTGACTTGATTGGTCCTTGCTTACAAACTGGTGTTCCAACAGGAACACTGCTTCACATGCAGACACTTCTACCTCCTTAGTAGCTGCAGTAGGTAGACCTTCTTGCTTGGGGTGTTACTTTTGATCGGTGGATTGCTAAGCATTTGGGCTGAGGCAACACGGGCGCCTTGCTAGTCTTCACAGTACCATCATGACTTGATGCTGGCGGCAATCGTTGTGGTTTCTGCTGAAGGAGAGTATCGTTCCTTCCCAGTTGGGGTGAATCACTGCTTCCTTGGCACTGCTTGCCCTGCTGCTGATCCTGTAGCTTGGGGATAGGTTGGCGGGTGAACCTTAGATCCTTTATCGGTGCTATTAACGACAACACGCCATGGTGGAGATTTCATGCACGCGATGACTCGATATCCATGGGCCGACGGGGCCTTGTGGTTGGATTCGGTCCCGCTGTTCAGGAACCGAAACAGCTTGCGTAACACGGTGTTGCGAGACATCGCCGGTACTTAAAAGATGGTGGCGCTTGAGCACTGGACATCTTCTAAGTACATGACCTGTTTCCGACAGTTGAAGCAATGACGAGCTTCCTTTGCTAGTCTTGATAGTGGACATTTATTAGAATAATGTCCTAGATTGCGGATTGAAACAAATCAGACCCGTTTTATCATGGTGTGCACTGCCCGGGTCCGCACTCACGACTAGAACTGAAATGTGCACCGGCTTGCGAGCCTCGTTTTCCATGCCTTTGTTACTACCGGTGGTCTTCACGGGGTTGGAGCTGGTTGATGATCAAGAGTGTCATCACCATTAGTGGTGCTAACCACGAGTGGACAGACAGACTGTCGGGTTGTCCCATGGTCTTCCTCGTCTTTGGTTAGAACTGAATTCAACAGACAGCTCTTGGGCACATGGTCTGTTCCCTCACACAAGAAACATGTGACCTTGCTCATGGGGCATTCTTCTGGTACATGGGTGTCATCACCACAAAGGCAGGTGTGGTTGCACATGCTCACCGTGTGTCCAACTTCTCCACACCGAGTACATGCTTTGAGCCTCATTTCTTTTTCACTGATGGTTTCAAGGATTTCTCCCTCCTCGTCAGAGGATACCTCTTTTGACTCATCATCCTCTCGGCTTGGGTGGTCCATAAAGCCCGAGATGACGGGTTAGCCGACGTGCACCACGAAAAGTATTCCTTCTTAGGCGTCGGGAATCTTCTTCGCATCATCGGGAGTAAACTCGTACGTGATGATCATCTTGCCGGCACATCTTGTATTCCATTCGGTGCCTTTCTCTTCTTTGAGTTGGACGGTGGCATACCAAAACTACGGCTAATTGGTTGACGGAAACTTTCTTCCTTTGGGGACTCGCATCTCATCATTGGTCTATGTCTGGCGTACACTTTCCATGAATTGTGTCTTACATCATGACCTTGCTCCTTATAGCCGTAGCGAGAGGTCATGTGTTTCCCTTTGGCTTGATGGTGGGGTTGGTGCCTTCATCTCCGAAAACTTGACGACAAACTCGCGGAGTCACCAGTGGCTAACATCTACCGCGCTCGTTGATTCGCCATTGCATCGCTTGCATCATCATGGCCACTAACTGCGTCTCGATTGGCCACTACCCGGGCTAGGATTGGATTCCGGGAGAAAGAAGTGGAGTGCTCGGAGGTTGCTCTAAGCTGATCCATGGCACGTTGGGGTCTTGATTTACCGACACGCCCCGACTTTACCCATCTGCTTGCCGGAGAAGAAGGGAAAGGGGATAGAAGAGGTTAAACTAGACCTTAGTCCACTTGATTGCTGATCTGATGTGGGTGTACTTTTATTGTTCAAGTTGATTAAGCAAACAACCTAGTATGGTCACATCCCCACCACCGATGTAAACCATACCCCCGCACACAAAGCAAACAACACACGACCTAGAAACTACCGATACTATTCTTCCGGAAGGATTGAGTTTAGGCAAACTCCGCAAGACTTTGCTTGAAACCTCGGAAGCGCCGACTCGAGCCGCTCGCTTGAACTCCTTGCTTGAAACTTGGACTGGACTTGGCTTCCTGATGGCGCTCCAGCTTAATCACTAGAGAGTTGGAGGGAAAGGAGAGAAATTTGACAAATTTTTTTTGCAAAGACTCCAAAGGGAGAGAAGATATTTTTGCAAATAAGGTTTTTACAAAACTAGTCCTTAAGAGTTTTGACCATTTGGCTCAGCCTATAGTCGAGATGGCTCTGATACCAACTTGTCACGCCCATAAATTCAAACCCAAATTTCTAGACTATTTTGTGTATTTAATACCTGTCCAGGCATCAACCAGGGTACATAAAATGACAAATCAATACACAAATCCACACGTATAAATAAAGCGTATAAATACTTACAGGAAAAGAGGCACTTTGTCCTTGCACTCGAAGAAAACAGTGACAGCGGTAAAAGACAATCCTAGCGGGGCTTCAGCTCCACTCACGAGCAAACTCAACTGGGGTCTGAGCCTTGGTCCTCAAACACCGTCAACTCAGAAGCATTACAGTTCTAAAGGGGGAAGAATTTGCAAGGCTGAGTACAACCAACGTACTCAACAAGCCACACCAAGGAATGCAGAAATGCGAGGGAAGGCGAGGAGAGGCTTGGGGCTACTTTGCGGAAAGGCGGTTACAAACCACTTTATTTCGGAAACTGAGAAAACTGTTGAGTAGTTAGGTCAATATTAATCCTCCACTGAACAACGTTATCCCCACGTTGAATAGGCCCAACCAATTCCCACCTGGTCTAATCCAGATCATTAAGCCAATTTATTAAGGGTGGGACTAATCATGGTGAAGCTGGTCGATCGCCCATAACCATGGACACGACTATTCGAATAGTTTTACTCTGATCAGAGGTGCACTACTTTACCCACAAGACACGATTCCACACATGTTGCCATGCCCCGAAGTATCGCCATGATACTGCAAAGGGGGAAATTGTGACAAGACCTATAGCATAACTTCCCCTAACCAAGCGAATCCACACCAAGTTTTCGCCCCCACTCCTGGACCCTGGGATGTGGGCAGCCCCCCGAGTGCCGCGGTGAATCCGGTAGCCCAGCAACCCTTATACCGCGGCCGACTGAAACTCCATCACGCCCACCCTCGCCACGGATCGTCGGCTAGGGAAAAGCTATACCACGGATCCAGCAGTTGCCCATTCTTGCTTGTGGTAAGCACTGTATGTCTTTATGGGTTTCCCATGAACCAGTCCTTAATTGCCATGGGTGCGATAAGCCAAAACCATGCACCCACAGCCCACCATTTAGTCATATTTTAGTTGGGATAATTATGACCAAAAAGATATGGCCAGGTGTTCCAAGCTGCTAGCTCATCTGGACTAATTATAGATAATGTGATTATCCCATTTAGTGAGTTAGTGGTAATTACGCATGGCTAAGCATATAATTCTAGCAAAACTCATGTAAGCGACTAAAGCTAGTCAAATTATCACCCAAGGTTTGACAAAGGACTGATATCAAAAGGGTATGGCACAAGCAAACAGATAGGTAATCCCAACATTTCATTTAATTCGCAAAGCAATGCAATTTTATTTGCAAACAAGTAAAACATTTATAAAAAAATGGGTTCAATATTCTTCAAGGAAAGTGTGACTTGCCTTGCTTCTTCCAACCAACTTCTAAAATCTTCACGAGCGCGAACCTCCGAAACGATAGAAACTACACGCCGGCACACAAAATGAGGAAAACCCTAATAAAAACCACATAACAGTACATGAAAAGTAAACCAACTTGTAGAGCTCAATTTTGGAAGAATTTTGCAATTTGAATGGCCCAATTTGGAGTTCGAATGAATTAGATACGAATTTTTAGAAGTTTTGGACCATTTAAATGAATTCTTGAAATTAATTAGATTTATTGCACAATTTTTATTTATTTTTCAAAGGAAAACGACGTGCCGACGCGCAGCCGAGGGCGACGTCGCGGCACGGCACGCATGACGTCGCCGAACCGGATGCCGATGTGAGCGGCTAGGGCCGACGTCGGCGCGGCACGCGCGGTCCACGGGCGGGCCCACCGTGGATCAAGTCCACAGCGGTCCACGGGAGGGCGTGCCACGTGGCGACACGTGGCGCCGACGTGACAGTCACGCGGCGGCCACGCGGCAGCCACGTGGGCAGCCGGATGGACGGCCACGATCTGCCCCGAGGCAGATCGGGTGGCGGAGAGACGGCGACGGCCGACGATAGCCGCGCTGCACGACGCGGCGGTGGCGCACGCGGCCCGATGGTCGCCGACGGCGGCCATCGGCGTGGCGGCGAGCGGAAGGCGGCAGAGGATCCGAAAAGAGGGAAGGCTCACCGGCCGACGGGAAAAGGCGGCGCGGCGATCGGTGGCGAGCGGAGGAGGCGGGCGGCGTCCGGGAGCATGGCGGCAGGGTGGTCCGGCCACGGTCGGCAACGACCGAGGGGCGGCCGATGCTCAGAGGCACACGGCGGAGCCGAAGGAGGGGCGGCGTGGCTCGGAAAGCTGTGTGGCGGCCGAAATTGGTGGCCGGAGGGCGGCTATGGTGGCGGCGGCTCGGTCACACAGCGAGGAGCGGTTTCCGGCGGCGATCCGAGGCCGGGAGACAGCGGACGCGGTGCGCGGCACGGTGGGAAACTTGGTGGCGGGCTTGGCGCTCGGTGGCGAGGTCGGGAACGGTGGTGGCACGTGGCCGGAGGGCGGCGGCGAGCGGCGGAGAGAGGGGAGACGCGGGGAGATGCGGTGAGCGCGACGGGCTCGGGAAGATTAGGAAAATGGGAGAGGGAGCTCGGCGGGGGAATTTATAGTCTCGGAGAGAGGCGGTGGTGATCGAGGGTGGCGGAAATCGTGGGGAAAGGCGGTGGCCGGTGGCGGCAGTGGCACGGGGTAAACGGCGATTAAAGGCGGCGGTTTTTGGGGGTAAATAAAGGGGAAACACGACGGCGTGATGGCAGCGTTAAGGGCGAGCGCGGGATGAGCGAGGCGGCGGGAATCGTGGCGGCGAGTGAGTGCGAGGTCGACGGGAATGGTGGTGCGGCCGGAGGATGGGGATGACAGGTGGGCCCCACCTGTCATCGACCCGGGGCGCGAGGGAGGATGGGTAGACTTTTGCGGGTGCACGCGAGCGGGGACGAGCCGCGGCCACTGGGCCGGCCCTGGGAAGAGAGAGAAAAAGGAGGGCGCGTGCACGGGAGGGAGGAAAACGGACTTCAATGAGGAATGGGCCGAAACGGCCCGAGAACAGAGGGGATTTTTAATTTGTTTTCCATTTAAATTAATCACATAAATGGTTTTGAAATTTTTATAAATACTTTCAGTGCTCAAATAATTCCAAGAAAATTATTGAAAATAGATAGACACTCAGAGTATTTAATAAAAATATATCCAGACCATTTAGTGATTAATTTATTTATTAAATAATTAATGGAATGCTCTTTGTAGTATTAAAAATTATTTCGAGCTCCAAAATTTCACGGAAAATTTCAGAGAATACTTTAGGGCATGGAGAATATTTCAAAAATATTTACACCATGATTTTTAAAGGAAATTTGAATTTCCTTCTTCACTTCATTGAGAAATTATTTTGCCTTTTTATTTAATTTCGGAAAATGATTTATTTAATGATTTTTAATCCCGAGCAAAAATCGGGTTGTGACAACACGTCATATAATCTAAATCAACATTTAGATCTAGCTCTATTGGCTCTGTCTTCAGAGAGAACTCAATGCTGAGATAGATCTAGATATTGTTATAGATTATATGCCGCGTATGGTAACTTAAGCAGCTCATATCATCGAAATTAGAGTATCATGACGATGGAAGCACTAACCCCGACGATACAAGCCACTTGTAACAAGGAATTACCTTGTTCGTGATCGAGGTCGATGCAGCCCGAGCGAAAGCAAGAACTTGTCAAGAAAAAGTAAAACGAAAAGGGTTTGGCGATGCGCCGAGATTGTATTGATGTGTGTTTATTGTGTTTTACAAGGGCTCGGGTCATATTTATACCCGAATATACAATGAGTCCGTGATGCACACGATTTCTATTACAGATTAAATCTCAAAACAAACCGACATTATCACGAAATGAAACTATACAAGATATCCTAACTTAACGGATACAATTGCCGTTGTAGGACTTTATCCAAGATGGCAATATCTTTAACACAAAATTTGGAGACCGAATCCAATGCTTTATCTTCAAGTTTTCCTTTTGGGACCGGCTCCACTTCTATCTTCACTCAAAGATCGGCTATCGGTTATTCCTCGTCCGATTTGGACTCACCCGACCGGCTCCGCAACCGATTCAGACTTAGATCACACCTTTCTTTCAATCCGCTTCAATCTTAGCCTCAAACTCATGGATTTGGTTACCAAATTTGGACGTTAATAACCGTCTAGGAGGCGGCAACTTTCATGCCCAGAAATTCAGATCCGAATTTCCGAAGCTATTTGTGTATTAAAATCCCTGTCCAGGACCAGCCATGGTACACATACGACAATTGTTGATATTACATTTCCACGTCTTAGAAGGATTACAAAAAGATTACAAAAGAGCAGCAAAAAAGGAAAAAGGGGCCTAAGCCTAAGCTTGATGCCGGCCACGTGGCTTCAACCATTCCACAGTCATCATCCAAAGTGGGGACAAAGCCTACTCAACTTCGTCTTCTTCTTCAGCTTCTTGCTCAGGTTCTGGTGAAGAGACAAGGAGGAGTACTTCCACGTACTCCGCAAGTCACACCGAAAGGGGGAGAGAATGAATGCAGGGAAGACAAGGGTTTGGCTAAGGTTTGCTTTTGCGTAAACAGCAAGGGTTTTCCAAACAAAAGGGAATTTTAAGCACGAGCAAAGCAGTAGTAGTTTAAGTAATTAAGACATTTTGAAACCAACACTGTCCAACGTTATCCCCACGTTGTGACAGGCCCAACCCATCCAATTATACTAGTCATGTTCCATTAATCGTGGTTTAAAAGTGTGAGACTAATCATGGTGAGTTCGGTTGATCGCCCAATACTGCGGGCACGTCGATTTGAATAGTTTTACTATGATCAGAGGGGTGCAACTGTTCCCACAAGACACAACCCCACGACACGGTCTCCCATGCGCCAGAATACCACCATTGTAGCCCGGAAAGGAAACTGTGATCGGACCTTTTGTATAGCCCGCCCGCTAACCAAGCGAACCCCACCAAGGTTCCGCCCCCACTCCTAGACCCTGGGATGTGGGAAGCCCCCCCGAGTGCCTCGGCATCCGGCAGCCCAGCTACCCTTATATCTGGGCCGACTGAAACTCCATCCCGCTCACCCTTGCCGATGGGTTTGTCAGATAGGAGAGACTACACTACGAGACCCACCTTATGCATTTTGGCTTGTGGTTTGCACGGTCATTCTTCCAAAGGTTCCTGTGAACCGGTCATTAATTGCCATGGGCGCCACTAACCAAAATCATAGCGCCCACAGCCCACCATTTGTCATATTTTAGTTATTAATCCAGTTCACCAAGTTCTCCAATTTTATTCTTCCGAACAGATGTCCAGGAGATGCATATTAAGTGAGAATGACCCATTTAGTGAGCTAGTGAATCTAAGCCAGGCTAAGCATAACCTAGTCCTAAATCTAATCATATTATTTTCCCAAGTTTAATCAAAGGGTTCGGGGTGTCAAACCTAAGACATAAACTAAATATACGATGTATTATTTCCCATGAAATGATATTATAAAATACATGCAATTTAATAGAGGAAAACATGTGTTTTAGATAAAATGGGGGCAATATGATCAATAATAAAGCATGACATGCCTTGTCGTTTGACTTGGGGGACTTCAAAGAACAACCTCGAAATAAATCGGGTCGGCGAAACTACCGGGATCTACACGGCAAACAAGCAATTCAATAAAACGTCGCGGTCCGTGGGAGCGACGGTCCACGGTGGACCGGGTTCACGGGCCGGGCAGGAGCGGTGCACCACGTGGCGCACATGTGGCGCCGAGGTGGCGACCATGTTGCGTCCCACGCGGGCGAGAGGGGATCGGACGGTGCCGATCGGCCAGAGCCGATCGGACGGCCGAGAATAAAGGGGCGCGGCGGCACGGTCGGTCGGCGACGGCGGCCGGTGGCCGGAGGCCGGCCGTCGCCATTCGGGCGGCGGAGTGCCGCGGCTCATGCGCGGGTGGAGCCGCGCGCACCCGAGAGGGGCGACATGAGCAGTCGAGAGCGGAGGGGGAGAGGCGGCTCACCGCGAGAATCGTCGGAGTTGGGGAAGACGACGGCGACGACGACGAGGGAGATGGTGGGAGCTCGCTAGGAAGGGCGTCCGAGGTAGGACGGACGCCGGCGACGGAGATGGAGGCGGTGGCGAAGGCCGAAACGGCTCGGGGCGACGGGAAATCACGGCCGAAGGATGGCAGCGAGCTCCGAGGCAAGGACGCACGGTGCGAGAGCGAATGAGAGAGAGACAAGCTCGAATGAGAGTGTGGGGAGCTCGGGGAAGGCGAGAGGGTGCTTAAATAGGTCACGGGGAGGTCGTTTTCGGCCGGGGGAGGGAGTAATTGCTTGCCGGAGTGAATGGGTAGAGAGAATCCGGAAAGTAATGGCCGGCGATTAACTCCGGTCATTATGGTGTGCGGGAGCAGCAGTCGGTGGGTTTCAAGGCTGGCGGGAGAGGCGGGCGTCGAGGCGTGGGGAAGGCGGGCGCGCGAGATCCACGCGGGCGGGGCGGAGGTTGAAGATCGGCCCGACAGTGGGCCCACCCGTCGGGTCTTGGGTAAGGAGGGGAGGCAAAATGGACTTATTCGCGGCACGAGGAACTAACGGGCCGTGGCCTTTGGCGGCCCGCGGAGAGGAGAAAAAGAGGCGCGCGTGAGGGTGAAACGGGCCGTCGGCGCCCACGAGGGAGGGAGAGAGGGGTGCTCGGCGGGATGAACCGGGCCGTCGGCTCGGACCGCGGCCCACGGCCGATTTTTGGCGGAAAAAGGATGGGAGGAGAGAGAAAGGATTTTCCCGAGATTTATTTATTCTGGTTTTGATTTTAATTGCTTAAAAATTATTTCTAGTGCTATGAAAATTCCACTAAAAATCCTGTTAGCGTATTTTGACATGTAGGATTTAAGAAAAATCCTACCATGCCATTTTCATTTAGAATTTGGCTTTTAAAATTATTTTTCTCTCTAGTTAATTCCAACGATTTTTTTTGTGATTTTTCTTTTGTATCTTTTTAGGGAAAACACCTCTGGGTGTTACAAACCTACCCCTTAAACGGAATCTCGACTCCGAGATTCGGAGGTCCCGCGAATAGATAGGGATGAGCGGCCTTTAGCTCATCTTCCCTTTCCCAGGTGGCTTCTTCTTGGGTGATGAGTCCATTGAACTCGACGTAACCCGATAACCTTGTTTTGGGTTCTCCGCTCACCGGTTTCAAGGATACATTCTAGTTTCTCCACATAATTTAAATATTCCCGGATCTTGATCCGATCGACGGCTGTTCTTTCGGTAGTCTCGGACATTTCTTGAGCCGGGAGACGTGGAATACGTCATGGATTCCCGTCATGGTGGGTGGCAATTTGAGTCGATACGCTACTTCACCTCGTCGCTCCCGAATCGATATGGTCCCACATAGTGTGGTGCCAACTTGCCCTTGGTTTGGAATCGGTGTACTCCCAAAGTGGGGTGACACGAAGATAAACATAGTCTCCGGCTTCGAAGGCTAGTTCTCTGCGGCGGTTGTCTGCATAACACTTCTGATGAGACTGTGCAACTCTCAGCCTTTCTCTTATGATTCTAACTTTCTCTTCGGCGTCACTTAACACTTCAGTCCCAAACAACTGACGTTCACCAGTCTGATCCCAAAAAAGCGGGGCACAACACTTCCGTCCATAAAGCGCTTCGAAAGGTGCCATCTGCAAACTGGCTTGATAACTATTGTTATAGGAGAACTCAGCATAGGCCAGACTCTTATCCCAAGCTCCTCCAAAATCCAGAGCACAAGCTCGCAGCATATCTTCCAAAACCTGGTTCACACGCTCCGTCTGACCATTGGTTTGTGGGTGATAGGCTGTGCTAAAATTCAACCAGGTGCCAAGTTCCTCTTGTAGCTTCTACCAAAACTTGGAGGTGAACTGACTACCACGATCTGATACTATCTTCTTGGGTACCCCATGGAGACACATAATGAAGGGTTACGCGGAGGCTACGCTAGCCGAAAACAAAAAACTTTTAACCGCGCAAACCAGGAACACTTGCAAGTAAGGGCCGATAGATCGTTACCGATTGGAGTGTGCAATGGAAACGGCCAATCGGGGTTATCGATCCGGAAGCGTGCGGCCGATGCAATGTCGATTCACCAATCGCCCGATTGGCGATGCCGCAGCCGATCCGAGTCGTCCGATTGTGTTCTCGTGCCTCGCTCCGATGCGCTCGACCGCATGCCCGATTCCTCCACGGCCAATCAACAACGGCGTGCAACGTAGCAACGCCTCTACCGGTATCCACACGTTCGGGGACGTAACGCCGAACACCCGTGTGCTAGCACGCGATGCAAGGCTAGGGTTTGGCTCGAAAGTGGGGAGGGTTTCGTGGAGATTGATCTCGGCGACTTCATTGCGGATTCGGTTCAATGCGATACCGCAACTCTCCACCTCGCCCCTTTATATAGAGTTGGCCGGCTGGGACTAGTGGCCGATCAGACTCTGTTTTGAATCGGATCTCATCCGAATCTCACGCAGTTGGCCGCCCATACGTCGTAAGCCCATAGGACTCTATCCGATCGGATCCCTATCCGATCGAGCCGTATCCGAGTCCAACTCAAATTCCTGTTCTTATCCCCTTAAGCGTGCGACCCAGGAGGTTTAGGTATACTCGGTCTCGGCTATAGTCTAACTTAGCCGATCGTCGGCTCGAGTCCAACTTAGCCGACGTCAACAGTGGCGCCTAGCGACATATTGACACCATAGTATACAAGAATATAATATCGGCTCGAACCGTAATGTGTACACAAATCCCTTTGCCTCACGATACCAATTAAGCTATAGGCAAGATGTGTGCCATCCCTTCAATAGCTTAACCATTCACTCGAACCGTATTGGATTATCTGTCTGTTGATTGACTCCTCAATCAACTTAGCATGGCCATGCATTTTCATAATCCATTACCTCGAGGGGCCCAGAGATATCTCTCCAAAGGAGGGGCAAATTCCATTTTGATCACTCACATCCCACTCCATGTTTCATAGCAAACCCGAAAACTACCTTTATAACTACCCGATTACGGAATAGCGTTTGGTAGTCCTAAAGTAGGCTACTACACATGTTGGAATCCATGGTGATCTCGGGTCTAAGGACTTTGTACCAACACTACCTAAGACCAACGAATGGCCCATTAATTCCTGTAGTGTCTCATGTTGGGTCTATCCAACAATGTGTTCTCGAACACATATGTCCATGTTTATTGATTTGGTATCTCCATACCCATGATCTATGAGACATGATCATCAATCAATAAACATGCTGATCTTAGAATCATATTTGTTCCAACAATATGACATATGATCGGGATCGTTTAGAAATAGATTCATACGTAATCCATGCAAGGTACAATTCGCTAACCTCCTTCCCGTATAGGTGGTGTGTACCGGGATGAAATGAGCCACTTCAGTGAGGCGGTCGATGATAACCCAGATAGAATCGTGTCCTGACGATTTCCGAGGTAAACCAGTGATGAAATCCATCCCGATTTCCTCTCATTCCATTTTTGGATTTGGAGTGGTTGGAGTAATCTAGCAGGCCTCTGGTGTTCTGCCTTCACTCGCTGGCATACATCGCATAGTGCCACGAACTCGGCTATTTCTCTTTTCATGCTAACCCACCAAAACTTCTCCTTAAGGTCCTGGTACATCTTGGTACTTCCCGGGTGGATAGAATACAGACTCTGATGAGCTTCAGTAAGGATTAACTTCTTCAATTCCTTGTCCTCTAGCACACATAACCTGTTGCCCATCCATATGGTTCCACGCTCGTCTTCCGTGAAGTCACTGTTAGTTATATGCCCTAGAGGCAACATGGAGATGTTGGATATCACATCAATGTTTATGTATAAATGAATAAAGTGTTATTCAGTTCCATGAAATAGACATCTTGTATTGATCAATAAGTACGTGATTTATTTATGAGACTCTTTATGTATGAATCTATTTCTAAACGATCCCTGATCAATGTCATATTGTTGGAACAAATATGATTCTAAGATCGGCATGTTTATTGATTGATGATCATGTCTCATAGATCATGGGTATGGAGATACCAAATCAATAAACATGGACACATGTGTTGGAGAACACATTGTTGGATAGACCCACCATGAGACACTACAGGAATTAATGTGCCATTAGTTGGTCTCAGGTAGTGTTGGTACAATGTCCTTAGACCTGAGATCACCATGGATTCCAACAGGTGTAGTAGCCTACTTTGGGACTACCAAACGCTATTCCGTAACTTGGTAGTTATAAATGTAGTTTTCGGGTTTGCTATGAAACATGGAGTGGGATGTGAGTGATCAAGATGGAATTTGCCCCTCCTTTGGAGAGATATCTCTGGGCCCTCGAGGTAATGGATTATGGAAATGCATGGCCATGCTAAGTTGATTGAGGAGTCATCAATAGACGGATAATCCAATACGGTTCGAGTGAATGGTTAAGCTATTGAAGGGATGGCACACATCTTGCCTATAGCTTAATTGGTATCGTGAGGCAAAGGGATTTATGTACACATTACAGGTTCAGAGCCGTATTATATTCTTGTACACTATGGTGTCAATATGTGTTGCTAGGCGCCATCGTTGAATGTCGGCCGAGCTGGACTCGAGCCGACGGCCGGCCAAGTTAGACTATAGCCGAAACCGAGTATACCCGAACCTACGCGTGGTCGCACGCTCAAGGGGATAGAATAGATATTCGAGTTGGACTCGGATACGGCTCGATCGGATAGGGATCCGATCGGATAGAGTCATATGGTCTTACGACGTATGGGCGGCCGACTCTATGAGATTCGGATGGGATCCGATTTGAAATAGAGTCCCGATCGGCCACTAGTCCCATCACCAACTCTATATAAAGGGGCGAGGGGTGGAGAGTTGCGGTATCGCTTTGAATGAATCCGCAACAGAAGTCGCCGAGATCAATCTCCACGGAAACCCTCCCTACTTTCGAGCCAAACCCTAGCCTTGCATCGCGTGCTAGCACACGGTGTTCGGCATTCCGTCCCCGCACGTGTGGATACGGTAGAGGCGCCACGTTGCGCCGATTCATCTACCGGTGGTACTTTCGGAGCAAGGCGGCCGCGGCAGATCGGCTGTGGTCAAGCGCATCGGAGCGAGGCGCGAGAACGCGGTCAGTCGACTCGGCGAATCGGCTACATTCGTGAATCTGGAACAAGTTTTGCACACGGGTTGATTGGATCAATCAGTTTTACGGGATTTGTTGGGGAGAGTTCATGGTAATTGTGTTCCTTGATAGTGTATCGGAACGACGTAATGTGATTACGTCGAAGCAATATCCATAGAACTCGGTTTGAGTCGGCTTTGAGATAGCGTTCCTTGATAGTGTATCAGAACGGTATAATGTTATTATGCCGAAGCTATCTCGTAGTCCGATCTTGTTTGCTGCCTCGTGCCTACGCAAACCATCTCCCTTGATAGTGTATCGGGACGACATAATGTGATTATGCCGACATGGTTTCCGTAAGCGATTTCATAGATTGGATCTATGGATTTCGTGTGGTGTTCCGGGACCGCCGTGTGCGTACCCCTTATAGGTCGTCTCGATGCCGTTTCTCCGCGATAGGTAGAAAACATTTCTACGCCTAACTTGTTTTTGCAGAGAATCCAGAAAAACGGTCATCATGTGATGATGATGCGGAAGGCTAAGCGCAAACCACTGTCAAGAAACTTTGCACCAAGAGGAAGTTAACTCCCGATGAGATCGCGAGTGCCTCCAATGCAAAGAAGGGCAAAAAGGGGTCGGCGACATCAGATGCCGTTTGCTTCTATTGCAAGGAGACAGGCCACTGGAAAAGGAACTGCAAGAAGTACATGGATGATCTCAAAAAGAAGCAAAGTACGACTTCTGCTTCAGGTATTAATGTTACAGACATTAATCTTGCTACTTCATCTACTGACTCTTGGGTATTTGATACCGGATCAGTAGCTCATATTTGCAAATCGTTGCAGGGAATGAGAAGAAGTAGAGGCTTGAGAAGGGGCGAGGTGAACCTGCGCGTCGGCAATGGAGCAAGCGTTACAACAGTTGCTGTCGGCACAATACCACTTCATCTACCTTCAGGATTAGTTTTGGAATTAAATAATTGTTATTGTGTTCCAACACTATGTCAAAACGTTTTTTCCGCTTCATGTTTGGAAGCGGAAGGATATGATTTTAGATCAATGGACAATGGTTGTTCAATATATCTCAGAGATATGTTCTATTTTCATGCTCCATTGGTGAATGGATTATACGTTTTGAATCTTGAAGCGTCTCCCATCTATAACATTAATACAGAAAGGCAACTCTCTAATGATATAAACCCCATGTTTATCTGGCATTATCGCTTAGGCCATATAAATAAGAAACGCATGGAGAAGCTCCATAAGGATGGATTGCTTCACTCTTTTGATTTTGAATCATTTGAGACATGTGAGTCTTGTTTACTTGGTAAGATGACAAAGGCACCTTTCACGGGACACAGTGATAGAGCAAGTGACTTGTTGGCACTTGTACATACTGATGTATGTGGACCAGTGAGCTCAACGGCCAGAGGTGGTTATCAGTACTTCATTACCTTTACCGATGACTTTAGTAGATATGGTTATATCTACTTAATGAGGCATAAGTCTGAATCCTTTGAAAAGTTCAAAGAATTCCAGAATGAAGTACAGAATCATTTAGGGAAAACAATCAAGTTTCTACGATCAGATCGTGGAGGAGAATACTTGAGCCAAGAGTTTGGTAATCATCTGAAAGATTGTGGAATTGTTCCACAGTTGACTCCGCCAGGAACTCCACAATGGAATGGGGTGTCCGAACGGAGAAATCGCACCTTGTTGGACATGGTGCGGTCGATGAAGAGCCAAAGTGATCTTCAGTTATCCTTCTGGGAATATGCTCTTGAAACAGCTGCGCTCGCACTAAATAGAGTTCCATCTAAGTCAGTTGAAAAGACACCATATGAGATATGGACAGGGCAACCCCTAGTTTGTCTTTTCTCAAAATTTGGGGATGCGAAGCTTATGTAAAACGTTTACGATCGACAAGCTCACACCCAAATCGACAAGTGCTTCTTTGTGGGATATCCTAAGGAAACTAAGGGATATTAGTTTTATAATCGGGAACAAGGCAAAGTGTTTGTCGCCCGACACGGTGTTTTCTTGGAGAAAGAGTTTCTTTCAAGAAGGGTTAGTGGGAGCAGGGTGCATATTGAAGAAGTTCAAGAAACACCGAGAAAATGTTTCGGCGACCACGAACCACAACAGGAGGAGCAAAATGTTGCGCCACCAGTTGTAGATACACCAGCCCCACGGAGGTCTGAAAGATCACGTCGTGCGCCTGACAGGTACACATGTGCGGAACAACGTGATATATTGTTGTTGGACACGATGAGCCTAAGACCTATGAGGGAGCGTTGGTGGGACCCGATTCCAACAAGTGGCTTGGAGCCATGAAATCCGAAATAGAATCCATGTACGACAATCAAGTTTGGAACTTGGTTGATCCACCTGATGGTGTCAAAACCATTGAGTGTAAATGGGTTTTTTAAGAAAAAGGCCGATATGGATGGAAATGTTCACATCTATAAGGTGCGATTGGTGGCGAAAGGTTTTAAATAGATTCATGGAGTTGATTATGATGAAACCTTCTCGCCCATCGCAATGCTTAAATCTATTCGGATTATCCTAGCGATTGCTGCATATTTCGATTATGAGATATGGCGAGATGGATGTCAAAACGGCTTTCCTAAATGGAAACCTAAGCGAGGATGTATACATGACACAACCTCGGGGTTTTGTCAATCCAGAATCGCTCGGAAAGATATGCAAGCTACGAAATCCATTTATGGATTGAAGCAAGCATCTCGGAGTTGGAATATTCATTTTGATGAAGTAATCAAAGGGTTTGGTTTCATCAAAAATGAAGAGGAGGCCTGTGTTTACAAAAAGGTCGGTGGGAGCGCAATTGTATTTCTAATCTTATATGTGGATGATATATTATTGGAAATGATATCCCTATGCTAGAATCCGTCAAGTCTTCATTGAAAAATAGTTTTTCCATGAAAGACTTAGGGAGGCAAAGCATACATATTAGCATTCGGATCTATAGAGATAGATCCAAGAGGCTAATTGGATTAAGCCAAAGTACATACATTGACAAGGTGTTGAAAAGGTTCAACATGCATGATTCCAAGAAAGGTTTCTTGCCCATGTCACATGACATTAATCTTAGCAAGAATCGGTGTCCTCAGACACATGATGAGCGGAATAAGATGGGTATGGTTCCATATGCTTCAGCAATTGGATCCATCATGTATGCCATGCTTGTGTACATGCCCAGATGTCTCGTACGCTTTGAGTGCTACGAGCAGATACGCATCGATCCAGGTGAAGGTCACTGGATGCAGTAAAGAATATCCTTAAGTACTTGAGAAGAACTAAGGATATGTGTAACATCCAGAAAAATCGAAGAAATTAAAATCGGAACGAAAATTGGAACTTACAAAAACTTTTGCTTGTTGCCTCTCTCTCGAGTTTGTTGCTTCTTATTTGCCAGCTCAGATGCATAAATTTGGTTGTGAACAATTTCTCTCGATGTTTGAGAATGGTTTGGATTTTGTTGGAAGAAAATCTCGAAATAGAGGGTTAGGAATTTTTAAAATGAAATCGGAAAAGGAATGCGGACGTATGAAAACATGTCTTTGAGAAACAAATATTAATTGGGGATTATGGAAGATTAATTAGGAAATAAAATAGACAATAAAATATTTTAGGGGATTTACATGAAATCTAGGGAATTTTTGGAATTTAAAAATGGTGAATTATGAAATTAGGAAAAAGGAATTTAAATAAATATGAAAAATATATGTGGAAAAATAAAAGTGGAGAAAAAGTTGAAAATATAATATTAAATTTTTTTCGGGAATAGTGGAGTTTATTTTGAATTTTTGGAGTGAAGGAAAAATTGGAAATTAAAAAGGGAATTGAAAAAATCGGGAAAATAAAAAGGGGCACTGTTCATTACACATCGGTGTTCGACGCCGTACCTCGGCCCTGGACGCGCGCGCGCCGCGCGTCGCCCACCGTACCACGCCCGCGCACGCGCCGCACTCCACGCCCGTGCACGCCACGCGCCGCACGAGCGCCGCGCCCGCGCGCCCGCGCCCGTGCCCTCGCGCCACGCGCCGCCGCGCGCCCGGCCCGCCCGCGCGCGCTTCGCCGCCACGCTCCCCGCCGCGCGCGCCCATCCGCACCCGCCGCGCTGCCGCCGCCGCGTGGCGCGTCCGCATGCACGCCGCGCGGCCCTCCTTCTCTTCGTTTCCTCGGCCGTAACTATAAAAAGGGGCAAAACCCCACCCTCTCCCACACCGTCGCCGCCTCTCTCTTCCCTCTCCCGAGCGCCGCCGTCACCGCAAAGACCGAGAGCTGCCGCCGCCCGCCGCGTGCGCCGCCGCCGCGAGCCGCAGCTCGCTGCACTGTGCGCCGTCGCCTCTCCTCGCCGTTGCCGCCGCCGCTGGTAAGCCCAAGCCACCGCCCCCTTTTTCCGTTGCGCTAGCACCGGCCGCCGCCTCTGTTTTTCCCGAGCACCGGTCGAACACCTTGTGGGCAAGGAACACTGCGCGAGAAAAGAAAAAAAAAAAAGAAAGAAAAAAGAAAAAAAGAAAAATAGGGAAAAATTAGGAAAATTAGGGAAAATTTTTTGAGAAGACTTGAGTAAAATTTTGGGCAAAAATAAATTATTTTCTTGTATGTTTTCTCGGTGAAAAATTTAAAAATCAAAATTGGACTTTTCTGAAATATCGTTTCACGTCGTTTTCAAATCCGGATTTCATTTAATTCTTTCTCGCCATTTAAAATATGCTTATCTCTTGTGCTCAAACCTTCGAAACCTCAAGCACAAATCCCTCCGCGGATATTTCCAAATCTATTTTCTCAAACAAATTGCGATTGTCGTCTTGCGAAAACCCTAAGGCATCGACTCGACTTCAAAACTTGGAGTTTTCCCTGGCGATCCTCATACGAACTCAAGTAGAAGTTTAGGCTAAGCGTTTGGAATCGTTTTCGTGGCTTTTATGGTTCTTTTTGATCTTTCGGTGTTATATTGAAATCTAATCAAATTCGATTGATCTTTCGCACGTACGGATAACACCTGAAGAAGCAGGCATCGACTCCGTTGAAGACACCACTCAACAAGCGTTCAAGCAAGGCAAGTCATCACACCCTTTGAACATATTGATCCCAATTGCGAAATGATGTTACTTTAAACTTTAAAACGTGCAAGCTATACATAGAGAATTACCTATACTTGTTATGCCATACCTTGTTATTGATTACCTTTAGAATTTTTCCTTGTAACCCTTGATGTGATACAAACAACCGGAGAATAACTTCGGTGAATTGCTTAGCCATGCTATACGTAGATTCATGCATACTCATGATTTTATGAGAAGCTTTATGCTTGGGCATCTACCTTATGGAAGGTAGTTGAGCTACGGCATGTGGAGACATGAGCGCCACATTGCCATGGGAATAATGAAATGAGATTTAACGAAAATTGAAAGTACTAAACAAATGTTTTAGACTGGGGCGGCTGGATGATTTGGGTGGATTCCGGAAAAAGGCAAGTGCCGACCCTGGTCACTTAAGGACCGAGCCATGAGATAGCCGGGAAACGAGCCAGTACAACCGTACTTCTCGAATGGGTATAGACCTAGCGGAGTAGATAGCCGAGCGGAGGCGGTACCCTTGCATAGTGGTTCATATGGATGAGATGAGATTTGAAAGGGATGGTGGTAAATTGAAATTTATTATAACTTGATGAATGAAATCTTCCCTTACCCCGGGTGCGCCAGAACTCCTCTCACTGCTAGAAAATGACGGCTAGAGTGGATGTACATGTAAAGTGTACATCCACTGCAGTGTGAATGAATTAATCTATTGGAATAGCCGTGCTCGCGGATATTGAGCATCGTGACAAGACTTTCGCTTCGCTAGACTGTAAACTTTAAAATGATTGGATGGGTTTGCATGATGACTTTTATTCGCTGGTGGATCAACTTCTCGAGATGCGAGAAGGGGTGGACTTCCCAGAAAACCATGACGAACCGGAGGCGAGAAGCCATCCTTGCAATCACGATGGATGGTAGACAGAACCGTCGCCGACTTAATGAACTATGGGACTAAAACTTGACTTGGCTAGTTGTTAGGCTTGTCAAAAGAGTTGTGAAAATTGGCTTTATGCAAAAGAACACCAGCCATTCCTTGAATGACCCTATCATATGCATCAATTCTGTGTTGGCTTGCTAAGTACGGTTGGTACTCACCCTTGCTATACGCACAAACCTTCAGATGGTGGGAATGAAGACTTGGAGCATCCATATGCCTACTACCAGGAGGGCGAAGAAGCTGATGGCGCTTGCTAGGTCTTAGTCTCCGGTCGTTGCCTGTGGCAATTGACAAGCTGCTGCCTTTATTCCGCTGCCTTATCTAATTTCTACTTTTGGGTTGTATCTGGACCATGAGGTCCTATGTGCTGGCATTGCCTTCGGGCCTATTACTGTAATAACTCCTGTGTAAGACATTCGTGCATTTGCACCTGATTATTTAGTGCTGTATTTCGTTGGTACCAAACTACTCGATCCAGGGAAATGGTACTATGAACACGAAAGATTCCCGTTCCAAAAACGAGGGTCCACAATACGTTCCTAGTCTATGGAGGTGAAGAAGAGCTCGTTATAAGTGGTTACACCGATGCTAGCTTCCAAACAGACAAGGATGATTATAGATCACAATCTGGGATCGTGTTCTGTCTGAACGGAGGCACAGTCAGCTGGAAGAGTTCCAAGCAGAATACTGCAAAGGAGGCTGTTTGGATCAAGAAATTCGTTTCTGAGCTTGGTGTGATGACTAGTGCGACTGGTCCAATGTCTCTCTATTGTGACAATAGTGGAGCCATTGCGCAAGCCAAGGAGCCGAGGTCACATCAGAAGTCTAAACACATACTTCGGCGATATCATCTCATCGGTGAGATAGTGGACAGAGGTGATGTCAAGATATGCAAAGTGCACACGGATCTCAACATAGCCGATCCGCTGACAAAACCTCTCCCTCAGCCGAAGCACGAGGTGCACACAAAAGCAATGGGTATTAGATACTTACATGATTGACTCTAGTGCAAGTGGGAAATTGTTAGTGATATGCCCTAGAGGCAACATGGAGATGTTGGATATCACGTCAATGTTTATGTATAAATGAATAAAGTGTTATTCAGTTCCATGAAATAGACATCTTAGATTGTTCAATAAGTACGTGACTTATTTATGAGACTCTTTATGTATGAATCTATTTCTAAACGATCCCTGATCATATGTCATATTGTTGGAACAAATATGATTCTAAGATCGGCATGTTTATTGATTGATGATCATGTCTCATAGATCATGGGTATGGAGATACCAAATCAATAAACATGGACACATGTGTTGGAGAACACATTGTTGGATGGGCCCACCATGAGACAATACAGGAATTAATGTGCCATTAGTTGGTCTCAGGTAGTGTTGGTACAAAGTCCTTAGACCTGAGATCACCATGGATTCCAACATGTGTAGTAGCCTACTTTGGGACTACCAAACGCTATTTTGTAACTGGGTAATTATAAATGTAGTTTTCGGGTTTGCTATGAAACATGGAGTGGGATGTAAGTGATCAAGATGGAATTTGCCCCTCCTTTGGAGAGATATCTCTGGGCCCCTCGAGGTAATGGATTATGGAAATGCATGGCCATGCTAAGTTGATTGAGGAGTCAATCAACAGACAGATAATCCAATATGGTTCGAGTGAATGGTTAAGCTATTGAAGGGATGGCACACATCTTGCCTATAGCTTAATTGGTATCGTGAGGCAAAGGGATTTGTGTACACATTACAGGTTCAGAGCCGATATTATATTCTTGTATACTATGGTGTCAATATGTGCTGCTAGGCGCCACTGTTGACAGGTCGGCTGAGTTGGACTCGGGCCGACGGTCGGCTAAGTTAGACTATAGCCGAAACCAAGTAGAGGCGCTGCTACATTGCGCGCTGTTGATCGGCTGTGGTCGAGCGCATCGGAGCGATGCGACTGCAGGAGGTCGGACGACTTGGATCGGCTGTCCCCAGGAATCGACTATCGGTTTGCGGGAATCGGCTACACTGTTCCAGGATCGATAGTCCCGATTGGCTATTTCCGCCGCATACTCCAATCGGTAACGATCTATCGGCCCTTACTTGCAAGTGTTCCTGGTTTGCGCGTTAAAAGTTTTTGTTTTCGGCTAGCGTAGCCTCCGTGTAACCCTTCAGTCACTAGCTTTTCCACCCTCATCTTCTTCTTAAGCTCAGTTATGTCAGGATCCGAGGCTTGAGCTATGCGAATTTGGTCTAAGAGTGTGGGTTGGGCTTCAAGAGCGGCCACAAATCTGGGTTCAACAATTCCCAGGTTTAGGCGCTCTAGGTCTTGTTGTAACTGTTCACATCTCCCTTTTATGTGGATAGAGTTGCAGTAACTCTTTTGGCTCAAAGCATCAGCTACCATGTTAGCTTTGCCACGGTGATAGTGTATACTTAGGTCATTATCCTTGATCAACTCCAACCACCTTCGCTGACGGAGGTTCAAATCCGGTTGGGTGAAAATGTATTTCAGGCTCTTATGATTTGTATATATTTCACATCGATTACCGACAAGGTAATGTCACCATATTTTCAAAGCGTGGACGACTGCCGCTAGTTCCAAGTCATGTTTTGGGTAGTTAGACTCATGAGGTCTCAACTGGCGGGAAGCATAAGCGACCACTTTTCCTTCTTGCATCAACACACAACCTAACCCTTGGCGTGATGCGTCGCAATAGACTTGGAAATCCTTGGTTTGATCTGGCAAGATCAATACTAGTGCGGACACCAGTACTCTTAAGAGTTTCAAAACTCTTGTTGCACTCGGCAGTCCATATAAACTTTTCATCCTTCTTTAACAACTGTGTCATTGGCTTGGCAATCTTTGAGAAGTTCTTGATGAATCGACGATAACATCCCGCAAGTCCTAGAAATCTCCTGATTTGGGTGATGGTTTTGGGTGGAGTCCACCTGATTACTGCTTCCACATTGGAAGGATCCACTGCGACTCCTTGGGCATTCACGATATGTCCGAGGAATTGCACCTCCTTCAACCAGAAAGCACATTTGCTAAACTTAGCATAGGGCTGGTGGTCTCTTAACTTTTCGAGTACCAACCGGAGATGGTGCTCGTGTTCCTCTTCTGACTGGGAATAGATCAAGATGTTATCGATGAAAACTACGATGAACTTGTCCAGAAACTCCATAAACACCTTGTTCATCAAGTTCATGAAAAAGGCTGGGGCATTGAAAAGTCCGAAGGACATGACCATGCACTCGTACAAACCGTATCGAGTGATGAAAGCTGTCTTGGGAATGTCCTCCTCCCGAATCCTTAGCTGATGATAGCCTGACCGCAAGTATATCTTAGAGAACACCTTTGCTCCCTTTAATTGATCAAACAGATCATCAATCCGAGGAAGGGGATACTTGTTCTTAATATTGACCTTGTTGAGTGCGCGATAGTCGATGCACATCCTCTTGGTCTTATCTTTTTTTCCACAAGTATTATTGGAGCACCCCAGGGCGATGTGCTCGGGCGGATATAGCCTTTTTGTAACTGTTCATCCACTTGCTTCTTGACCTCTGCCAACTCATTGGCTCCCATTCTATAAGGCCTCTTGTGAATCGGAGCAGTGCCAGGGACTAGGTCAATCCGAAACTCTATTTCTGTTTCAGGCAACATCGTGGTTAGGTCCTCCGGGAAGACTTCCAGGTACTCGCAAACCACGGGAATATCTTCTAACTTCGTCAGGTCCTTCCCTTCCTCTTTGGGTTTCTCCTTAGCCGAGATCCGATTCAGACTTGCCACTACCCCCGACGGTTTAGGGGAGCGGTAAATCACTTTCTTTCCTTCGCCATTGGTCAAGGTGATCGTGTGGCTTGCGCAATCGATCAGGCCTTTATGACGGGTTAGCCAGTCCATCCCAAGGATGACATCCAAGCCTTTTGATTCCAGAAGGATAAGGTTGGCTAGAAAGGGGGATCCTTGGATTTCTATTGCCACTGAAGGGCAAAAGTGGGCGGTGTTCAAATGTTTCCTGGGGGTTTGAACCCGCATAGGTGTCCCCACAAATGCTTTTGATATGAAAGAATGGGTTGCACCCGAATCAAACAAGACTGATGTGTTAAAGGAGTTCACAGGGAACATACTCAGTATGACTTCTGGTGCATCCTGTGCTTCCTCTGCCGAAGCATGATTCACTATTGCCTGGATGAACCGGGGCGCACGTTTTGGTCTTGGACACTTATCTGTGAAATGTCCAAGTTCTCCACAGTTGAAACAGTTGCCGAGTTTGATTCTCGAGTCCTTCTTTGGGGTACTGGCTTGGATTGAGGTGGCGGCTACGCCGTTGGCGGACACGGAGCTAGGTTCCGCTGCGGCTGTCCGGGACGGCTTCCACTGGGTTGGAAATTCCCCGGATGGTATGGACGATGTTGGCGGACGATCATAGTGGTAGGTCCATTTTGACCACCCGGAGTGAAACGCGGCCGTTGGGGATTCCCTTGCTGAGGTTGTGGCCTAAACTGAGTGGCCTTCTATTTTCTGAGCATTTTATTGCTTTGATCTTCTTGACGGTTGGCTTTGTCGACTAACTTCTCGAAGTCGACATATTCTCCTGAGATGAGTTTGTCTGTTAACTCATCGTCCAGCCTGGCCAAGAACTTTTCTTAACGTTCAGCGTCAGTGCGTACGTCCTCTGGAGCATATCGCGCTAAGCGATTAAACTCATGTAGATACTCGATGACAGTCCGAGTACCTTGCTCCAAGGATCTGAACTCCCTCTTTTTATGAGCTACTATCCCTCCGGGGATGTGCGCCTTTCAGAATTGGTGGCAGAATTCTGCCCAAGTGACAGCAGGTGCATCTGCCCGACGGGTAACCAAAAAGTTGTCCCACCAGGCTGAGGCGGGGCCTTGGAGTTGGTGGGTGGCAACGGACACCCGTTCTTGGTCCGTGCACTAGAGAAGGTCCATCTTCTTTTCTATGGCGGTGATCCAATCATTAGCCTCCATGGGGTTGGTAGTACTGGAGAAGGTTGGGGGTTGGACACGAAGAAACTCTGACAGTTTGTTTTGTGGGGGAGGTGGTGGTGCGAATTAGTCGTGATGATTCTGGTTCTGCTGTTGAAACTGTTGCATCATTTGCAACTGCATCTGTTGATGCTGCTGTTGCATTTGCTGCATCATTGCAGGCATCATTTGGGTCTGGTTGGCTAAGACTTGAGCCAAGGTGATGTTCTCAGGTGGAGGAGGTGGGGTGTTGTCATTAGCTCTGGTGTTGTTCTCGGCTGACTCAGTGTTGGTGTTGGTACTGCTGTTCCTGGTGTTCACCATCTGAAGGAGCGGAACGAATAAGGTGGGAGAAGGAGTAAAATAGATTGGACTGAGAAGCTGAACTTTATTAGTTGTTTTGGTCTGTTCTTTATTAAAACACTTAAAACACACTCAACATCCTTAACTGGACAACCCATATCCACACTTGATACAGGTTGACAACTACCCCACACACAACAGTCCTAACACACAACAACTAAACAAATAGGAAAACTAGGGAAAAAGGTAAACTAAGGGTGGCAACACTCTAGGGGTCGGAGCGGCTTCCGCGGTTGGTGGAGTCGAACCACTCCCTTGGGAGTTCCCGTCTTCCTTTTCCTTCGAGCGGCTTCGAGAGCATGCTAACTCCTCTTTTCTACCTAGGCTCTTGGACCTGCCACTGCTACTGCCTTTGCTGTTGCTAGACATGGAGATCCATCCTCCCCCTCTGCTCGGAGCGGGTACCAGAGCAGGAGTAGGATCTGGCATTGGGGCGGGAGCTAGGGAAGGTGGCGGAGTAGGAAGGGGAACCCTGGGCGCCAGCTGCATCCGCACTGGGGCCTTGGTGTACTTTCGAGGCGTGATCCTGATCCAAAGGATGTTGAGAGGTGGAAGCCCTTTCAGGATGGCGATTTCTCTCTTGAGGCGATCCACTTGATCCTTCAGGCCCTTGATCCTTAGGATCTTCTGGTCATTCAGGGCCTTGGCTGCCATATGAAGGTCTGAGTACATCTTGTCCAGCCCTTCAATCATAGTCCTCATGTGGGAGAAGGTGGTGTCGTTCTCCCCTTCGGCATATTGGAAGGAGTTGACCACTGATGAACTTCCGCGCCGGGGATGGTACCGGTAGGACGAGTGGCGGAGATGATAGTCATGCATCTCCCTCATCCGGGCCAGCATCAGGTATGCAGCCTCTTGGCAGGCATGCTCATCTGTTCCTCCCGAAGCAGTGATCACCATGTTCGGAATGTTGGTGCCGATGAAACCGTGCATCTCCAAACGGACCTGGTGGGGCAACTCGTTGCCGAATGGTGAGACGACGGTGTACTCGGGAGCATCAGGATAGCCTACTGCCAAAGCCATCCTTGCCAGCTCTGCGACGAAACCCTTCAAACCTTGATCGTTGTGGGTGACGGGACGACCTGCCATCTAGAGAAGACAAGGTAGGGGATCAATTTATGCTCAAACCCAAGTTAGATAAACGGTAAAGGACTCAAGTAAAGTAAATGAGAAAAGGAGGGTTTTTGAGAAACATTTTTATGAGGCTAAGTAAAGCTTCTAACGACATCCCCGAGATAATGTGGTAATGCTTAAAAATAGATGCTTAGTTATAATAAATATAAAATCAGCGACCATTCCCTCCTATCTTGACTTAGGACTTTGCTCCCTTAGAAAAATCCCAACTGACGGTCAAATAAGATTGCAAATGGTTTTTTCTTTTCCAAATTTAGCTTCAAAGTCCTATCACTTAGACTAACCTGGTTTTCAAAATTCTCTGTTTCGAAAGAAGCTCAAAATTCTCCTCACTCTCGAGGAAATAGAGACCCATTTTCCCAAAATGACTCCAAAAGCCAGGACTTATGCATATGAAAAGGTTCAGAGGGCTCCTAGGGTTTTTCCATTTGGCTTTTCCTACAAAATCTGGAATTGGCTCTGATACCAACTTGTCAAGCCCAGAAATTCAGATCCGAATTTCTGAAGCTATATGTGTATTAAAATCCCTGTACAGGACCAGCTAGGGTACACATAGGACAATTGTTGATATTATAGTTCCACGTCTTAGAAACATTACAAAAAGATTACAAAAGAGCAGCCGAAAAAGGAAAAAGGGGCCTAAGCCTAAGCTTGACGCTGGCCATGTGGCTTCAACCATTCCGCAGGCATCTTCCAGAGTGCAGGACAAAGCCTACTCAACTTCGTCTTCTTCTTCAGCTTCTTGCTCAGGTTTTGGTGAAGAGACAAGGATGAGTACTTCCACGTACACCGCAAGTCACACCGGAAGGGGGAGAGAATGAATGCAGGGAAGACAAGGGTTTGGCTAAGGCTTGCTTTTGCGTAAACAGCAAGGGTTTTCCAAACAAAAGGGAATTTTAAGCACGAGCAAACCAGTAGTAGTTTAAGTAATTAACACATTTTGAAACCAACACTGTCCAACGTTATCCCCATGTTGCGACAGGCCCAACCCATCCAACTATACTAGTCATGTTCCATTAATCAGGGTTTAAAAGTGTGAGACTAATCACGGTGAGTTCGGTTGATCGCCCAATTACCGTGGGCACGACTATTTGAATAGTTTTACTCTGATCAGAGGGGTGCAACTGTACCCACAAGACACAGCCCCACGACATGGTCTCCCGTGCGCCAGAATACCACCATGGTACCCCAGAAAGGAAACTGTGATAGGACCTTTCGTATAGCCCCCCCCGCTAACCAAGCGAACCCCACCAAGGTTTCGCCCCCACTCTCGGACCCTGGGACATGGGCAGCCCCCCCGAGTGCCTCGGTGAATCCGGCAGCCAAGCAACTCTTATACCGGGGCCGACTGAAACTCCATCCCGCTCACCCTTGCCGATGGGTTCGTCGGATAGGAGAGAGTACACTACAGGACTCACCTTACCCATTTTGGCTTGTGGTTTGCACGGTCATTCTTTCGAAGGTTCCCGTGAACCGGTCCTTAATTGCCATGGGCGCCACTAACCAAAACCATAGTGCCCACAGCCCACCATTTGTCATATTTTAGTTATTAATCTGGTTCACCAAGTTCTCCAAATTTATTCTTCCGAATAGATGTCCAGGAGATGCATATTAAGTGAGAATGACCCATTTAGTGAGCTAGTGAATCTAAGCCAGGCTAAGCATAACCTAGTCTTGAATCTAATCATATTATTTTCCCAAGTTTAATCAAAGGGTTCGGGGTGTCAAACCTAAGGCATAAACTAAATATACGGTGTATTAGTTCCCATGAAATGACATTATAAAATACATGTAATTTAATAGAGGAAAACATGTGTTTCAGAAAAAATGGGGGCAATATGATCAATAATAAAGCATGACTTGCCTTGCTCTTCGACTTGGGGGACTTCAGCAACAACCTCAAAATAAACCGTGTCGACGGAACTACCGGGATTTACCTGGCAAACAAGCAATTCAATAAAACAGGCTAAAAAGCTACTAAAAAAGAGAACAACACTATATTTAATGGATTCTTTGCATTTTTATGAATTTAATGAAATTTGAATGGGCTAAAACGGAGCTCGGATTGAAAAGATATGATTTTTAGAAGTTTTCTGGTTTTTTTACTAAAACAGAAAAGTACTTAATTAATTTATTGCGCAATAAATCCCAGGTGGTGATGTCATCGGCTAGGGCTGACTTCAGCGGCCGAGGGCTGACCTCAGCGGTCTGCAGGAGCGCCGGTCCATGGTGGACCGGGTCCATGGGCCGGACGGGAGCGGTGCACCACGTGGCGCACACGTGGCGCCGAGGTGGTGGCCATGTGGCGTGCCACGCGGGCGAGCGGGGATCGGACGATGCCGATTGGCTGGAGCCGATCGGACGACCGAGAATAAAGGGGTGCGGTGGCATGTTCGGCCGGTGACAGCGGCCGGTGGCCGGAGGCCGGCCGGCGCCATTCGGGCTGCGGCGCGGGGCGGTAGAGTGCCGCGGCTCACGCGCGGGCGAAGCCATGCGTGTTAGTGATATGCCCTAGAGGCAACATGGAGATGTTGGATATCACGTCAATGTTTATGTATTTATGAATAAAGTGTTATTCAGTTCCATGAAATAGACATCTTGTATTGATCAATAAGTACGTGACTTATTTATGAGACTCTTTATGTATGAATCTACTTCTAAACGATCCCTGATCATATGTCATATTGTTGGAACAAATATGATTCTAAGATCGGCTTGTTTATTGATTGATGATCATGTCTCATAGATCATGGGTATGGAGATACCAAATCAATAAACATGGACACATGTGTTGGAGAACACATTGTTGGATAGACCCACCATGAGACACTACAGAATTAATGTGCCATTAGTTGGTCTCAGTAGTGTTGGTACAAAGTCCTAAGACCCGAGATCACCATGGATTCCAACATGTGTAGTAGCCTACTTTGGGACTACCAAACGCTATTCCGTAATCGGGTAGTTATAAAGGTAGTTTTCGGGTTTGCTATGAAACATGGAGTGGGATGTGAGTGATCAAGATGGAATTTGCCCCTCCTTTGGAGAGATATCTTTGGGCCCCTCGAGGTAATGGATTATGGAAATGTATGGCTATGCTAAGTTGATTGAGGAGTCAATCAACAGACAGATAATCCAATACGGTTCGAGTGAATGGTTAAGTTATTGAAGAGATGGCACACATCTTGCCTATAGCTTAACTGGTATCGTGAGGCAAAGGGATTTGTGTACACATTACAGGTTGAGCCGATATTATTCTTGTATACTATGGTGTCAATATGTGCTGCTAGGCGCCGTTGACGGGTCGGCTGTGTTGGACTCGAGCCGACGATCGGCTAAGTTAGACTATAGCCGAAACCGAGTATACCTGAACCTACAGGGTCACACGCTTAAGGGGATAGAATAGATATTCGAGTTGGACTGGGATACGGCTCGATCGGATAGGGATCCGATCGGATAGAGTCCTATGGGCTTACGATGTGTGGGCGGCCAACTCTATGAGGTACGGATGAGATCCGATTCAAAATAGAGTCCTGATCGGCCACTAGTCCTAGTCGGCCAACTCTATATAAAGGGGCGAGGGGTGGAGAGCTGTGACACATCAGTTGAGTCGCCGAGATCAATCTCCACGGAAACCCTCCCCACTTTCGAGCCAAACCCTAGCCTTGCATCGCGTGCTAGCACACGGGTGTATGGCGTTTTGTCCCCGGACGTGTCGATACCGGTAGAGGCGCTGCTACTTTGCGCGCTGTTGATCGGCTTCGGATCGGCTGCGGTCGGGCGCATCGGAGCAAGGCACAAGAACGTGACCGGACGATTGCGGGAATCGGCTACACAGTTCCAGATTGGATAGCCCTGATTGGCTATTTCCGCTGCATACTCCAATCGGTAACGATCTATCGGCCCTTACTTGCAAGTGTTCCTGGTTTGCGCGGTAGAAAAATTTTTGTTTTTGGCTAGCGTAGCTTCCGCGTAACCCTTCAGTGGTATCAGAGCTAATCTTGCTTAGTTCGGATTTTAGATTGTATCTGGAACAAGTTTTGTGCACGGGTTGATTAGGTCAATCGGTTTTACGGGATTTGTTGAGGAGAGTTCATGGTAATTGCGTTCCTTGATAGTGTATCGGAACGGCGTAATGTGATTACGTCGAAGCAATATCCATAGAACTCGGTTTGAGTCGGCTTCGAGATAGCGTTCCTTGATAGTGTATCGGAACGGTATAATGTGATTATGCCAAAGCTATCTCATAGTCCGATCTTGTTAGCTGCCTCGCGCTTGCGCAAACCATCTCCCTTGATAGTGTATCGGGACGGCATCATATGATTATGCCGACATGGTTTCCGTAAGCGATTTCATAGATTGGATCTATGAATTTCGTGTGGGCGCTGCCCGGAAGCCCGCCGTGTGCGTACCCCCTTATAGGTCGTCTCGATGCCGTATCTCTGCGATAGGTAGAAAACATTTCTACGCTTAACTTGTTTTTTGCAGAGAATGCTTTGAGATGGTACGGCCCTATTGTATGTATTAGATGCATGTGATGCATGTAATATTCTTTCATATGTGCAATCCCTGTAATATTCTTTCATACGTGCAATGCTTGTAATACTCTTTCACGACCTACGAGTCGATGTAATCTTCAATTAGAGCTTCTATAGTAGTAGCTTAGTTTGAAGAAATCAAGCATCATGCACATTGGAAGATGGTGCCGAAGATGGAGATCCTCAGCACCGACATGGAGATGGAGATCACCATGTGAAGGGGGCCATACTATTTCATTATATGCTATTCTACCTGTTAGTGATATGCCCTAGAGGCAACATGGAAATGTTGGATATCACGTCAATGTTTATGTATTTATGAATAAAGTGTTATTCAGTTCCATGAAATAGACATCTTGTATTGATCAATAAGTACGTGACTTATTTATGAGACTCTTTATGTATGAATCTATTTCTAAACGATCCTCGATCATATGTCATATTGTTGGAACAAATATGATTCTAAGATCGGCATGTTTATTAATTGATGATCATGTCTCATAGATCATGGGTATGGAGATACCAAATCAATAAACATGGACACATGTGTTGGAGAACACATTGTTGGATAGAACCATCATGAGAAACTACAGAATTAATGTGCCATTAGTTGGTCTCGGGTAGTGTTGGTACAAAGTCCTTAGACCCGAGATCACCATGGATTCCAACATGTGTAGTAGCCTACTTTGGGACTACCAAACGCTATTCCGTAATCGGGTAGTTATAAAGGTAGTTTTCGGGTTTGCTATGAAACATGGAGTGGGATGTGAGTGATCAAGATGGAATTTGCCCCTCCTTTGGAGAGATATCTCTCGGGCCCCTCGAGGTAATGGATTATGGAAATGCATGGCCATGCTAAGTTGATTGAGGAGTCAATCAACGTACGATAATCCAATACGGTTCGAGTGAATGGTTAAGCTATTGAAGGGATGGCACACATCTTGCCTATAGCTTAACCGGTATCGTGAGGCAAAGGGATTTGTGTACACATTACAGGTTCGAGCCGATATTATTCTTGTATACTATGGTGTCAATATGTGCCGCTAGGCGCCGTTGTTGACATGTGTCGGCTGAGTTAGACTCGAGCCGACGATCGGCTAAGTTAGACTATAGCCGAAACCGAGTATACCTGAACCTACTGGGTCGCACGCTTAAGGGGATAAGAATGCATTCGAGTTGGACTCGGATACGGATCGATCGGATAGGGATCCGATCGGATAGAGTCCTATGGGCTTACGACGTGTGGGCGGCCAACTCTATGAGATACGGATGAGATCCGATTCAAAATAGAGTCCTAATCGGCCACTAGTCCCTCGGCCAACTCTATATAAAGGAGGGAGGGGTGGAGAGCTGCAGACGTCAATTTCATCGCGTGCAATGAAGTCGCCGAGATCAATCTCCACGGAAACCCTCCCCACTTTCGAGCCAAACCCTAGCCTTGCATCGCGTGCTAGCACACAGTGTTCGGCGTTCGTCCCCGGACGTGTGGATACCGCAGTAGAGGCGCTGCTACGTTGCGCGCCGTTGATCGGCCGTGGAGGAATCGGTCGCGGTCGAGCGCATCGGAGCGAGGCGCGAGAACACAATGGACGACTGGATCGGCTACGCATCTCGTGAATCGGCCGATTGGCGAACCTCTGTCCCCTGCATTTGGCCGTTCGCTTACGAGAATCGGCTACACTGTTCCGGATCGGATAGCCCCGATTGGCGCTTCACGCACACTCCAATCGGTAACGATGTATCGCCCTTAGTTGCAAGTGTTCCTGGTTTGCGCGGTAGAAAATTTTTGTTTTCGGCTAGCGTAGCTTCCGCGTAACCCTTCACTACGCTTTCATATATGTGATATGTTCGTTTGATAGGATAGCATCCCTCGCAAAATTAAGTAGTAATGATGCCCTTCCAAATGTTGCACCGTCACCGTTATGCTCGTCAATGGTGGGTGCAAAGCAGAGTGCCATTCTCTATCATAACACGAGGGGTATATGTCGGACATATACAGCAGAGCATTTGGTTTACTTAACAAGGATATCAAAACAGTTTTGGGCCTTGGGGCATAGGTTGGGGCCGGGGCATGGAGATGCCACACCAACAACAAGAGTCACATAGAGATGTGATTAGCAAGGAGTTGCTTACCGATGTTATTAATTTTCTAGCGGTGATGCCAAAGCTCACTAGAAAATTAATTAACATGTGGATCTTGACCCAATACGTAACCTAGAGGGAAGGTGGAAAATACGTAATGGGAGTCTAATGTTAAATTGTTTAACAATAGACATAGCATAAACATTGTGCTAAACTTTGCTTTTTCTTTTGTAGAATAAATGGCGGCTAATACTACACCCAGTACCTTTAATTTGCAATCTATTCTCGAAAAGGAAAAATTAAATGGAACAAACTTTATGGATTGGTATCGCAACTTGAGAATTGTTCTCAAGCAAGAGCGTAAGGAGTACGTTCTTGAAGTACCCTATCCCGAGGATTTGCCAAATAATGCCACCGCAACCGCACGGAGGGCTTATGAGAAGCACACTAATGATGCCCTAGATATATTGTCTCATGCTTGCTACAATGTCCCCGAGCTTGAAGCAATATGAGAGCAGCGATGCTCACACTATTATTCGGGACTGCGTGGCATGTTTCGAACCAAGCTCGGCCGAGAGGTTCAACACCTCAAAGTCCTTGTTTGCATGCAGGCTTGTTGAGGGGAATCCCGTCGCCCGCATGTGATAAAAATGATTGGCTACATTGAGAGTCCGGAAAACTAGGTTTTTCCCTTAGCCAAGAGTTGGCTACCGATGTGATTCTCCGCGGTCCCTCCGAGCTTCGAGCCATTCATATTGAATTATCACATGAATAATATGGATAGAACCTTGGCTAAATTGCATGGGATGCTAAAGACAGTGAGGAGAGTATCTAGAAGAATGGTCATCATGTGATGATGATGTAGAAGGCTAAGCGCAAACCACCTATCAAGAAACTTTGCACCAAGAGGAAGTTAACTCCCGACGAGATCGCGAGTGCCTCCAATGCAAAGAAGGGCAAGAAGGGGTCGGCGGCATCGATGCCGTTTGCTTCTATTGCAAGGAGACAGGATCACCTGGAAGAGGAACCGCAAGAAGTACATGGAGGATCTAAAAAAGAAGCAAAGTACGATGCTTCGGTATTAATGTTATAGACATTAATCTTGCTACTTCACCTACTCGACTCTTGGGTATTTGATACCGGATCGTAGCTCATATTTGCAAATCGTTGCGGGAATGAGAAGAAGTAGAGGATTGAGAAGGGGAGAGGTGAACTGCGCGTCGGCAATGGAGCAAGCGTTGCTACGAGTTCTTGTCGGCACGATACCACTTCATCTACCTTCAGGATTAGTTTTGGAATTGAATAATTATTATTGTGTTCCAACACTATGTCAAAACGTTATTTCGCTTCATGTTTGCAAGCGGAAGGATATGATTTTAGATCAATGGACAATGGTTGTTCAATATGTCTTAGAGATATGTTCTATTTTCATGCTCCATTGGTGAATGGATTATACGTTTTGAATCTTGAAGCGTCTCCCATCTATAACATTAATACGTAAAGGCAACTCTCTAATGATATAAACCCCACGTTTATCCGGCATTGTCGCTTAGGCCATATAAATAAGAAACGCATGGAGAAGCTCCATAAGGATGGATTGCTTCACTCTTTTGATTTTGAATCATTTGAGACATGTGAGTCTTGTTTACTTGGTAAGATGACAAAGGCACCTTTCACGGGACATAGTGAGAGAGCAAGTGACTTATTGGCACTCGTACATACCGATCTATGTGGACCAATGAGCTCAACGGCCGAGGTGGTTATCGTACTTCATTACCTTTACGATGACTTTAGTAGATATGGTTATATCTACTTAATTAGGCATAAGTCTGAATCCTTTGAAAAGTTCAAAGAATTCGAGAATGAAGTATAGAATCATTTAGGGAAAACAATCAAGTTTCTACGATCGATCGTGGAGGAGAATACTTGAGCCAAGAGTTTGGTAATCATCCGAAAGATTGTGGAATTGTCCCACGCTGACTCCGCCAGAACTCCACAATGGAATGGGGTGTCCGAACGGAGAAATCGCACCTTGTTGGACATGGTGCGGTCGATGATGAGCCAAAGTGATCTTCAGTTATCCTTCTAGGAATATGCTCTTGAAACAATGCGCTCACACTAAATAGAGTTCCATCTAAGTCGGTTGAAAAGACACCATATGAGATATGGACACGGCAACCCCTAGTTTGTCTTTTCTCAAAAATTGGGGATGCGAAGCTTATGTAAAACGTTTACGATCGACAAGCTCACACCCAAATCGACAAGTGCTTCTTTGTGGGATATCCTAAGGAAACAAAGGGATATTACTTTTATAATCGGGAACAAGGCAAAGTGTTTGTCGCCCGACACGGTGTCTTCTTGGAGAAAGAGTTTCTTTCAAGAAGGGTTAGTGGGATCGGGTGCATCTTGAAGAAGTTCAAGAAACACCGAAAACGTTTCAGCAACCACAACCACAACGGGAGGAGCAAAGTGTTGCGCCACCGTTGTAGATACACCAGCCCCACGGAGGTCCGAAAGATCACGTCGTGCACTGACAGTACAGTGTGGAACAACGTGATATATTATTGTTGGACAACAATGAACCTAAGACCTATGAGGAAGCGATGGTGGGACCCGATTCCAACAAGTGGCTTGGAGCCATGAAATCCGAAATAGAATCCATGTACGACAATCAAGTTTGGAACTTGGTTAATCCACACCGTGGTGTCAAAACCATTGAGTGTAAATGGGTTTTTAAGAAAAAGGCCGATATGGATGGAAAAGTTCACATCTATAAGGCGCGATTGGTGGCGAAAGGTTTTAAACAGATTCAAGGAGTTGATTATGATGAAACCTTCTCGCCCATCGCAATGCTTAAATCTATTCGGATTATCCTAGCGATTGCTGCATATTTCGATTATGAGATATGGCGATGGATGTCAAAACAGCTTTCCTAAATGGAAACCTAAGCGAGGATGTATACATGATACAACCTAAGGGTTTTGTCGATCCAGAATCGCCCGGAAAGCTATGCAAGCTACGAGAGGAGGCCTGTGTTTACAAAAAGGTCGAGTGGGAGCGCAATTGTATTTCTAATCTTATATGTGGATGATATATTACTGATTGGAAATGATATCCCTATGCTAGAATCCGTCAAGTCTTCATTGAAAAATAGTTTTTCCATGAAAGACTTAGGGGAGGCAGCATACATATTAGCATTCGGATCTATAGAGATAGATCCAAGAGGCTAATTGGATTAAGCCAAAGTACATACATTGACAAGGTGTTGAAAATGTTCAACATGCATGATTCCAAGAAAGGTTTCCCGCCCATGTCACATGGCATTAATCTTAGCAAGAATCGTGTCCTCGGACACATGATGAGCGGAATAAGATGGGTATGGTTCCATATGCTTCAGCAATTGGATCCATCATGTATGCCATGCTTTGTACACGCCGATGTCTCGTACGCTTTGAGTGCTACGAGCAGATACCGCCGATCCAGTGAAGGTCACTGGATCGCAGTAAATAATATCCTTAAGTACTTGAGAAGAACTAAGGATATGTTCCTAGTCTATGGAGGTGAAGAAGAGCTCGTTGTAAGTGGTTACACCGATGCTAGCTTCCAAAGACAAGGATGATTATAGATCGCAATTTGGGTTCGTGTTTCGCCCGAACGGAGCGCGCAGTCACTGGAAGAGTTCCAAGCGGGATACCGTTGCTGATTCTACAATGAAGGCCGAGTACATTCTTGCTTGAAGTTGCAAAGGAGGCTGTTTGGATCAAGAAATTCGTTTCGAGCTTGGTGTGATGACTAGTGCGCGGTCCAATGTCTCTCTATTGTGACAATAGTAGAGCCATTGCGCAAGCCAAGGAGCCGAGGTCACATCGAAGTCCAAACACATACTTCGGCGATATCATCTCATCCGCGAGATAGTGGACAGAGGTGATGTCAAGATATACAAAGTGCACACAGATCTCGACATAGCCGATCCGCGACAAAACCTCTCCCCGAGCCGAAGCATGAGACGCACACATGAGCAATGGGTATTAGATACTTACATGATTGACTCTAGTGCAAGTGGGAATTGTTAGTGATATGCCCTAGAGGCAACATGGAGATGTTGGATATCACGTCAATGTTTATGAGACTCTTTATGTATGAATAAAGTGTTATTCGGTTCCATGAAATAGACATTTTGTATTGATCAATAAGTACGTGACTTATTTATGAGACTCTTTATGTATGAATCTATTTCTAAACGATCCTCGATCATATGTCATATTGTTGGAACAAATATGATTCTAAGATCGGAATGTTTATTGATTGATGATCATGTCTCATAGATCATGGGTATGGAGATACCAAATCAATAAACATGGACACATGTGTTGGAGAACACATTGTTGGATAGACCCACCATGAGACACTACAGAATTAATGTGCCATTAGTTGGTCTCAGGTAGTGTTGGTACAAAGTCCTTAGACCTGAGATCACCATGGATTCCAACATGTGTAGTAGCCTACTTTGAGACTACCAAACGCTATTCCGTAATCGGGTAGTTATAAAGGTAGTTTCCGGGTTTGCTATGAAACATGGAGTGGGATGTGAGTGATCAAGATGGAATTTGCCCCTCCTTTGGAGAGATATCTCTGGGCTCTCGAGGTAATGGATTATGGAAATGCATGGCCATGCTAAGTTGATTGAGGAGTCAATCAACGACATATAATCCAATACGGTTCGAGTGAATGGTTAAGCTATTGAAGGGATGGCACACATCTTGCCTATAGCTTAACCGGTATCGTGAGGCAAAGGGATTTGTGTACACATTATAGGTTGAGCCGATATTATTCTTGTATACTATGGTGTCAATATGTGCTGCTAGGCGCCGTTGTTGACGGGTCGGCTGAGTTGGACTCGAGCAGACGATCGGCTAAGTTAGACTATAGCCGAAACCGAGTATACCTGAACCTACGTGGTCGCACGCTTAAGGGGATAGAATAGATATTCGAGTTGGACTCGGATACGGCTCGATCGGATAGGGATCCGATCAGATAGAGTCCTATGGGCTTACGATGTGTGGGCGACCAACTCTATGAGGTACGGATGAGATCCGATTCAAAATAGAGTCCTGATCGGCCACTAGTCCTAGTCGGCCAACTCTATATAAAGGGGCGAGGGGTGGAGAGCTGCGACACATCAGTTGAGTCGCCGAGATCAATCTCCGCGGAAACCCTCCCCACTTTCGAGCCAAACCCTAGCCTTGCATCGCGTGCTAGCACACGGGTGTATGGCGTTTTGTCCCCGGACGTGTGGATACCGGTAGAGGCGTTGCTACGTTGCGCGCTGTTGATCGGCTTCGGATCGGCTGCGGTCGGGCGCATCGGAGCAAGACGCAAGAACGTGACGGGACGATTGCGGGAATCGGCTACACAGTTCCAGATTGGATAGCCCTGATTGGCTATTTCCGCTGCATACTCCAATCGGTAACGATCTATCGACCCTTACTTGCAAGTGTTCCTGGTTTGCGCGGTAGAAAAATTTTTGTTTTCGGCTAGTGTAGCTTCCGCGTAACCCTTCAGCGCGCACCCGAGAGGGGCGGCATGAGCGGTCGAGAGCGGAGGGGGAGAGGTGGCTCACCGCGGGAATCGTCGAAGTTGGGGAAGATGACGGCGACGGCGGTGAGGGAGACGGTGGGAGCTCGCGAGGAAGGGCGGCCGAGGGACGACGGACGCCAGTGATGGAGATGGAGGCGGTGGCAAAGGCCGGAACGGCTCGGGGCGGCGAGAAATCGCGGCCGAAGCTCGGTGGCGAGAAATCGCGGCCGAAGCTCGGCGGCGAGCTCCGAGGCAAGGACGCACGGTGTGAGAGTGAATGAGAGTGAGACGAGTTCGAATGAGAGTGTGGGGAGCTCGGTGAAGGCGAGAGGGTGCTTAAATAGGTCGTGGGGAGGTCGGTTTTGGCCGGGGGAGGGAGTAATTGCTCGCCGAAGTGATTGGGGAGAGATAATCGGGGAAGTAATGGCCGGCGATTAACTCTGACCATTAGGGTGTGTGGGAGCAGCGGCCGGGGGTTTTTAAGGCCGGCAGGAGAGGCGGGGAGTTAAGGCGGCGATACGCCGAAGCGCGGGGAAGACGGGCCTGACAGGTGGGCCCCACCTGTCAGGGTCTGGGGTAAGGACGGGAGGCAAAATGGACTTATTCGCGGGTGCGAGGAACTAACGGGCCGTGGCCTTCTGGCCGCCTCGCGGAGAGGAGAAAAGAGGCGCGCGCGAGGGTGAAACGGCCGTCGGCCACCACGAGGGAAGGGAGAGAGGGGCGCGCGGCAGGAGGAACTGGGCCGGCCGGCGGCCCACGGCCGATTTTGGGCACGAAAAAGGACGGGAGGAGAGAGAAAGGATTTTCTTGGGATTTATTTATTATGGTTTTGATTTTAATTGCTTAAAAATTATTTCTATTGCTCGAAAATTCCACTAAAAATCCTGTTATCGTATTTTGACATGTAGAATTTAAGAAAAATCCTACCATGCCATTTCCATTTAGAATTTGGCTTTTAAAATTATTTGTTTCTCTCTAGTTAATTCCAACGATTTTCTTTTGCGATTTTTCTTTTGGATTTTTAGGGGAAAACATCTCGTGGTGTTACATCAACCTCCAAGAGTAATAAGCAATGACGTGACTCGGAGATGATCAAGTGCCACACTAGCTTTACAATGGAAGCAATGCACTTGGCTCTTGGCTAAAACAACCCTCAACCACAACAAATGGATGAACACTAGCTCAAGTGAGTGTGGGAGAGATGCAAGGGGTGTATGCAAATGAAGTGAGTGCCAAGAAGAAGTCCCTTGCTGCCAATGGGGGGTATTTATACCTCACACAAAGAAAACTAGCCACTGGGGACAAAATCCACCAACTCTGCTGCCTGCCGATCAGACCAGAGAAGGGTGGCCGGTCAGACCGGCCTAAAATGTAACGGTTAGAAAACTAGCCGTTACAGTGCATTTAATGCTCTGACAACAGGGGCCGATCGACGGAGGCCAGATGGCCGGTCAAACCACCCACGGCTTGGTCAGACCGCCATCGGCTCGGTTTGGCCGATTACGGCTCTGGTGGCTGTGGATCGCCAGGCCAGAGGGGATCAAAGGGGCCGGTCAGACCGGAAGTATATGACCGGTCATACCGCCACACACGGCGGTCGGCCGACGCGCAAAGACCTGCGGTGAGACCGCCCCAAGGCCCTCGACTGGATACACATCCAAGGTCGACGGGCCTTGGACAGTAAGGTGAAAGATTTTAAAGAAAGCCAAGTCTAAATGTAAATGACCTAATGTGACATTTTGATCATCTCTTTGCTTAGGTCATTACCCCTCTTGATAGTTTGGCAAAGCTATAAATAAGTTCTATGAAATTTGATCGCCAAAACTCCTCGATCAACTAAAATAAACCGTTAGTTTTACCGTCTTCAATCCTTTTGCTTTCTGCCATAGAAAATAATCCTCGGCGATCATCCATGCACTCTTATTGTGTGAATCTAGCTCAAATATATGTAACTTAAAATAATCGTTAGTCCACAATAGCACTTGTCATTAATTACCAAACCAAACAACGGGGCCTAGATGCTTCAATCTCCCCCTTTTTGGTAACTGATGAAAAACACCACAAATATATATAATAGGCATGGATCACGAATACAAAAGAGTAGTAGCATAAGCTCCCCCTAAACATATGCATGATAATCACAAATATCAACAAAACATAGAGATCTTCCATCATAAAAGCATATGACATAAAGACAATAATCATCCATCACAGATATCCATAAAGATCATCATCCAATCCACAAAATAAGTTCACTAGGCTATTACAAGACCATGAAGGGCCTAAAACTCTCAAGAGATTAACAAAACGATAAAGAACACACAAGAGAGATAATAGTATTAGCCCATTACATATATAGCCCTCCACCTTAGCCTAGAACAAATGAGGACTAACCTCACTAACTCTAGTCCCATCCCACCTAAGAAAAGAAAGTTCTTTCTTCTCCCTAAGATAGTCTTCTCCCCTTTTGGCATCAAGTACCAAAAAGCTTCACTCTTGAGGAGGAGAAGGAGGACGTGGAATGGGATAGTGAGAAGAACTAGAGCGCTCACGGCGACGAGAGTAGACATAGGGTTGAGAGGTCTCCAAAGCAGTCATGCGCCTGTCCAGCATGCCCACTTGATTGGACAATCTTCCCACATTGGCATGCAGACTACCCACATTAGTCCTTAGCCCCTAACATCCTCATACCTAGCTTCTTGTCCCGTGCTCAACATTGCCATATTATCATTGAGGGAGTTTATGGCCTCTAGCACCGGGTTGAAGTAATATTGAGGGGGCATTCCAAAATAAGCATACTGTGGGGTGAAGAAAGAATCAAAACCTTGAGGAGGAGGAGGTGGTGGAGGAGCCGCACTCGAACTTGCACCATGAGCAAACTGAGGTTGGCGCATCCTAGGAACACGGGGAGTGCCAAGCTGAAGACAAGGCTTATATTGCTTGTGCTCCTTAAGATTGTTTCCGGCATGTCCAAGATTTTTCTTGAATCAATCTCATGATGTAGGGCACATAGTAGATACCTTGACCAAAGGTACCCTTGGAAATAGCAATCTCTTGCATCATGAGATTTACCACATCAAACAGATGACCCTGGAGGATTGCATCGATCACATGCCAAGCTACTCCCCTGATCTCATCATTTTTGCCACATCGAGGAAGGATGGTGGCCTACACTATCCTGTTCACAACACTGGGAATAGTACTCAAACCTACAACCTTCCCATATGTGTGCCACCCTCCATCCTCATAGAACTGTTCTAGGTCATCAATGGAGAATGGGTTGTGGGCTTGTTCCTCATGCAGATCATCTCCAAAGTCAAAACGGATGTTGAGCAACCTTCGGAACTCCCTTCTAGAGATAGTGCACTGGAGGGTGTCTGACATCCACTTCATCTTAGAGAAGTCTCCAAAAACCCAAACTGTGGCATAGAACTGGCGAACAAGTTCCTCATCATAGTCCTGCCTTAGGGTCACAATCCTGTCAATTCCTACTATCCTGAACATGTCCTGTAGGCACTCAAACTCCTGAGTCTCATTTATGCTGCGCCAGGAGATCCACTTATGCTCAGCGAAGGCCTTCCCTCTATAAACTTGCTCAAACACTGTCTTTTGGAAAGCGGTGTGAAACCTTGGATCATTGCAGTCTTGAGGCCTTCGAAATTGATCATGATGCCTGAGGATGGTGTACTGAGTGGGATCTCTCATATTAAGCACAAATTGGATGGAAGGATCAATCTCCATCTCATCACCACTTTCCTCACTCTCATTTTTTGATTATGCCACTTCTTGTTCTTCTTCACTTTCTGCATCACCACTATAAGCATATTGTTCTTCACTAGACTCATGCCCGCTTTCTGAATCTTGAGCTTGATGGCTCCGGCGAGTGCGAGGAGGCATCTCTGAATGCAACAAATCAAAGAAACGGGATTAGCAACTATTTTAGAGATCACTTGGATGTGTGGAAGAGGATGTTTTCTGCCTGTCAGGGGCGGTCAGACTGCATCATGTCAACCGGTCAGACCGACGGCACCAGGCTAGTCAGACCACAAGGTTACCTGCGGTTAGACCGTCGGCCGCCTCTGGTTAGACCGGTCACGTTCGGCTGTCCAAACATGCCAGGTAGGTAGGTTCGGACGTCCGAACACTCGCGCCGGATCGCTGTGACCTCCGGTCCGACGTCGGTGGTAGACAGCTCAAACAACAAATATTTCACATCCACAAAGTGAATCTAAATTTTCTAGAATCAAGGTTTGCACAAGAGAGAGAGCAATAACAACAAGGATATGTCTACTTCATCAAACATTGATTTAGAGGGAGGAACTACCATTAACCCTAGAAATTTGAAATAGATGATTTCGATGAGCACAAGAGATGGGAAGAGAGATTACCGGTTATAGGAGTTGATTTGCACAAAGAACAATCCCCTAATTTGTGCACAATCAAGAGCACCTCTTCCTTCACTTAGGGTTCCAATCCATGGATCAAAAACTTAATAAAAATGAAATATAATCCATGGAATAGAGAGAGGAAGAGGAGGGGATTCACTTACGGTGTAACCGAGAGAGAAATCATGCGGTCAAACCGAGTGGAATCAAGGAGGATATGTGTTAGGGTTTGAGGGAGAGAGAGAGGATGAAAATTTCGGGATGAGAAAGTGAGGGGATGAGAAGGAGAGAGAATAGGTCGGGTAGAAGAAGATTGGGGAAAAGTCTGGGCCCACTGCCGGGCTGGTCTCGACTGTGCTATTCACCTGGCCGACAACCGCATCCGCCGGCCGACCGCGCATATAGTGCCTGGCCGACCGCGAGCCCCGTGCCGGCCGTGTGCATAGCCCTTGCACAAGCCGGCAAGCCCCACACAATAAAATCCAATAAAATTTTAATTTTTGAAGCAAATTTTGAAATGTATGAGTTGAAATATTGCTAACCATCCATAATAATTTGAAATTATGATGATTTGCAACTTAACTCACTAAGTGCTAGAAGGTGACCTTTTATAGTCTATAGGAGTTTTTGGGCCAAATTGATTTCCAAATAACTTTTGAAAGATTTAGTTTTTGAAATTGATTTGAATACCAAAAACATTTAAGGATGTCTTTTCTACTAACTTTGTTTTGACACTTTTCTCAAAATTCTTCTCAAACTCATTTTGAAGATAATTCTCATTTTAGCCAAAACTAAGAATCTAGTTTCTTCAAAGAAGGGCCAAAATGACATTTTCAATCAAACTCTATTTTTCTTGCAAAGTGAAAGGCTTGGAAAACATATAATGAACCTTTTTAAACCTTTTCAAAGAAAAAGTTTTGAAATTACTTTGATTTTCCAAAAATTTTGACTTATGTTGACTTGGGCATTTTTGGAAAACTCTACTAGCACTTGAATTCGATTGGTTCACAACTAAGGAGTAGTAGAGCACATGAGGAAATACAATACTCCCCTTAATATGACAAGCTCCATTTTCAACAAGAGTAGCCAAAGAGCAATAAATCTCAAGTATAAGAACAAATGGCAAGCAAATAGGCAATATGCACAAATAGCAACCATGGTGCATGATCTCAAGCAACATTTGAGAAATCTATGACATTTAACTCAGTCCTCAATTTGCAAAAGTGGGTTTCATCAAGAGGCTTGGTAAAAATGTCGGATAACATTGTGGTAGTCCCTATAACATTGTGGTATCTAGGTCTTTCAACCAAAGATCACACTTTGTTTCTTGCAAAGTTGTTGAGCTCTTCTTGCATAGCATTAATCCAATCCGGATCACCAAGAGCTTTATCTACATGTTTGGGCTCAAGACAAGAAACAAACGAGTAATGTTCACAAATTGAAGCGACACGAGATCGAGTTTGGACACCCTCACTAATGTCACCCAAAACTTGGTCAATTGGGTGATCCTTCGAAAGAGCGGTGTGTATATGTCGAAACTTGGTTTCGGCAATAGAAATTGGGGGTGCAGACAAGATCGCCAAACACGATGGGCGGGCTTACAAGTCAGAAACCTTATCCTATTCTAAGTCGGTTTCCTCAATCTTACCAAGTTATGACTATGAGCCGTTGCCTTATCTGATCGGCAACGTAACACCCAAGTCATAGCCTGTTTACACAATCCTTAGGCGTAACCTATCCCTATTACTAGTCAGACAAGCTTGCCATAAGGGTATCCGATTGCCATAATCTCCACAGTAGGCCCCAAGATCTTCGCAGTCGATGAGATAACTTTGCCTTGAACCAAAGCAACACACAACCGAATGTCTCTCTGGCCGAGTGCTTCTGTTGCCGAGTGGTTCCATCATCTTTGCTTGAATCTCCTGAGTGGCTCCAAAGACTGTGAAGGGCTGAAAAATACCTCAAAAAATTCTCAAAAATAAATATCTAGGTGCATCTCCTGATGCACCTAATTAGGTGTAGTCTCCGACTATGTGGTTAGTCAAAAACAGACTAAGCATATAGTCAAGAACTATAAAAAATCATACTCATATAAATGCTTAGCTCAAGCTAAAGCAATCATAAAAAATCATATAACATATCACTCGGCAAACTCATGCTTATCCGAGTAGATTTGCCCGAGTCATCTCGGAACAAATAGCTCAATCGACCCTCGTGGGTAAACAAATCTTTCAGTCATCTGAAAAATATGACCAAAATATTAAATAGCTCCTGCCATAATATTAGTCTTAATCTAAAAAGATCTTCACCAAGGTGGAAAAATAACATTGATATAATCATTTAATCAAATGCTTAAAAACTAAACAGTCCCTGTCATCAGGACAGCCATGAAAAGCTTAACTGTTTGTCACCTTTCAAATTGCATCATGCCAACCTCTCATGAAGTTGCGGAAACCGCGGTATGAAAGGATTTCAAAGGTATTGGGCTATGTGACACGTGCATATTGTCGTGGCAAATCGCTTAAGTCCATCCACTTAAGTCCCTAAGGACTAAGGACACGTGTCGGCCACACCTTAGCTGGGCCGCAAGTCTCTCATGGGCTCGGCCCAATCGCGAGATGACTTAGCAAAAACCCTTGAGTCTTTTCATGAAGCCTCGAGGTCATCCCCGCCACTTTGTCTTCCCAAAATTTCCTCTTTCGCGTCACTGTTCACAAGCTCTCCGCAGAGAACCCTAAACTCGCACGCGCCCAAATCCATCCATCTAGGAGCACTCGTTCCACCACAAGCCATCTTCCGCATCCAGCCTCCAAGATTCCCTTGACAAATCCCCATCTCTCGTGCCTGATCTGTTCTCCCCCAAATCGCATCCATGGCGGGAGAGAAAGAAATCCCCTTCGAACAATGGGCGACCTCGGACGTTAAGGAATCGACTCTCCGAGAGATGGTGAAGAACGGAGTTCTTCCGGCCAAAGAGATCATCGGCTGGCGTCCGGCGGCTAGTGAAGAGTTCCCCACTCCAAACACCGGTGAGATTGTCATTTTCACCTCTTTTTTCTAATGTGGCTTCGGCCTTCCCACCTCTGAGTTCTTTCGGGGTCTCCTTGAGTATTACGGTCTTCAAATCTATCACTTGAATCCCAACTCCATTCTTCATATCGCAATCTTTATTCATGTCCGTGAAGCATTCCTTGGCATCCTTCCCCACTTCAACCTTTTCCGCCGCATGTTTTATCTCAAGCCACATCCATGCAAGGATGAGCCCCGCATCGTCGGTGAGGCGGCTTTCAACTCCGCGTAACTCTCCGCAGAGATTATTTCTCTCTTCCTTGAAATCTTCCAACAAAGGCCGGCATGTGAACCGGTTCTATATCTCAAATGTTGAACCCAGTTTACCCAACTTTGTTGGCCTTCCACCAGTTCCGAGGCCTAAGTGGAGCACAGTGCCAGTGGCCCAAGATTGGGATGAAGCCAACAAGTTCTTGGCCAATATCCTCAAGATGAAGAAAAAGGGCCTTCAGGGAGAACAAATCACTCGTCACTTCATCAAGAACCGACTGGCGCCTGTTAAAGAAAGATCCAAGCATGCATTCGAGTATGAGGGTGAAAGGGACCCCAATCGGAAAGACCACGATTTCTTGAGCTATGAGACCCTGAAGACTCGCATGTACAAAATCTTTTCTTCTAGGATCATGGTTGAGCGCAGCCTCATGTTGCCGGTTCTCCCATACAACTTGTACAGTCCTCCTCCCTCGGTAAGCTGACTTAACTTCTTTAATTTATTTCAATCTTAATCTTGCATCTCTTAGTGTATAAAAATCCTCCTTGTAGGTGAATGCTTTCATCATCTCTAAGCCGTACAAGGTGCATTATGACGATGCACCCGCTCGGCTCGCCAAGATGCGCACTGGCGGCCAAGATCGGGAGTGATCCTGTCGCCAAAGGGCCGCCGCCGATGAGGATATCGCAAGCGAGCGAGTAAAAGGAGGCGGTGATTGATGACTTGGATGATGATGTTCCAGCCTCCTCAAGCGAAGTAACCCCTCCGAGGCCATCCCCCAAATCCGCACCTAAAATTTGTCGATCAACCAGGTATGTCTTGAAATCATGTCCTTGTTGAAAATCTTTCTGCCTTTGTCCCGATTGTTCCCATCTTTTTTCTTGCAGGAAGCCTCGTAACATAGATCCCACCGGCAAAGTGAGGCTTCAAAGCCATCTCAGCGGCTGAAGAGACAAAGCCCGAAGAACAAGAATCTCAGGGCCCTCTCCCGAGTGAGAGCACTCCGAGTGAGAAGCCCCCACCTCCCAATGAAGATATCCTGATGGAGGAGCCCCTGACTGCCAACCAGGAAACCCCTGCTGGAAACCAGTCGGCAGAAGAAGAGATCCTGACTACCGCTCAAGGCGCCCGACCGAGAGCCGCGGGTATGAACCAGAAGAAAAAGGCAGCGGGAGGTACCGGCCGAGGACTCGGCCACCGATGCCGGTACGCTCCAAAGCAAGCTTCCGACTTTAGTCTTCAATCTATTTTTCTTTATCTTCATTTGTCTTCTTTAAATCGATCAGCCAAAGAAGAGGAGATCCCGTGCTGCGATCTTCGAGACCTGGATCCCTCCGATTAAAATAGAGTGCCGCGACTCCGAGGGCTTGAAGCAGGGCATCATTTTGCACAAGCAGAAATAGAATGAAGAAAGAGATATGCTTGTGGACAGCCTTAATGAAGCTACCCGGCTGCTAAATGTAAGCATCGCTCTTCTTTGTCGTAACCTCATGATTTCTTTTAGTTGACTAACTCTGAACTCGTGTGCAGAGAGTATATTGCGATCAATGGCCAAGTCGACGCCCTCGAGAAGCGGGTCCCCCACTTGAATTCCCGGAGAACATCCAACAGAGCTCAAGGCCACTCGGGAAGAGGCTACATCAAGGGAAGCTACCTTGCGGAGAGATATTGCCACGCTCCGGGAGGGAACCTTGACCTCCGGGGTTCATTCGGGAGTAAGTTTAATCGCCTTGATCTCTTTATGCCTCTATTTGTAATCCGTCTTGATCTTGACGTCATCAAATTTTCTTGTTGCAGAGAACTCGTCAGAAGTCCACATACTCCAGACCCAACTAACAGAGGGTAAAGCTAACAAAGCTGAGTTGGAATCTGAGTTCGAAGGTAAATTCTTTTAAGATAGCATTCTTCATTTTGCTTCATCTTCGAGTGTCTGTGTCATCATATGTCTCTTGCAGCTTATAAAGTCAAGACCCGAGTGCAATTCGATGTCTTCGTCGAAAAGGTCCGAAGAGCCGAAGGCATAAGGAACGATATTGCTAATGCGGCCACACCGATCCTCTTGTCGTCTGTTTCAAAGACGGGCTCGGGACAAGCTCACTCGATGTCGTCGAAGTCTTCGACAAGCTCAGGAGGGCCCCGGAAAAGTACACAGCTAATATCTCAGAAGCGGCCACCATGGGAGCAGCCTCGCTCTTGCACGAGCCAAGTCACTCTATCCCTGATAGATGTTGACTCGCCGGGGAAGGCTTTGCGACGGCATTTCGACGCAGCGAGCTTTAGAGTTGATCGCTGAAGCACGGAGTCGGCAAAAAGTAGTAGCTGATGTAGTTGATAACTTTCGATCTCAATGACTTTGTAAATGTTGCTTGTAACCTCTGATGTGAACTTGTAGATATCTAGCTTATTTATGTTAATGCCTTGACCTGAGTTTTCATAGAAAATTTTCTAAGTAATTTTTGTCCGACTGTCACCAAGCCTAAGCTTGATTAGGTCATTAAAAAATTCTCAGTCCTTATCTACTGAACTTGAATCAAAACACTAAACAATGATAAACCAAATATAAACAAGTTGTCGAAGAAAACCATGCTTTATTGACACATGTATAGCCCCCGACTGTCAACCCAAGAAGTCATCTTGCTTGAGGTTGGCAGTCAAGAATAACATAAAACTTAAAGCAATGTAAGCATAGTATCGTCAAAGATGTTCGATATTTCAGGAGTTCTCCACCATGGATCCATCTTCACGCTTTAGTCGATATGCTCCTGGCCGAGTCACCTCAGTGATTATGTATGGTCCTTCCCATAGTGGAGATAATTTGTGATGGTCTTTGGTGGTCTGAATCTTGCGTAGAACCAAATCGCCGACAATGAAAGCTCACGCCCGAACATTGCGACTATGGTATCGTCTAAGTCCTTGAAGAAATCTTGCCGACTGGATCAAGGCTGCCTCACGGGCCTCTTCCAGTCGGGTCAGGTCATCCACTCGATCTTGATCATTGAAACTGCGGACTCGAAGTGATTCGTACTCCATTTCATTCGGCAACATGGCTTGTGCCCCGTAAACCAGGAAGAAAGGAGTTTGGCCGGTGGCCCGACTGGGCATAGTCCGTAGTGACCATAGGACCGAGGGCAACTCTTGAACCCATTTGCCAGCATAAGGATTTAGCATGTCAAACACTCGGGCCTTGATGCCTTGAAGAACCATGCCATTGGCGCGCTCAACCTGTCCATTGCTTTTGGGGTGCGTGACTGATGCGTAGCAGATTTTGATGCCGAAAAATCTTCACAGAATTACTTGAAAACGCCTCTAGTGAATTGAGTCCCATTGTCGATTATAATTCTGTTTGGGACACCAAATCGGTGCACGATGCTGAGGATGAAGTCTCGTGCCTTGTCAGCGGTGATCATAGCAACCGGCTTGGCCTCAATCCACTTGGAAAACTTGTCGATCATGACGAACAGATGTGTGAATCCTCCTAGAGCCTTTTTGAAAGGACCGACCATATCCAGGCTCCAAACCACGAACGGCCACGATAGTGGAATCGTCTGTAGCTCTTGGGCTGGAACATGGCTTTGCCAAGCAAAGAACTTGCAACCTTCACACGTGTGAACCACTTTGTCGGTGTCAGAGACCGCCGTAGGCCAGAAGAAACCTTGTCTATAGGCTTTGCCTACCAAGGTGCGTGCCGTCGCGTGACTTTCGCATACACCCGAGTGGATATCTTGGAGTAATTGCCATCCTTCCTCAGGCGTGATACATCTCATTAGGACTCCAGAGGGGCTTCTCTTGTATAGTCCAGAATCAACCATGACGTAGCCCTGACAACGACGCCGGATGCATTCAGCCTCATCCCGGTCTTCTGGCAGCTCTTGCTGAGTTAGAAACATGATGAGTGGAGTTCTCCAATCGGCGTCAAGCATGGCAACCTGGTTTGTAGCTTCCTCATTAGGAGTTGGTGTGGTGGCAACAGTCGGCTTGTAAAGATGTTCTACGAAGACGTCAGTCGGGGCTACTTCTCGCTTGGACCCGAACTACGCCAGCTCGTCTGCTGCCTCATTGTTTTGTCTCGGGACGTGGGATAGTTCCAAATCCGTCGAACTTGTCTTCAAGTTTGCGAACTTCTTGTCGATAGGCTTCAATGGTGTCGTTTAAACAGGACCAGTCTTTCATCACTTGGTTGACAACCAGCTGGGAATCTCCTCTCACAACCAACCATCGTATCCCAAGTGAAACAGCAAGTCGCAGGCCATGTAGCAGGGCTTCGTACTCAGCGATGTTGTGTGAGGCGGGGAAGTGAATATGAAGAACGTATCATAGCCTTTCTCCAGTCGGGGAGATCAGCACGACTCCCGCTCCCAAGCCAGTGATCCTCTTGGACCCGTCAAAGTGCATGGTCCAGTATTGTAGGTCCTCCCTAGGTACATCTTCTTGCTGTTCGGTCCACTTGGCCAGGAAATCTGCCAGGGCTTGTGACTTTATAGATGTCCTCGCCTTGAAAGTTAAGTCCAGCGACATCAGTTCCAGAGCCCACTTTGCGATGTGCCCATTTGCCTCCCGGTTATGGATGACATCGCCGAGTGGAAAGGAAGTGACGATGGTAACCGAGTGACCCTGAAAATAGTGCGCCAATTTCCTCGCGGTTATCAGAACACCATATAATAATTTTTGTACCTGGGGTAAGCAAATTTTGGCTCCTGCCAGCACTTCGCTAACAAAGTAGATTGGCCTTTGAATCTTCTGGACTCGTCCTTCTTCCTCACGCTCAACGACGAAAACTGTGCTGACCACCTTGTGAGTCGCTGAGACATACAACAACAGGGGTTCCTGAGGCTGAGGTGAGGCTAGTACGGGCGGCGTCGTGAGAAACTCTTTGAATTCTTCAAAGGCTTTGTGGGCTTCCATGGTCCATTGGAAGTGATCGGTTTTCTTCAGAACCGAAAAAAGGCATGCCTCGTTTGCCGAGTCGGGAGATGAATCGGCTTAGCGCCGCCATGCAGCCAGTGAGCTTTTAGACATCTTTTTGGTTACTCGGGAGCTTCATATTCAAAATAGCATTGATTTTCTCTGGGTTAGCTTCGATGCCACGATGGGACACCATGAAGCCGAGCAGTTTGCCTAATGGCACGCCGAATGTGCATTTCTCCGAGTTCAACTTCATTCTGAAGGCCCGAATGTTTGCGAAAGTTTCTTCTAAGTCGGTAATCAGGTCTTCCTTCTGCTTGGTCTTGATGACGAGATAGTCGACATAAGCTTCCACGTTTTTCTCGATCAGCGTCTGAAAGCATCTCTGGATCATGCGTTGGTACGTGGCTCCAGCGTTCTTCAGACCGAAGGGCATCGTGATGTAGCAGTAAGCTCCAAATGGCGTGATGAATGATGTTTTCAGGCAGTCAGATTCTTTCAAGCTGATCTGGTGGTATCCCGAGTAATAGTCCAGAAAACTCAGGAGCTGGCAGCCGGCTGTTGAGTCCACGACTTGGTCGATGCGAGGTAGTCCGAAGGGATCCTTAGGGCAAGCCTTGTTGAGATCGGTGTAGTTGACGCACATGAGCCATTGCCCCGTCTTCTTCCGAACTAAGACCGGGTTAGCCACCTGGGATGGTAAACCTCTTTGATGAAACCGGTAGCTAGGAGTTTCGTAAGTTCTTCCTTGATGGCATCTTTTCGATCCTGAGCAAAACGGCGTAGTAGTCACTGTTTAATCGGCTTCGCGTCATATTTGACGTGTAAAGAGTGCTCGATCACCTCCCAAGGAACTCCCGCATATCGATGGTTTCCGTGCAAAAACATCTTTATTATTTTGGAGGAAGGTGACGATCACGCTTTCCTATTTAGGATCTAGCTTAGCACCTATTACAGCCGTTTTGGAAGGATCAGATGGATCAAGGGAGATTTTCTTCGTTTTGGCGTCGCCTTGTCCCGATTTGGCTATCTTCTTTGCAGGGATTCCACCCTGTTCGGATGTCGATGCAGCCAGTCGGATTTCTTCCTAGCGACGTGATCTCTCATGAGATTGGGCCATATCACAGCTTTCTTTGTCGCAGGTGAAGGCTTGTTTGACGTTGCTGCGCAGGGTGATGTCGCCGTTGGGGCCGGGCATCTTCATGCAGAGGTAGGTGTAGTGTGGTATCGCCATGAACTTGGCGAGCGCAGGTCTCCCAATGATTGCGTGGTAGGCTATTTCGAAGTTGGCCACCTCAAAGGTGATGTTCTCCGTTCGGAAGTTCTCCCAAAATCCGAAGGTGACCGGAAGGGCGATGTGCCCGAGTGGCGTAGATGATAGCCCCGGGATAACTCCGTGGAAGGGGGCTGAACTCGGCTTCAACTCAGATCTTGGGATCTGCATCTCGTCCAGGGTTTTGGCGAATAGAATGTTGAGGGCGCTGCCCCTATCAATGAGGACGTGCTTGAGCTTTATGTTTCGGACCACCGGGTCTAGTACCAAGGGATACCGCCCCGGATGAACCACTCGGTCAGGGTGATCCGAGCGGTTGAACGTGATAGCCACCTCCGACCATCATAGATATTGTGGGACTTCAGTTGTGCCGCGTTGACCTCGCGATCGTCCGCTTTTGCTTCCTCTTGACTCATAAGCCTGCGGCCCCCGAAAATATGATTCAGCTCGCCCACGGGGTCTTGAAAAGGCTCTGAGTTGCCAGTCGGGTTGTTCTTCTTTGTTCCCGATGGGCCGGCTTCGTCAGTCGGCTTCTTGTTTAGTTGTGTCGCGTATTGTTTGGCGAACTGCTTGTAGATGAAGCAATCCTTGGCCGCGTGCTTGTGATGTGGATGGTGCGTGCACTGAGCGTTAATGATCGTGTCGTAGGCTGCAACCCAGGGGCAGCGTTGGGAGCTGGATGTTGTGGCAACCAGGTCCTCGGGCCGGTGCTTGCGATCTTTTTGGCGGTGATTGTTGTTGCCATTATCCTTCTTTGGATGTCGGCTGCCTCCCGACTGCTTATCGTCCCTTTTGTCATGCTGATCTTGTCGTGTCGCCTTGATCGCGTCGTTTGATTTTGCGTAAGAATTTGCTGTCTCGAACATTTGTTTCACCGTCTTCGGTGGCTTACGCCCAAACTTCCCGATCAGCAACTCATCGCGGACTCCCTTCTAGAAGGCGGTAATTATGATGTTGTCGGTGATGTTGGGGATCTTGTTGCGCTTCTCCGAGAAGCGCCGGATGTAGTCCTTCGCGGCTCGTCCGGTTTCGGATGACATTGCGTAGAGATCGAAGTGGGTCCCGTGTCTTTCAAAAGTGCCCCGGAAATTGGCGATGAAGTGGTCCCGGAGCTCACTCCACGAGCTAATCGAGCCTCTTGGCAAGCTCGTGAGCCAGTTCCTGGCTGAGTCGGCGAGGGCGACAGGCAAGTATTTGGCCATGGTCTTGTTGTCTCCTCCTGTTGAGCGGATGGCTAGGGTGTACATGGTCAGCCACGACTCGGGATCGGTCTTTTCGTCGTACTTCTCGATTCCCGTGGGCTTGAAACCACTCAGCCAATCCACTCGACGTAGGTCCCGAGTGAACGCAGCACTCCGTCGTCGTTGTAGTCGCCATCTCCTTCGGTCTTCATAGGAGTGCTGCTCACGCTCTTGATGGCGCCGGTCAAGGACTTCCCGCTGATCACTCGGCGAGGTTCTTTGTAGGCTGCTACGGTAGTCGGAGTTGTAGCTGCGGCGGATCCGGTCGTGGACGGGTTGTCGTCCATGTCCTTTTTCGTGAGAGCGGCCGATTGTTCTTGATGCCTCCGTGTTGTCTCGTGGCGGCGGTCTCTTGACCTAGTGGCCGTCTTGGCTTGCTCGGGCCTCCTGTAGTCCTTCGACCGTAGCGGTGAAAGTCGGCTTCCGTCAGGTGTTTCAGCGACGGACTCAGTCGGCCTTCGTGCTGAGGTGGAGGGAGAGCAATTGGCTGTAGCCGCGATGATGGTCTTGATCTTTTCCAGGATTGGTGTCACCGTAGCTGGTGCCGCTTCGATAACAGTGTCGAGGAGGGTGAGGGCGGCAACAACGTCCTGTTGGGGCGTCTGAAAGATGTTGGTGTTGTCGACTCGTGTCTGAAGTATGGCCTCTCGAGCGGATCGCCCAGTCGCCCTCAGGTCTCGCTTCCTCCTGTCGGCTTCTTCCTTGCGCCTATTCTCCTCCTCAGCCAGCTTGCGCTCCTGCTCAAGCCTGGCTTGTTCTTCTTCTGCGATTCTGTGGGCCATGGCTGAGTCGGTCTCAGCTACCTCAGCCATGAGAATGTCGAAGCACTTTGGCTCATAATCCTTGTCGAAGTCGGTGTCGTTAGCCTCGTCCGTGGAGATGCCGTAGAGATCGTCGAAATCCGAAGAGCTGAGGTACTCATCGAGTTCCATGGATGAGCATGATCCGAGCCCAGATCGCTTGAGTCTGGATCGTTCCAGTCCGGGTTGCGGCTTGGTGATGATGGTTCTCCCGAGTGAGTCGATTTCGACTCGGAAGAAAGGAGATTCCAATAAATCTCGGCAGCGTTTGGTAACCCAAAAGGCGCCGAGAGGGTTTGTCCTCCCAAGTGGATGGATTCCGACTCGGAGGTCAGAAGGTTGTTGTAGATCTTAGCGGCGTTTGGTAACCCGAACGGCGCCGAGAGGATTTCTCCTTCCAAGTGCATGGATTCCAGCTCAGAAGTTAGAACGTTGTAGTAGATCTCAACGTCGTTTGGTAACCCGAACGACGCCGAGCGGGTTTCCCTTCCCGACTGGTCCGAATCCGAGTCGGGGAAGGAGAGCTTGTCAAATCTGTCGGCAGCGAAATCGTCGATGCCTGATGAAGATCCTTTCGCGCTTGCCAGCGAGATGAAGAAGAAGTCTTGACGCGCGAGCCCCTACCTGGCGCGCCAACTGTCGAAACTTGGTTTCGGCAATATAAATTGGGGGTGCAGTCAAGATCGCCAAACACGATGGGTTAAGTGGAAAAAAAGGGTTTAGACAGGTTCAGGCCCTCTCGTGAGGTAATACCCTACTTCTGTTTTGGGGATTCGATCGCCGAGTGTTTATTGATCTCACGATCTTGTGTATTGCATAAATCTGATATCCCTCAAGGTACGCTCTACCCTCCTTATATAGTATTGGAGGGCGGGCTTACAAGTTGGAAACCTTATCCTATTCTAAGTCGGTTTCCTCAATCTTACCAAGTTATGACTATGAGCCGTTGCCTTATCTGATCGACAACGTAACACCCAAGTCATAGCCTGTTTACACAATCCTTAGGCGTAACCTATCCCTACTACTAGTCGGACAAGCTTGCCATAAGGGTATCCGATTGCCATAATCTCCACAGTATCCTTGATGGCATAGTGGATCTTGTGCCTTGTCCTCCTCCACTTCAACTTGAGCTTGACTTGGCGTAGCGTAAGTAGATGGCTCATCTTGAGTGGAGGTGGATGGCTTGTCTTCCACTTCAATAGGCTTGATGTCTCCAATAAACATGTTATTCATGGCTCTCATCAAGCCTTCATCACCTACATCATCCAAATTCTAGTACCCCTCTTGGGAGCCATTAGTTTCATCAAATAGAACATCGATGGTTTCTTCCACAATACTTTTGCTTTTGTTGTAGACCCGATATGCCTTTGCTATTTGAGGCATACCCTAGAAGAAACACTTAATCACACCGACTTTCAAATTTGGTTAGTCTAATACCCTTTCGTAAATATAGCACTTGCAACAAAAAACTTGAAAATAGGCAACATTTGGCTTCCTCCCAACAATTAGCTCATAGGAAGTCTTTTTCAAGAGACGATGCAAATAAATCCTATTGGCTGCATGGCAAGCAGTGTTTGTGGCTTCCCCCCAAAAGGAATCAGAAACACCATATTCGTCAAGCATAGTCCTTGCCATCACAATAATGTAGGATCTTTTCTCTCCACTACACCATTTTGTTGTGGTGAGTAGGTAACGAAAAGTTCATGTTTAATACCAAGATCATCACACAAAAATCCTCGATATTGGTATTTTTGAACTCGGAACCATTGTCACTTCTAATTTTCACAAGAGTGCATCTAAATTCATTTTGGGCCCTTTTTGCAAATTTTTGAAAAGCTCGGCAACAATAGACTTATCATGCAAAAAGAACACCCAAGTATAGCGAGAACAATCATCAACAATCACAAGACTATGACTATTATCACCAATGCTCTTATAGGTTGTTGGGCCAAACAAATCCATATGCAAGAGCTCCAATGGTCTAGTGTGGACATGATACTCTTAGAAGGATTAAAGCATGAAACTTGCTTGCCGGCTTGACAAGCACTACAAAGTTTCTCCTTCTCAAACTTCACATCTTTCAAGCCCACAACTAGATCACGTTTTGAAAGTTTGCTCAATTGATGCATACCAACATGAGCTAGCCTCCTATGCCAAAGCCAACCAAAAGAAGTTTTTGCAACTAAACAAGTTTTAAAATTTGCTTCACTAGAGTTGAAATCAACCAAATAAAGATTTCCATATCTAAAACCTTTGAAAACACAAGACTTGTTATGAAGGCTAGATACGATAACCTCTTGCGGGAAGAAAGCACATGACAAGCCAAGATCACAAATTTGTGCAACCGAAAGCAAATTGAAATTTGATTCAATAAGAAGACATTTTGGATTGATAGATTATTGGAGATAGCAACTTTACCTAATCCAATTACCTTTCCTTTGCTATTATCTCCAAATGTCACTTTCTCTTGTTCTTTCCCTCCTACTTCAAATGTGGTGAACATTGCCCTATCGCCGGTCATGTGTTGAGTGCACCCACTATCTAGCACCCAATGGCTCCCACCGGTGTGGTAGTTCATCTACAAAAGAAGATCAAGCTCTTTTAGGTACCCAAACTCGTTTGGGTCCTTGAAGGTTAGAGAAGCTTTGGGCATCCAAATGGTATTCTTTTACCACCAAGTATAGGGGAACCCACATATCTAGCAACAATATTACCATCATGAGCCTTCCTAAGCATATAATGAGGATCAAACATGCATGTCTTAGAATGCTTATTATCGGGGCAATCATTTACCAAATGCCCAACCTCGTGACATTTGGAACAATACTTACCATTGCTCTTGACAAAACGAGTGACGCGGTGTGAAGGTTTCTTATCCTTCTTTGGAATGTATCCAAGTCCCTCCTTGTTAAGGATGCACCGTTGCTCACTCAAAATTTTTATCAAGAGTGCTCTTACCCTTGAAGCATCTTTCCAAACTTTTGTTGAGCTTGGCCACTTGCTCCTTAAGCTCATTGTTCTCAACAACAAGTGAAGCATCACAAATAGAGACACAAGAGCTAGAGCTAGAGCAAGACATATCTATAAGATCATCACAAGAAGTAGAGATGCTAGATCATGCAACATGAGTAGTATGACAAGTAGCACTATCATTAAGCAAGTCACAAGATATGCCAACATCAATGTGAGCTCCATGTTGGGTAGTGGAAAGGAGGGTGTCATGAGCTTCCTTAAGCTTCTCATGAGAAACGGTGAGTCTCTCATGTGAAGTCTTTACCTCCTCATACAAGACCTTCAAAGAAGCATGATCCTTCTTTAGGGCCTTAAACTTGGCAATATCCTTTTCACTATACGCATGGAGCTCCTCAAACATACTCACAAGCTCATCATAGGAAACATCATCACAATCATCATCACTTTCACTATCACTAAAAGATGTTACCTTAGAAGAGCCTTTTGCCATGAGGCAAAGTGGAGCGAAGAGTGATGGAGCCTCCTTGATAGCAACTACGTCCATCTTCTTCTTCTTGGAGCTTGCATCATCATCACATTCTTCTTCTTCGGATCCGAAAGATGTGGAGCTATCTTCATTAGAGTCCCATTGCCCAATGAAAGCCTCAATCTTCTTTCCCTCTTTCTTGAGCTTCTTCATGAGCTTGTAACCTCCACTCTTCTTCTTGGATACTTGTCTTCATCGTCATCCTTTGAAGGACCCTTGGAAGCAAAGTGTCCCTTCTCACCACACTTAAAGCACCTCAAGTTGGAGAGAGTCTTGTTAGGTATCCTATTCCTTCTTCTATTTGAGTTAGAGCCCCTTCCACTCTCCCTTCTTCTTCCCTAGACATCATTGAATCTTCTAGCAAGAAGGGCAATTTCTTCATCCAAGTCATCATTGGCTTCATAAACCTTGCTCTTTCCTTTGTCTTCCACTTCGGCTTGGAGAGCAATACACTTCTTGGATGGAGAGGCTTCCTCCATCTCCTTTTTCTTCAACTTCTACATGTCATTGGTGTTGATCTTCCCCAAGAGGCTTGCGGGTGGCATCCTTGACATGTCGGAGTTGATAAGCATGGTGACAAGGGTCTCATACTTCTCCGCTAGAGGCCTAAGCATCTTTTGGGGAACCTCAAGATCGGTGTAGGTTGCCCCAAGCCCCTTGAGATCATTGACAATGATATTGAGCCTCCCATACATGTCATTCACACTCTCATGAGGCAACATGGAGAATGTCTCATACTTGATCTTGAGAAAAATGGAGCTTCGCATCCTTGTATTCACTTGTGCCCTCATGGATCTCCGCCAACTTGTTCCAAATCTCATATGCAGTCTCAAGATTGCTCACTCTATCAAACTCCTCTTGGCTCAAAGAGTTAAACAAAGCATTCATAGCTTGAGCATTGAGTTGGAGGTTATGGTGATCAACCTCCGTCAAGGGTGAGCCGGTGATAGCAAAACCTACATTCACAATACTCCAAATATGGAAGCTCATAGCTTTAAGGTGAGTAGACATTTTAATTTTCCAAATGGAGTAATTTGTACCATTGAACATGGGAGCCTTCCCTACATGGTTCACCTCGTTTGACATCTTCTCTCTGGGCGGTGAAGCCCAGTCAAGAGAGACCAAGCTCTGATACCACTTGTAGGATTGAGATGTCGACTAGAGAGGGGGTGAATAGGCGTTTTAAAACTAAGTGACACTAAATCAAAACTAACCTAAGTTGCTAGGTTTGGTGAGGAACAAGTCTAACTAAGCAACTAAGTTATGTTTTCCAAACCTAGGGTGATAATGGCTCAAGTATGTCCGTACAAATGTAAATTGCACAAAAGTAAATGCAATAAGTAAATGAGACAAGAGACAAGGAATTTTTTACCTAAGGTTCAGAAACTCGCCGATTTCCTAATCCCTGTTGAGATGAGCCCAACTCCACCGCTAAACCACGAAGCCACGCACACCCCCTTCGTCAAGGGGTGGGCAAGGTGGGAGCCGGCCCACGGAGAGGACTATCCAAGCCTCGATCACTAGGGGTAGTTCTTCCTTCGCTCCGAAGGTGGTGAACTCCAAACCACTCACAAAACCGGCCGGGCCTCCTCCACAATCTTCTTGGAGAGGTGACGGGCAACTCCTCCACAAGCCGTTTAGGAGGCGGCAACCTCCAAGAGTGATAAGCAATGACGCAGCTCGGAGATGGTCAAGTGCCACACGGCTCTATAGTGGAAGCAATGCAGTTGGCTCTTGGCTAAAACAACCCTCAACCACAACAAATGGATGAACACTAGCTCAAGTGAGTGTGGGAGAGATGCAACGGGTGTATGCAATGAAGTGAGTGCCAAGAAGAAGTCCCTTGCTGCCAATTGGGGGTATTTATACCTCACACCAAGAAAACTAGCCGCTGGGGACGAAATCCACCAACTCTGTTCCCTGTCGGTCAGACCGGAGAAGGGTGGCCGGTCAAACCGGCCTAAGATGTAATGGTTAGAAAAATAGCCGTTACAGTGCATTTAATGCTCTGACAATAGGGAGGCCGATCAGACCGGAGGCCAGATGGCCGGCCAGACCGCCCATGGCTCGGCCGACCGCCATCGGCTTCATCCGACCGATTACGGCTTTGGCGGCTCGGATCACCGATCGTAGGGGATCAAAGGGGCCGCCGATCGGAAGTGTATGGCCGGTAAGACCGCCATGCAGGGCCGGTCAGACCACGCAAAGACCTGCGGTCAGACCGTCCCAAGGCCCCGGTCAGACCGAATACACTTCCACGGCTAGACCGGCCTTGGATAGAAAGTGATAAGATTTTAAAGAAAGCCAAGTCTAAATGCAAATGACCTAATGTCACATTTTGATCATCTCTTTGCTTAGGTCATTACCCCTCTTGATAGTACGACAAAGCTATAAATAAGTTCTATGAAACTTGATCGCCCAAACTCCTTGATCAATTAAAATAAACTGTTAGTTTTACTGTCTTCAATCCTTTTGCTTTGTGCCATCAAAAATAATCCTCGGTGATCATCCATGCACTCTTATTGTGTGAACCTAGCTCAAATATATGTAACTTAAAATAATCGTTAGTTCATAATTAGCGCTTGTCATTAATTACCAAAACAAACAACGGGGCCTAGATGCTTTAGCGCCCTCCTCTCCACCAGATCCGACAGGAAGGGAGGTGGCGGCCTTCGTCGATGGCGGCAGCGGCGGCCTCACCCTCCCCTCCACCAGATCCTGATTGGAGGGGAGGCGATGGTGGCTGCAGCGGCAGGGAAGAAGACTCGCCCCTCCTCCTCTCCTCTCCATCTGGGACGATGACAAGGGTGGAGTAAGACGCCGGCGTCATGTGTTCATTTGTTCATGTTCATGTGTTCATTTCTTCTTGGATGTTCTTGATGTTCATGCGTTCTTTGATCTTGTCGAGTTGAAGGGAAACTGCTCGATGCATCGGCTTGATTTGAGCCGATGCATCGAGCCTTTTTTTTTATCGTGGAACCTCAAAGGTGCCGGTTCTTAAAACGACACCTTTGAGAAAACCACAAAGGTGCCGACTAACAGGTGTCGGTTGGGAAAGCAACATCTATGGGGTTTCCCAACCGACACCTATAATTATTTTTGTAATGCGTTATCGATCAGTACACATCATTTACCGCATGTTATCTCTCGTGGCACAAACATGAATAATTTATACTTCCACTTTAATGTCTTTTCCCAAGCCAACCATTTTTCTCCTCTATCTCCTTTTAGTTTTATTTCGACATTTGGGATGCTTCCATCCCTATGAAAAAATAAAACACTTCTTATATTTGCTTTTTCTTTTGTGAAAAGGGTGGATTATATTAAATAATAGAAGAAATTACAACCCTGATGTTACTAACACTTTCTATATTTGGTTCGCAGAGACAAAACACAATCGCTGTCCAACATCAATAGAAATTGGGGTGGCTCGCATTTTCTCCTATATGTGTAAAAATGCATGACACATTTTATATGCTGTCCGTTTGCTTAATTTATCTTGTGAGTTTGTAGATATGCTTTAGGTTGGGATCTTATTCCACATAAACATTGAGACTCTGGTCAAAAGAAAAACAATGTCATGGCTCTCCTCCGCCACCCCGCCTCGCCCACTGTTAACGACCAAATTTGATAAGCCAATTATCAGATTTGGAGCTAAAGCCGAAGCCGATTTGGAGGGAATTGGGATGGTCGGAAGCAGATTGTGCACCAAGTGCTGACCGAATCGGCTAAGGACTTTGTCGGCCGATGACCGAATCGGCTAAGGTAATTGTTGGCCGATACCGAGTCGGACAAGACGAGCCGATGTGGCCGATTTCGATAAGATAATATTGGAATCATTTTCTGATTTGTTTGAAGTGCTTCATGAGGATTGCCATACATGGATATAGTCCAAGAAAAAACAATTGTATCTATTAGTTAGGTTATTTTAAATAGTTTCCTTATAGATAATGTCGGTGAGAGTTTGTTTTAGGCAATTATCTGTAATTTGAATTGTAATAGAGATAGGAGTCGTGTCCGTCAAGGACTTATCTTGTATCTGGGTATAAATATGACCCAGGACCATCTAAATAAACAACAATCAGTTCAATACAACCTTCGGCGCATCGCCACCCTTTTTGTTTTAGTTATTTCAACGAGTTCTTGCTTCTAGTTGGACTGCATCGAGTTTGATCTCCAGCGAAAGGTAAAGCTTGTTATGGCGGCTTGCGCTCTCAGGATTAGTGCTTCCATCATTATGATACTCTAATCTTGTTTACGTAAATCATTGAGTTATCATATACGCTATATAATTTAGATCGATAATGCGATCTAACCCTAATCGGCTAGTCTCTGTTATTAGACAAGAGCCGATAGGGTTAGGTATCATCATTGGCTTAGATTACATAGTGTATCCACCATCTTGAAAAGTTTTCATATATTTGTTTAGATCTTATGCTTCTTCTTATACTTAATGCTGCATCGCTTGAGTCTGACCTATTAAGTAATATTTAGAATCATAATATTTGTCCCATCACATGATCACTATTAGAGATAGTATCAGGGTTTCAGTTGATCTTATCTGTTTTAGCTATCTTGTTTATTTTATGTTTACTTGATATGTTAAAGCTGCCCTTCATTTAAGATCTCATTGTAAGTAAATATGTTAAGCTTGTTATCGATCTATTAGGCTATCTTAACATTTGATCGGTTCCTGTTTAATATATTTTGTCTATAATGATATCTTAGTATAAAGTGGTATCGGAGTACTAGCTGATACACATTAAATCTATGACATCGGCTATGCTATAAATATATATAATTTGTATATTAAGGTACTTTTGGACATAAGTGATTTATACTGTCCTGGTACACTACCGATCTATCCCAATCACTTAGTTTAAACGTATTTTGATATTTAGATTATATACTATGAATATCTACAACTGATCGATTAGGTTTAATTTCCCTGGCCGATTCAGTGCACACCACATCGGCTTAACAACAAACGATACGTCATCGGCCACCAGCCGATCGGCTATCGTTGCGACTAACACTTGCTTTTTTGTTTCTTGCTGGTTGCGTGATCAAACCAACCTGAACGCCTACAAACCTAAGAAGCAATATTTTGGACTTGAACTAGAGTAAAGCAAATCTCTCAGGCCAGCGCGTGATTTTCCATGTCAACACATTCTCGGCATGATTTGGGATCAATACGCTTTTGGCATGCCGGTGGGACCCATTACAAGTCGACACAATGGTTGACATCAAGACTTCGAGATCAACCAAGAGAACATCATTCCAGTAACAATGGACAAACTGACGCCAGAGAAAAAGGCTGAGATAGAGGATATAATGAACAAGCAGCAGAGCCAGTATTTGCACTCTTTTGTCCAAACTCGGTCAGACACCATCGTCCAAAGGTACAAGATAAAGTTACCAGTGATGATGAGACCATGTCAAGCTCGCAAAGCTGCCAAAACTCGGGACACCAAGCGGGAGGAGGGCTTGGAGCTCAACAATCTACGGACGAGAATTGACAATGCTGTCCACCAGGCCTTGATCAATCAACTGGAGTGCTGGTCAACACCCTCAATAATATGATCAGCTTTGTTATCGACTCCAGAATCACTGAGCATCAGGCCAAGGGCCCAATCTTCCTTCCCGATGGCAAGTTTCCACCATACAGGACTTTGGTTATCGACGGATTGCAGCCTGGTGCAGGCATACCCCCAGAACAGCCGATGGCGTCAACATCGGCTCCTGTGAAGCCGACTATATCGTCATCGGCCCAAAAGCAGCCAGGCTTCAGTCCTACGCTCATGACTAGGCTGCAGCCTCAGCACACGGGACATGACGTCTCCCAAGTCACTCCGAACCAGATTGCGGCCATGTTCAACACAAATTGGCCACCAGTCGAGCCGATTCCACGAGTGCCGATAGGGTCATACACGCACAACTTGCAACAACACCCTATCGGTCCCCAGCTCGGTCATGATCAGCCGGCTCATGGGGTACATCAGTCTCCTCAGCATCACATGGGGGGCAATTTTAATCCTCAATATCGGCCTCATTCACCCCAGATGTAGTATCGACAGCCACCGCTTCAATTTGATCAATTCGAGCCGATACACCAGCAGGTGCAAGGAGCACAACAACAAAAGCCTTGGGCAGACATGATTGCAGATGTTATGAGGGAGCAATTTGGGCTCAAGCCCAAGGATAAATGCAACATGTATCGCACCCATAACCAGAATACTTTGAGAGGGTTCCACCGCCTAGCCGATACAAAGTGCTAGACTTCTCTGAATTCTTAGGGCAGACAACGTCTCTATATATGAACATTGTAGGAGGTGTCACCCGGGGTGCCTCAAAAACCCGGATTGAACCTCAACAGAAATCAGACCGAGTGTCCTCGGGATTTGACCGAGAGCCCGACTCCCGTGGGGGTTGGGCATGCTAGCCTTCCCCCGAATCCGACCTCGCCCCTTCTCTCGACTCCGACTCTTTGCCCGACCTCGAGCGTCCTCGGGAGGAAACTTGGCAGGCAAGGAGGAAGAGAGAGGAGACAACCCGACAACGTCTGACACTACCTGGCAGAACAGGAGCAGGGTCCCAGGGCCGACAGGAGCACAAGACACCCATGGTGTACAGGACCTAGCAAACCAGCATTCACTTTATCAGATATTCTTTGTACCTCACTGTTTGTCTCTCTTATTCTTAGCTTTCTTAGCCTCCAAGTTTATCTGTTCCTGCCCCCCTTGAGGTATAAAAGGGAGGGCAGGGAGGGGGCTGACGAAGAGGCACTCCATAATCCTTGCATGTTCCTGCATTCTCTACCTTAGTCCCGCTTAGCCGCCGGGCTGGCAACACGCCCTCGATAGCTCCCGCGCACAGCTTATGGCCAGCCCTGAGCTACGCGGCCCCGACCTGCCCTGGTTGGGGTTCTCCGGTAGGTTGCTTGTCGAGCTTGCCTTTGCCGCTCGGGTGCTCAGCGATGCTTCCCGGTTGACAAGTAACGACCAAACGATTTGATAACTTCTATGCAAGTGCTCATGACCAGTTCTGAGTTTTGCGGCCCTAACCCATGTGCTCCGAGCTCTCAGGATAGAATGTTATCATTTGAGTCAATGACTACTTGCTAATCTGGCTCTTGTTTTGAGTATCGAAGAAATACGACTTTGCCCAACGCGTTCTCTTCAATCCCATCCCCCTCCGGTCAGAGCTGGATTTTCCCTTCTGGAGTCGAACTTGGGTTGAAGTTGAAACGTGGGAATGGCCCATCGTATGATCTAGCTACTTGCGAAACTCGATCTTCTGAGACCCTTCACTTCGCCTAGTTCGTAAATTGAACGACAGTTACGCTAAAGGCCGATTTGAAACCTGACGAAACCCGGTTAGAGAATACTCCTGGTTATTCCAGGCGAATATCATTTTCTAAGGCCTAAACATTGAGAACGATACGAGTAGGCGAAGTTGAACCCTTGCATGCCTCAGTCGAATACCCTTTGACATGGCTACGCAACAGGATAGGGCTTGAGACCCTGATATTGAAATAAAAATATTTTGTCCTTCCTACTCAGGAACCCTATAGTAGAGCAAGCCAAGGTCCTCTGGGAGGCCCTATTCCGCTCAGCCCGGAGGACCTTGGCTTGCTCAAGGGTGTCCCGAGCCCCTGCAAAGTTTTCATAGTCGTTTCAGGACGGGAGGAGGAAGAAGAGGGGCAAAGGTAAGCAGACTCACGGCGACAATCTTCGCGAACCTCTCCTCCCCGTGCTCGCTCGGCCTCCGAGTGACTTGGACAGATGAGCGCGCCTCTGGAATGATAGAAAGTCAGATGAAGACTCATACAGAGAAAGCAAAAGGTCCGAGCCTTACCATGAACAAGCCTCGGATGCCGGGTGAAATGGTGATTGAGCTCCGACAAGTCGTTGGCCTCGGACCTGGAGCCTTCCCTGGTTTCCAGCTTGCCCCCTGTGTCCTCGGCGTCTATGACCTCCATGGCGCCGGTCCTCTCAACCCCGACGTCATAGAGCTCCTCGATGTCGGTCCTGGGGGGAGTAGCAAGACCCTCAATGGGCAGCTTGGTGACAATCTCGTCATTGACGAGGTCGCCGAGATGGCCCCTCTAATGCCGGAGGAGTTCTCACCGTCCCCCAGCTGACTGGCTAGGGCCTCAGCGGCCGACTTGGCGGCCAGTGCGGTCACTCCGATGGTAGCCTCCTCCATTCGGCCGTCAACCTCGGCTTCTGTGGCCGCCTGTTCAGCCTCGGAGTGCACTCTAGCCGCCCACGTGGTCCCAGCAGCAGCCTTGGCTGCCAGCGCAGCCACATTCTAGGCTGCCTCCTCGGGCCCGCCGACGGTCTCTGTTAGTGGTATGCCCTAGAGGCAACATTGAGATGTTGGATATCATGGTCAATGTTTATGTATTTATGAATAAAGTGTTATTCAGTTCCATGAAATAGACATGTTGTATTGATCAATAAGTACGTGACTTATTTATGAGACTCTATATGTATGAATCTATTTCTAAATGATCCCTGATCATATATCATATTATTGGAACTAATATCATTCTAAGATCGACATGTTTATTGATTGATGATCATGTCTCATAGATCATGAGTATGGAGATACCAAATCAATAAACATGGACATATGTGTTAGAGAACACATTGTTGGATAGACCCACCATGAGACACTACAGGAATTAATGTGCCATTAGTTGGTCTCGGTAGTGTTGGTACAAAGTCCTTAGACCCGAGATCACCATGGATTCCAACATGTGTAGTAGCCTACTTTGGGACTACCAAACGCTATTCCGTAATCGGGTAGTTATAAAAGTAGTCTTCGGGTTTGCTATGAAACATGGAGTGGGATGTGAGTGATCAAGATGGAATTTGCCCTCTTTGGAGAGATATCTCTAGGCCCTTGAGGTAATGGATTATGGAAATGCACGGCCATGCTAAGTTGATTGAGGAGTCAATCAACAGACAGATAATCCAATACGGTTCGAGTGAATGATTAAGCTATCGAAGGGATGGCACACATCTTGCCTATAGCTTAATTGGTATCGTGAGGCAAAGGATTTGTGTACACATTACAGGTTCAGAGCTGATATTATATTCTTGTATACTATGGTGTCAACATGTGCTGCTAGGCGCCGCTATTGACAGGTCGGCTGAGTTGGACTCGAGCCGACGATTGGCTAAGTTAGACTATGGCCGAAACTGAGTATACCTGAACCTACAGGGTCGCACGCTTAAGGGGATAAGAACAGGCATTCGAGTTGGACTCGGATATGGCTCGATCGAATAGGGATCCGATTGGATAGAGTCCTATGGGCTTACGACGTATGGGCGGCCAACTCTATGAGATTCGGATGAGATCCGATTCAAAATAGAGTCCTGATCGGCCACTAGTCCTAGTCGGCCAACTCTATATAAAGGGGGAGAGGGGTGGAGAGTTGCGGTACTGCATTGAACCGAATCCGTAACAGAAGTCGCCGAGATCAATCTCCACGGAAACCCTCCACACTTTTGAGCCAAACCCTAGCCTTGCATCACGTGCTAGCACACGGGTGTTCGGCGTTCTGTCCCCGGACGTGTGGATACCGGTAGAGGCGCTACTACGTTGCGCGCTGTTGATCGGCTATGAATCGGCTGCAATCGGAGCGAGGCGACTGCGGCATCTGTGAATCGGCTGATTGGTGAATCGGCTGTCCCCGGGAATCGGCTGTCATCGGCCAACATAGTTCCAGATCGGATAGCCCTGATTGGCTATTTTCGCTGCATACTCCAATCGTAACAATCTATCGGCCCTTACTAGCAAGTGTTCCTGGTTTGCGTGGTAGAAAAGTTTTTGTTTTTGTCTAGCGTAGCTTCCGCGTAACCCTTCAGTCTCTACCGTCGGGTGCTCCTCCTCTAGGCCGGCCACCGCCGTCGCCCTCGAGCCCATGGTAGGCTAGGAAGGGCCGGTCCCCTTGCGGCGCCGCCCGATCCGGCCACCCTCGTGCCCCTAAGTGCGGGGCCCGAAACCTCCGCGGGCCTAGTCGAAGGAAACTTTTAACACGGAAAGGAAAGAGAGCAATTTCCCTCGGGACCAAGGATTGCACTTACACCTTGCACTTGAAGTTGATCCGCTTCGTCGCTCTTTTCGGCGGGCGGCGCGGCTTTGACCTTGACACGTTCGAGTCGGACGAGTCATTGTACTCTTCCTCAGAGGAGGACTTGAGCACCAGCTTCCACTTGGTGCCTCCCGACACCACGGCATCGGATCCCTTCTATCGATCTTCGAGCCTAAGCTCCTTTCCTCTCCCCTCCCGTCCGGCCTTGTGGTAGGCCTTTGGACCCTCGGCATGTCGACCGAGTGGGCTCCGGGGATTGGGGCTAGGGCACGTATGCCTCCCGACCTTGTCAGTTTTGACCCCTGGCAGGTGAGAAATCGGGCAAAACAAAAACTTTCAAAAAACAAAGAAAGGGGTCAATCTTACCACTGGAGGAGGGTTGTCTGTCGAGAACGGCTCCTGGCCCCCTTCTCTAGAACCTGCCGTGCCTTGAAAAAAGCCCGACAGGCGGTGGCGCATGCGCTCCGCGGGCACTGTCGCATTGCCCGAGCTTTGGTACATTGTGCGGTCCCTACGCCTGCAGGGCTTGATGTCCCGGAGGGCAAAGTTGCGCACCACCTGGACATCGCTCAGACCTCTCCTCCTCAGGTCCTTGATTAGCTAGACGAGCTCATCGACCTAATCCTGGTCGCTAGAGCGACAGGTACTTGTTCAGTTGAGGTTGGGCAGTGATTCCTTGTGGATGTCTTCACCAAGGGCCGGCTCGTGGTTCGCAATGTAAAACCACTCCGCGTGCCACCCTTTCTTGGAGGTAGTCACGCCGACGGGGATGTAGCTCTCGCCCATCCCTTCACGAAGCTGGATTCTAGCCCCGCCGATGATGCCCCGCCACTCCTTGACCACCGCAGGCAGAAGTAGTGACGGAAGAGGTCAAAGTGCGGGTCTACCCCGAGGTAGGCCTCGCAGAGATGAATGAAGATGGAGATTTGGAGGATGGAATTAGGGTTGAGATTGCAGAGCTCAATCTCGTAATGCTTTAGAAAACCTTGAAAAAGGGATGCGCCGTACTCGAAGCCGCACGGAGGAAGGCGAAAAACAACCAACTCACTGGTGTTCGGGTTGGGAATGCCTCTCCCGTGCGGCATTCCATGAGGACACGCCATGGTAGGGGAGAACGGCGAGCTGCACCAGCTCCTCGACCATCGCCATCCCTGCGCGTGAGGGGACAAAGGGCGAGCTCGCTTGACCTCGTCTCCACTCGTCGCCGGGGCCTTTCCCATCTTCTTCGCAATCTTCTTTGGTGCCATCGCCTTTAGCAAAAATAGTCACCGCCCTTTGCGATAGCAAACCACGCAATGACAGAGAGGATGGCGATGCTGCGGTTTGAAGCAAGGTGGAGCCAGAGGAAGGTTGTGGGTGCTTGAGAGGTTTAGGGTTCCTAGGTGATGGGGAAGCGTAAGGAAGAGGAGAAGTTGGGCGACGGAGGAGTTTATAAGGCGGCATGATGGGAAGGCTGACAGCGCCAATCTCGCAGGACACGTGGTGCCGTTAACGGAGTGCGCGGAGCGTCCGAGGTGTTCTCAACCCTTCATCTCCCCGTGGTCCACGTCTCCCGGGCGCCTAATTTGGACCGTTCGTCTTCCAAGGAGGGTACCACGCCTTTTGCACGCTTGTTACGTATCCCAAAGAGATCGCTGGTGACGTTCCCTCTTCTCACCCCAGCCGCCAGCCACGTCTGAAATAATGAGGAAAGTGGGAAGTGGGAACAGGACTAGCTGTTGAAAGCGCCCCGGTTCTCGTGGTTTCCCGACGAGACGCACCAGGCCCCTTGTTCACGATTGACAAGTGGGACCCCCACTCGCAGAGATTACCTCGTGACTAAGTAACCGAGCGGTGACCAGGATCAGGTAACTTCTCCTTTGACTATGCTAAACCATCGCTGACCCCCGGGTCGGAACTCCGACGCCTCGAGGAAAAGGGCTTCCTTGCTAGCCCTCACTCGGGATCAAGGCCACGGTCGGCATTCGGGCAGTGGTCTCGACCATGACTCCATTACTCAAAGGTAATGGATTCTTTCAGCCTGGAGTGGACTTTCGAGCTAGTCCCCGATCGAGGTCGGGATTACCATGCATCCCCGAGTAGTAATCCCGACCCTAACCTTGACCACCATCGCCCCAGTGCGGTGGTTGCAACGACTTGATGTGTGGGCTTCCGAGCTAGCCCACAAGTGGGGTCAAGGCTACTATACGCCCTCGGGCAGTAGTCTCGACCCAAACCCCGATTCCTATCGCCTCTAGGCGATGGCCTTGTCGACTCGGGGTTGGCTTCCAAGCTAGCCCTCGATTGGGGTCGGGAATATCGTGTGCCCTCAGGCAGTAGTCTCGACCATAACCATATTCTACACCGCCCCATGGGCGGTGACCTTGATGTCTCAAGTGTGGGCTTTCGAGCAAGTCCACAAGTGAGGTCAGGGCTACCTCGAGCCGCAGGGCCTGTAGCCCTGAACACCTCACCCATCCCCACTGCCTCTGGGCAGTAAACTCTCCGACTAGGGGGCTGAAGGCCAAGTTGCCTCTCCCTCGGTCAAAGCAGGGACTGCCAAATGCCTCCGGGCGACAGACCTGTTCGTCTCGACTAAACCCCTCTTGGTGGACCTCGAGAGTCGCTCAGATCATCGAAAGGTTGGTAAAACGCTCTTGATGATTTGACCCTAGGCTCGGATGTGCCATCCGACCATAGGCTCGGGGGCTACTCCTGCCAGGTGCACCTAGGCGGTACACCAGCAGATCATCGGCTCATAAGAACTGCTAGGGATAGACACCTTGGAAGAAAGCTTGACCCTAAGACTGAATGTTCGATTCGCCTTTAGGCTCGGGGGCTACACCTGGCAGGTGCACCTAGGCGGTGCACCTACCAAAATCTTGGCTCCAAGCTCCAAGGATTACAAGAAGACATTGCTCCAAAGGAACTCTGACCTTAAGGATGGATGTTTCATCCCTCCTAAGGTCGAGGGCTGCTGTGGGAGGTGTCACCTCGGGATGCCTCAAAAACCCGGATTGAACCTCAACAGAAGTCAGACCGAGTGTCCTCGGGATGTGACCGAGAGCCTGACCCCCCGGGGGTTGGGCATGCCAGCCTTCCCTCGAGTCCGACCTCGGCCCCTTCTCTTGACTCTGACTCGTCGCCTGACCTCGAGCGTCCTTGGAAGGAAACTTGGCAGGCAAGGAGGAAGAGAGAGGAGACTACCCGGTAGCGTCTGACACCACCTGGCAGCATAGGAGCAGGGTTCCAGGGATGGCAGGAGCACAAGACACCCACGGTGTACAGGACCTAGAAGACCAGCATGTACTTTATCAGATATTCTTTGTACCCCACTGTTTGTCTCTCTTATTCTTAGCTTTCTTGGCCCCCAAGTTCATCTGTTCCTGCCCCCCTTGTGGTATAAAAGGGAGGGCAGGGAGGGGGCTGAGGAAGAGGCTCTCCAGATTCCCTCTCACACTTGTAACTCTTGTTCATCATCCACCCCTTAGAAAGAACACCACACACAGGACGTAGGCCTATTATCCTTCGGGAGGGCTAAACCAGTATAAACCCTTAGATCTCGTTTCTTGGCTCATCTTAGGATTCGAGTCGACCATCGGATCTATCGGAGGACGGCTTCCCTACCAAACTCTCTTCTACCTCCTTGGGGACCCCTCTTGGAGGATAGCCGACCCACCCGTCGACAAACATGTTACCAATTTTTAGCTCAATGTGGTGAGGCATCAGCTAATGACGTCCTGAGGGTTAGATTATTCCCTTTCTCTCAGGATCGGCTTTCACCTAGTTTTCTTCTCTACCTTACAACTCCATGCAAAGCTTGGCCGATTTAGAGAAATAGTTTCACAGATATTTTTTTACAAAAGTGTTCACAAGATGAAACTGTCCGATTCGATAGCCATCAGGCAGAAACATGACGAGTGATGGGTTACGCGGAAGCTATGCTAGCCAAAAAAAAACTTTTCTACCGCGCAAACCAGGAACACTCGCAAGTAAGGGCCGATAGATCGTTATCGATTGGTGTATGCAGCGGAAATAGCCAATCAGGGCTATCCGATCCGGAATAGTGTAGCTGATTCCCGCAAGCCGACAGCCGATTCACTGGGACAGCCGATTCACCAATCAGCCGATTCACCGATGCCGCAGCCGATCCGAGTCGCCGACCGCGTTCTCATTGCCGATCTGCCGCAGTCGCCTCGCTCCGATTGCAGCCGATTCTTAGCCGATCAACAGCGTGCAACGTAGCAGCGCCTCTACCGGTATCCACACGTCCAGGGACAAAACGCCGAGCACCCGTGTGCTAGCACGCGATGCAAGGCTAGGGTTTGGCTCGAAGGTGGGGAGGGTTTCCGTGGAGATTGATCTCGGCGAAATGCAATTCGACTGATGTCGCATCTCTCCACCCCTCGCCCCTTTATATAGAGTTGGCCTACTAGGATTAGGACTCTATTTTGAATCGGATCTCATCCGAATCTCATAGAGTTGGCCGCCCATACGTCGTAAACCCATAGGACTCTATCCGATCGGATCCCTATCCGATCGAGTCATATCCGAGTCCAACTCAAATGCCTGTTCTTATCCCCTTAAGCGTGCGACCCGTAGGTTCAGGTATACTCGGTTTCGGCCATAGTATAACTTAGCCGATCGTCGGCTCGAGTCCAACTCAGCCGACTGTCAAAGCGGCGCCTAGCAGCACATATTGACACCATAGTATACAAGAATATAATATCGGCTCGAACCTGTAATGTGTACACAAATCCCTTTGCCTCACGATACCAATTAAGCAATAGGCAAGATGTGTGACATCCCTTCAATAGCTTAACCATTCACTCGAACCGTATTGGATTATCTGTCTGTTGATTGACTCCTCAATCAACTTAGCATGGCCATGCATTTCCATAATCCATTACCTCGAGGGGCCCAGAGATATCTCTCCAAAGGAGGGGCAAATTCCATCTTGATCACTCACATCCCACTCCATGTTTCATAGCAAACCCGAAAACTACCTTTATAACTACCCATTTACGGAATAGCGTTTGGTAGTCCCAAAGTAGGCTACTACACATGTTGGAATCCATGGTGATCTCAGGTCTAAGGACTTTGTACCAACACTACCTGAGACCAACTAATGGCACATTAATTCCTGTAGTGTCTAATGGTGGGTCTATCCAACAATGTGTTCTCTAACACATGTGTCCATGTTTATTGATTTGGTATCTCCATACCCATGATCTATGAGACATGATCATCAATCAATAAACATGCCGATCTTAGAATCATATTAGTTCCAATAATATGATATATGATCAGGGATCATTTAGAAATAGATTCATACATATAGAGTCTCATAAATAAGTCACGTACTTATTGATCAATACAAGATGTCTATTTCATGGAACTGAATAACACTTTATTCATAAATACATAAACATTGACCATGATATCCAACATCTCCATGTTGCCTCTAGGGCATATCACTAACAATCTCCCACTTGCACTAGAGTCAATCATGTAAGTATCTAATACCCATTGCTCTTGTGTGCGCCTCTTGTTTCGGCTGAGGGAGAGGTTTTATCAGCGGATCGGCGATGTTGAGATCCGTGTGCACTTATCATATCTTGACATCACCTCTGTCCACTATCTCGCGGATGAGATGATATCGCCGAAGTATGTGTTTGGACTTCTGATGTGATCTCGGCTCCTTGACTTGCGCAATGGCTCCACTATTATCACAATAGAGACATTGGACCCGTCGTACTAGTCATCATACCAAGCTCGAAATGAATTTCTTGATCCAAACAGCCTCGTTTGCGGCTTCGAAGCAGCAATGTACTCGGCCTCCGTTGTAGAGTCGCACGTATCCCTTGGAACTCTTCCACTGATTGCGCCTCCGTTCGGGAGAACACGAACCGCATTGCGATCTATAATCATCCTTGTCTGTTTGGAAGCTAGCATCGGTGTAACCACTTACAACGAGCTCTTCTTCACCTCCATAGACTAGGAACATGTCCTTAGTTCTTCTCAAGTACTTAAGGATATTTTTTACGGCAGTCCAGTGATCTTCACCTGGATCTGACTGGTATCTGCTCGTAGCACTCAACGCGTACGAGACATCTGGACGTGTACAAAGCATGGCATACATGATGGATCCAATTGCCGAAGCATATGGAACCATACCCATCTTATTCCGCTCATCATGTGTCTGAGGACACTGATTCTTGCTAAGATTAATGCCATGTGACATGGGCAAGAAACCTTTCTTGGAATCATTCATGTTGAACCTTTTCAACACCTTGTCAATGTATGTATACATGATACAACCTCAGGGTTTTGTCGATCCAGAATCGCCTGGAAAGATATGCAAGCTGCAGAAATCCATTTATGGATTGAAGCAAGCATCTTGGAGTTGGAATATTCGTTTTGATGAAGTAAACAATTTAGAAACTTGATTGTTTTCCCTAAATGATTCTGTACTTCATTTTGGAATTCTTTGAACTTTTCAAAGGATTCGGACTTATGCCTCATTAAGTAGATATAACCATATCTACTAAAGTCATCGGTAAAGGTAATGAAGTACTGATAACCACCTCTGACCGTTGAGCTCATTGGTCCACATACATCAGTATGTACGAGTGCCAACAAGTCACTTGCTCTTTCACTGTGTCCCGTGAAAGGTGCCTTTGTCATCTTTCCAAGTAAACAAGACTCACATGTCTCAAATGGTTCAAAATCAAAAGAGTGAAGGTCCATCCTTATGGAGCTTCTCCATGTGTTTCTTATTTATATGGCCTAAGCGACAATGCCGGATAAATGTGGTGTTTGTATCATTAGAGAGTTGCCTTTCGTATTAATGTTATAGATGGGAGACGCTTCAAGATTCAAAACGTATAATCCATTCACCAATGTAGCATGAAAATAGAACATATCTTTGAGATATATTGAACGACCATTGTCCATTGATGTAAAATCATATCCTTCCGCTTGCAAACATGAAGCGGAAATAACGTTTTGACATAGTGTTGGAACACAATAACAATTATTTAATTCCAAAACTAATCTTGAAGATAGATGAAGTGGTACGTGCCGAAAGAACGTAGCAACGCTTGCTCCATTGCCGACGTGCAGTGTTCACCTCACCCCTTCTTAAGCCTCTACTTCTTCTCATTCCCGCAACGATTTGCAAATATGAGCTACCGATCCGGTATCAAATACCCAAGAGTCAGTAGGTGAAGTAGCAAGATTAATGTCTATAACATTAATACCGAAGCGAAGTCGTACTTTGCTTCTTTTAAGATCCTCCATGTACTTCTTGCAGTTCCTTTTCCAGTGGCTGTCTCCTTGCAATAGAAGCAAACGGCATCGATGTCGCCGACCCCTTTTTGCCCTTCTCTTCATTAGAGGCACTCGCGATCTCATCGGGAATTAACTTCCTCTTGGTGCAAAGTTTCTTGACAGTGGTTTGCGCTTAGCCTTCGCATCATCATCACATGATGATCGTTTTTCTGGATACTCTCCTCAGGTTTCTTTAGCATCCCATGCAATTCAGCCAAGGCTCTATCCATATTGTTCATGTGATAATTTAATATGAATGGCTCGAAGCTCGGAGGGAGCGATTGGAGAATCACATCGTATCCAACTCTTGGCTAAGGGGAAACCTAGTTTTTCTAGACTCTCAATGTAGCCAATCATTTTTATCACATGCGGACGACGGGATTCCCTCAACAAGCTGCACGCAAACAAGGACTTTGAGGTGTTGAACCTCTCGGCCCGAGCTTGGTTCTCAAACATACCACGCAGTCCCTGAATAATAGTGTGAGCATCGCTGCTCTCATATTGCTTCGAAGCTTAGGGGACATTGTAGCAAGCATGATACGCCTAATATCCAGGGCATCATTAGTGTGCTTCTCGCAAGCTCTCCGTGCGATTGCAGTGGCATTATTAGGCAAATCCTCGGATTAGGGTACTTCAAGAACGTACTCCTTACGCTCTTGCTTGAGAACAATTCTCAAGTTGCGATACCAATCCATAAAGTTTGTTCCATTTAATTTTTCTTTTTTGAGAATAGACCGCAAATTAAAAGCACCGGGTGTAGTATTGGCCGTCATTTATTCTACAACAGAAAAAGCAAAGTTTAGCATAATGTTTATGCTATGTCTATTGTTAAACAATTTAACATTAGACTCCCATTACGTATTTTACACCTTCCCTCTAGGTTACGTATTGGGTCAAGATCCACATATTAGTTAATTTCTAGTGAGCTTTGGCATCACCGCTAGAATATTAATAAAATCGGTAAGCAACTCCTTACTAATTACATCTCTATGTGACTCTTGTTGTTGGTGTGGCATCTTCATGCCCCGCCCCAACCTATGCCCCAAGGCCGAAAACTGTTTTGATAGCCTTGTTAAGTAAACCAAATGCCCCCGCTGTATATGTTCGACATATACCCCTCGTGTTATGATAGAGAATGGCACGCTTGCGACCCACCATTGACGAGCATAACGGTGACGGGTGCAACATTTGGAAGGGAATCATTACTACTTAATTTTGCGAGGGATGCTATCCTATCAAACAAACATATCACATATGAAAGCAAGTAGAATAGCATATAATGAAATAGTATGGCCCCCTTCACATGGTGATCTCCATCTCCATGCCGGCGCGAGGATCTCCATCTTCGGCACCATGTTACAATGTGCATGATGCTTGATTTTTTCAAACTAAGCTACTACTATAGAAGCTCTAATTGAAGATTACATCGACTCATAGGTTGTGAAAGAATATTACAAGCGTTGCACGTATGAAAGAATATTACAGGGATTGCACATATGAAAGAATATTACATGCATCACATGCATCTCATACATACAATAGGGCCATACCATCTCAAAGCATTCTCTGCAAAAACAAGTTAGGCGTAGAAACGTTTTCTACCTATCGCAGATTCGGCATCGAGATGACCTATAAAGGGTACGCACACGGCGGTCCCGCTAACAAGATGGTTTGCGTAGGCGCGAGGCAGCTAACAAGATCGGACTACAAGATAGCTTCGGCATAATCACATTATACCGTTCCGATACACTATCAAGGAACGCTATCTCGAAGCCGACTCAAACCGAGTTCTATGGATATTGCTTCGACGTAATCACGTTACGCCGTTTCGATACACTATCAAGGAACGCAATTACCGAGAACTCTCCTCAACAAATCCCGTAAAACCGATTGATCTAATCAACCCATGCGCAAAACTTGTTCCAGATCCAATCTAGAATCCGAACTAAGCAAGATTAGCTCTGATACCACTGATGGGTTACGCGGAAGCTACGCTAGCCGAAAACAGAACTTTTCTACCGCACAAACCAGAACACTTGCAAGTAAGGGCCGATAGATCGTTACCGATTGGTGTATGCGAGGAAATAGCCAATCGGGCTATCCGATCCGAATAGTGTAGCCGATTTCCGCAAGCCGACAGCCGATTCCCTTGGACAACCGATTCACTAATCGCGGATTCGCCGATGCCACGCCCGATCCGAGTCGCCGACCGCGTTCTCGTTGCCGATCTCGCTGCGGCCGCCTTGCTCCGATTGCGGCCGATTCGTAGCCGATCAACAGCGTGCAACGTAGCGCGCCTCTACCGGTATCCACACGTCCAGGGACAAAACGCCGAGCACCCGTGTGCTAGCACGCGATGCAAGGCTAGGGTTTGGCTCGAAGGTGGGGTGGGTTTCCGTGGAGATTGATCTCGGCGCAATGCAATTCGGACCGATGTCGCATCTCTCCACCCTCGCCCCTTTATATAGAGTTGGCCTACGGGACTAGTGGCCGATCGGGACTCTATTTTGAATCGGATCTCATCCGAATCTCATAGAGTTGGCTGCCCATACGTCGTAAGACCATAGGACTCTATCCAATCGGAGCCCTATCCGATCGAGCCGTATTCGAGTCCAACTCGAATGCTTGTTCTTATCCCCTTAAGTGTGCGACCCGTAGGTTCAGGTATACTTGGTTTTGACTATAGTCTAACTTAGCCGATCGTCGGCTCGAGTCCCCAACTCGCCGACTCAATAGCGGCGCCTAGCAGACATATGGACACCATAGTATACAAGAATATAATATCGGCTCGAACCTGTAATGTGTACACAAATCCATTTGCCTCACGATACCAATTAAGCTATAGGCAAGATGTGTGCCATCCCTTCAATAGCTTAACCATTCACTCGAACCGTATTGGATTATCTATCCGTTGATTGACTCCTCAATCAACTTAGCATGGCCATGCATTTCCATAATCCATTACCTTGAGGGGCCCAGAGATATCTCTCCAAAGGAGGGGCAAATTCCATCTTGATCACTCACATCCCACTCCATGTTTCATAGCAAACCCGAAAACTACCTTTATAACTACCTAGTTACGGAATAGCGTTTGGTAGTCCCAAAGTAGGCTACTACACATGTTGGAATCCATGGTGATCTCAGGTCTAAGGACTTTGTACCAACACTACCCGAGACCAACTAATGGCACATTAATTCCGTAGTGTCTCATGGTGGGTCCATCCAACAATGTGTTCTCTAACACATATGTCCATGTTTATTGATTTGGTATCTCCATACCCATGATCTATGAGACATGATCATCAATCAACAAACATGCCGATCTTAGAATCATATTAGTTCCAATAATATGATATATGATCGAGGATCATTTAGAAATAGATTCATACATATAGAGTCTCATAAATAAGTCACGTACTTATTGATCAATACAAGATGTCTATTTCATGGAACGAATAACACTTTATTCATAAATACATAAACATTGACCATGATATCCAACATCTCCATGTTGCCTCTAGGGCATATCACTAACAACGAGTCTGTCCAGGACTACATTCAAAGATTCAGAGACATGAGGAACAGATGTTATAGCCTGGTTCTGTCAGATTCTCAGCTAGCCGATCTCGCTTTCCATGGTCTATTGACACCAAAAGGAAAGGGTCTTCGGCTCAAGACTTTGAAAGTTTAGCTCACTTGGCCCAGAAAGTATCAACGCATGAACAAAGATTGCAAGAGGCCAGGAAAGCTTTCAAGAAGGTTAGCCATGTTGCATAAGCCTCTGAATCGGAAGAGGAAAGTGACTCCGAAGTGGCAGCCGCTGATTGGGCTAGGAACAAGAAAGTTGTCACGTGTCAGTGGGTGAAAAACTCTGCTAAGGAGAAAAAGTATGACTTTGATATCACCAAGGCTAACAAGATTTTTGATTTGCTGCTTCGGCAGAAGCAAATCTAGCTTCCAGCCGGTCATGTGATTCCATCGGCTGAGGAATTAAAGAAGAGAAAGTACTGCAAATGGCACAATACTGGATCTCACAACACTAATGATTGCAAAATCTTCAGACAACAGATCCAATCGGCTATCGAGGCGGGAAAGATAAAATTTGAAGACCTGAAGAAGCCGATGAAAGTTGATGGCAATCCTTTCCCTATCAACATGGTCCACACAAGTGGTAGAGTAGCCGATAGGAGGGATTATCGTCCCCCACAGCCCAATTCTGCCAGAATCATCAATAAATCTCAGAGAAGATAAGACAGGTAGGAAGAAGAGGATAGATTTGACCCCCATTGGGGCTGTGAATTTTTCAGGTTTTGCTAGAATGAAGGGATGAAACTGCCATCAATTGAAGACTGTCCAGCATGCAGCAATCATGGTGGCAACTATGCTGGAGAGTCCAGCCGATCTCGTCCTAAGAGAAATAGACAGCCACAAAAGAAGCTCCCTGTTCATCAGAGGTTGGGTCCAATTCATTAAGATTTTCTGTAGGATCCTGATGAAGATGAAGGTGAGACCATGAACCCGTAATGGTGCCCCACCGATATTTTCACGAAGAGCTAGAAAAGGAGGGTGCAAAGGATGAAGAGCGGGGGTCGGTGTCGGGATGCCTCTGAACCTCTTGATATAGTTATGAGCTGAATGGAACTCATCCATTCCTCTCACAAGTATAGCAAGAAATCCGACGCTCCGGGAGAGATAACTGAGACATTGCTGGGCCTTTAGCCTGCTAGTCAACTTCAGCCTGTATTGTGCCCGTCAAACCACTTGATGGTGGCGACTGTCACACCCAGAAATTCAGACCCGAATTTCTGAAGCTATATGTGTATTAAAAATCCCTGTCCAGGACCGGCCAGGGTACACATACAACAATTGTTGATATTACAGTTCCACGTCTTAGAAACAATACAAAAAGATTACAAAGGAGCAGCGGAAAAAGAAAAAGGGCCTAAGCCTAAGCTTGACGCTGGCCACGTGGCTCCGACCACTCCATAGGCAGCTTCCATAGTGTAGGACAAGCCTACTCCACTTCGTCTTCTTCTTCAGCTTCTGGCTCAGGTTCTGGTGAAGAGGTAAGGATGAGTACTTCCACATACTCAGCAAGTCACACCAGAACGGGAGAGGAATGAATGCAGGGAAGACAAGGGTTTGGCTAAGGTTTGCTTTTGCACAAACAGCGGGGGAGGGGGGAGGGGTTTCCAAACAATAAGAATTTTGAACACAATCAAAAAAATAATAATTTAAGTAATTAAAGCATTTTGAAAACCAACATTGTCCAACTTAACCCCACATTGTGACAGGCCCAACCCATCCACCTATACTAGTCATGTTCCATTAATCAGGGTGTAATAGTATGGGACTAATCACGGAGAGCTCGGTCGATCGCCCCATCACCACGGGCACGGCTATTCGAATAAGTTTACTATGATCAGAGGTGTACAACTGTACCCACAAGACACAGCCCCACAACACGGTCTCCCGTGCGGCGGAATACCACCGTGGTACCGCGGAAAGGAAACTGTGATAGGACCTTTCATATAACCCCCTCTAACCAAGTGAACCCCCACCAAGGTTTCGCCCCCACTCCCGGACCCTGGGAATGGGCAGCCCCCCCGAGTGCCTCGGTGAATCCAACAGCCCAGCAACCCTTATACCGGGGCCGACTGAGACTCCATCTAGCTCACCCTTGCAGATGGGTCCGTCAGCTAGGAGAGGCTACACTACAGGACCTACCATACCCATTTCGACTTGTGGTTTACATGGTCATTCTCCCGAGGGGTCCCGTGAACCGGTCCTTAATTGCCATGGGCGCCGCTAACCAAAACCATAGCGCCCATAGCCCACCATTTGTCATATTTTAGTTATTAGTCCGGTTCACCTGAGTTTCTAACCATTAATCCTCCGAGCCGAAGTCCAGGAGAGACATATTAAGTGAGAATGACCCATTTAGTGAGCTAGTGAATCTAAGCCAGGCTAAGCACAACCTAGTCCTGAATCTAATCATATTATTTTCCCAAGTTTAATCAAAGAGTTTGGGGTGTCAAACCTAAGGCATAAACTAAGCATAAGGTGTACTATTTCCTATGAAATGACAGTATAAAAATACATGCAGTTTCATAGAATAAAACAGGTGTTTTAGCAAAGTGGGAGCAATATGATCAATAATATAGTATGACTTGCCTTGCTCTCCGAAACGAAGGCGCACGGTGCGGGGGTGACGGAGAGGAGGATTAGCTCGGGTGAAGGTGTGGGGGGCTCGAGGAGGATGTGGGGGTGCTTTTAAAGGGGATGGGGAGGTCGGCTACGACCGGATAAGAGCGCAATTGCTCGCCAGTGCAAATTTAGGGGAAGTTATGGCCGGTGATGAAATCCAGCCATTAGGGCGTGCGAGTGCGCGGTCGGGAGGGGGTTTAAGTCCGGCGGAACCGGGGGAGTTAAGGCGGAGGGATCCCGGAGTGCGGGGGAGGCGGGCGCACGAAAAACGAGAGGAGAGGGGCGGTGGAAATGGCGCCGGTGCCCGGGCAGGGTCTGGGACGGGGGATCGACAGGGGCGGGCCCCACCGCGTCGGCGTCCCATGGTAAAGGGGAGGCAAAAGGACTTGTTCGCGGCGCGAGGGATAAATGAGCCACGGCCTTCGGTCGGCTCGCTAGAGAGGAGAGAGAGCGGTGCGCGGACGGGATCGGCTGGGCCGTTGGCCTGATCGGCTGGGCCGATCGGCTAGCGCGCGCGGGGAGGGGATGGGCCGTCGGCTCGGGCCGGCGTCCCACGGCCTATTTTGGGTGGGAAAGGACGGAGAGAGAAAGCCGATTTTTCCCGAGATTTATTTATTCGATTTTGATTTCAATTGGTTAAAAATTATTTTTAGTGCTCGAAAACTCCACTAAAAATCCTCGTTAATGTATTTTGACATGTAGAATTTAAGAAAAATCCTACCATGCCATTTCCATTTAGCATTTGGCTATTAAAATTATTTGTTCTCTCTAGTTAATTCCAACGATTTTCTTTTACGATTTTCTTTTGGAGTTTTAAAAGGGGAAAGCACCTCAGGGTGTTACAAACCTACCCCCCTTAAACAGAATCTCAACCCCGAGATTCGGAGGTACTGGCAAATAGATAGGGATGAGCGGCCTTTAGCTCATCTTCCCTCTCCCAGGTTTCTTATTCTTCGGAGTGATGAGTCCACTGAACTCGGCAGAACCTAATAACCTTGTTCCGGGTCCTCCGTTCACTGGTTTCGAGGATCCGTGCTGGTTTCTCCATATAAGTCAGATCTTCCTGGATTTCTATCTGATCTGGACTAGCCTGTTCTTCCAAAACTCTCAAACACTTCTTGAGTTGGGAGACGTGGAAAACGTCATAGATCCCACCATGGTGGGTGGAAATTCGAGTTGGTATGCCACTTCATCTCGTCGCTCTTGAATCCGAGATGGTCCCACAAAGCGTGGTGCCAACTTGCCCTTGGTTTGGAATCGGTGCACTCCCTGAAGTGGGATGACACGAAGATATACATAGTCTCCGACTTTAAAAGCTAGCTCTCTGTGGCGGTTGTCTGCATAACTCTTTTGACGAGACTGTGCAAATTTCAGCCTTTCTCTTATGATCCTGACTTTCTCTTCGGCATCACTTAACACTTCAGTCCCGAACAACTGACGTTCGCCGGTCTGATCCCAGAAAAGCGGGGTATGACACTTTCATCCATAAAGTGCTTCGAAAGGTGCCATCTTTAAACTGGCCTGATAACTGTTGTTATAGGAGAACTCTGCATAGGGCAGGCTCTTATCCCAAGCTCCTCCAAAATCCATAGCACAAGCTCGTAGCATATCTGTTAACGGCAAAATTTGGTATGCCCCGAAGTCCTTATCAGCTAAGGGTTAGTATCGGCTCGAAGCAGAATCGACTGAGAGTTTTGCGTCAGCCGATGGAGGATCCATATCTCCAGCAGTCGAATTCTTGTTAGGTTCGGTTTGAGAAGATCTTATCCAGAAGAAACCGAGTCCAGGGAGGATACGGCTTGTATCTATTAATTAGGAAGAGATTGTTAGTTTCCTAGTTTATCTTTAGGAAAGTTTGTTTTGTAATCTGTTAGGATCTTTGTCACCCTACGGGTATAAATATGTAAGCCCAGGGTTCATGTAACTATCTCTCTCGATCAATACAATTCGGCGCATCGCCACCTTTTATTCTTCATCTTCATTCAACATCCGGCGAGACTTGGCACCTGACGTGGGGCTGCATCGGCTTCCATCTCCGGCGAAGGGGTAAGTCCAAGGTCCTGCCGGTTCAGGCAATCGTATTGGCTATGTCGGCGTCATCCAAGGCTGCATCAGTACATTCGACCTCTTGGATTGCTTCGGTTTATTGATATGTTCGCCTGAATATTTATCATATGTCTCTATTAATCTAATCTTAGTATTTTAGTTTAGCCCTATCGGTTGTCTCTCGTTTTAGGGTTTCTATCGCTATCGGCTAAACTGTTTACTAGATTAGATTGGTTTAGGCATCTACCACCCTGAAAATTAGCCAAGGGCTTGATTGTCTAGATATTGCTTTTCTTTTCATACTTAGTGCTGCATCAGTTTGATATACTAAGTCATGATTAGAACCGTAATATCTAGCCTGCCTGTTGACTGCAACTAAGGGTTTCATCGGGGTTTCAGCCGATGACTTATCTGGATATTGCATCGTCTTACAAGGGTAGTATACAAATTGGATCTAGCCGATTGTAGCAGAGGCTTCATTGAACATTTGATCATTTGGATTTTATGACATCGGACTCCCAGCCGATGTGTGCTTTAATCTTTAAATCAATATCTATTCTACTATGTGATTGGTTCGTGCAATGTTATATATATATCGTGTTATTGTCAGCCGATCGCCTTTATATATAAATGTTTGTTCAACACACAGCCGATGGATTCAAACCCTAACACCATCAGATGGCATCGGGATCGGCTAGAATTGCACCATCGGCTTATCACCCGATTAGTTAGTTTTTGGGTATCGGTCTACCGCCGATATGATTTATGTTCTCTTGTTTTGCATAACTTGTCGTGCAGGATCAAACCGACCGGCACGCCCGCGCTTCATTGATTCTAGGACCTGCACTGGAGCTAAGTGGATCTCCTAGGCCGGCGTGTTGATTTTTCGCGTCAACAATATCTTCCAAAACCTGGTTTACACATTTCGTCTGACCATTGGTCTGTGGGTGATAGGTCATGCTAAAATTCAACCGGGTGCCAAGTTCCTCTTGTAGTTTTTTGCCAAAACTTGGAGGTGAGCGACTACCACGATCGAGATACTATCTTCTTGGGTACCCCATGAAGACACATAATCCTTGCAAGGTACATTCGCACAACCTTCGCCGTATAGGTGGTAAGCACTTGGGATAAAATGAGCTACTTTAGTGAGGCGGTCGATGATAACCCGGATAGAATCGTGTCTGATGATGTCGAGGTAAACCGGTGATGAAATCCATCCCGATTTCCTCCCACTTCCATTAGGGATTTGAAGTGGCTGTAATATTCCAACGGAGCCTGCGGTGTTACGCCTTTACTCGGCGCATACATCGCATAGTGCCACGAACTCTGCTATTTCTCTTTTCATGCTAACCCACCAAAATTTATCCTTAAGGTCTGATACATCTTGGTACTTCCCGGATGGATAGAGTGCGACTACGATGTGCCTCGGTAAGGATTAACTTCTTCAATTCCTTATCTTCTGGCACACATATCCTGTTGCCCATCCATATGGTTTCGTGTTCATCTTCCGTGAAGTCACGAGCTTTTCCCACTCTCATATTCTTCTTAAGCTTAGTTAGGTCAGGATCCGAGGCTTGAGCGATGCAAATTTGATCTAAGAGTGTAGGTTGGGCTTCAAGAGCAGCCACAAATCCGGGTTCAACAATTCCCAGGTTTAGGTGCTCTAGATCTTGTAGTAACTGTTCACATCTCCCTTCTATGTGAATAGAGTTGCAGTAACTCTTTCGGCTCAAGGCATCACCAACTATGTTAGCTTTGCCCGGGTGATAGTGTATACTTAGATCATAATCCTTGATCAACTCCAACCACCTACGCCGACGGAGGTTCAAATCCGGTTGGGTGAAAATGTATTTCAGCTCTTATGATCCATATATATTTCACATCGATTACATGACGAGGTAATGTCGCCATATTTTTAAAGCATGCACGATCTGCTAGTTCCAAGTCATGTGTTGGATAGTTAGACTCATGAGGTCTCAACTAGCGGGAAGCATCAGCGACCACTTTTCCATCTTGCATCAACACACAGCCTAACCCTTGATGAGATGCATCGCAATAGACTTGGAAATCCTTGGTTTGATCTGGCATGATCAATACGGGTGCGGACACCAGTTTTCTATTGAGTGTTTCAAAACTCTGGTTACGCTCGGCAGTCCATATAAACTTTTCATCTTTCTTTAACAACTGCGTCAATGGCTTGGCAATCTTTGAGATGTTTTCGATGAACCGACGGTAATAACCCGCAAGTCCTAGAAAACTTCTGACATGGGTGACGGTTTTAGGTGGAGTCCATTTGGTTACTGCTTCCACATTGGAAGGGTCCACTGCGACTCCTTGGGCATTCACGATATGGTTGAGGAATTGCACTTCCTTCAACCAGAAAGCACATTTGCTAAACTTAGCATAGAGCTGGTGGTTTCTTAACTTTTTGAGTACCAACCGGAGATGGTGCTCATGTTCCTCTTCCGACTATGAGTAGATCAAGATGTCGTCGATGAAGATTACGACGAACTTGTCTAGGAATTCCATGAACACTTTGTTCATCAAATTCATGAAAAAGTTTGGGGCATTTGTAAGTCCGAAGGATATGACCGTGCACTCGTACAGACTGTACCGAGTGATGAAGGCGGTCTTGGGAATGTCCTCCTCTCGAATTATTTGAGAACACCTTTGCTCCCAAGACTATCACCACTAAGAATTCTAGAGGAGGACATTCCCAAGACCGCCTTCATCACTCGGTACGGTCGTACGAGTGCATGGTCATGTCCTTCGGACTTACAAATGCCCCAGCCTTTTTCATGAATTTGATGAACTAAGTGTTCATGGAATTCCTAGACAAGTTCGTCGTAGTCCTCATCAATGACATCTTGATCTACTCACAATGGAAGAGGAACATGAGCACCATCTCCTATTGGTAGTCGAAAAGATAAGAGACCACCACTCTATGCTAAGTTTAGCAAATGTGCTTTCTCGTTGAAGGAGGTGCAATTCCTTGGACATATCGTGAATGCCCAAGGAGTCGCAGTGGATCCTTCCAATGTGGAAGCAGTAACCAAGTGGACTCCACCCAAAATCATCACCTAAATCAGGAGTTTTCTAGGACTTGCGGGATATTATCGTCGGTTCATCGAGAACTTCTCAAAGATTGCCAAGCCAATTACGCAATTGTTAAGGAAGGATGAAAAGTTTATATGGACTACCAAGTGCAACAAGAGTTTTGAAACTCTTAAGAGAAAACTGGTGTCCACACCAGTATTGATCTTGCCAGATCAAACCAAGGATTTTCAAGTCTATTGCGACGCATCACGCCAAGGGTTAGGTTGTGTGTTGATGCAAGAAGGAAAAATGGTCGCTTATGCTTCCCGCCAGTTGAGACCTCATGAGTCTAACTACCCAACACATGACTTGGAACTAACGGCAGTCGTCCACGCTTTGAAAATATGGCGACATTACCTCATCGGTAATCGATGTGAAAAATATACGGATCATAAGAGCCTGAAATACATTTTCACCCAACCGGATTTGAACTCCGTCAGCAAAGGTGGTTAGAGTTGATCAAGGATTATGACCTAAGTATACACTATCACCCTGGCAAAGCTAACGTGGTAGCTAATGCTTTGAGCCGAAAGAGTTACTGCAACTCTATCCACATAAAAGGGAGATGTGAACAGTTACAACAAGACCTAGAGCGCCTAAACCTGGGAATTATTGAACCCGGATTTGTGGACGTTCTTGAAGCCCAACCCACACTCTTAGACCAAATGCGCATAGCTCAAGGCTCGGATCCTGACATAACTGAGCTTAAGAAGAACATGAGTGTTGGAAAAGCTCGTGACTTCACGGAAGACGAGCACGGAACCATATGGATGGGCAACAGGTTATGTGTGCCTGAGGACAAGGAATTGAAGAAGTTAATCCTTACTGAAGCTCATCAGAGTCAGTATTCTATCCACCCAGGAAGTACCAAGATGTACCAGGACCTTACGGAGAAGTTTTGGTGGGTTAACATGAAAAGAGAAATAGTCGAGTTTGTGGCACTATGCAATGTATGCCAGCGAGTGAAGGCAGAACACCAGAGGCCTGCTGGATTACTCCAACCACTCCAAATCCCGGAATGGAAGTGGGAGGAAATTGGGATGGATTTCATCACCGGTTTACCTCGGATATCGTTAGGACACAATTCTATCTGGGTTATCATCGACCGCCTCACTAAAGTGGCTCATTTCATCCTAGTACACACCACCTATACGGGAAGGACGTTAGCAGAATTGTACCTTGCAAGGATTATGTGTCTCCATGGGGTACCCAAGAAGATAGTATCAGATCATGGTAGCCAGTTCATCTCCAAGTTTTGGAAGAAGCTACATGAGGAACTTGGCACCCGGTTGAATTTTAGTACAGCCTGTCACCCACAAACCGATGGTCAGATGGAGGGTGTGAACCAGGTTTTTGAAGATATGCTGCGAGCTTGTGCTCTGGATTTCGGAGGAGCTTGGGATAAGAGTCTGCCCTATGTGGAGTTCTCCTATAACAATAGTTATCAAGCCAGTTTGCAGATGGCACCTTTCGAAGCGCTTTATGGACGAAAGTGTCGTACCCCACTTTTTTGGGATCAGACTAGCGAACGTCAGTTGTTTGGGACTGAAGTGTTGAGTGACGCCGCAGAGAAAGTTAGAATCATAAGAGAAAGGCTGAGAGTTGCACAGTCTCGTCAGAAGAGTTATGCAGACAACCGCCGCAGAGAACTAGCCTTCGAAGCTGGATACTATGTGTATCTTCGTGTCACCCCACTTTAGGGAGTACACTGATTCCAAACCAAGGGCAAGTTGGCACCACGCTATGTGGGACCATATCAGATTCAAGAGCGACAAGGTGAAGTAGCCTATCGACTAGAATTGCCACCCACCATGGCGGGAATCCATGACGTATTCCACGTGTCCCACCAAGGAATGTCCGAGAGTACCGAAGAAATGCACACCGCATCGATCGAGATCCGGAAGATTTGACTTATGTGGAGAAATCGAATGTATCGTCGAAACCCGTGAGCGGAGAACCCGCAACAAGGTTATCAGGTTTTGTCGAGTTCAATGGACTCATCACTCCGAAGAAAAAGCCACCTGGGAAAGGGAAGATGAGCTAAAGGCTGCTCTTCCATATCTGTTCGCCAGTACCTCCGAATCTTGGCGTCGAGATTCCGTTTAAGGGGGGTAGGTTTGTAACACCCTGAGGTGTTTTCCCCTAAAAAATCCAAAAGAAAAATCGCAAAAGAAAATCGTTGGAATTAACTAGAGAGAAACAAATAATTTTAAAAGCCAAATTCTGAATGGAAATGGCATGGTAGGATTTTTCTTAAACTCTACATGTGAAAATACGCTAACAGGATTTTTAGTGGAATTTTCGAGCACTAGAAATATTTTTTAAGAATTAAAATCAAAACCGAAGAAATAAATCCTAGGAAATCCTTTCTCTCTCCTCCCGTCGTTTTTCCCGCCCAAAATCGGCCGTGGGCCACCGCACGAGCCGACGGCCCAGCCTCCTCCCGTCGCGCGCCCCTCTCTCCCCTCCCTCGTGGGCCGGCCGACGGCCCGTTTCATCCCCTCGTGCGTGCCTATTTTGCTCCTCTCCCGCAGGCCGGCCGAATGCCACGGCCCGTTAGTTTCTCGCGCCCGCGAATAAGTCCATTTTGCCTCCCCTCCTTACCCGAGACCCTGACAGGCAGGGCCCACCTGTCTGGCCCGTCTTCAATCTCTGCCCCACCCGGCGCCATCTCCGGCCGCCCCGCCCGCGCGGATCTCGCGCGCCCACCTTCCCCGCTCCTCGGCGTGTCACCGCCTTAACTCCCCGCCTCTCTCGCCGGCCTTAAAACCCCCCGACTGCCGCTCCCGTACACCCTAATTGCTAGAGTTAATCGCCGACCATTACTTCCCCGATTCTCTCTCCCCATTCACTCCGGCGAGCAATTACTCCCTCCCCTGTCCAAAACCGACCTCCCCGCGACCTATTTAAGCACCCTCTCGCCTTCCTCGAGCTCCCCACACTCTCATTCGAGCTCGTCTCTCTCTCATTCACTCTCGCACCATGCGTCCTTGCCTCGGAGCTCGCCGTCGGCCTTCGGCCCCGATTTCCCATCGCCCCGAGCTGTTCTGGCCTTCGCCACTGCCTTGTAACATCCTAAAAATCGAAGAAATTAAAATCGGAACGTAAAAATCGGAACTAACAAAAACTTTTGCTTGTTGCCTTTCTCTCGTGTTTGTTGTTTCTTATTTGCCAGCTCAGTTGCATAAATTTGGTTGTGAATGGTTTGGATTTTGTTGGGAAGAAAATCTCGAAATATAGGGTTAGGAATTTTTAAAATAAAATTGGAAAAGGGATGCGGACTTATGAAAATATGTATTTGAGAAATAAAATATTAATTGGTGATTATGGAAGATTAATTAGGGAATAAAATAGACAATAAAATATTTTAGGGGATTTACATGAAATCTAGGAAATTTTTTGAATTAAAAATAGTGAATTAAGAAATTAGGAAAAAGGGATTTAAATAAATATGAAAAATATATTTGGAAAAATAAAAAGTGGGGAAAAAGTTGAAAATATAATATTAAAAATTTTTCTGGGAATATTAGAATTTATTTTGAATTTTTAGAGTGGAAGAAAATAGAAATGGGGAAATAGGATTTTAAATCGGGAAAATTAAAAATCGGCACCGTTCATCATGCGCCAAGTGTTCGACGCCGTACCGGCCGTACCGCGCCCGCCCGCACGCGCGACACGCGCCACGCCGCGCCGCGCCGCGCGCCCGCCCCCACCCCCGCACATGCCACGCGCCCGCGCCTCCCGGCCCCGCGCGCGGCGCACTCGCCGCGCCCCGCCCCGCCCGCGCGCGCGCGCGCGCGCGCTCGCCCGCACCGGACACCACTCGCCCGCGCCACGCGCTCGCCGCCGCACTCGGCCCCGCCCGTGCTCACGCTGCGCGCGCCGCGCTCGCCGCGTCGCCGCCCCGCCACCCTCGCGCCGTGCGTCCGTCGCCGTACGCCGCGCGCCGCCCTTTTCTTCTCGTTCCCTCTCTCGGCCGCGCCTATAAATCGGCCGAAGCCCATCCCCGTCTTCCCACCTCGCTGCCGTTCTCCACCTCCCCTTTCTCTCGCCGTATCCCCGTTGCCGCAACCCTAGCGCCGCAAGCCGCCGCCATCGCAGCCGCCGCGGCCGTCGCCGGTGCACCGGCACGCCGCCGTCTCTCCTCGCCATCGCCGCCGCCGGTAAGCCCCGAGCCGCCGCCGCGCTAGCGCCAACCGCCACCGTAATAGAGAAGGCAGAGGGAGAGGTGTTCGGTCGAACACCTTGTGGGCAATGAATAGTGGCGAGAAAAAAATAAAAAATAGAGAAAAATTAGGAAAAATTATGGAAAATTTGGAAAAATATTTTGAAAGGACTTGAGTGAAATTTTGGGCAAAAAATAAATTATTTTCTTGTATATTTTCTCGGGCAAAATTTAAAAATCGAAATCGGACTTTTTCCGAGATATCGTTTCGCGTCATTTTTTTCCATATTTCGTTTAATTCTTCCTCGCCATTTAAATATGTTTCTCTTTTGTGCTCGAACCTTCAAAACCTCGAGCACAAATCCCTCCGTTGATATTTCCAAATCTATTTTCTCAAATAATTACGATCGTCGTTTTTACGAAAACCCTAGGGCATCGACTCGATTCCAAAACTTGGATTTTTCCTTAGCAGTACTCGCCCGAACTCGAGTAGAATTCTAGGCCAAACATTTGGAGTCGTTTTCATGGTTTTTATGGTTCTTTTCGATCTCCCGGTATTTCATTGAATTCTAATTGAATTCAATTGATCTTTCGCACATACGGATAGCACCTGAAGAAGCAGGCATCGACTCCGTTGAAGACCCCGCTCAACAAGCGTGCGAGCAAGGCAAGTCATCACACTCTTTGAACATATTGATCCCATTTGCGAAATGATGTTGTTTTAAACTTTAAACATGCATGCTATACACAAAGAATTACCTATACTTGTTATACCATGCCTTGATATTGATTACCTTTAGAATTACTCCTTGTAACCCTCGATGTGATATACATACAACCGGAGAATATCTTCGGTAAACTGCTTAGCCATGCTATACTTAGATTCATGCATACTCATGATTTTATGAAGAGCTTTATGCTTGGGCAACTACCTTAGGGAAGGTAGTTGAGATACGGCATGTGGAGACATGAGCGCCACATTGCCATGAGAATGATGAAATGAGTTTTGATGAAAATTGAAAGTACTAAACAAATGTTTTAGACTGGGGCGGCTGGATGATTTGGGTGGATTCCGGAAAAGACAAGTGCCGACCCTGGTCAATTAAGGACCGAGCCATGAGATAGCCGGGAAACGAGCCAGTACAACCATATTTCTCAAATGGGTATAGACCTAGCGGAGTAGATAGCCGAGCGGAGGCGGTACCCTTGCATAGTGGTTCTTATGTATGAAATGAGATTGACAGGGATGATGGGAAGTTGGAATTTATTATAACGTGATGAATGAAGTCTTCCCTTACCCTGGGTGCGCTAGAACTCCTCTCACTGCTAGAAATGGACGGCTAGAGTGCATGAGGGCTTAAGTTCATGGAGCGGGTACTGCCAAAGTGAGGTTATCAAAAGGCTTTGCCGTGACCGTCTCATGTGTTGGGACATAGGCTCATTTGTTGGGCTGTCGCGGAGTACGGGTAAAGTGTACATCCACTGCAATGTGAATGAATCAATCTATTCGAATAGCCGTGCTCACGGATATTGAGCATCGTGACAGGACTTTCGCTTGGCTAAACTTTAAACTTAAAAATGATGGGATGGGTTTGCATGATGATTCTTAGTCACTGGCGGATCAACTTCTCGAGATGCGAGAAGGGGTGGACTTCCCAGAAAACCATGACGAATCGAAGGCGGAAAGCCATCCTTGGGAATCACGATGGATGGTAGACAGAACTGTCGCCGACTTAATGAACTATGGAACTAAAACTTGACTTGGCTAGTTGTTAAGCTTGTGAAAAGAGTTGTGAAAATTGGCTTTATGCAAAAGAACACGAGCCATTCCTTGAATGACCCTATCATATGCATCACTTCCGTGTTGGCTTGCTGAGTACGGTTGGCACTCACCCTTGCTATACGCACAAACCTTCAGATGGTGGTAATGAAGACTTGGAGGATCCATATGCCTACTACCAGGAGGGCGAAGAAGCTGATGGCGCTTACTAGGTCTTAGTCTCCGGTCGTTGCCTGTGGCAATTTGACAAGGCGCTGCCTTTATTCCGCTGCCTTATCTAATTTCTACTTTTGGGTTGTATCTGGACCATGAGGTCCTATGTGTTGGACATTGCCTTCGGGCCTATTATTGTAATAATTTCGGTGTAAGACTATTCGTGCATTTGTACCTGATTATTCAGTACTGTATTTCATGGGTACCAAACTACTCGATCCAGGGAAATGGTACTATGAACACGAAAGATTCCCGTTCAAAAAACGGGGGTCCACAGGCCACTGCCTCCATCTCTGTCGCCGACGTCTGTCCTCTCTCGGCCGTCCTTCTTCGCGAGCTCCCACCGTCTCCCTTGCCGCCATCGCCGTCGTCTTCCCCAACTCCGACGATTCTCACGGTGAGCCGCCTCTCCCCCTCCGCTCTCGGCCGCTCGTGCCGCCCCTCTCGGGTGCGCGTGGCTCCGCCCGCGCACGAGCCGTGGCACTCCGTCGCCCTGCGCCGCCGCCCGAATGGCGCCGGCCGGCCTCCGGCCACCGGCCGCCGTCGCTGGCCGACCATGCCGCCGCGTCCCTTTATTCTTGGCCGTCCGATCGGCTCCAGCCGATCGACACCGTCCGATCCCTGCTCGCTCGCGTGGCACGCCACGTGGCCGCCACCTTGGCGCCACGTATTCGCCACATGGTGCACCGCTTCTATCCAGCCCGTGGACCCGGTCCTCCGTGGACCGAAGCTCCAGCGGACCGCTGACATCATCCCTTGACCGCTGACGTCAGCCCTAGCCAATGACGTCACCACCTGGATTTATTGCGCAATAAATTAATTAAGGATTTTTTTGTTTTAGTAAAAAAACAAAAAACTTCAAAAAATCATATCTTTTCAATCCGAGCTCCATTTAAGCCCATTCAAATTTTGTTAAATTTATAAAAATGTCAAGAATCCATTAAAAATAGTGTTGTTCTCTGTTTGAGTAGCTTTTTAGCCTGTTTTGATGAATTGCTTTTTTGCCGTGTAGATCCCGGTAGTTCCGCCGACCCGGTTTATTTCAAGGTTGTTGCTGAAGTCCCCCAAGTCGAAGAGCAAGGCAAGTCATGCTTTATTACTGATCATATTGCCCCCATATTTGCTAAAACACCTATTTTCCTCTATTAAGTTGCATGTATTTTATAATGTCATTTCATGGGAAATAGTACACTGTGTATTTAGTTTATGCCTTAGGTTTGACACCCCGAACCCTTTGATTAAACTTGGGAAAATAATATGATTAGATTCAGGACTAGGTTATGCTTAGCCTGACTTAGATTCACTAGCTCACTAAATGGGTCATTATCACTTAATATGCATCTCCTGGACATCTGTTCAGAAGAATAAAATTGGAGAACTTGGTGAACCAGATTAATAACTAAAATATGACAAATAGTGGGCTGTGGGTGCTATGGTTTTGGTTAGTGGCGCCATGGCAATTAAGGACCGGTTCACGGGAACCTTCGGTAGAATGACCGTGCAAACCACAAGCCAAAATGGGTAAGGTGGGTCCCGTAGTGTAGTCTCTCCTAGCTGACGAACCCATCGGCAAGGGTGAGCAGGATGGAGTCTCAGTCGGCCCCGGTATAAGGGTTGCTGGGCTGCCGGATTCACCGAGGCACTCAGGGGCCTGCCCATTCCCAGGGTCCGGGAGTGGGGGAGAAACCTTGGTGGGGTTTGCTTGGTTAGCGCGTGGGGCTATACGAAAGGTCATATCGCAGTTTCTTTCCAGGGTACCACGGTGGTATTCTGGCTCACGGGAGATCTTGTCGTGGGGTTATGTCTTGTGGGTATAGTTGCACTCCTCTGATCAGAGTAAAACTATTCGAATAGCCGTGCCCGTGGTAATTGGGCGATCAACCAAACTCACCATGATTAGTCTCACACTTTTAAACCCTGATTAATGAAACATGACTAGTATAGTTGGATGGGTTGGGTCTGTCGCAACGTGGGGATAACGTTGGACAGTGTTGGTTTCAAAATGTCTTAATTACTTCAACTACTACTCTTCACCAGAACCTGAGCAAGAAGCTGAAGAAGAAGACAAAGTTGAGTAGGCTTTGTCGTGCACTCTGGAAGATGCCTGCGGAATGGTTGAAGCCACGTGGTCACCGTCAAGCTTAGGCTTAGGCCCTTTTTTTCTTTTTTCGCTGCTCTTTTGTAATCTTTTTGTAATGTTTCTAAAACGTGGAACTGTAATATCAACAATTATTATATGTGTACCCTGGCTGGTCCTGGATAAGGATTTTAATACACATATAGCTTCGGAAATTCGGATCTGAATTTCTGGGCGTGACAGCACACACTCCCCCTATCGGTATACAACTAATCACCTTATGTATACCACTTGCGGCCCATTCTAGAAATTCTTATTTGTCATCTTTTTGATTTGGCAAGTAACATTTTCATCATAATATAATTTTTAGAAGAGAATTTTTAAAACAAAACTCAGGTACTTTGCCCAATAAGCATAGGAAAATGGCACTACAAGCAATACTAAGCATAGGGGTGCATCATCCAGGGTTTTAGATATTCCAATTACACATTAACATCTTGAACATTTCTAGGGTTAGGGATTTGGCTAAGTAATTATGTGGAGTTTGAGATGGCATGCAACATAGGTGGTTGTACTATCCATTCTTTTCAAGTTTTTAGTGTCGTTATAACAATCATCATGCAAAGTTCCCAACCATTTTGAAATAACCTCCAAAAATCTAGAATCAAAGTGTTCAACGGTGGAGGTAGGACTTGCCTGGTTCTTCTTCCCCCTGATCATACAAATATGCGGGGTCTTGGAATGATGCCGACGGTTCGTCTAATGTATACATATAGTAATTTCAGATTGCAAGCATTTATGAAAATGTTTATGAGCTATGATGAATGCATATGAGATGACAGTGTTTTAGCTTTTGATTGACCTATTAGGTAAGGTTTTTATTTTGTCCTTTCCTACGAAAGTGAAAGATTTGTGTATAGCCTCTTTTATAGTGTAAGAGTTTGGTTCTCCATCTTCGTTAATTTGTTATGGTTAAGGTATAGGCTTTTTGGTATGTAATTTATTTTTAGCTAACAAAACACAGAGAGGTGGTCCTAACAAAATTTAGCTTGAATTTTTAGGAATTTTAATGGGTTCCCACTAATTTTTAGAAGTTGGAGTGTTCTCGATTAACCCTTTTCTAAATAAATATATAAGTAGTTTATCTGCCACAGAAGGTACTTGGTTTCATATTTTTATCTTAAGATACATATTTCATATATTCTACAGAGTCTTGGTACACCTTATTCGGAGCTAGGATGATTTTCCTATAATTTTTACAAATTAAACCTACTCTGTTTGGCTGGGTTTACAAGATGGATTTTTCTAAATAAATCTGCTACTATGTATAGTTGTTTTTATTCCACAGCCTTAAAGTATAAAAGTTTTTTGTTCTAACAAAATTTGTCCCAAGTTAAAATGTCCTATTTTCAATTTTCTATGAATTTCTAAAGTTAGGTCATTTTTCTGTTGAAAAATCCCTCCCAGATTATTCTATAATCCGTGTGGGCCCTACGTGTCAGTGGCTGTTTAGCGTTTTAAACGCGCGGTTTGGCGCCTGACATGCGGGTCCCGGCTGTCAGTTGCACGGTGGGAATAGGAACAGAGCAATGGCGCGCGGCGAGGTTCTCACCGGCGACGGTGGCGATCAGCGGCCGGTGGGCGGTTGCGACCAACAGAGAAAAGGTAGCTAAGGCTAAAGCGAAGCTAATGGTGGTTGTCTCGCTTGCTACTGTGGCCAGAACAGTTGTTAGCAACGGCGAGGGTGGTGCCATGGCTCGGGTCTAATGTGCATGTGTGATTCTAGTGCTTGCTAAGCTATGCATGTACCAGAAATAGCATCTAGGGGTGCTGAGGATGCTTACTGAGCGAATGCGGGGTGCTGGCGAAGTCTGAGTGGTGGTGGTGCCGTGCGGGGTCTCTCGGCGGCGGCAGTCCTCATTTTGGGTTACAGGCAACAGAGCACCTCGGTGTACGGCTATGAAAAGCAACGGTTGGGACTTGTCAAGTGGTCACTGAGGATGCTTGAATCGAGGGAAATCGGCCTAGAACTCACCGAGGAGAGAAAAGGGGAAGATCAACGGCGGCGGCCGGCGTTGGGGAAGAAATGGGGCTTTCCTTCCTCGGAGCTATTCCCGTCGATTCCTTTGGTTTCAACGAACGTCAGGCATCAAGGAACTTAGTGGCGAAATGGTTCTGGCAATGGCTCACCGTGGATGGCCGGCAACGAGCGGGTGGTTCGGCGGCAGTGATGCAGAGTGCACAGTTCACCGTGTCAGCTCGATGGCGTTCCCGGTCACTGGCTGTGCCATTTAGAATGAAACTCGGGTGTTAGAGAGAACCAGGATCAAGGTCTCGGCTGTGCCATTGGGAATGGGCATTGGCTAAAGGAGTAGCTCACCGGAGCGCAATTGCGGCCAGATCTCGGTCGGCGGTGGAGCGAACTCGCTGGGGTGTTCTTGGCGCTCTCGAGGTAGACAGCTTCAGCTCTCTCGTGGAACGCGATAGGAGTGAAGAGAGGTCAGTGTCGGTCTGTCGGTCGGGGTTTTGTGCGGTCGCCGACGACGCAGCGGAGAGCGAGCTCGGCTTGACGCGTGCACGGCGCGTTCCTTGCGCGCGACGCCTGCTCTCGTGCATGGCATGGCGTCTGAGCAAGTGGGACAAGGGAGAACACGATGTGTCACTGGCAACGTGGCCCCACGGATCAGTATGGCCCGCTTGAAAGTGTGCAAAGGAAAGAGAGATGGAGGAGGCTGAAATTTTCTAAGTCTAGATGCAATGACGACTTTACAACTTTGGGCTTCGTTTGAACCTTTTTCCAGGCTGATTCAGGGGCGGTGCCCTATGGCAAACATGTAAAGTCTGCTTTGATCTATAATACTGCCAAGTTTCACCACCTGGAGATCGCTGGATTAATTTTGGTAACAGTTCAAAGGTTGCTCTAGAGTTCTGTGTCGGTCAGTTTAGGTACTTAGAATATTTTCATGGGTTCAAGACTAGTTGAGTTAATTTCTACCCTTTTACACTAGTAATGTGTTCCAAAACTTTTGTGGTTAATTTTCTAAGGTATTTTCCTTAAATTTTCTTGGGTTCCTTTTATTTAAATTCTAAGGAGAAATTTTGCCCTCATTATGCATGTGCAACCTATCGTACATGAAAACTGAGTATCCGTTCTTTGTTCAAATGGAAATTTTTGGTTTAAAATTTACACTATACTTTCTACTCGATCTTTCAAATACAAGATTTATCAGGATATGACAGTCAGCTGTAAGAGGTTCAAGCCAAAATCGACCATCGGCTGAAGAAGAAGAAGCAACAACACCCGAAGAAAGAGTGGTGTGTTAAAAGCAAAGTGCTCTCAGCCGATGAGGTCCGAGCCGACAAAGCGAAGAGATTGGCTAAAGGAAAAGCTGTGGCCTCTGAAGGGTTACGCGGAGGCTACGCTAGCCAAAAACAAAAACTTTTCTACCACGCAAACCATGAACACTTGCAAGTAAGGGCCGGTAGATCGTTACCGATTGGAGTAGAGTGCAGCGGACTAGCCAATGAGGGCTATCCGATTTGGAACAGTGCTGGCTGATGACAGCCGATTTGCCGACAGCCGATTTACTAATCAGCCGATTCACCGATGCCACAACTGATCTGAGTCGTCCAACCGTGTTCTCGCGCCTCGCTCCGATGCGCTCGACCGCAGCCGATTCCACCACAGCCGATTCGTAGCCGACCAACAACACCACAACGTAGCAGCACCTCGACCGGTATCCACACGTCCGGGAAAAGAACACCTAACACTCATGTGCTAGCACGCGATGCAAGGCTAGGGTTTTGGCTCGAAGGTGGGGAGGGTTTCCGTGGAGATTGATCTCGCCGACTTGTTACGGCAAATCAGATTGATTCGGTTGAATTGCGATATAACAGCTCTCCACCCCTCACCCCCTTTATATAGACTTGCCGGTTGAGCCTAGAAGCCCATCTGGACTCTATTTTGAATCAGATCCTATCCAAATCTCATAGAGTTGGCCGGCCGGACTTCGTAAGCCCATAGGACTCTATCCGATCGGATCCCTATCCGATCGAGCCGTATACGAGTCCAACTCGAATGCCTGTTCTTATCACCTTAAGCATGTGACCCTGTAGGTTCAGGTATACTCGGTTTCGGCTATAGTCCAACTCCGCCGACCGTCAGCTCGAGTCCAACTCAGCCGACCTGTCAACAGCGGCGCCTAGCACCACATATTGACCACATAGCATACAAGAATATAATATCGGCTCTGAACCTGTAATGTGTACACAAATCCCTTTGCCTCACGATACCAATTAAGCTATAGGCAAGATGTGTGCCATCCCTTCAATAGCTTAACCATTCACTCGAACCATATTGGATTATCTGTCTGTTGATTGACTCCTCAATCAACTTAGCATGACCATGCATTTCCATAATCCATTACCTCGAGGGGCCCAGAGATATCTCTCCAAAGGAGGGGAAAATTCCATCTTGATCACTCACATCCCACTCCATATTTCATAGCAAACCCGAAAACTACTTTTATAACTACCCAGTTACGGAATAGCGTTTGGTAGTCCCAAAGTAGGCTACTACACATGTTGGAATCCATGATGATCTCAGGTCTAAGGACTTTGCACCAACACTACTTGAGACCAACTAATGACACATTAATTCCTGTAGTGTCTCATGGTGGGTCTATCCAACAATGTGTTCTCTAACACATGTGTCCATGTTTATTGATTTGGTATCTCCATACCCATGATCTATGAGACATGATCATCAATCAATAAACATGTCGATCTTAGAGTCATATTTGTTCCAATAATATGACATGTGATCAGGGATCATTTAGAAATAGATTCATGCATAAAGAGTCTCACGAATAAGTCACGTACTTATTGATCAATACAAGATGTCTATTTCATGGAACTGAATAACACTTTATTAATTTATACATAAACATTGACCATGATATCCAACATCTCCATGTTGCCTCTAGGGCATATCACTAACAGCCTCTGCATCGGTCAACATAGTTTTTGTCTTGCCAGCTGAGTATGAAGTAGCTCAAGCCGATGCAGATGTGGTTGAGGAGTCCTTAGCCAAGTTGGTTTTGTCCCTAAAGCAAGCTATCTTCGAAAAACCAGAGGGGATAGGGCATCGACATCTTTAGCCACTTTATGTTAAAGAATATGTCAATGACAAGCCGATGTCCAAGATGTTTTTTGATGGAGGGACTACTGTAAACTTTATGTCCTATGCTACATTCAGAAAATTGGGCAAGAGTTCTGACGACGTCATCAAGACCAACATGGTTTTGAAAGACTTTGGAAGCAACCCATCAGAAACAAAATGGGTGGTAAATGTGGAGCTGACGACCAGCAGTAAGACTGTGCCTACCACCTTCTTTGTCATTGAAGGGAAGGGATCATACAGCCTGTTGCTGGGAAGGGACTGGATCCATGCCAATTGCTGCATCCCTTCTACCATGCATCAGAGCTTAATCCAATGGCAAGGTGACAAGGTTGAGATCGTGCCAGCTGACAGGTCAGTTAACATTGCCAATGCCGATTTAACCCTTTGGGAGATGTATGGCTTCGGTAGCTTGTCTGGCAAGGTTTGGGAAGCCGATGATCTAAAAGTGTCCGATTCTGAAATACAGCCAATTGAAGATGAAGAGCCCCAACTGCTGCTTTGAGGGTGTCGTAGAGGGGTAAAGCTTCTACACAAAGGACACTATAGATGATCTCGATGGCAAACTAGGACAAGGCTTCATGTCGTCCGACGACTTAGAAGAAGTCGATATAGGCTCAGGGGATAGGCCTAGGCCGACATTTATTAGTAAAAATTTCTTTTTTCAGTTTAGAACCAAGCTCATAGAACTTTTGAAATAATATAAAGATTGTTTTGCTTGGTTGTATTTTTAGATGCCAGGACTCAGCCGATCGATTGTTGAACATCAACTTCCTATCAAACCATTGGCCGTTTAAGCAATCACCTAGAAGGTTCAAGGCCGATATGTATGATGCTATCTAGGCCGAAATCACTCGTTTGTATGATGCTGGTTTCATTCGGCCTTGCCAATATGCTGAATGGGTTTCTAACATAGTTCCAGTGATCAAGAAGAATGACAAACTTACGGCGTGTATTGGCTTTCAAGATCTAAACAAAGCTACCCCTAAGGATGAATACCCAATGCCGATTGTCGATTTGTTGGTGGATGCTGCTTCAGGGCACAAAATTATCAGTTTTATGGATGGCAACGCTGGATACAATCAGATTTTCATGGCAGAAGAAGACATCCACAAGATTGCATTTAGATGCCCTGGTGCAATCGGCTTATATGAGTGGGATGTAATGACTTTTGATCTGAAGAATGTTGGAGCTACGTATCAGAGGGCTATGAACTACATCTTTCATGATCTAATCAGCTTATTGGTAGAAATTTACATTGATGATGTGGTCGTAAAATCAAAGGAGGTTGATGACCATATAGCCAATTTGAGAAAAGTGTTGGAAAGAACAAGAAAATATGGCCTGAAGATGAATCCCACATAATGTGCATTTGGCGTATCGGCTGGACAATTTCTGGGTTTTCTTGTCCATGAAAGAGGGATTGAAGTAACAGAGAGGAGCATTAATGCAATAAAAAACAATCAACCTCCGCAGGACAAGTAGCAATTGCAATCTCTCGTCGGCAAGGTGAACTTCATTAGAAGATTTATTTCTAATTTGTCTGGAAAGATGGAGCCCTTCACACCTTTGCTTAGGTTGAAAGCCGATCAACAGTTTACTTGGGAGGCAAAGCAACAGAAGATTTGGATAATATCAAAGAATATTTGAGTTCCCCTCCAGTGTTGATTCCTCCACAGAAAGGGGTGCCTTTCAAGTTATATTTGTCAGCCGATGAAAAGTCAATCGGCTCAGTCTTGATCCAGGAGTTCGAGGGCAAGCAAAGAGCAGATTCTATTTGAGCACAAGGCTTCTGGATGCTGAGAGAAGGTATTCTCCGGTGGAGAAGTTATGCTTATGCCTGTATTTTTCTTGCACAAAGCTAAGGCACTATTTGTTGTCCAATGAATGCATCACAGTCTGCAAAGCCGATGTTGTCAAATATATGTTATTGGCTCCAGCCGATGTTGTCAAATATATGTTATTGGCTCCAGTGCTAAAAGGGTGAGTTGGCAAATGGATATATGCCTTAAAAGAATTCGATCTCAGGTATGAGTCACCCAAGGTAGTTAAGGGGCAGGCCACAGCCGATTTCATTGTTGAGCATCGTGATGACTCAATCGGCTCAGTTGGCATAGTACCTTGGACCCTATTCTTCAATGGATCAGTTTGTACCCATGGCTGTGGTATCGGCTTGGTCATCATATCACCTAGGAGGCAAGTTTTGAATTTGCTTACACTATTAATCCCTATGCTACCAATAACCAAGTCGAATATGAAGCAGTTCCCAAAGGATTATAACTTTTGAGAGAAGTTGAAGACGATGCCGTGGAGATCAGGGTGATTCATTGTTGGTCATTAATCAGCTAGTTGGAGAATATGAATGCAAAAACGATGCGTTGATGATCTAGTACAAAAAGTGCTGAGAGATGATGAAAATTTTTTGGCTAGTGACTTTGACACATATTCCTAGAAAGCAAAATGTCGAAGCTAATGATTTAGCTCAGGGGGCATCAGGATACAAGCCAATGGTCAAAGACATCGAGGTAGAAATTACTACAATCGCAGCCAATGATTGGAGGTATGACGTTTTCAATTATTTGAGAATCCTTCTCAATCAGCTTCGAGGAAATTACATTACAAAGCTCTACGATATGTTTTGCTCGATGATGATCTATATTATCGGACGATTGATGCGGTATTGCTAAGATGTTTAAGTTCCGATCAAGCCAAGGTGGTGATGGGCGAAGTGCATGAAGGCATATGTGGTACTCATCAATCAGCTTACAAGATGAAGTGGCTGCTTCGACGAGCTGGGTATTTTTGGCTGACGATGTTGGAAGATTGCTTCAAATATTATAAAGGTTTTTTTTGACCGTAAAACACTGGGGGGGAGGTACCCACAGTTTTGAGCCAAATTTTATAGATGAGGAAAGAGAGGAAGTTTAGAGTACAACCTATTTGGAAAAGGGCGAAGATGCCCGAACAGAGATGCTAACAGAATCCACTAGCATAACTGAGGCCGCGAAAAGAAACTAAAACTAACACTAACTGTAAGCATCAAGCCAGGCGCAAAAGGAGCTCTTATCTTCTATCCTAAGTCTAAGAACTTGTCAAGAGCACTGAACTTTGAAATTCCTTTTCCAGAGCGACAGATTTGGATTTACTCTCTGGAACACCTTGTCACTCCGAATCTTCCATATTTCCCAAGCTGCTAAGAGGGTTATCTCTGTGGCACAAGGAAGCGTTGAAGCGGAGTTTGAATGCAGCAATCTGTCCATGATGGGTAGGGAGGTGTCCCATTAAAGCTGAAGTGTTGACCAACATTGGATCGCAAATGGGCACGAGAAAAAAAGATGGTCAGCAGTTTCTTCCTCTCCCAGGTCACACATTATGCATAGACTGTCGTCCTGAATGTTGATGTGTCTTCTTTGTAGCATTGATTTCGTATTCAATCTGTCCAATAGCAGCAGCCACGCAAAGAACTTGATTCTTGGAAGTGACTTGGACTTCTAAATCAACTTAAAGCTTTGGTGACCCGCGACAGAGTCGAAGACATAACTGTAGAATCCTCTTGAGGGTATTTCCTTCCCCAGACCATCGACCAGTTGTCAAGAGATTCCTCATAAGGCAGATCCTGAAGGAGGGGTTGAAGCTGAAGCAGTTCCTGGTAGGCTTGGTCAGAGAGCGCTAGGTGCAGAACTGAATCCAGGTCTTCAGCTTGCATGATTTCGGTTACCGAGGCTTTGCTTTTCATGGCAAACGAGGCAAGGTGGGGGGAGTTGGATTGGATATTTAGGTTATTCCAGTTGTCTGCCCAGAAGCTTATCGAGTAACCTTTACCTATTTGACATGAGGCCACCATCCTGAAAAGGTCATTTAGTCTAAGAATGTCTTTCCACCAGAAGAAACCCATTTCTCTACAGTGGTGGGGGACCTTGTCTTGATAGTATCTAAACCAAATGAGTTCCACCCAGGGGATGTCTTCACAGTTGTAAAATTTTGAGAGTTGCTTGATGAGTAGGGTATCATTTTGGAGGCGCAGATTTAACACCCCTAGACCCCCTTTTGCTTTTCGTCTGGTTACTAGATGCCAAGCTGCTAGGTTCCCTCCTTTTTTTTCTAGATTGTTTCCCCTCCAGAGACACTATTTTCTTGCCCTGTCGATGGCTTCTATAATACTTTTAGGGATCTTGAGGGTGCACATGGTGTAGGTTGTTATAGGAGTGATTGCTGAGTTGATCATCTCGAGCCTTCCTGAGTAGGATAACCAGGACGCACATGAGGACAGCTTCCTTTCAATTTTGTTCAGAAGTGGTATTAGATCCTCAATTTTTAGCTTTGTTGTCCCCAGTGGTAACCCCAAATAGGTGAACGGGAAGGAGCCCGCATCGCATCCAAAGGTGTTGGCCAGATGACTAAGCATGTCATTGCTGAGATTAATTGGGTACATGCTTGATTTTTTGTAGTTCACTTTGAGTCCAGTCGCCGTTTGGATTGCGTCCAGAAGGCTTCTGAGAAAGAGAAGTTGCCTGGCATCTGCTTGAAGGATGATAATGGTATCATCCGCATATTGGACTACTGGAAAATCCTATGTTGGCTGCGTTATTGGCAAGTGAAGAAGGCCCTCTTGTCTGGCTTTATTGATTAAGACCTGAATCAGCTCAGCCGCCAACACAAAGAGCAGGGGCGAAAGTGGATCTCCTTGTCTAACCCTTCTCTTGCAGCGAAAAGTTTTTCCAGGGATTCCATTTAGCAGGACAGCGGATGTTCCAAAGGATAAGATTTCTTGGACCCATTGCAGCCATCCATCCGGGAACCCAAGACTTTGCATCATCAGAAGGATGGTTGAGTGTTCGATGGTATCAAATGCCTTTTCAAAGTCCAATTTAAGGATGATCACTTCTTCTCTGGAGCGTTGACATTGATGTATGTATTCAAAGGCCCAGGCAAGGCAGTCTTGGATTGTTCTTGATCGGATAAAGCCATATTGGTTCTAGTGCACTTGACCAATTTTCAGGGTGGTGGATGCCTAAGCTAATCTAATCTAATATAACAATTTAGCCGGTATCGGCGAAAACCCTAAAACGAGAAACAACCGATAGAGCGAAATCGAGATACTAGGAGTAGATTCAATAGAGACATATGATAAATAATCAGGCAAAGATGTTAACCGAATCGAAGCAATCCAAGAGGTCGAATGTACTGATGCAGCCTTGAACGACGCCAACATAGCCAACATGATTGCCTGAGCCGGCAGAACCTTGGACTTACCCCTTCGTCGGAGATTGAAGCCGATACAGCCCTGCATCAGGTGCCAAGTTCCACCGGATGATAAAGCAGAACAGATAAAAATGGTGGTGATGCGTCAAGTTGTTTTGATTGAGAGATTGATTTACATGAACCTCGGGCTTACATATTTATACCCCTAGACTGACAAAGATCCTAACAGATTACTGTTAGTGATATGCCCTAGAGGCAACATGGAGATGTTGGATATAATGGTCAATGTTTATGTATAAATGAATAAAGTGTTATTCAGTTCCATGAAATAGGCATCTTGTATTGATCATCATGCATTCCAACATTTGTACTAGCCTACTTTGGGACTACCAAACGCTATTCCGTAACTGGGTAGTTATAAAAGTTGTCTTCGGGTTTGCTATGAAACATGTAGTCTGGGCCCCTCGAGGTAATGGATTGTGGAAGTGCATGGCCATGTCGAGTTGATTGAGGAGTTAATCAACAGACAGATAATCCAATACGGTTTGAGTGAATGATTAAGCTATTGAAAGGATGGCACACACCTTGCCTATAGCTTAATTGATATCATGAGGCAAAGGGATTTGTGTACACGTTACTTGTTCAGAGCCGATATTATATTCTTGTATTCTATGGTGTCAATATGTGCTGCTAGGCGCCGCTATTGACGGTTGGCTGCGCTGGACTCGAGCCAAAACCGAGTATACCTGAACCTACATGGTCGCACGCTTAAGGTGATAGAAAAGACATTCGAGTTGGACTTGAATATGGCTCAATTCGGATAAGATTCGATTTAACATAGAGTCCTATAGGCTTACGAAGTCCGGCCGACCAACTCTATGAGACTCGGATGGGATCCGATTCAAAATAGAGTCCCGATGGGCCTCTAGGCCCAGTCAGCAACTCTATATAAAGGGGCGAGGGGTGGAGAGTTACGGCATTGCATTGAACCGAATCAATCTGATTTGGCGCAACAGAAGTCGGCAAGTTTGAGATCTCCATGGAAACTCTCCTACTTCCGAGACAAACCCTAGACTTGCATCTTGTGCTACCACATGGGTGTTAGGCGTTCTGTCCCTGGACATGTGGATACCGGTAGAGGCACTGCTACATTGCGGTGCTGTTCGTCGGCTACGAATCGGCTGCGATCGGACAAATCGGCTGCGGCGCCTCAGAGTGAGGCGGCTGTGGCAGATCGGCAGCGCGAGCGTGTTTCGGCGAATCGGCAAATCGGCTGTGGCGGATCAGCTGTCGACTCGGGGAATCAGGTGTCAGCAAATCGTCTGTGACTGGCTGGCACTGTTCTGGTTCGGATAGCTCCTGATTGGCTATATCCGCTACACTCTACTCCAATTGGTAACGATCTATCGACCCTTACTTGCAAGTGTTCCTGGTTTGCGTGGTAGAAAAGTTTTGTTTTATGCTATAGTAGCCTCCGCGTAACCCTTCAATTACACATCCAAACTCTCTTAAAGATAAAAGGAAACAAACCGAGTCCTTATTGGATACTAACACACTTTCCTAAAGATAAAATAGAAAGCTACTCTTCCTAATTAATAGATACAAGCCACATTCTTCCTAAACTCGGTCTCTTCTGGACAAAATTTTCTCAAACCGAATCTAACAAGAATCCGTCTGCTGGATATGTTGATGCAAGAAAACCCTCATCGGCTGATGCAGAACTCTAAGCCGATTCTAGCTTTGAGCCGATATGAACACTAAGCCGATGGGGACACCGGGGCTTACCAAATTCTGACGTTAACACATGCCCCCCAGTTTTGGAGTATGAGAAGTCATGTTTCAAAATTATCTTTGCCTTGATCGCCCCAAAACTGATTCTTCTCTTCTTCTTGACATCGGCTCTCGTATGCCGATACCTTCTGTATTAGATGAGCCAAGCTATCAAACTCATGGAAGAAAAATTTTAACTCTGGTTGGCATTGACAACCCTTGGAATGCAAGCTCTGCCAGCTGCTCATCACTTAAATTCAAATTATAACATTGGCTGCGGACATTACGAAACCTTTGAATATATTCCTTAACTGATTCCGCTTCTTACAGCTTAACTGATAACAAATCTGCAAGCTTCAACTCAACAACCCCAGCAAAGAAGTATAGGTGAAATTGCTTCTCAAGATCGGCCCAACCTCTGATAGAATTTGGTGGCAGTGATGAAAACCATGTGAAGGCCGATGCAGTCATAGACAATGGAAAAAGTCTAATTTCAAAGCTTCTTTAGCCGACGCCTCTCCACATTGAGCTAAGAATCGGCTGATATGTTCCATCGTAGATACACCATCTTGCCCTGAAAACTTGGAGAAGTCCGAAACTTTGTATCGGCTTGGAAATGGTATTCTATCAAACCACTCAGGATATGGCAGCCGACACACAGAAGTTCGATTTTTGGGTTTGATTCCAAACTGCTCCTCCATTACTTTCACAATTATATTGGCCAATATTCTTTAGACTGATACCTTTGAATTTCTTCTGGCTGATACTATTGCTGTGGCCCTTCATGCTGATATTGATCAACTTGCCTCCCGAGCCAACATTGTTGTTGCTGATGATGTTGATATCGCTCATCAATTACCTTGGGAACTATCTTCTCGATAAAACCACGTAATGTACTTGTCAAAAGTCCAAATTGGTCGATCATAGCATGATGAACGATTTTATCAGCTATCTCTTGAAGTGTCTTATCGTCCATCGGCTCAATAGATTGTTCCTTGTCTTCATCCATCGTCTTGAGAGATTGGCCTTCCTCGGCCTTGACTTCTTTATTAGACATCTTGTTGCAATTATGGTTCCACGAGCCATGTAAAAAAATCTATTGTCAAAACATGGTCCCACTGAGCGTGCCAAAAAATGTGTTGACGCCAAATCCTTACCGCCGCAGTCATGCCAAAAGATGTGTTGACGTCAAACCACATGCTGGCCTGGGAGGTCTGCTTAGCTCCAGTGCAGGTCCTAAAATTGATGAAGCATGGGCGTGCCAGTCAGTTTGATCCTGCCGCTGACAAGATATGCAAAACATTAGAACATAAAGCATATCGGTCGATAGGCCGATAAACGAGACAGCCGATCTGTTGACAGCTGATCGGCTAATAAGCCGATAGAGTGATTCCAACCGATGCCGATGTCAATCGATGCAGTTAGGGTTTTGAATAATCGGCTATATGTCCGATGTAGATTCCAACTCTTGTGTAAACAATGATATAAAGACAATCGACTGATGATAATGTAATAAGATAATAAACCAATTAGCAGATAATGGTATGATAGAGTAAATACTGATCCGATGATTAAAGCATACATCGGCTGGAGATCCGATGGCATAAAATCCATAAGATAAGCAATGATTGATGAATACTCTGTTGTTATCAGCTAAAACCAACTCGCATGCAATCCTTGCAAGCCGATGCAATGTCCATGGAAATTAGGTTTACTCGATCGGCTATAGATAACAATAACATATAATCTAGGTCTCAAAATATGTTTAGATCAAGTCATTGGGATAGATTGGTAGCGTACCGAGACAGTATAAATCACTTATGTCTAAACATACCTTAAGACAAAGATTATACGTATTCATAGCATAGCCGATGTCGTGTCCAGATAACTCAATGAAACCCCAATGAAACCCTTATTGGCAGCCAACAGGCAGGCTACAGATTATGGTTCTTATCATGACTTAGTAGGTCAAACTAAACTGATGCAGCAATAAGTATGAAAAGAAAGAATATCTAGACAATCAAGCCCTCTAGTGATTTTCAGGGTGGTAGATGCCTAAGCTAATCTAATCTAATATAACAATTTAGTCGGTATCGACAGAAACCTGTAGACCCCCGTTTTTGAGGACGGGAATCATTCGTATTCATAGTACTATTTCCCTGGATCGAGTAGTTTGGTACTAACGAATACAATACTGAATTATCAGGTGCAAAGTGCACGAATAGTCTTATACCAAAAGTATTACAATAATATGCTCGAAGGCAATATCCAATACACATATAGGTCATCATGGACCGGATACAACCAAATACAGAAGGTAGGTAAGGCAGCGGAATTTGAAGGCAGCGGCTGGTCGATTGCCACAGGCAACGACCGGGGAGTAAGACCTAGTAGGCGCATTCTTCTTCTTCGCCCACCTGGCAGTAGGCATAGGGGTCCTCCAGTTCTTCGTTCCCACCATCTGAAGGTTTGTGCGTATAGCAAGGGTGAGTACCCAACGTACTCAGCAAGCCAACATGGAAGTGATGCACATGATAGGGTCATTCAAAGGATGGCTGAGGTTTATTTGCGCAAAGCCAATTTTCATAAATCATTTCACAAGATTAACATCTAGGAAAGTCAAGTTTTAGTTCCAGAGTATGTTAAGTCGGCGACGGTTCTGTCTACCATCCATTGTGATACCAAGGATGGCTTCCCGCCTCCGGATCGTTATGGTTTTCTGGGGAGTCTACCCCTTCTCGCATCTCCAGAAGTGGAGTCCACCAGCATACAAATCATTATGCATACCAACCCATCATTTTAAAACTTATGAGTCTAGCCAATCGAAAGTTGTGTCACGTTGCTCATTAACCGCGAGTACGGCTATTCGAATAGATTGATTCACTTACACTGCAGTGGATGAACACTTTACCCGTACTCCACGACTACCCAACAAATAAGCCTACGTCACAACCACATGCGATGGTCACGGCAAAACTTTTCAATAACCTCACTTTGGCAGTTTCCGCTCCATGAACTTTAACCCTCTTGCACTCTAGTTGTCCTTTCCTAGCAGCGAGAGGAGTTCTGGCGCTCCCGGGGTAAGGGGAAACTCACCAAATTCTCATTCAATACTCAATACGTAGGTCGCAGCCTTATCTCAACAACCAGAACCACATCTCCACACAAGAACCACTATGCAGGGATACTGCCTCCGCTCGGCTATCTACTCCGCTGGGTCTATACCCATTCGAGAAGTACGGTTGTACTGGCTCGCTCTTTGCCTATCTCATGGCTCGGTCCTTAACTAACCAGGGACGGTACTTGCCTTTGCCGAAATCCACCCAAATCCATCCATTCGCCCCAGTCTAAAAACATTGGTTTTGTACTTTCATTTTTCCATCAAAACTACTTTTATCATGTTCAAGGCATTGTGGCGCTCATGTCTCCACATGCCGTATCTCAACTACCTTTCCTAAGGTAGTTGCCCAAGCATATAGCTTTTGTAAAAATATGAGTATGCAAGATTCTAGTATAAGCATGGCTAAGCATTTAACGAATATTTCTTCGGTCATTCCATATCGATGGTTACAAAGAATATTTCTAAGGGTAAACAATATCAAGGCATGACATATCAAGCATGGGTAATTATTTGTGTATAGCATGCATATTTGAAGTTTAAAACAACATCTTTTCACAATTGGGATCAATATGTTCAAAGAGGTGTGATGACTTGCCTTGCTCGCACACTTGTTTGTTGGGGTCTTCCGCGTACTCAACGCCTTCCTCGGACACTAATTGTACATTCGAGAGAAAAGATTGAATTCGGTCAGAATTCAATAAAATCCAACAAAAGCCAAATAAAAATCATAAAGCACTTCCTAATGTTCTAAGGCGGTTTTAGATAATGTTAGGTTTGATAAATCCGAATTTGGAAATGAAAGGGAGTGAGAAAGAGTTATAGTGTTTTGAAATCCGGGATAACACCGAGTTAAAAGTACATATAAACATAGGAGGACAATATCTAAATTGAAAATACTTTTGTGTCATAGGCATACAAAAATCCCAAATAGAAATTCAATTTTGTTGAAACTATGACCCGAGGGTTAGATGGGATTTGAAATGGTTTAAGCTAAGGTTTTGATATAAATACAGCTTTGGAAATCAAAAACTCTGAAGAAAACTAGTGGCTTAAAGCATGGACGTGAATAGAGCATTAGAAGCTGGACTCAAGGTTAATCACCTAAGAGAAAAAGGGGAATCGGCTCACTGGCGACGCAGCAACGCAAGGGGGGCGTCGGCTGTGGCGTCAGCTATGGGCTTAACGGGGCTAAGGGGGATTGGGGCGGTGTGGTGTGGCGAGAGGGAGGCCGGGACCTCTTTTATAGGCGCGGGCGGCTACAGTGCGAAGAATCGGCTGACGATGGAACAACGTGGCTATAGCGCACGCGACGAGACGGCTCGACGCTGCGCGACGTGGCTGAGGCGAGCACAGGGCACGGATGCGACGGAGAGCATTGACACGGGGGCACGGTGCAGCGTGGCCGACGTCGGCATAGTGCAGCGCGTCGAATCGACTGACGCGGGCATGCGAAATCGGCTGTCACTGGGTGGCGAGGCTACAGTGGTGGCGACTCGACGACTCGGCGTGGCAGCATGGGCAGTACGGCGTGTTGACGCCGATGCGCACTCGGTGGGCGCGCGACGTGCGTGATAGGATCGGCTGATGTGGTGCACAGGTGCGGATGTGTCAGCAATGTTGACTCTGGGGGCGTGCGGGTACGCGCGCGCGTACGGTGACGTGGGCAGCGTTGACGCCGGCTGCAGGCGACGCTATCGGCTGCGACACTATCGGGTGTGGTGATGCTATCGGCTGTGGGCGGCTTCATCAGCTTCAGCCGATGCTAGCAGTTGCGGGCGATACTATTGGCTTTCCATGTTCAAGTAGCTACTATTTGATTATAACATGCAACAAGACTCACAAATAAGAAGCAATAAGATCCAAATGAACGCAATAATGCAAAAGTTTTCGCGAATTCTGAATTCTAGGTTTTGATTTGTAAGTTTCGATTTCAGGGTGTGACAAAACCCTAAAACGAGAGATAGCTGATAGAGCCAAATCGAGATACTAGGACAAGATTTAACAGAGACATATGATAAATAATTAGGCAAAGATGTTAACCGAATCGAAGCATTCCAAGAGGTCAAATGTACTTATGCAGCCTTGAACGATGCCAACGTAGCCAACACGATTGACTGAGCCGGCAGGACCTTGGACTTACCCCTTTGCCGAAGATCGAAGGCGATGTAGCCCCGCGTCAGGTGCCGAGTTTCGCCGGGTGATAAAGCAGAACAAATAAAAAAGGTGGAGATGCACCGAGTTGTATTGATCGAGAGATGGATTTACATAAACCTCGGGCTTACATATTTATATTCGTAGGCTGACAAAGATCCTAACAGATTACACATCCAAACTTTCCTAAAGATAAAAGGAAACAAACTGAGTCCTTATTGGATACAAACACACTTTGCTAAAGATAAAATAGAAAGCTACTCTTCCTAATTAATAGACACAAGCTGCATCCTTCCTGAACTCGGTCTCTTCTGGATAGTATTTTCTCTAACCGAATCTAACAAGAATCCAACTACTGGATATGTTGATGCAAGAAAACCCTCATCGGCTAATGTAGAACTCTAAGCCGATTCTAGCTTTGAGCCGATATGAACACTAAGCCGATGGGCACACCGGGGCTTACCAAATTCTGGCGTTAACAGCTATGAATCCCATAATCAAGCCATGGTCGTTCAGAGGTTGGGGAATTCACATGATCGGCCAGATTAATCCACCCTCGAGCAAAGGACATAAATTCATATTGGTGGCAACCGATTAGTTCACAAAGTGGGTGGAAGCAATTCCGTCGAAGAAGGTCGATTCTGGGGATGCAATTCAGTTCGTCAAAGAGCATATCATATACTGATTTGGTGTTCCTCAGACCATTACAACCGATCAGGGATCTATCTTTGTATCCGATGAGTTTGTCCAGTTTGTAGAAAGCATGGGGATCAAGCTAATTGAATTCTTCACCGTATTATGCACAAGCCAACAGACAACCAGAGACATCTAACAAAAGTCTGGTTAAATTGATCAAGAGGAAGATCTCTGAGTTTTCGAAGCAGTGGCATAGCCAATTGGCTAAAGCTTTATGGTCCTATCGAATGGTGTCGAAACTTGGTTTCGGCAATATAATTTCTGGGGTCGCAATCGAGATCGCCAAACACGATGGGTTAGAAGAAGAAGAAGATTTAGACAGGTTCAGGCCCTCTCGTGAGGTAATACCCTACTCCTGTTTCGGTGGATTCGATCCGCCGAGTGTCTTTATTGATCTCGTGTGTCTAAAGCTCTTGCTTATCAAATCGTATCTCAGATCTAGTGTTGGATATCCCTCAAGGGACGCCCCTTACCCCCCTTATATAGTCTTGGGGGAGGGTTTACAGATCGGAAACCCTATCTTATTCTAAGTTGGTTTCCTCAATCTTACCAAACTGTGACTATAGGCCGATTGCCTTATCTCTATTGGCAATCGTAACACGCAACTCAAGTTCGGCTTATAGATATAGCAGGCGCAATCTATCCCTACCTCCAGTCGGATAAGCTTGCCAAGTATATACCCGATTGCCACTATCTCCACAGTAGCCCCCGAGTCCTTTCCAGTCGACGAGACAACTCAGCTTCAGACCAAAACAGCACACAGCCAAAAAATCTTTTTGACCGAGTGTTTTTGGTGCCGAGTGATTCCATCATCTCTGCCCGAATCTTCCCGAGTGGCTCCAAAGACTGTGAAGGGCTAAAAAAAAATTTCTCAAAAATAAATATCTAGGTGCATCTCCTGATGCACCTAATTAGGTGTAGCCCCCGACTATGTGGTTAGTCAAAAACAGACTAAGCATATAGTCAAGAACTATAAAAAATCATCCTTATGTAGATGCTTAGCTCAAGCTAAAGCAACCTCATTACTCGGCAAGCTTGTGCTTATCCGAGTGAATTTGCCCGAGTCATCTCAGAACAATTAACCCAATCAACCCTCACGGGTGAAAAGTACTCGGTAAGCTCATGCTTATCCGAGTGGATCTGCCCGAGTAATCCCGGAACAAATATTTCAACCGTCCCTCAGGGGAAAACAAGTTCTTTCAATCATATGAAAAATATGACCAAGTTATTAAATAGCCTAGGCCATAATACTGGTCTCAATCTATAAAGATCTTCACCAAGGTGGAAAAAACAAACAGCATTGGTAAGGTTACCTAACCAAATGCCAAAAAACCAAACAGCTCTTGTTCATCAAGGCAGCTATAAAAACTTAGCTGTCGGTCACCTTCCAAGTTGCATCGTGCTAGCTTCTCATGAAGTCAAGAAAACCGCGGTATGGAAGGATTTTTAAAGGTATAGGGCACTCGGACACGCGCATATTGCCAGGGCAAGTCTGCTTAAGCTCATCCGCTTAAGTCCCTAAGGACACGTATCGGACCACACCTTAGCTGGGCCGTAGATTTTCTCGTGGGCTCGGCCCACTCACCAGAAAACCTAGCGCAACCCTTAAATCTTTCTATAAAGATGCGAGGTCGTCCCCGCCTCTTCGCCTTCCAAACAATTCCCCTTTTCACGGCACTGTTCGCCTGCTCACCACGGAGAAACCTAGATTTGCGCACTCCCAAATCCATCCACCTAGGAGCTTGCTCTCTACAACAAATAACCTCCGCAACCAAATCTCCCACGGTCCCTTGCCAAAAATCCAACCTTTCTCAGCCAGATCCGCTTCCCTTCAACCCATTCTCATGGCGGAGGAAAAAAGGATTCCCTTCGACCAATGGGCCGCTTCGGATGTGAGGGAATCTACCCTCAAGGAGATGGTGAAGCATGGCGTGCTTCCACCAAAGGAACTCGTGGGATGGCGCCCGGCGGCGGGGGAGGACTTCCCGACCCCAAACACCGGTGAGCTCGTCGTTTTCACTTCCTTTTTCTATTGCGGGTTCAGCCTTCCCACCTCCGAGTTCTTCCGGGGGCTTCTGGACTATTATGGGCTTCATCTCTACCATCTGAACCCCAACTCAATGCTTCACATAGCTCTCTTCATTCATGTGTGTGAAGCCTTTCTTGGCATTCTTCCTCACTTCCATCTCTTCCGTCGTATGTTCTATCTGAAACCTCACCCGAACAGGGACCAACCTTGCGTTGTTGGCGGGGCAGGCTTTCAGCTTCGCGGATCTCTCCGCAAAGACTACTTTTCTCTCCCTTTGAAATCTTCCAACAAGGGCTGGCACGCAGGCTGGTTCTACATCAGCAACCTCGAACCCAGCCTGCCCGCCTTTGTCGGTCTTCCTCCTGTCCCCAAGCCATCCTGGAGCACCGTCCCGGTAGCCCAAGATTGGGATGAAGCCAACGATCCGCTCGCAAAGATCCCGGCGATGAAGCGAGGGGTCTTCGCGGGAACAAATCACTCGGCACTTCATCGAGTGCCGACCGGCGCCGATCAAGGAGCGGTCAGGCCGGCCTTCGAGTATGAAGGCGGGACGGACCCCAATCGGGAAGAGCCAGATCCACTCAAGTACGAGATCCTGAAGATCCGGATGTACAAACTCTTTTCGTCTGGGATCTCAGTTGAGCGAGCCCTCATTCTGCCAGTTCTTCCCTTCAGCATCTATCGACCTCCTCCTCCGGTAAGCCGACTGATTGCTTCGTAGTGTCTTTCAATCTTGACATCTTGTCTCTTAACATTGTACTTTCCTTCTTCTGCAGGAAAACGCCTCTATCTCCTCCAAACCATACAATGTGTCTCATGACGACGCGCCGCATCGCCCCACCAAGAAGCCGACTGGCGGGATCAAAATCCAAGGCGACCCGGTCGGAAAGCGAGTGGCGCCGAGTGAGGACTCGAACAAGCGTGCAAGCAAGAGGAGGCTGATTATTGAGGATTCGGATGACGACGTCCCGGCTCCTCCCATCGAGACCCCGCCTCTAAGGCGATCGCCGCGGACGGCACCAAAGATCCGCCGGTCGTCCAGGTATGCTCTGAAACCGAAGTCTTGAACTCTTTTGTTAAAAACTTCTCTTTATCTTTACCCTTGCGGTATTCACTTTCGCAGGAGGCCCCAGGACATAGATCCTGTCGGGGGGGATGAAGGACCGACTCCGGTCGCTGCTCCCGAAGTGCCAAAGCCAACAGAGCCAAAGCCCCGGAGCCCGCAACCGAGTGCGAGAGCTCCGGGGAAACAACCTTCGCCTCCGAAGAAGGACGCCCCGAGGAATGAGCCCCCAGCCGCCAGTCGGGATATCCCAACTGGAAACCAGTCATCGGCCGGGAAACCCGAGGCTGCGGCTCAAGTGCCCCCGACTGGAGGCCACTCGGCGCAGAGCCAGAAGAAGAAGGCCAGCCCGGCCGCTCCACCTAGGCAAGCGACCACCGAAACCGGTGAGACTTGTTTCGAAGCGCTCTTTTACTCCTTCAATTTAAATCTCTCATGTCTTCATTTATCCCACTTGTTTGCCACCCACGTAGAGGAGATTCCTGTGTTGCGCCTTCGAGACTGGGTTCCCCGATCGTAATCGAGTGGTGGGACTCGAAGGCGAGAGACAGGGCATCATCCTAGACCGGCAAGCCGAAAAAGATGAAAGGGATGCCCTTGTCGAGAGTCTGAATGAGGCGACCCGGCTGCTCAACGTAAGCCTTCGTCTTTCTCTTTAATCATGTCGTCATTGTCTTTCAATCAGTTACTCTTCTGCCATTGTGTGCAGAAGGAATATTGCCGCTCAATAGCAAAATCTGAGGTGCTGGAGAAGTTGGTTCCCCACCTGAACTCCTTAGAGGACGTTCAGCGACAGCTGAAGGTCACTCGGGAGGAGGCCGCGTCAAGGGAAGCGGCTTTAAGGAGGGAGATCGCAGAGCTTCGAGAAGCGAACCTCGACCTCCGCGGATCAATCGGGAGTAAGCCCGCCTCTCCCAGCTTTATCATGATTCTCTTGTTGATCTTGGCTGTTGACGATCTTCTTTCGTTGTAGAAAATTCTTCGGAGGTCCACTCGCTTCAAGTCCAGCTGGAAGCGGTCAGCCTTGACAAGGCCGAGATGGAGGCCGAGTTTGAAGGTAATCTTCTTTGAAGTCGAATTTCCTATGCTGCTTTATTTCTGAGTGCTTTGAATGATCTGGGACTTTTGGCAGCTTATAAGATGAAGACCCGAGCCCAATACGACGTCTTGCTTGGGCGGATCAAATCTAGCGACGAGATACGGGAAGAGGTCGCCAACTCCGCCACGCCAATCTTGCTGTCCTTGTTTGATCAAGGAGTTGGGGCCAGCTCGCTGGAGCCGATCGAGATATTTGACAAGCCGCGGCCGGCTCCCGAACGATACCGGCGAATATCACCGAAGCGGCCAAGCATGGGGCTGGTCGCTCTTGCTCGACCAAGTCCCTTTACCCCGAGTGGATATCCATTCGGTCGGGAGGGCTTCGCCGACGGGACGACGGACGAGCGGCCTTAGACATGCTAAGTGAGGCGCAAGAGGCGGCGAAGAAGATATCTCTTGATGTAGTAAACAACTTCAAGATTTGATTTGTATTCGACTTTGCTTTGTAAATGTCGTGTAATCGTAACACTCGATGTGGACCTTTGTGACTCTTTTAGTTTATTTATGTCAATGCCTTGATTCGAGCTTTTGCGTGAAATTTCTTAAGTAGCTTTGTCCGTCGTCATCAAGCCTAGGCTCGATTAGGTCATCGGAAAACTCTCCCTTAGACACCGAGCTCGAGTCAAAGAACATTAAACAATGATAAACCAAATTATGCACAAAAGTTGACGAGGAAAACTTGAGCTTTATTGACATGTGTATAGCCCCGATCGCTAGCTCAAGAAGTCATCTTGCTTGAGGTTGGCGGCAATAAGGAAAACATGAGGCCTTAGCCAAATTAGGCATAAAATCGTCGAAGATGCTCGATGTTCCAGAGTTCTCCACCATAGACCCGTCTTCACGCTTTAGCCTGGTATGCACTGGCCGAGTCACTTCAGCGATTATGTATGGTCCTTCCCATAGGGAGATAACTTGTGTCGGTCTTTGGTGGTCGGATCTTGCGTAGGACCAGTCGCCAACAATGAAAGCTCGTGCTCGCACGTTGCGGCCGTGGTATCTTCCGAGCCCTTGAAGGTATTTGGCCGATCGGATAAGGGCGCCTCGCGGGCCTCTTCCAATCGGGTGAGGTCATCCACTCGGTCGTGGTCGTAGCGTTCATCATTGAAGCCGCGGACCGGAGGGACTCGTACTCCATCTCATTTGGCAACATGGCCTCTGCGCCATAGACCGAAAGAAAGGAGTTTGGCCGGTAGCCCGACCGGGTGTGGTTCGTAGCGACCATAGAACCGAGGGAAGTTCTTGGACCCACTTGCCGGCGTAAGGGCTTAGTCGGCCGAAAACGCGAGCCTTGATGCCTTGAAGGACCATGCCGTTGGCTCGCTCGACTTGCCCGTTGCTTTTAGGGTGAGCTACCGATGCATAGCAGATTTTGATTCCGAAGTCTTCGCAATTCCTTGAAGATGCCTCCCGTGAATTGAGTCCCATTATCGCTATGATTCTGTTTGGGACGCCGAAGCGGTGCACGATGTTGAGGAAAAGTCTCGTGCTTTGTCGCGTGATTGTGGCGACCGGCTTGGCTTCAATCCACTTGGAGAACTTGTCGATTGCGACGAAGAGGTGTGTGAAACCTCCCGGAGCTTTCTTGAAAGGGCCAACCATGTCCACCCCCATACCGCGAACGGCCAGAAAGTGGGATTGTTTGAAGCTCTGGGCCGGGACATGGCTTTGTTGGGCGAAAACGCAGCCTTCGCAGGTTCTTACGACTTTATCCGCGTCGGAGACCGCGGTAAGCCGAAGAATCCTTGCCTGTAAGCTTTGCCGACTAGGGTGCGTGCCGCCGCGTGGCTTCCGCATATGCCCGAGTGGATATCTTGGAGTAGTTGTTTCCCTTCTTCGGGTGTGATGCACCTCATTAGAATTCCGGAGGGGCTTCTCTTGTATAGATCGGAGTCGACCATGACGTACGCTTGGCAACGACGCCGGACGCGTTCTGCTTCATCCCGGTCATCCGGCAGCTCTTGCTGGGTTAAGAATTTGATGAGCGGCGTCCTCCAGTCGGTATCGATCATGGCGACTTCGTTCGTGGTTTGCTCATTGGGAGCCGTCTTTGCCGTGATGGTTGGTTCGTAGAGATGTTCGACAAAGACGTCTGTTGGGGCCGTTTCGCGCTTAGATCCGAACTGTGCTAGCTCATCGGCAGCTTCGTTGTTATGTCTCAGGACATGTGAGAGTTCTAGCCCATCAAACTTGTCCTCAAGCTTGCGGACCTCTTGTCGGTAGTCCTCCATAGTATCATTTAAGCAGGACCAGTCTTTCATCACTTGATTGACGACCAGCTGGGAGTCGCCTTTCACAATAAGCCGACGTATCCCGAGTGAAACTGCGAGGCGCAGTCCATGTAGAAGAGCTTCGTACTCGGCGACGTTGTGTGAGGCGGAGAAGTGGAGGTGAAGGACATATCTTAGCCTTTCCCCGGTCGGGAGATCAGCACGACTCCTGCTCCCAAGCCGGTGATCCTCTTGGATCCGTCGAAGTGCATGGTCCGGTGTTGGAGGTCTTCCCGGGCACGTTTTCTTCTGTTCGTCCACTCGGCCGGAAGTCCGCTAAGGCTTGTGACTTAATGGACGTCCTTGGTTTAAAAGTCAAGTCCAGCGGCATCAGTTCTAGGGCCCACTTGGCGATGCGCCCGGTTGCCTCGCGGTTGTGGATGACGTCGCCGAGTGGGAAAGAGGTGACGACGGTGACCGAGTGGCCCTGAAAGTAGTGTGCCAATTTCCTCGCGGTTATTAGAACACCATAAAGCAATTTTTGTACCTGAGGGTAGCGGATTTTGGCTCCTGCCAATACTTCGCTAACAAAGTAGATTGGCCTTTGAATCTTCTGGGCCCGTCCTTCTTCGCGTTCGACCACAAGGACCGTACTAGCCACTTGGTGAGTGGCTGAAACGTACAGCAGCAGGGGTTCCTGGGGCTGAGGCGAGGCCAGGACGGGTGGCATGGTAAGAAATTCTTTGAAATCTTCAAAGGCTTTGTTGGCTTCTGTGGTCCACTGGAAGTCGTCTGTCTTCTTTAGCAGTCTAAAGAAGGGCATGCCTCGTTCGCCGAGTCGGGATATGAAACGGCTTAGTGCCGCCATGCAGCCAGTGAGCTTCTGGACGTCTTTCTGGTTACTCGGGGGCTTCATGTTTAAGATAGCGTTGATCTTCTCTGGGTTTGCTTCGATGCCGCGATGTGACACCATGAAGCCGAGCAGTTTGCCTGATGGGACGCCGAAGGTGCACTTCTCCGGGTTCAACTTCATTCTGAAGGCCCGGATGTTTGCAAAGGTTTCTTCTAAGTCGGCGATCAGGTCTTCTTTCGCTTGGCCTTGATGACGACATCGTCGACATAAGCTTCGACGTTTTTGCCGATCCGCGTCTGGAAACATCTTTGATCATGCGTTGGTATGTAGCTCCGGCGTTCTTCGGCCAAAAGGCATGGTGATGTAGCGAGGCCCCGAACGGCGTGATGAACGATGTCTTCAAGCGTGGATTCTTTCAAGCTGATCTGGTGATAGCCCGAGTAGCAATCCAAGAAGCTCAGGAGTTCGCACCGGCTGTTGAGTCGACGACTTGGTCGATACGAGGTAGCCCGAATGGATCTTTGGGGCAGGCTTTGTTGAGGTCGGTGTAGTCGACACACATGCGCCATTGCCCCGTCTTCTTGCGGACCAGGATGGGTTGGCCAACCACGGGATGAAGGACTTCTTTAATGAAGCCGCAGCCAAGAGCTTTGCAAGTTCTTCTTTGATCGCGTCTCGTTCGATCCCGTGCGAATCGCGTAATCGTTGTTTTATCGGTTTAGCGTCGTCTTTGACGTCCAAAGAGTGCTCGATCACCTCCCTAGGAATTCCAGGCATATCGATGGTTTCCAAGCAAAAACATCTTTATTATTTTGGAGGAAGGTGACGAGCGCGCTTTCCTATTTGGGATCTAGGTCGGCGTCGACATAGCGGTTTCGAGGGATCCGACGGATCAAGGGAGATCTTCTTGGTCTTGGCGTCGCGGATCCCGATTTGGCTATCTTCTTCGCGGGACTTCGCCCTCTCGCCGAAGTTGATGCGGCCAATCGGACTTCTTGTTGGCCACGCAATCTCTCGCGAGATTGGGCCATGTCGCAGCTCTCCTTATCGCAGTGAAGGCTTGCTTCACGTCGCTGCGAAGAGTGATGACGCCGTTGGGACCCGGCATCTTCATGCAAAGTTAGGTGTAGTGAGGGATCGCCATGAACTTGGCAAGCGCAGGCCTTCCGATGATGGCGTGATATGTTGTTTCGAAGTCGGCCACCTCGAAGGTGACGTTCTCCGTTCGGAAGTTCTCTCGGGCTCCGAAGGTGACTGGGAGGGAGATATGCCCGAGTGGAGTTGAAGACAGCCCTGGGATGACTCCGTGGAAGGGGGCTGAGCTTGCTTTCAGTTCGGCCCTCGGTATCTGCATCTCATCCATGGTCTTGGCAAATAGGATGTTGAGGGCGCTGCCCCCATCGATGAGGACGCGCTTAAGCCTGATGTTGCGGACCACGGGGTCCAGGACGAGTGGATAGCGCCCCGGGTGAACCACTCGGTCAGGACGATCCGAGCGGTCAAAGGTGATGGCCACTTCCGACCATCGCAGATACTGAGGGACTTCGGGTTGAGCCGCATTGACCTCCCGGTCAGTTAGCTTCTGTTTCCTCTTGGACTCATAGGCTAGCGGGCCTCCGAAGATGTGGTTGAGCTCCCCCACTGGGTCTTGAAACGGCTCGGCATTTTCAGCCGCGTTGTTCTTTTTGGCGCCAGACGGGCCAGCCTCGTCAGCCGGCTTCTTGTTGAGCTGCGCCGCGTACTGCTCGGCGAACTGCTTGTAAAGCAGTCCTTCGCCGCGTGCTTATGATTCGGATGGTGGGTGCACTGGGCGTTCATGATGGTGTCGTAGGCGGCGACTCGGGGACGGCGTTGAGTATTGGAGGTTGCGGCCACTAGGTCTTCAGATCGGCGCTTGCGATCTTTCTGGCCTTGGTTGCCGTTGTTGCCGCCATCCTTCTTAGGATTTCGGCTTCCTCCTGCTTGCTTGTCCTCCCTTCTGTCGGGCCGGTCTTGGCGGGCGGCTTTAATGGCATCGTTGGATTTGGCGTATGAGTTCGCCGTCTCGAACATTTGTTTCACCGTCTTCGGTGGTTTGCGCCGAACTTGCCGATGAGAAGCTCATCACGGACTCCCTTTTGGAAGGCGGCGATGATGATGTCATCGGTAATGTTCGGGATCTTGTTGCGCTTCTCGGAGAAACGACGAATATAATCCTTCGGGGCTCGTCCGCTTCCGGATGACGTTGTAAAGGTCGAAGTGTGTGCCGGGCCTCTCGAAGGTGCCTTGGAAGTTGGCGATGAAGTGGTCCTCGCCTCGCTCCACGAGCCGATTGAGCCTCTTGGCAAGCTCGTGAGCCAATTTCGGCGAGTTTGCGAGGGCCACGGGCGGTAATTGGCCATGGCTTTATTGTCGCCACCGCGGCTCGGATTGCAAGGGTATATACAGTTAACCAAGATTCAGGGTCGGTCTTGCCATCGTACCTTTCAATCCCTGTAGGCTTAAAGCCACTCGGCCAATGCACTCGGCGGAGCTCCCGAGTGAAGGCCGGTACTCCATCGTCGCCGCTATCGGGTGATCCCCTTCGATCTTCCCGAGTGCGTCGGTCGCGCTCCTGGTAGCGGCGATCGAGGACTTCCCGCAGATCACTCGGCGGGGTCTTCGGTTAGCTGGTTGGGTAGCTGGAACGTTGCGGCGGACTCGGTGGTGGACGGGTGGACGTCCGTGTCGTTTGTCGCGGGAGTCGGCCGTCTGCTCTTGGTACTTCAGTGTGGACTCGCGAGGTGGGCCTCTTGGCCTGGTTGACGACCGAGCTGGCTAGGGCCTCCTGTAGTCTCCTGACTTTAGAGGCGGAAGCCGGCTTTTGTCTGGCGTTTCGGCCATGGACTCAGTCGGCCTTCGTGTCGAAGTGGTGGGATGGCCGTTAGCCGTGGCAGCGACGATGGTCTTGATCTTGTCGAGTATAGGAGTCACGTTGGCCGGAGCCGTCTCCATGACGGTGTCCAAGAGCGTGAGCGCGGCGACAGCGTTCTGCTGTGGCGTCTGGAAGATGTTGGTGTTGCAAACCCGTGTTTGGAGGATGGCTTCCTGGGCAGATCGTCCGGCTGCACGTAGATCCTGCTTCCTTTTGTCAGCCTCGTCCTTGCGTTGTTTCTCCTCCTCGGCTGTCTTGCGCTCGAGCTCCACCCTGGCTCGCTCTTCTTCGGCAAGCCTTCTGGCCATGGCTGAGTCGGACTCATCTGGCTCGGCCATGAGGACGTCAAAGCACTTCGGCTCACAGTCCATGCGGCAGTCGGAGTTGTCGGCTTCGTCAGAGGGAATGCCGTAGAGGTTGTCGAAGCCGGCGGAGCTGAGGTATCCATTGAGCTCCGAAGACGAGCAGGAGCCGAATGATGGGAGGATGACAGCGACCTCCCTTGATCCTGGGAAACCCGGATCTGGATCGTTCCAGTCCGAGTCAGAGCTTGGGGGATTAGGCTCCTCCGAGTGGATCGCCGCTAACTCGGGGGAGAGAAGTTGACTGTGGATCTTGGCGGCGTTTGGTAACCCAAACGGCACCGAGAGGTCTTCATCTGAGTAGATTGCTTCCGTCGGGGAGGCGAGAAGATTGGCGCAGATCTCGGCGGTATTCGGTAATCCGAATGGTGCCGAGTGAAGTCCGTCGTCGGAGAAGGTGGATCGCATCTTGGTCTTCAAGATGTTGTCGAAGATCTCGGCGCTGTTGGGGAGCCCGAATGGCGCCGAGTAGGTCTTTCCCTTCGACCGGTTCGAATCCGAGTCGAAGGAGGAGTCGTCGACGAAGTTGGCGGCAAAGTCGCCGAGTCTTGAAGGAGATCCCATCACGCTTGTCGGCGAGATTTGTTGAAGAAGTCTCGACGCGCAACCCCTACCTGGCGCGCCAACTGTCGAAACTTGGTTTCGGCAATATAATTTCTGGGGTCGCAATCGAGATCGCCAAACACGATGGGTTAGAAGAAGAAGAAGATTTAGACAGGTTCAGGCCCTCTTGTGAGGTAATACCCTACTCCTGTTTCGGTGGATTCGATCCGCCGAGTGTCTTTATTGATCTCGTGTGTCTAAAGCTCTTGCTTATCAAATCGTATCTCAGATCTAGTGTTGGATATCCCTCAAGGGACGCCCCTTACCCCCCTTATATAGTCTTGGGGGGAGGGTTTACAGACCGGAAACCCTATCTTATTCTAAGTTGGTTTCCTCAATCTTACCAAACCGTGACTATAGGCCGATTGCCTTATCTCTATTGGCAATCGTAACACCCAAGTCAAGTTCGGCTTACAGATATAGCAGGCGCAATCTATCCCTACCTCCAGTCGGATAAGCTTGCCAAGTATATACCCGATTGCCACTATCTCCACAAATGGCTTGCCACGGATCGATCCAAGCTCCTCCCTACAAGTTAGTTTATGGACATGAAGCTGTCTTGCCATGGGAGAGTGTCATCGGCTCAAGAAGAATTGATTTGCAGGATGAGGTGACAGCCGATGACTATAACAATCTCATGGTAGTCGAATCGAAAGAATTGGTTCAATCCAAGATGCGTGCTTTGGAAAAGGTGACAAAGGATAAAGAGAGAATCGCTCGTCATTACAACAACAAGGTTGTGCCAAAATCTTTTTCAGAAGGTGTTAACGCTAGAATTTGGTAAACCCCGGAGTCCCAATCAGCTGGGTTCATATCGGCTCAAAGCTAGTATCGACTTAGAGTTCTGCATCAGCTGATTGGGGTTTTTCTGTTATTTCCAGTAGTCGGATTCTTGTTAGATTTGGTTTGGGAAGATCTTATTCAGAAGACATCGAGTTCAAGAAGGATATGGCTTGTATCTATTAATTAGGAAGAATTTGTTAGCTTTCTATTTTATCTTTAGGAAAGTTTGTCAGTGTCCAATAAGGACTCGGTTTGTTTTCTATTTTATCTTTAGGAAGGTTTGAATCGTAATCTCTTAGGATCTTTGTTAGCCTGCAGGTATAAATATGTAAGCCCGAGGTTCTTGTAATTATGAATCAACGATCAATACAATTCGGCGCATTGCCACCTTTTACCTTTACACCTTGTTCATCATCCGGCTAGACTTGGCACCCGACGCAGGGCTGCATCGGTTAGGTTCGATCTCCAGCAAAGGGGTAAGTCCAAGTGTTGCCTATCTAGTATATAATCTCTATCTTTAGCTCCATTATTGTTTATAGTCACATCGGCTTAGTTAGTACTTTATCGGTTAGGTCCGATATTCTGATCAAGTTGATGTTTCTTTAAACATGATGTTGCTTTAGATAGGTTTGTTATATCCATCACATTAGACAGATCTATCGACTCATTGAGTATTAGATTATCATATACAATGTCGTGCTGAATTGGTTCAGTCCGACCTACTAGATTGTTATTGATAATCTAAGTCTTGTTAAGCCGATAGGTTTATGCTAATGTCTCATTGGAGGGTTAGCTAGTTTGCTTATCATATGTCTCTGTTAATCTAGTCCTAGTATCTCAATTTAGCTCTATCGGTTGTTTTTCGCTTTAGGGTTACTACTGATACCGTCTAAATTGTTACTATATTAGATTAGCTTAGGCATCTACCACCCTGAAAATCAGTCAAGGGCTTGATTGTCTAGATATTGTGTTTCTTTTCATACTTATTACTGCATCAGTTCAGTTTGATATACTAAGTCGTGATTAGAACCATAATCTCTAGCCTTCTTGTTGGTTGCCACCAAGGGTTTCATCGGGGTTTCAGCCGATGAGTTATCTGGATATTGCATCAGCTTGCAAGGATTGTACACAAGTTGGATCTAGCTGATTGCAGCAGAGGCTTCATTTAATATTTGATCATTTGGATTTTATGACATCGGACTCCAGCTGATGTGTGCTTTAATTTTTAAATCAATATCTATTTTATCATGTGATTGGTTCATGAAATGTTATATATCATCATGTTATCATCAGCCGATCTCCTTTATATAGATATTTGTTCAACACACAGCCGATGGATTCAAACCCTAACACCATCGGCTGGCATCGGCATCGGCTGGAATAGCACCATGGGCTTATCAGCCGATAAGCTGGTTTTTGGGTATCGGTCTACTAGTCGATACGCTTTACTTATGCTGCTTTGTATATCTTATCAGTGCCAGGATCAAACTGACTAGCACGCCCACGCTTCATCATTTTTAGGACCTACACAGGAGCTAAGCACATCTCCCAGGCCGGCGTGTTGATTTTTCTCATCAACACATTTTTGGCATGCCTGGTGGGACCGTGTTTGTGAAAACAGATTTTCTATAATCGGCTGTGCTTTGCTGATATGTGATGGCCGATATAAGTTATATCGCCCTTAGTCTTTTCTTCGTATCATAATCGGCTATGGTTCTGCCGATGTATGCTGGCCGATTTTGTGTGATATCATCCTCAGTCAAGCTATAATTTTGTCAATGATCGGCTGACATTGTAAAATTAGGGGGGGCATATATACACACAGTGACTTCAACAGGACTTCAATAGGACTTCAACATTTTGTGGACTTCAAAAAAATTTTAAACGTAGAACAGATTGCAAGAAATCGGCAGGAGTTATATTTTTTTGACCGAAAGAACTAGGGGGTTGGTCCCCTTAGTTAGGAGCAAACTTTAAAATTAAAGGGGAAAGGAGTAAAGGGTTTAAGATAGGCGAAGATGCCTAGACAACAAAGCGAAACTCAAAAGGAAAGGAAACAAATCTAACTGAACGCGTCTGACCAAGCACAGAAAGAGGATTTGTCCTCGTTTTTTAGTCTAAGAATCTGAAGAGTGCATTGGTGTTTGAAGTTTCTTTTCTAGAGCGCTAGGGTCGGGATCACTCTATGAAACACTTTGTCATTCCTCAGCTTCCAAAGTTCCCAGGCTGCCAGAAGTGTTATCTCAGAAATACATGGCGTTGGGGATGCAGAGACCGTCTGGGCTATTCTATCCATTATGATTAGAGAATTATCCCATTGGATTTCTAAGGTAGACTAGCACTGCCCAGCAAAGGGACGCAGGAAGAAGAGGTGTTCGACAGTTTCTTCCTCCCTTGTGTCGCACATGATACAGAGGTTGTCATCTTGAATGTTTATATGTCTTCTTTGAAGCATCGATTTTGTGTTAAGCCTATCCATCAGCAATAGCCATGCAAAAAATTTGATTCTCGACATGCATTTGGATTTCCATAGCAATTGAAAGCTTTTGTGGCTATCTATGGAGATGAAGATGTGGTTGTAGAAGCACTTTGAGGTGTATTTGTTTCCCCAGATCAGGGACCAACTATCAGGAGATTCTTCTTCATACGGTAGATCCTGCAAGAGCTGTTGTAGCGAGTCTAATTCCTGGTAAGCTTGATCAGAAAGGGGTAGATGAAAGATTGTGTTCATGTCCTTTGTCTGCATAATCTCAGCCACCAACACATTTCTTTTCTTGGCAAAGGATGCAAGATGAGGGTAATTGACTGAAATATTCAGATTATTCCAATTGTTTAGCCAGAAGCTCACCAAGTTCCCTCGTCCAATCTTGCAGGTGGCAATCATTCTGAAAAGGTCATTTAGCCGAGAGATGTCTTTCCACCAAAAAGAACCAGTTTCCCTGTAGTGATGTGGGACCTTGGCCAAATAATATTTAGACCAAATAAGGTTGACCCATGGGATGTCTTCCTAATTGTAGAATTTTGAGAGTTGCTTGATGAGGAGAGCATCATTCTGCAATCTCAGGTTGATCACCCCTAGACCACCCTTTAGTTTTGGTCTTGTTACTAGATTCCACGCTGCTAGGTTACCCCTTTTCTTTTCCATGCTGTTGCCCCTCCAAAGGCATTGTTTTCTTGTTCTGTCAATAGCTTCAATGATACCCTTTGGAAATTTTAAGGTGGACATGGCATAAGTTGTTATTGGTGTTATTACCGAATTGATCATCTCCAATCTTCCCGAGTAGGATAACCAAGTCGCACATGTTGATAGCTTCCTTTCAATCTTGTCCATCATGGGTACAAAATCTTCAATCTCTGGTTTTGTTGTCAATATAGGTAAGCCTAGATAGGTGAATGGCAAGGAACCCACATCACAGCCGAAAGTAAGTGCCAGATGGTGTAATTTGTCAGCACTGATGTTGATCGGATACATGCTTGATTTCCTGTAGTTAACCTTCAGGCCAGTTGCCGTTTGAATACTATTTAGGTGGTTTTTGAGAAAGAAGATCTACCGAGCATCTGCTTGAAGAATGATGATAGTATCATCTGCATACTGAATCACAGGGAAGTCCTCGTTTGGTTGCGCAATCGGCAGATGGAGGAAGCCTTCTTGTCTAGCTTTATTGATCAGAACTTGGATCATCTTAGCTGCTAGTACAAAAAGGAGAGGGGAAAGGGGGTCCCCTTGTCTCACGCCTCTCCTACATCTGAAAGTTTTCCTAGGGACACCATTAAGAAGCACCGACAAGGATCCTGAGGAGAGGATCTCCTTAATCCACTCCATCCATCTATCTGGGAAGCCAAGGCTCTGCATCATCAAGAGTATCGCTGAGTGTTCAATTGTATCAAAAGTCTTTTCAAAGTCTAACTTCAAAATAACCACCTCCCTTTGGGAGAAGTGGCATTGATGGATATACTCATATGCCCAGGCCAGGCAGTCTTGAATAAATCTAGACCGAATGAAGCCATATTGATTTTGATGAATCACTGAGCGGATGACCCCTTGTAACCTGTCAGACAATACTTTATTTATTATTTTCAAAGAAGAGTTCAGCAGGGAGATAGGCCTGAAGTCATTAATTGTTTCGGGGTTTTGTTTCTTTGGGATAAGGGTGATGAAAGAGGTGTTGATTAGCTGTAAGCTTGCTTGCCCTTGTTGGAAGGAGTCACAAAGGCAGTAAAAGTCTTCTTTGATAGTCAGCCAATACTTTTAAAGAATAGTCCATTGAAGCCATCCGGTCCAGGGGCCTTATCGCTGGCCATCCTTGTAACAACTGCATCAATTTCTTCATGCGTAATTGGCTGAGCAAGTGAGTCCAGGCCCTCTCTGGGGAGGATAAGGCTTGAGAGGTCAAAGACCATGTTTGGATTGGAGGAGGAGCCCAACCAATCTTTAAAGGAAGACCAAAGCAGTGCAGCTTTCCCCGCATGATCTTGAATCCAGATCCCTTGATCATCCTTAATCTGTGAGATTGTATTTCTTCGATAGGCAATGGTGGCCATGTTGTGAAAGAATTTAGTGCATTCATCCCCAAGCTTCACCCTGTTCACCTTGTATCTGTTCTTCCAATAGATGTTTTTATAGTGTAGCCAGTGCTGAAGCTTTTTCTTCATTATTTTCCTTAGATTGGCTTTGGTGTTAAAAAGACATCTCCTTTCCTATAGGGAATCAAGGAAGGCAATCACAGTGTTGTAATTCTCTATAAAAACTCTGAGGTTGGAAATGTTTTTGATCCAATTTTTTAAACCCGCTCTTAGGGTTTTAAACTTCCTTGCAATATTTTTGGCTATATTTCCGTGAACTGTGGTAGTAGACCAGCAACCGGTTACTATATCTATGAAATCGGGTTGCTCTGCCCAATAATTTTCAAATCGGAAGATGGTTGCTTGGGGATCTTTGTGCCAATTAGGATCTTACATGGGACATGATCTGATGTGGTTTTGGCCAAAGGAATCACTCTGGTATCCGGGAAGTCTGCTATCCAATTCGTGGAAGAGAAGAACCAATCCAATTGTTCTAGGAGTGGACTTGATTGCATATTACTCCACGTGAAGGCCCGACCCTTGAATGGCAGTTCAATTAGGCCAAGGTGCCCAATGGCTTCATTGAAAGTGAAGGTGTCCAGTATGTTCCCTCTCGGCTTATTTCTGTTGGAAAGAGAACGATCGAAGTTGAAATCACCCAAGAAAAGCCAATCATCCAGCTCCTCAATCTCGTGATTTCTAAACAAAGTCATGAATTCTGAACGAAGAGGTTCTTCACAGGCAGGAGTTATATTACAAGGCTTATAGCCCAAGTTCACAGAGTTTGCAAACATCAGCGTAAAAGGGTATATTACAGAAGTTTGGAGTTTACAAAAGTTCAAATCCTAGTCTGTTACAATCGGGTTAGCCAGATAAAAGTTGTTAATAGGCGATATCGCCTTTTGCCGAATCTGATCAACTCCCTCAATGGCTTTGGCATCGGCTGCTTTGATGTCGGAGACGACCCGGGCCTTCCATTATAATGGCTAGATGAGGTGATTCACTTCAAATCATCCAACAAGCATAATGGAACGTCCAACGTCCTGAGAGAGGGATATGTGAGACATTGCTACGCCTTTAGCCTGCCAGTCAACTTCAGCCTAAAATGTGCTCGTCAAACCACACGAAGGCGGCGACCAGATGTGTTACACACTCAGGAGACTTGACAAAATGGCTAAAGATCTACAATGTCTCAAATATCCCTAACTCATACTCATGTGACTCTAGCTCCCAGGATGTGCGCTAGATTCACACTTTCATCACAAGCATGAATATACATAGCGAATACACTTAAATTGAAAAGAACTTAAAGGATTACAACAATTAGATAATTACATAGGCCGATCGACCAAATAAATATATAATCAAAGTACAGCGAACGGCAGTGGCTTAACTACCCATTCCACAAGCACACCGACTAGGGGTTTACCCCATTAAGTCCAATCCTAAAAGGAGTCGATTTACCCGCCTCACTCAAAAGACTAAGTGTAAGACCTACAAACAGAATGGATATAATAGTGGCAAGAGTCAGTATATTAAACAGGTTAATGTACTGGCAAGCACGCAATCAAACCTACATACATGAAGGCTTTAACACAAAGGAAAGCTATTTGAATAGTTCATTTTCAGCGTAAAGCAAGTTTTATCTCGCAATTTGTTTACAAAGGAGTTGACAATTCAACTAACAAAGACAAGTTTTCAGTTTCATCATTAATTTCAGCATGGTTCCATCATAACTAATACCTTGTCATCCTCCATGACAACAAGTCACATTATATCATCACACTCACACAACTCAACACCTTTTGTTGAAAACACATAATCACATTTTTAAAACAATTGAGTCTATACTCATGACACTTCACCAAAGCGCTCATGACTGTGAGCACGGGCTAATCGATTAGTTTTATTAACTCTGCAGAGTTTGTACAGCTTTACCCACATGATATGAACACTCTAGTTTGTTTCGAGTTTGCAAGATTCTACCGCACTCTTCATGTTGAGTGCAATCTAGAGGTCATAACGTGGCCTTTACACTACTTAGTCCCTAGCCTTGTACCAGCATGATATGCATTTCCTCCATCCTAGGTCATACTGGAAATGTGACCTAGAAACGTTAAGTGGCGGGCGCACGCCTTAAACTTAACGTCGTGATGGCAAACACGACAGGAACCCACCCACGTGACACGATATCATTGTATTGGATAGACTGAGTCACCTAAACTACCACATCGGCGGTAAATAGGAAGTTCCTCTGGGTTATCCGAACCCATACACTTCGGCCTACCATAATGCAAGGCTAGATGCTAAGACGATTACTCGGCTAAGGCTATCCCATACTAGTACATGTGGATGTACGATAACTTTAAGTTGGTGACACAAGTTCGGTCCTTACGGACTCGGGCAAACACTCCCCCTATCGGCAATGCAAATACATCAATTGCACGCCACTTGCCGCCCGGGCCAAAATCATATTTTCACACATTTTATTTCGCAAATACACATCATATTTTGCCCATCTCAGCAAGGGCACACTTTAGCAAAAATTCACATTTTAAATATAAATGGAACAAGTATTTGCAAAATAATAGGCAAGGCTAAGCAAGTGGTTGTATAAAGCATTTTAAACCCATTTGAGCACAAAAGATGTACTCTAACCATTTCTAGGGATACAAACAGCAAGGAATTAAATTATCAAGGAAGGAAATGCAGAGAGTAGGTTATATCTACCATTCCCAAGTTTTAAAATACCGATACAATCTAAATTCACATCCAAGTTTGCAAACAAATAATTTCATCCCTCAAAACATGGGATTCAATGTGTTCAAAGCAAGGAGGGGAAAGAACTTGCCTTGATTGAGCAATGTTGGCACCTAATCAATGTTAGTGATATGCCCTAGAGGCAACATGGAGATGTTGGATATCATGGTCAATGCTTATGTATTTATGAATAAAGTGTTATTTAGTTCCATGAAATAGACATCTTGTATTGATCAATAAGTACGTGACTTATTTATGAGACTCTTTATGTATGAATCTATTTCTAAACGATCCCGATCACATGTCATATTATTGGAACAAATATGATTCTATGATCGGCATGTTTATTGATTGATGATCACTCTCATAGATCATGGTATGGAGATACCAAATCAATATACGTAGACATGTGTTAGATAACACATTGTTGGATAGACCCACCATGAGACACTACAGAATTAATGTGCCATTATTTGGTCTCGTAGTAGTGTTGGTACAAAGTCCTTTGACCTGAGATCATCATGGATTTCAACATGTGTAGTAACCTACTTTGGGACTACCAAACGCTATTCCGTAATCGGGTAGTTATAAAAGTAGTCTTTGGGTTTGCTATGAAACATGTAGTGGGATGTGAGTGTTCAAGATGAAATTTGCCCCTCCTTTGGGAGAGACATCTCTAGGCCCTCGAGGTAATGGATTATGGAAGTGCATGGCCATGCCGAGTTGATTGAGGAGTCAATCAACGTGACGGATAATCCAATATGGTTCGAGTGAATGGTTAAGCTATTGAAGGGATGGCACACACATCTTTCCTATAGCTTAGTTGGTATCGTGAGGCAAAGGGATTTGTGTACACATTACGGGTTCGAGCCGATATTATATTCTTGTATGCTATGGTGTCAACATGTGCTGCTAGGCGCCGCCATTGACAAATCGGCTGAGTTGGACTCAAGCCAAAAATGAGTATACCTGAACCTACAGGGTCGCACGCTTAAGGGGATAAGAACAGGCATTCGAGTTGGACTCGAATATGGCTCGATCGGATAGGGATCCGATCGGATAGAGTCCTATGGGCTTACGACGTATGGGCGGCCAACTCTATGAGATTCAGATGGGATCCGATTCAAAATAGAGTCCAGATTGGCCACTAGACCTAGTCGGCAAACTCTATATATAAAGGGGGAGGGGTGGAGAGCTGCGGATGTTAATTGGAACCGAATCAATTTGAACACACGCGGCTTCAGAAGTCGGCGAGATCAATCTCCACGAAAACCCTCCCCACTTCCGAGCCAAACCCTAGCCTTGCATCTTGTGCTAGCACACGGGTGTTAGGCGTTACGTGTCCTGGACATGTGGATACCGGTAGAGGCGCTGCTACGTTGCGGTGCTGTTCGTCGGCTACAAATCGGCTACGGTCAAAGGCGCATCGGAGCGAGGCGGCTGCAGCGGATCGGCAGCGCGAGCGTGGTTCGGCGAATCGACGAGTCGGCTGGGGTTAGATCAGCTCTGGTATTGGGAATCGGGTACGTCGGGTCGGCTACGTCGGATCGGGCGTTTGGGGAATCGGCTTGCCGGCGAATCGGCTGTGATCTCGGGCACCTGTTCGGATCGGATAGCTCCGATTGGCTATTTTCACCGCATACTCCAATCGGTAATGATCTATCAACCCTTACTTGCAAGTGTTCCTGGTTTGCGTGGTAGAAATTTTTTTGTTATTAGCTATCATAGCTTCCGCGTAACCCTTCAGTGGTATCGGAGCTAATCTTGCTTAGTTCGGGTTTTAGATTGGATCTAGAACATGTTTTTCGCACGGGTTGATTAGATCAATCAGTTTTATGGGATCTGTAGAGGAGAGTAGATGGTAATTGCGTTCCTTGATAGTGTATCGGAACGGCGTAATGTGATTACGTCGAAGCAATATCCATAGAACTCGGTTCGAGTTGGGTTCGAGATAGCGTTCCTTGATAGTGTATCGAAACGGTATAATGTGATTATGCCAAAGCTATCTCGTAGTCCGACCTTGTTTGCTGCCTTGCGCCTACACAAACCATCTCCCTTGATAGTGTATCGAGACCGCCGTGTGCGTCCCCCATTATAGGTTGTCTTGATACCGTATCTCTGTGATAGGTAGAAAATATTCTACGCCTAACTTGTTTTTGCAGAGAATGCTTTGAGATGGTATGACCCTATTGTATGTATGAGATGCATGTGATGCATGTAATACTCTTTCATATGTGCAATCCCTGTAATATTCTTTCTTACGTGCAATGCTTGTAATATTCTTTCACGACCTACGAGTCGATGTAATCTTCAATTATAGCTTCTATAGTAGTAGCTTAGTTTGAAGAAATCACATTGGAAGATGATGTCGAAGATGGAGATCCTCGGCCCGACATGGAGATGGAAATCACCATGTGAAGGGGGCCATACTATTAAATTATATGCTATTCTACCGCTTTCATATATGTGATATGTTTGTTTGATAGGATAGTATCCCTCGCAAAATTAAGTGGTAATGATGCCCTTCCAAATGTTGCACCGTCACCGTTATGCTCGTCAATGGTGGGTCCGCCTAAGCGAGTGCCATTCTCTATCATAACACGAGGGGTATATGTCGAACATATACAGCAGAACATTTGGTTTACTTAACAAGGCTATCAAAACAGTTTTGGGCCTTGGGACATAGGTTGGCGCCGGGGCATGAAGATGCCACACCAACAACAAGAGTCACATAGAGATGTGATTAGCAAGGAGTTGCTTACGATGTTATTAATCTTCTAGCCGTGATGCCAAAGCTCACTAGAAATTAATTAACATGTGGATCTTGACCCAATACGTAACCTAGAGGGAAGGTGTAAAATACGTAATGGGAGTCTTATGTTAAATTGTTTAACAATAGACATAGCATAAACATTGTGCTAAACTTTGCTTTTTCGTTGTAGAATAAATGGCAGCTAATACTACACCCACACCTTTAATTTGTGATCTATTCTCGAAAAGGAAAAATTAAATGGAACAAACTTTATGATTGGTATCGCAACTTGAGAATTGTTCTCAAGCAAGAGTGCAAGGAGTACGTTCTTGAAGTACCCTATCCAGATGAGTTGCCTAATAATGCTACTCTGCACGCACGGAGGGCTTATGAGAAGCACACTAGTGATGCCCTAGACATGAGCTTCTCGTACTTGCTACAATGTCCTATGAGCTTCGAAGCAATATGAGAGCAGCGATGCTCATACTATTATTCGGGGACTGCGTGACATGTTTGAGAACCAAGCTAGGGCCAAGAGGTTCAACACCTCAAAGTCGCTGTTTACGTGCGGGCTTGTTGAGGGAGTCCCGTCATCCGCATGTGATAAAAATAATTGGCTACATTGAGAGTCCGGAAAAACTAGGTTTTCCCTTAGCCAAGAGTTGGCTACGATGTGATTCTCCGCCGCTCCCTCCGAGCTTTGAGCCGTTCATATTGAATTATCACATGAACAAGTGTGGATAAGACCTTGGCCAAATTGCATGGGATGTTAAAGACAGTGAGGAGAGTCCAGAAAAACGGTCATCATGTGATGATGATGCGAAGGCTAAGCGCAAACCACCTTTCAAGAAACTTTGCAGCAAGAGGAAACTAACTCCCGATGAGATCGCGAGTGCCTCCAATGCAAAGAAGGGCAAGAAGGGGTCGGCGGCATCAGATGCCGTTTGCTTCTATTGCAAGGAGACAGGCCACTGGAAAAGGAACTGCAAGAAGTACATGGAGGATCTCAAAAAGAAGCAAAGTGCGACTTCGCTTCGGTATTAATGTTATAGACATTAATCTTGCTACTTCACCTACGACTCTTGGGTATTTGATACCGGATCGGTAGCTCATATTTGCAAATCGTTGGAGGGAATGAGAAGAAGTAGAGGCTTGTGAAGGGGCGAGGTGAACTCGCGTCGACATTGGAGCAACCGTTGCTACGCTTTGTTGGCACAGTACCACTTCATTTACCTTCAGGATTAGTTTTGGAATTAAATAATTGTTTTTGTGTTCCAACTCTATGTCAAAGCGTTATTTCCTCTTCATGTTTGCAAGCGAAAGGATATAATTTTATATCAATGAACAATGGTTGTTCAATATATCTCAGAGATATGTTCTATTTTCATGCTCCATAGGTGAATGGATTATACGTTTTGAATCTTGAAGCGTCTCCCATCTATAACATTAATATAGAAAGGCAACTCCTAAATGATAGAAACCCCATGTTTATCCGGCATTGTCGCTTAGGCCATATAAATCGGAAACACATGGAGAAGCTCCATAAGGATGGATCGCTTCACTCTTTTGATTTTGAATCATTTGAGACATGTGAATCTTGTTTACTTGGTAAGATGACAAAGGCACCTTTCACGGGACACGTGAGAGAGCAAATGACTTGTTGGCACTCGTACATACCGATGTATGTGGACCAATGAGCTCAATGGCCGAGGTGGTTATCGTACTTCATTACCTTTACCGATGACTTTAGTAGATATGGTTATATCTACTTAATGAGGCATAAGTCCGAATCCTTTGAAAAGTTCAAAGAATTCCAGAATGAAGTACAAAATCATTTTGGGAAAACAATCAAGTTTCTACGATCGATCGTGGAGGGGAATACTTGAGCCAAGAGTTAGGTAATCATCCGAAAGATTGTGGAATTGTTCCCAAGTTGACTCCGCCAGAACTCCACAATGGAATGGGGTGTCGAACGGAGAAATCGCACCATGTTGGACATGGTGCGGTCCATGATGAGCCAAAGTGATCTTCCGTTATCCTTCGGGGATATGCTCTTGACACACTGCGTTCACACTAAATAGAGTTTCATCTAAGTCGGTTGAAAAGACACCATATGAGATATGGATAGGAGACCCCCTAGTTTGTCTTTCCTCAAAATTTGGGGATGTGAGGCTTATGTAAAATGTTTACGTCCGACAAGCTCACACCCAAATCGACGAGTGCTTCTTTGTGGGATATCCTAAGGAAACTAAGGAATATTACTTTTATAATCGAGAACAAGGCAAAGTGTTTGTCGCCCGACACGGTGTCTTCTTCGAGAAAGAGTTTCTTTCAAGAAGGGTTAGTGGGAGGAGGGTGCATCTTGAAGAAGTTCAAGAAACACCGAAAATGTTTCATGCCACGTAACCACAATAGAAGAAACAAGATGTTGCGCCATCTCGTTGTAGATACACCAGCCCACGGAGGTCGAAAGATCACGTCGTGCACTGCGTGTACGCAGTGCGGAACAACGTGATATATTGTTGTTAGACAACGATGAACCTAAGACCTATGAGGAAGCTATGGTGGGACCCGATTCCAACAAGTGGCTAGGAGCCATGAAATCCGAAATAGAATCCATGTATGACAATCAAGTTTGGAACTTGGTTGATCCACCCGATGGTGTCAAAACCGTTGAGTGCAAATGAGTTTTTAAGAAAAGGCCGACATGGATGGAAATGTTCACATCTATAAGGCGCGATTGGTGGCGAAAGGTTTTAAACAGATTCAAGGTGTTGATTATGATGAAACCTTCTCGCCCGTCACAATGCTTAAGTCTATTCGGATTATTCGAGCGATTGCTGCATATTTTTATTATGAGATATGGCACATGGATGTCAAAGGGCTTTCCTAAATGGAAACCTAAGCGAGGATGTATACATGATACAACCCGAGGGTTTTGTCGATCCACAATCGCTCGGAAACATATGCAAGCTACGAAATCTATTTATGGATTGAAGCAAGCATCTCAAAGTTGGTATATTCGTTTTGATGAAGTCATCAAAGGGTTTGGTTTCATCAAAAATGAAGAGGAGGCCTGTGTTTACAAAAAGGCTAGTGGGAGCGCAATTGTATTTCTAATCTTTTATGTGAATGACATATTACGATTGGAAATGATATCCTTATGCTAGAATCCGTTAAGTCTTCATTGAAAAATAGTTTTTCCATGGACTTAGGGAGGCAGCATACATATTGGCATTCGGATCTATAGAGATAGATCCAATAGGCTAATTGAATTAAGCCAAAGTACATATATTGACAAGGTGTTGAAAAGGTTCAACATGCACGATTCCAAGAAAGGTTTCTTGCCCATGTCACATGGCATTAATCTTAGCAAGAATTAGTGTCCTCGGACACATGATGAGCGGAATAAGATGGGTATGGTTCCATATGCTTCGGCAATTGGATCCATCATGTATGCCATGCTTTGTACATGTCCAGATATCTCGTACGCTTTGAGTGCTATGAGCGAGATACCGTCGATCCAGTGAAGGTCACTGGATCTCGTAAAGAATATCCTTAAGTACTTGAGAAGAACTAAGGATATGTTCCTAGTCTATGGAGGTGAAGAAGAGCTTATTGTAAGTGGTTACACCGATGCTAGCTTCCAAATGGACAAGAATGATTATAGATCGCAATGCGGGTTCGTGTTCTTCCGAACGGACGCGCAGTGAGTGGAAGAGTTCCAAGCGGATACCGTTGCTGATTCTACAACGGAGGCCGAGTATATCGCTGCTTGGAAGCCGCAAAGGAGGCTGTTTGGATCAAGAAATTTGTTTCTAAGATGGGTGTGATGACCAGTGCAACGCTCCAATGTCTCTCTATTGTGATAATAGTGGAGCCATTGCACAAGCCAAGGAGCCGATGTCACATCGAAGTCCAAACACGTACTTCGGTGATATCATCTCATCCGCGAGATTGTGGACAGAGGTGATGTCAAGATATGCAAAGTGCACACGGATCTCAACATTGTCGATCCATTGAGAACCTCTCCCTCACCGAAACATGAGGCGCACACAAGAGCAATGGGTATTAGATACTTACATGACTAACTCTAGTGCAAATGGGAGACTGTTAATGATATGCCCTAGAGGCAACATGGAAATGTTGGATATCATGGTCAATGTTTATGTATTTATTAATAAAGTGTTATTCGGTTCCATGAAATAGACATCTTGTATTAATCAATAAGTACGTGACTTATTTATGAGAATCTTTATGTATGAATCTATTTCTAAACGATCCGTGATCACATGTCATATTATTGGAACAAATATGATTCTAAGATCGGCATGTTTATTGATTGATAATCATGTCTCATAGATCATGATATGGAGATACCAAATCAATATACGTGGACATGTGTTAGAGAACACATTGTTGGATAGACCCACCATGATACACTACGGAATTAATGTGCAATTAGTTGGTCTCGGCTAGTGTTGGTACAAAGTCCTTTGACCCGAGATCATCATGGATTCTAACATGTATAGTAACCTACTTTGGGACTACCAAACGCCATTCCGTAACTAGGTAGTTATAAAAGTAGTCTTTGGGTTTGCTATGAAACATGTAGTGGGATGTGACTGATCAAGATGGAATTTGCCGCTCCTTTGGGAGATATATCTCGGCCCCTCGAGGTAATAGATTATGGAAGTGCATGGCCATGCCGAGTTGATTGAGGAGTCAATCATCGGACGGATAATCCAATACGGTTCGAGTGAATGGTTAAGCTATTGAAGGGATGACACACACATCTTGCCTATAGCTTAGTAGGTATCGTGAGGCAAAGGGATCTGTGTACACATTACAGGTTTAGAGCCGATATTATATTATTGTATGCTATGGTGTCAATATGTGCTGCTAGGCGCCGCTGTTGACAAATCGTCTGAGTTGGACTCGAGACGAAACTGAGTATACATGAACCTACAGGGTCGCACGCTTAAGGGGATAAGAACAGGCATTCGAGTTGGACTCGGATATGGCTCAATTCGGATAAGACTCGATTTAATATAGAGTCCTATGGGCTTACGAAGTATGGGCGGCCAACTCTATGAGATTCAGATGGGATCCGGTTCAAAATAGAATCCAAATTGGTCACTAGACCTAGTCGGCCAACTCTTTATATAAAGCGGGAGGGGTGGAGAGCTGTGGATGTTAATTGGAACCGAACCAATCTGAACACGCGCGGCTTCAGAAGTCGGCGAGATCAATCTCCACGGAAACCCTCCCCACTTTCGAGCCAAACCCTAGCCTTGCATCTTGTGCTAGCACACGGGTGTTACGTGTTCTGTTCCCGGACGTATGGATACCGGTAGAGACGCTGCTACGTTGCGGTGCTGTTCGTGGGCTACGAATCGACTGTGGTCAAAGGCGCATCGGAGCGAGGCGGCTCCGACAGATCGGCAGCGTGAGCGCGGTTCAGCGAATCGGCGAGTCAGCTGAGGTTGGATCGCCTCCGGTATTGGCAAACGGGTACATCGGGTCGGCTACGTCGGATCGGCTGTTTGGGGAATCGGCTATCAGCAAATCGGCTGTGATCAGCGGCACTGTTCCCGATCGGATAGCTCCTGATTGGCTATTTCCACTGCATACTCCAATCAGTAATGATCTATTGATCCTTACTTGCAAGTGTTCCTGGTTTGCGCGGTAGAAATTTTTTCGTTATTAGCTATCGTAGCTTCCTCGTAATCCTTCAATCAACTCCATCATCGACTACGCAGTCATCTAAACAAAATATACGGTATGCAGTCAAAATACCAAAAACAGACAAAAATCCAAAATGCTCTAAAATGCATGATCTTTATAAATTGAGTAGGTACTGATCTAAAATAAATTCAGGGAAAGATTTTTTTAATTTATCTTATTCCAATTAAGAGTTATAATTTTTAGAAGTTTTATCGGGTCTTATAGGCATAGGATCAAGTGTTGTTTTGACAGGGTTCTTATAATTTAGTTTTTTGTTATTTTGACTTCACAGAAGTGAAGGATTATATCTTCTAAGACTAATACATTTGGTTTCATAATTTTTGGAGTTATTATGAATTTCTTAGGCATTTTACAATTTTACGATGGGTTCTAGGCCTATAGTGTTCTATATATACGGCTTTTGTGTTTTAGGTCCAGAACATGTTACTCCTTGCTTTTGTTTACCAGACTAATTATATTTGTTATTAATTTCACTTTAATCCTACAAGTTTGGACATTATATTCTTTTTACTTCATGCTTTGCGACTAGAGGTGTTTTATGTTGTGGTTTTATGTTGTAGTTTTGATATACTAACCTAGAAGCTGCCTTATGAGCCATGGGTATTATGTTTTGGTAACTAGGGATGGATCTTAAAGCCTCACTGGTCCATCACGTTTTATTTCAATTTTCTTAGTGTTAAAATGTATGTATACTTTTATACATGTATATGTACATAGTGCTCGGTTACTATTATAGTGTTTAGCACCCTAGTGGTCATTTTAAAGTTTATTGATATTTTTAATATATAAGTTACCATATTTTATTTTATAACTTGAAAATATGTGTTTTGGTGAATCTACAGAAATTGAGTTTACTCAAAAAGGAATAAGGAGGAATTTTAAATAAATCTTTAAATTTCAGCTTACCTAAATCACATCAGTTTTAATGTAAATAATTTTAAAGGTATTTGGTACAAAGTGACTATAGATTTTTTATTTTTCCTAAATACAGAGGGTAAGTTGGTGGATCTGTAGGACTCTAGTTTTCTCAAGTTGGAGTTGATTTGAATTTTCTAGGGATTTTACAAATTTGAACTTGGTGTATGCATAGCCTGTCTTATTTGAATTTTTGGGACAAATCTTGAGTAATAAGGTCCAGGTTTTATGGTTCTAAAATTAAGTTCACCACTCATGGAATCCACAGAAATTTGTGCCATTCAAAAATGTATTCAAATGAATTTTATATGGATCTTATAAGTGCCTCAAGCTTTCAGCAAAAGTATATGGTTCACTGCTCATTTTCTTTTATTGACAAAATTTACTGTTCAGGGGGTCCACGGTGTAGTGACATGGCTACTTTGCACAAAGGCCCTTGGTGTCCTTAGTAATAGAATCGGAAGTCCCTAGCACGTGTTGGGCTATGTTTTTATTAAGAGTCCTTGACGTTTTTACATTTTACAAATAGGTCCGGGGTCCACACGTCATACAGAGACGTTTTGCAAAACAAACCTTACAAGTTTTAAACTTTTCCTAATTGATTTTCTGGCGCTTAATCACATGGGTGTTGATGAGAAATCTTTTTCACGCGCTGGCCTGGGAGATCTGCTTAACTCCAGTGCAGGTCCGTCCTTGGCTACCTTTAATGAACTAGGCGTGCCAGTTGGTGTGATCTGCTAACCAACAAGAAGTAAACAGATACATGCGTTAAGGTTAAGGTTAGATCCTACCGGATCGGCTCAAGGAACCAACTTACATATAATTGCTATCTCAAAGCACATTTAAACTAAGTGATTGGGATAGATCGGCTATGCCGAGACAGTATAAACCACTTAATCTAAATATACATCAGGATAATAAATATATGTGTTTATAACCTAGCCGATGCTGTAGACCTAACGTGAATCGGCTAGTACTCCAATACATCTTATGAAAAGATATGAATCTAACCTAAATGCGCTAAACTTAAATCAATCGGCTGTCGGCTGATACCAACAGATTGATACTGTTTTGAGGCATTTAACCAGATTGAGATCATATAAGAGGCAACTTTAATATATCTAATAGTAAATAATGCTAAAAGATAACTAAAACAGGTATGGCCGGCTGAAACCCCGACACTGTCTCTAATGACAAACATCTAGCTAAATACATCTTAATAATTCTAAGAGCGACTTAATAGGTCATGACGATGCAGCATTAAGTACAAAAAGAAGTACTACATCTATATGAACCGATGCAAACCCCTCGAGACGGTGGATACAGTATATAAACTAGTTCAACATCTAGATCTATCTCTATCAACTACTATCTCCCGAGAGAAACGAGCCGATGGCAAGATAGATCTAGACATCGCTCCCGATCATATGCCGTATATGAAAAAGTGTGCAGTCTATAACATCAGATATAGAGTATCATGACGATGTAAGCACTAGATTCAACGATACAAACTACAAATGACGAGTGTTTACCTTATTCGGGGGGCGAGATCGATGCAGCCCGATGTGAGATCAAGAACTCGTCTAAAAGAAAAAAGGTTTGACGATGCGCCAAGATTGTTTAGATGTGTGTTATGATTTACAAAGAGCCCCGGGTCTTTTTTATACCCAGGAATAACCATACCCGTGTAAGACACGGTTTCTACCTTATCTACTATTTAAAATACGACAATATCTTGGGATACAACCCCAATGTTGTATCACAAAAGGAATATCTATACAAATCCCTATTTTATAGATACAATTATCGTTACAGGACTCTATCCATAGATGACAATTATCTTAACGAACATTTAGGAAACGAATCTTTCTTTTACCTTCAAGCTTCTTTATCAGAAACGGTTCCATCCTCTTCTCTAAATCAGAATCGGCTATTGGCTGTCCCTGTCCGATTCAGCCTTAGCCGACTGGTCTCCTAGCTAATTTAATCATGGCTAATGCATCCTCTCTTTCTCCGCAGATCACTTTCCCGATCCGATTCCACTTCAATTTCAACCTTGAACTTAGGGATTTGATTACCAAATTTGGTCGTTGACACATGCCCCCCAAGTCCGTGATAAGATAATATCGTGGATTTGCTGCTTTTTCAAACTCCCGCGTGACTTCCGTCCTATTCCGTTTTGGCTATAAAAACTCTTTAAGTATTGCTCGCCTGGAGCCGAAACAAGCCACGCTATCAGTTCTATTCTTCAAGACCTAGCCAAAAAAACTCTCCGTCTCCCTTCGATGATTCTGGTGAACCGAAGTAGAACCCCTCCGGTGATCTCCCAGCGGCAGCGATCCCCTCCACCAATGGCATCCTCAAGCACCCGCGCCGACGCGCCTCAACAGGTCTACCCCGAGGTAAGTCTTGTCGACCATAGCTCACTTCCTTTCATGATTCAATCTTTTCACTTTTTGTGATTCCTTCGTTCCTTCCTCCAACCTGTAGAACCTTTCGCATCAAATCGCCATTCCAGATCTTGTTCATCCCGACCAATATCTGTTAGGGCCGATCGGCAACCCAGATCCAAGTGAATTTATCAATGCCGAAACCGATCGGATCCCCTATAGGTTCTCAACTCCAGATTTAGCATACTGGACCAGTGCCTTCAAATCTTGGCCCAATGGAAAAATCTTGGCCAACATGGTACCTTAGAATGTCAGCTAGGATGCAAACTGAAGGGTTACGCGGAGGCTACGCTAGCCGAAAACAAAAACTTTTCTACTGCGCAAACCAGGAACATTTGCAAGTAAGGGCCGATAGATCGTTACCGATTGGAGTATGCTGCGGAAACAGCCAATCAGGGCTATCCGATCTAGAACAGTGCAGCCGATTCCCGAGCGCCGACAGCCGATTCCTGGGGACAGCCGATTCACCAATCAGCCGATTCGCCGATGTCACAGCCGATCCGAGTCGTCGATCTGCCATAGTCGTCGCCGATCTGCCGCAGTCGCCTCGCTCCGATTGCAGCCGATTCGTAGCCGATCAACAGCGCCATAACGTAGCAGCGCCTCTACCGGTATCCACATGTCCGGGAACAGAACACCGAACACCTGTGTGCTAGCACGCGATGCAAGGCTAGGATTTGGCTCGAAAGTTGGGAGGGTTTCCGTGGAGATTGATCTCGCTGACTTCTAAAGCTGCGTGTGATCAGATTGATTTCGGTGCAATGCAATTCAATTGACGTACAACAGCTCTCCACCCCTCACCCCTTTATATAGAGTTGGCCGACTTGGACTAGTAGCCGATCAGGACTCTATTTTGAATCGGATCTCATCCAAATCTCATAGAGTTGGCCGCCCATACGTCGTAAGACCATAGGACTCTATCCGATCGGATCCCTATCCGATCGAGCCGTATCCGAGTCCAACTCGAATGCCTGTTCTTATCCCCTTAAGCGGCGACCCTATAGGTTCAGGTATACTTGGTTTCGGCTATAGTCTAACTTAGCGGATTGTCGGCTCGAGTCCAACTCAGTCGACTTGTCAATAGCGGTGCCTAGCAGAACATATTGACACCATAGTATACAAGAATATAATATCGGCTCTGAACCTGTAATGTGTACACAGATCCCTTTGCCTCACGATACCAATTAAGCTATATGCAAGATGTGTGCCATCCCTTCAATAGCTTAACCATTCACTCGAACTGTATTGGATTATCTGTCTGTTGATTGACTCCTCAATCAACTTAGCATGGCCATGCATTTCCATAATCCATTACCGCGAGGGGCCCAGAGATATCTCTCCAAAGGAGGGGCAAATTCCATCTTGATCACTCACATCCCACTACATGTTTCATAGCAAACCCGAAAACTACCTTTATAACTACCCAGTTACAGAATAGCGTTTGGTAGTCCAAAGTAGGCTACTATACATGTTGGAATCCATGGTGATCTCAAGTCTAAGGACTTTGTACCAATACTACCTGAGACCAGCTAATGGCATATTAATTCCTGTAGTGTCTCATGGTGGGTCTATCCAACAATGTGTTCTCTAACACATGCGTCCATGTTTATTGATTTGGTGTCTCCATACCCATGATCTATGAGACATGACCATCAATCAATAAACATGCCGATCTTAGAATCATATTAGTTCCAATAATTTGATATATGATCAGGGATCATTTAGAAATAGATTCATACATATGGAGTCTCATAAATAAGTCACGTACTTATTGATCAATACAAGATGTCTATTTCATGGAACTGAATAACACTTTATTCATTTATACATAAACATTGACAATGATATCCAACATCTCCATGTTGCCTCTAGGGCATATCATTAACACAAACCCACTGGATCGAGCTTGGCATAAGCCAATGCCTAGAACTGACAATAGCCGACATGCCTAAAGACGAACCCCTCCTATCGGCTGCAAGTTACTTCTAGTCCGACACCCTCAACGCCTTCTTGTTTAGGCAAGGACCAATGACCCCAACACTCCTGGACGTAGCAATGATCACCGGACTAGACATAACATCCATAGCTGACCCCGATAGCCTCCAAGTAAAATGCCATCACAACTTCAAGACCAAAAGCATAGGGGGCTGGAGCGGCTTCATAGCAATGAACATGAAGGATGGGCCGATCTTCGATAGGGAACACACAGCTTTTCTCCTGATGTGGCTAGAAAAGTTTGTCTTTTGCGGATCAAGCTGGGACTAACCAGCAATTGGTAGCATATAGCCGAAGTTCTAGTGAGCAAGAAGAAAATCCCTCTAGGAAAGTATCTCCTCGGCTATGTGTATCAGATGTTGAGCAACACGTCGGCTAGGCTGGCCTCAAAACAAGCTATCAGCACAGGGGGGTCCTGGTGGCTATTACAGCTCTGGCTCAATCTTCACCTCTACCAGGTCACTGAAAGGCTGCCCCCAGTTGAAGCCGATTTCCCCTTACCCGAGCCACCAGTGGAAGATGATGAAGATAAAACGACTTGGCGGTGCATGTCATATGGGGAGGTAGCTGCCACTTACCCCGGATCCAAGTTAACAGCCGACCAGTTCAAGAATTGGTTCGACAATCTATACAGTGGCTTTCCAAACACCTCGAAGATCTGGTTTGCCTACGAAAACTTCGATAAATTTGAACAACCAGATGATCTTCGGCTACACGAGCTTAATTCTGAAGAATATTTAAAACTGAGGGAAATATATGTAACAGCCATCACTCCCTGTATCCTGCCTGTCGGCATCCATCAAGGACGTAATGTCACCAAAACTTATGAATTCTATCATCCAATGGTAGCTGCAAGGCATTTCGGACTGGGTCAACTGCCAATTGGTCTTTATTATGCCGACAAGATCCAGGCCAGAGGAAAAATTGAAGGCAGTATCATGATGCATCGGCTGTTATGCATCCCTAGTCCTCCCTTGGGCAGCATCAACAAGAATGACTTGGCAGTGACCAGGACAGCTATCTTCAGCCGATGGAGGAATGAATGGAAACAACATCTGTTCCACCAATCGGCTTCGATGTACCTGACAATCGTCGAACCTGACTTGGTCCCTTCGGTTAGTACTTTGTATTTTAATCCTTTTCTTCATCGGCTATCACTTGTGTTCTCAACTGACCGCATCTTATTCCTTTGCAGACAATCGACGACTCCCCTTCGCATACCAGCAACACAGGAGAAGCCATCCTCTACGCTGCGGCGTCTTTCCCAAAGGCTACCGGCTGGCGCCGTCCATCATCGGCCACAACGCACCGAAGCTGGGTACTCTCCTTCACGGCCAAACTCGTGAACCGCTTCAATAGCCGAAGAGGGCAAAACTGTCAGTATCTGCCACCGCTGCTGTCGAACGAAAGAAAAGAGCTTCGAAGAAACCAAAACGAGCTCCAGCCGATGACCTCTCCCCAATCGATCCGAATTTGGACGCCTTCTTGGACGACGAGGTCAGATCCAAAGAAATGGAGAAAGTTGTTCATGAAGCCGTAGCCAACACCAGCTCTTCAGAAAAGTATGCTCAGACATCGTCGGCCGACGAGCAATCGGCTCAGAAAACCCCGAGTCCTCCAAAGCGGGCTGCTCGTCTGACGCCAGTAAGCCGCTCTCCTTGCTCAATCTTTCAATAACTTCGTTCGCATTTTCTCACTGTCCTTGTTGCATCGGCAAAGGAAGAAAGTGGTCACTAGGTCGAGAAAGGCCCCTCCTTCGGTAAGCTCTTAGCCATTGTATTTTCCTTGTTTAACAAACCGATTCCTGAACTAACTCCTTTTCAGCCTCCACGAGTTCCGACACCTGCCCCCCAAATCTCGAGCAAGCACACCCTATCGGCTGCAGGTGTCAAAACTGCTGATGATGAGGTTACATCGGCCCCAGCGGTCCAAGTACTATAACTGTCTTCTTCGCAATCCGCCTTATGATTTCTACCCAAGTTATAGTTGTCCCTTGTTTTGCAGAGCGTGGCCGATCTCCTGGGTTTCGACCTGTCTGAGTTCGTCGATCCATACGAGGATGCTGGCAAGGCCATGGTGCTGCTCGACAAAGATCTAAGGGCTATGTTGGCCGACATCGCTAATCGGCTGGAGAGTTCCCTGGATGCACTGGTGGCCGATTGCGGCTCTGTCTGTAACAGGTTTGAAGAAATCCAAGCCAAGCTCCCAGACGATCTAGCTGACACCATCGCACCAGCAACCTTTCTCAAGGCACATCGGCATCAATATGAAAGGGCCAAGCAACCGATAGCTGACCGCCGAGAAAACAAGTCATTGGCAGCTATGATCAAGGTCAATCAAGAAGAGATCTAGGCAGAGAAGGCCAAGTTTGACAGTCTAAAGACAGAGCCGATTGCCCAACTTGATCGGCTTCTCGCGCGCAGGGATGAACTGGTGGCCGAACTCGTCAAGACCGAAACCAAAATCCAACTCCAAGAAGAACGAGTGGTCGGCCTGCCGAAAGAAATCGAAGATCAACAAGCAAAGATCAAGGTGGCCATGTCCTACTTAACACACTTGACAAAGGCGGTGAAACCAGTGGTCGGCACTGATGCAGCCGACGCCAAAGCGGTCGAAGAGATTGATGAGATTCGCCGCAAGGTGATATTGGCTATCGCTAACTTCCTGAAGCGTTAAGCCGATTGTAATAGCCAACTAGGACATCCTTGTAACTCAAACTCTCTATACATTTTGTAATAGGCTTAAACTTCTTCTGTAATCGGCTGCTTGCCACTTTAATTCTTGTTTAATGTCATTCACATGTATGCTTGAAAGCTTCAAAAATTTTGAAAAATTCGCTCTGCCTTCCTTATATCATATTGTATTGTATATGCCCCCTAATTTTGTTGATGGTGTTCCTAGCATTAACAAAATCATCAAATCAAATATCTTGTCGGTGTCGGCTAGGCTGAACCGATGTAGAAAAATTAGGGGAAACTTGGCATCATACCGTCCTAAAGGAAATGCGTGCGTTACAACGCATCGGCTAACACGAATCGGCACAACCATAGCCGAATCATGAGTTGATCTATACACTTGGGTTATACTTCTTTAAATATTTGCCGTTCAGAGCCCTCCCAAACACTTCTCCATCCAAACCTCCTAGCATATAAGCTCCTTTAGAGATGCATTTGTGGATCTTGAAAGGCCCTTCCCAATTCGGTGACCACTTGCCGAACTTATTATCTCTTGATCCGATCGACAATATCAATTTCCAAACGAGTTCGCCTTCTTCAAATGATTTAGGCACAACCTTCTTGTTATAATGACGGGCTACTCGTTCCTTATCTCTTGTTACCTCTTCCAAGGCCGTCATCCGTGACAACACCAGATCTTCTGCTTCATCGACCATTAGGTTGTAGTAATCATCGGCTGTAAGCTGATCTTGTAACTGAATCCTTCTTGAGCTGATGATGTTTTCCCATGGCAGGATTGCTTCGTATCCATAGACCAGTTTATATGGAGGCACTTAGATTGATTCGTGGGAAGCCATCCGATAGGCCCAAAGTGATTCGGCTAATCGGCTGTGCCATTGCTTAGGATATTCAGCGATTTTCCTCTTTATCAGCTTGGTTAGACTCTTGTTTGAGGCCTCTGCTTGTCCGTTAGCCTCAGCATAATACGGCGAAGAATTGAGCAACTTGATGCCCATGCCGTCGGCAAACTGAACAAAGTCGTCCGATATAAAGATAGATCCCTGATCTGTTGTTATTGTCTGAGGGATGCCGAATCGGTATATAATGTGCTCCTTAACAAACTCGATTGCATCCTTTGAATCAACCATCTTTAAAGAATTGCTTCCACCCACTTTGTGAAATAATCTGTTGCCACCAATATGAATTTATGTCCCTTGCTCGAGGGAGGATTGATCTGGCCGATCATGTCGATTCCCCAACCTCTGAACGGCCAAGGCTTGATAATTGGGTTCATAGCCGATGCTGGTGCCCTTTGTATAGCTCCAAACTTCTGACAATCCTGGCAGTCCTTGTAGTACTTGAAACAATCCTCCAGCATCGTCGGTCAAAAATACCCTACTCTTCGAAGCAACCATTTCATCTTGTGAGCCAATTGATGCATGCCACAGATTCCTTCGTGCACCTTTCCAATAGCTACCTTGGCTTGATTAGCACTGAGGCATTTGAGCAACACTCCATCAATCGCCCGATAGTATAAATCTTCATCGAGCAAGACATATCTCAAAGTCTTGTAGCACAATTTCCTTGAAGCCAACTGGGAGGGGTTTTGCAGATAGTTGTAGACCTCAAATCTCCAGTCGTCGGCTGTCATGGTGGCAATCTCTATCTCAATATCTTTTTTCATCGGCCTGTAGCCTGATGCCCCTTGAGCTAAATCATTGGCTTCTGCATTCTGCTCTCTAGGGATGTGTTTTAATGTTACTAGCCGAAAGCTGTCCATCAATTTCGGCATCGTTGATAATAGACCATCAGCGCATAATTTTTGCACTCGTATTCTCTTGACAACTGGCTGATGACCAACAGTGAATCTCCCATTATTTCGATGGCGTCGGCCTCAACTTCCTTGAGAAGATGTAATCCCTTAAGCACTGCCTCGTATTCGGCTTGATTGTTTGTGGCATGGGGTTGATTGAGAAGGCAAATTCGAAGCTTGCCCCCCTTGGTACTATGATGACCAAGCCAATACTGCATCCATTCGTGCAAACCGAGCCATCGAACGTCAAAGTCCAAAGGCATGATCTCCACCAAGCAGATTGAACCATCTCTGTGTTGTATGATGAAATTGGCTATGGCTTGTCCTTTAACTGCCCTGGGTGCCTGATATCTTAAGTCGAATTCCGTTAAAGCAAAAATCTACTTCCCAACTCATCCTTTGAGTACTGGAGCCGATAGCATATATTTGACTACATCGGCTTTGCACACCACTATGCACTCGTTGGACAATAAATAATGCCTCAACTTTGTACATGAAAAATACAAGCAAAGACATAATTTCTCCATTGGCGAATACCTTGTTTCTGCATCCAATAGCCGTCGGCTAAGATAAAAGATGGCCTTTTCCTTTCCTTCAATCTCCTGAATCAGAACTGAGCCGATGGATTTGTCGTCGGCCGACAAATACAGCCTGAACGGTATCCCTTTCTGTGGAGAAATCAAAACTGGAGGCGAGCTCAAGTAATCCTTGATGTTGCCCAAGGCTTTTTGCTGCTCTACCTCCCATGTGAACGCTTGATGGGCCTTCAGCCGAAGCAATGGTGTGAACGGCTCCATCTTTTCTGAAAGATTTACTATGAATCGCCTGATGAAGTTGATTTTGCCGATCAAAGATTGTAGTTGCTTCTTGTCCTTCGGAGGTTGTATCGTCTTGATGACATTAATGCTCATTGGTGTAACCTCAATCCCTCTCTCATGAACAAGAAACCCTAAAAATTGCCCAGCCGACACGTCGAACGCGCATTTCAGAGGATTCATCTTCAGGCCATATTTCCTTGTCCGCTCCAAAACCTTTCTAAGATCGGCTATATGGTTTTCCATTTCCCTGGATTTGACAACAACATCATCGATGTAAATCTCGACCAGAGAGCCGATCATATCATGGAAAATGTAATTCATGGCCCTTTGATAATTTGCTCTGGCATTCTTCAAGCCAAATGTCATGACGACCCATTCATACAAGCTAATTGCTCCTGGGCATCTGAAAGCAGTCTTGTGGATATCTTCTTCGGCCATAAAGATCTGATTATAACCTGCATTACCATCCATAAAACTTATGATCTTGTGGCTAGAAGCAGCATCTATGAGAAAATCGGCTATGAGCATTGGGTATTCATTTTTAGGGGTAGCTCTGTCAAGATCTCTGAAATCAATACACACCCTAAGTTTACCATTCTTTTTCATTATTGGAACAATATTTGAAACCCACTTCGCATATCGGCAAGGCTGAACAAATCCAGCATCGTATAGCCGAGTGATTTTGGCTTTGATCGCATCATACATATCGGCCTTAAACGTCCTAGGAGCCTGTTTGTACGGCCGATACCCCCGCTTGATAGGCAGCCGATGCACAACAATAGACGGGCTAAGACCAGGCATCTCAAAATACTCCCAAGCAAAACAATCTTTGTATTTTTAATAAATCAATAAGCTGGGATCTAAAATGAGAAGACAAATTTTTGCTAATGTATGTCGGCCTAGGCCTGTCTCCAGAGCCTATATCAATTTCTTCTAGCTCGTCGGCCGACATGAAACCTTGTCCAAGCTTGCCATCGTCATCGTCTACGGTGTCCTTGCCATAGACGCTCGAGCCCTCCACGACGCCCTCAAAGTAATAATTAAGGCTCTTCGTCTCCAATAGGTTGTATGGCAGAATCGGACACCTTTAGAAAATCAGCTTGCCAGACTTTGCTGGACAAACAATCAATACTGTCGATTTCCCAAAGTGGCAAATCGGCGTTAGCAACGCTCACTGACCTGTCGGCTGGCATGATTTCAATCTTGTCGCCTTGCCATTGGATCAGACTTTGATGCATGGTGGAAGGGACGCAACAATTTGCGTGAATCCAGTCCCTCCCAAGCAGTAGGCTGTAAGATCCCTTCCCGTCGATGACAAAGAATGTTGTGGGTACGGTTTTGCTGCCGACAGTCAGCTCGACGTTGAGTACGCCCTTGGCCTCCAATGGGTTGCCACCGAAGTCTTTGAGCACCATGTACGTCTTGATTAGATCTTCGGCTCAATTGCCCAACTTCCAAAAAGTGGCATAGGGCACGAGGTTGACTGATGCCCCTCTATCGACTAGCATCTTTGACATCAGCTTCCCGTTAACGAATCCTTGCACTTACAGTGGATTGAGGTGTCGATTGTCAGTCCCCTCTGGTTTTTCAAAAACGGCTTGTTCCGGGGAGAATGCTAGTTCTGCAAAGGTGTCTTCGACACTATCTGTATCAGCCTCTATGGCACCGAATTCGGCTGGCAATATGAAAACCATGTTGACCAATGCAGTGGCTTTCCCTTTTCCTTTAGCTGCCCTTCTGGCTTGGTCGGCTGCGCTCTCATCGGCTGAGGTGTTCTACTTCCTGGGACGCCACTGTTTCTTGCCCTGCCGACGTTGTTGATGCTGAATCATCTGTTGGACCTCTTCTTCCTACCCTTCTGCATTTTAGTGAAGAGGTCGGAAGGGAACCTTCGTGAGTTAGCGATTGCTCATCTTCGGCTTCTTTTTCGTAGTATTCGTCTTCGTCTTCATCTTCAAAGAAGTCTTGGTGGATCGGCCCAAGCTGATCATGTATCGATTGCCACCTGTGGTCAAGCTGCACGGCCCTGGGGACGAATTGGGCAGGGCTTTGCATCGGCGGGTCCCTATATTCGTCCTCACGATATTCACCGCAGCCGGGCGGTTGTCTATCGTCGGCGACCTCATCCCCGATTCCTAGCAGAATAAAAAACTCGCAACGCCGGTGCGGGTCGCGGTTGTTGTGGTGTCGATAACTCGGAGGCCTATCACCTCAGGTTCTCTAACGTACAGCTTGCCCCGCCGGGCCTCCTCTTCTTGCCAAAATCGCTGCTGGAAGCGGCGTCGGCTATCCATGCGAATCGACCGCCGATCGACCGATCGGCCAGTTAGATGCACCATGTTGACTGGCGCAGCTTGATCTCCAGTCGACGTCTTTTCTGCCTTGGCCCCGTTGAGAGTTTCGGCTAAGCTGTACGTCATTCTGTTCTGCCGATCAGCTCGCTTGGGGCCGGCCTGGACCATGTTGACCGGGAAGGGGTTGCCATCAACTTTCATCGGCCGAGGTGAATCAGCAAACTTTAGCTTTCGGGCCTCGATAGCCAACTGGATTTGCTATCTGAAAACCTTACAGTCATTAGTGCTATGGGAGGTAGAGTTGTGCCACTTACAGTACTTCTTCTTTTTGAGTTCTTCAGCCGATGGGATCGTGTGGTTGGGAGGAAGCTGAATTTGCTTCTCCTTCAGCAATAAATCAAAGATCATATCGGCTTTGGTAATGTCAAAGTCATACTTCTCGTCCCTAGCCATTTTCAGCAGCCATTGGCAGACGATGGCTTTTTATTTTTGGTCCATTTGGCTGCAGCAACTTCTGTGTCATCGTCACTTGTTTCTGAGTCAGTCCCGATGATGACGTGGGCAACCTTCTTGACGGCCTTCCTTGATTCCTGAAATCTTTGCTCGTGGGCCATCACCCTCTGCGCCAGATGGGCCAAGCTGTTGTAGTCTTGAGTCAAAAACTTTTCACGGATTGATGATAGTAGTCCATGAAAAGACAAATCAGCTAACTGGGAATCGGACAGCACCAGGCTATAACAGCGGTTCCTCATCTCTCTGAATCTTTGAATGTAGTCCTGAACCGACTCCTCATACTTCTGCCTAATGCTTGTCAGGTCCGACAGCTTCATCTCATGGTTGCCGGTGTAGAAGTAGTTGTGGAACTATTTCTCAAGATCGGCCCAGCTCTGGACGGAATTTTAAGGTAGTGAAGAAAACCATGTAAAGGCCGATCCCGATAGCAAGAGCGGCAACAAACGAAGCCTCGGGCGTCGCAGCCGATGCCTCCCCGCATTGCACGGGAATCGGGCGACGTGTTCGTATGTAGAAGTATTGTCCCGCCCTAAGAACTTGGAGAAATCGGGACTTTGTATTGGTTGGGTAGTGGCACCCTCTCAAAATGTTCTGGGTATGGGTACCGATACATATTGCCAGAATCTTTTGGTTTGAGGCCGAACTGATCGCGCATGACGTCGGCAATCAAATCAGCCCAGGTCCTGTTATCTTGGGCTTGCTGTATCGGCTCATATTGATCGTATTGTACGGGTGCTTGCCGATACTGAGGTGGCGGTGTCTGCGGCCGGTAATGTTGGTCATGTTGGCCTCCTTGGCACTGATATTGAGCTTGGTCGACGGCGAGACGCAGCCGATTCACCGGCAGTGCTGACTGGTCAGGGAAGAGCCGACGACCGCCGGCATTGTACAGCCCCCTTAAATGAGATTGGCGACTGGTTCTTGCCGCCGATTGAAGTTGAACATGCCGGCTAGTTGTTCCTGGGAAGGAGGTTGTTGCCGGTTCAGAATGACGGGCGGCGGCCTTGAAGCCGATGCAGATGCATTCGGCTGACTGAGGATCCTTCCTGGTGGCCTTGGCTGTACTGGTGGTGGCATCGGCCGATTCTGGGTTGCCAAGACCCTGTAGTAGAGGAACTGGCCATCAGTCAAATAAGTCAGCCCCCGCTGTAGTTGATCGACAATCTTGGAGTCAACCACAGTAGCAATCATGTTGTTGAGGGTGTTGACCAAGATGCCACTCTGATTAACGAGAGCGTGGTGCACAACCGAGTCAATTCGGTCTTGAAAAGTGTGCAGTTCCGAATCGTCTTGTTCTTGCTTTGGCTCCTTCATTTTGTGTTTTCCTTTTGTATCGTCTGAGGCAACTTTAATATATCTAATAGTAAATAATGTTAAAAGATAACTAAAATAGGTCAGGCTGGCTGAAACCCCGACAATGTCTCTAATGACAAACATCTAGCCGAATAGATCTTAATAATTATAATAGCGACTTAATAGGTCATGGCGATGCAGCATTAAGTACAAAAAGAAGTATTAGATCTATATGAACCGATGCAAACCCCTCGAGATGGTGGATACAACATATAAACTAGTTCAACATCGAGATCTATCTCCCGAGAGAAATGAGCCGATGGCAAGATAGATTTAGACATTGCTCCAGATTATATGCCGTATATGATAAATTGCGCAATTTGTAACATCAGATCTAGAGTGTCATGAGGATGTAAGCACTAGATTCAACGATACAAACTACTAATGACGAGTGTTTACCTTATTCGGGGGTCGAGATCGATGCAACCCGAAGTGAGATCGAGAACTCATCTAAAAGAAAAAAGGTTTGGCGATGTGCCGAGATTGTATTGATGTGTGTTGTGATTTACAAAGAGCCCTCGGGTCTTTTTTATACCCAGGAATAACCATATCCTTGTAAGACACAGTTTCTATCTTATCTACTATTTAATATATGACAATATCTTGGGATACAGCTCCAAAGTCGTATCACAAAAGGAATATCTATACAAATCCCTATTTTACAGATACAATTGCCATTACAGGACTCTATCCATAGATGGCAATTATCTTAACGAACATTTAGGAACCGAATCTTCCTTTTACCTTGAAGCTTCTTTATCAGAAACGGTTCCATCCTCTCCTTTGAATCGGAATCGGCTATCGGCTGTCCCTATCCGATTCAGCCTTAGCCGATTGGTCTCCCAGCTGATTTAATCATGGGCGATGCAGCCTGTGTTTCTCCACAAATCACTTTCCCGATCCGATTCCTCTTCAATTTAAACCTTGAACTTAGGGATTTGGTTACCAAATTTGGTCGTTAAAAGTAGGCCCCGCTTGTAGGTGAGGCAGTGGCCGGCGAAGGCAGAGCTCGCCGGCCGGGCGAGGTTCACAGCGATGCCACCGGCGAACGGCGGCTCGGCTGGGGGAGCGACCAAAAGGGAAAAGGTGCGCAAGGACCTTGCGCACACGTCAGAGGTGGTCTCATCGGCGACGATGGCCAGAATCAAGGATGGCGATGGCACAAGCGGCGGCCTGTTCTGGGGTGTCGACGCATAACAAATTTTGGCTCGGATTAGTGAAAGCTAGAGCATGTATGTGAGGGCTTGAGTACTAAGGAGACTCACCGAGTGGCTGGGGAAACTTGGCGAAGCTAGGACAACGGCGGTGGCATGAGGAAATGTCCAGCGGCGGTAGCTTTTTCGGGTCGACGTCGCCAGCTTGTTTGCGTTAAGGGCCTCCAAAACCAAAGTATGGAAGATGTTAAGGGCCACATAGGGCTGGTGTGTTCCCAAGGAATCGGTCTGAGCCTCACCAGAGAGGACGAGGCTTCCCATGGCGGTGGCTTGGCTGGAGTTGAGGAAGAAGAAGTTGATCTCCCTCCTTGGTGCGCTATTGGTTGAAATTTTTTAGGGAAAACAACGAGGGAGTTGAGGCGAAGTTGGTGACGCAGAGACTCGGCCGTGCCTTGGCCCACCTTGGCCGGAACATTGACGACGAGGTGGCGGTGGCGCTCTGGAGCACGTCCACGACAGCGGTGGTGAGGGGCGCATTCATTTCGTTTGGCTGCACGGATTGAGAAGGTGTCAAGAGAGAAAATGTTCGGCATGATGGAAAGGTGGTGGAACACAAGTGAAAGGAGGGCAACCGGGATTCCTCGGTGACAGCGGCCTTTGGTTTCCTCACGGCCGGCGACGGGAATAAGAGCGAGGGAAGTAGCTAGGGTTGTCTCACTTGGTTTTCTTGGCCTAGGTACGAAGAGTGTGGTTGGGCGACGTGGTTAGGATGGTCAAGGCCAAGCTTAGCACCGGACACGTCGCGACCACGCGTCGAGTACGTCGGCGGCTCATTCTCGGCGCTCCTCTCTCGTTTTTCCCGTCCCCGGCCGGCCGTGGCTTCCCTCAAGCGGTGGGGCATTCTCGCACCGAGATGGAGCGAGCTCCAGTGACTGCCAGGTGGGGCCAAGGCATGGCAAGCTAGGCAAAAGAGAGAGGGATGGGTACAAAAGGGAGTATACCTTGAGTTTAGGTTGTTTTTCGAATTTATTTTCCCCTCCTAACTTTGTAGCCCTACAGTTTAACCTGTGGTCATGGTAAATTAATGAAATTTTTACTGGAGGTAGTTAATCATCCCTAGGTTTCATTTTCCTTGGTTTCACTCAAAAATGCTTAGTGATTTGTTCCCAAAAATTAGATGAAGTGAGGGTATGTTGAAATTGGTTTGAATTTTTAGAGGACCAAAATAGAGGAGAAAAATTCTAGAAAAAATATATTTATTCATGGTATTTAACCTAGTATTTGAATATATTATTTCATGTATATTCTTATGTGCACCTAAATACCTTTTTAGGCAAGTTGTTATTTTAGCCGATTAAACTTATTAAATGGCCTAATATTGTTTTGCCTTGTTTAATTTGTTTGGGGCATCAAGACTAAACTTTTAATTTGCACAAAAACTTATGTTGAGTTGAGTATAGCCTCTGGCACCTACACAAATTTTTCCATGATTTTATTTTGCATGGTTTGTCCTAGAAAGTTAGGGTAACTTCCCTAGGTATAATTGCTCTCGCTCTGTGGTTTCGCCTAATATGATCGTATAGGTTTATTTGAATTTTATCCTGGGCTGAAGAAAAGATCTTTGAATTAAAATTTTAAGTTTACATGCTAGCATCTAAAATTTGTTGTAGGCTCGTTTTGGTGAATTTTAATCCCCTATGTTGTTGCTTATGAGTCCTATTATGAAATGAAATTCAAAAACCCAAATACACATAAATAACCTAAGTCGCGGTAGGCTTTATGTTAGTATACATGCTTCCACATGAGCTCGCATTTTTTATCCTAGGCTATATATAAAAAAGGTTTCTAATTTGTTGTAAAATTGGGTCTACCATGCAAAGGCCTAGGTTGGTCTCTCCTAACTAGAAAAGGAAAATTTTTGTTCCCAAATTTTTATTTCACGCAAATAAGTTGAAGTCCTCTTAACCTGAGTTAGAAAATGAAAAAAATTGGTTCATAAAATTGAAAAACTTTACTTTCACCTTGTTTGGACAAAATTTCTTCAACCCTCGAATTTGGGTATGTGACAGTTGATCCAAGGGATCGGCTTCAAGGATTTCGTAAGGTATCCTAAGTTTTTCATTGAAGCCTTCCAACTTGGACTTCTGTTCTGATATGGCCCTGGGGAGATCGGATATCCTCTGTTCTTCATATAAGATATCAACATCAAGTTTGGCAAGCTTAGCCGCCAATTCTTCTCTCTGCTTGCGCAGCCGATCGAGATTGGAGTTGGGTTCAGCCGTCATATCATCCAACTTGGCCTTCTCTGCCATGATTGTCTGTCGATTGGCTTCGATAGTGGTCTTTAGAGCCTTCCTCTCTAGCCGGTCGGCATTCTTTGTCGTGACCTCTGAAACTTGTGCCGATGCAGTTCAAGGTAAGCGACTTGGGAGATGACATCGGCTAAATGATTTGGAATCTGATCTTGAATTTCTTCGAGTCTCCCTCTTATTGCTCCACAATCAGTGACTAAGAAATACAGCGAGCTTTCCAGCTGTTTAGCTATGTCAGATAGTTGGGCCTTCAGATCATCAGTGAGAGAGGCTAAGGACTTGCTTGTGGTCTCTTTATCATCATCCATGAATTCTTTTATGTCAAAAGAAAACATATCGACTAAGGTGTGCAAAGCAAAAGTTAAGATTGTTAAGTGTTGAAAAGGTTTAAACAACCGATGTGGGTCAGAAATAAAAACTTACAGGGATGATGGGAGCTGGTGCTTCTTCTGCCTCGACATGGTGGCTACCCCTAGCCGATTGAGTTCATTCTTTTGATACATGGGGGGCAGCCGATGGAGAACAAGGAGGCTGCAAAAGAAGGAAAAGAGACAAGATTGGTTCAGAATCGGTTCAATGAAATATTGAGAGCAATTTGAATGTAGAATTACAGATGGAGGTGGAGCCGGTCTTTTCTTTGTAGCCAATCTCTTTTTCTACAAGACAAAAGCTTAGTGAGAAGTGGAATGTGAAAATTTAAAATGAGAATATTTCAGAAAAGCACATACCGGCTGAGCTCGATGTTGAGGTTGGCGTCTTGGAGGACTTGGCATTTTTTGAGGGGCTGGGTCATCGGCTGGCGGTTTCTGTGCAGATCTTCTTATTTCACTTGTGGCTGCTGCAGCCTCGTCAACAACCTCATCAATTTCTTCATCCATTACTTCTTGATCAATAGCCTCTTCCATATCTGGGTCCAACGGCAGTAAATCATCGGCTGGGGCTGTGTTCTATTTCTTGGAAGTCTTCTTCTTCACAGCCGATGGATTGGCAGCTGATGGCTTGGCCCTCTTCTTCCTTTGGAGTGGCTCGCGGGTTTGGCCATGTAACAGGGAAGCTACTTTAGGCACATTGAAGCCGATTGATGAAGGGGCGAGGCCTCCACCATTTGGGATCAGTCCTGGAACATGTTGGATGTTAACCCCAATGTTTTTGACATGAGGAGGTGAGGAATCGGTTGTCTGCGAATATAAGAGGATATGGGTAAGTGTTAGAAAATGTTAGCCGACAAATGAAGAATTTGGCAAAGGAAAGAACACTTACTTGAGGGACCGATTCTGGAAGGATGGTGGTGAGGTACATTGAAGCCAGTCGATGAAAAAGGTGTCTTTTCATTTCAATCCACCATCGGTTAAAGGCCAAACTCCTCATCATGGCCAGCTCTAAGTTCTCAATACTGCCGAGGGGAGGGCCTTCAATATTTAGTAGCTTGAGCATCATTAGGCCTAAGGTGATCTCCCCTTTAGTTTGAATTTTGTTGGCAAAGTATAGTCCTATCGGCAGTTGGCCCATTCCCATCTGTCTAGTAGCCACCATTGGATGGTAAAATTCATATGATAGAAAGACATTTCTGCCCTGATGGATGCCGACTGGAGGATGCATGGAGTAATGGTAGTTGTGAAGATTTCCCTTGGATTTTCGAATTTGGCAGAATTGATTTCGTTGAACCTAAAGTCAAGGGGGAGTTCAAAGTCTTCATAGCCTGAATAAGGGAACCAGATTCTTGTGTTCTTTGGGAACCCGTCATATAGGTTCGTAGACCAATCGGCAAGGAGTTCAGCCGATATCTTGGAACCGGGATAAGAAGAGGCGGCTTCTCCAAATGACATACATCGACGCGTAGTGACTTCTTCACCATCTTCATCCATGATCGGCTGCACTCTTGGAAAATCGGTATCTGCCAATTCAGGCCGTCCAACAACTTTTTGGGTATGAAAGATTAACAACAATTGCAAGAACCACCATGGACCCCCAGTGCCTATGGCTGAATCAGTTGCAATCTTAGCCGATGCTACGTTCATCATCTGATACAAGTAGCCTAGCAGATACTCGCCCAAGGGGACTGATTGCTTTTCTGCGAGGGCTTCGGCTATGTGCTGCCAATTTGATGTGGGACCACATCTCGAGCCACAGAATACAAATTTCTCTAGCCACATCATCAGGAAGGCTGTGTGCTCTCTAGGGCTTACTGATCATGTTCCCATGTTTTGGCTTATAAAGCCGTTCCAACCTCCGATGGCCCTAGTCTTGAAGGAGTATTGGCACTTAGTGTTGAATCGGATAGGGTTGACCGATGTGGTGATGTCTAGTCCGGTGAGCATGATTACATCTAGCAAGGTTGGTGTCATCGGTACTTGCTAAAAAAGGAAAGTGTTGAAGGTGTTTGACTGGAAGTAACTGGCAGTCGACAACAAGGGTTCATCCTTAGGCATATTAGCTATAGTGAACGCTTGGCACTGCGCTATCCCTAACTCTTCCCAGTGAGTTTGTTGGCTAGCCGATATCCTATCATACCACTCCAGCCAGGATTTATCAGTAGATGGCCATGATTTGAAGGTGCCGACCCAATGTGTTAAGCTAGGGTTTGCTAATTTATAAGGGATCCTGTTGGTCTCGACATTAATGAAGTCGGTTGGGTCCTCATTGCCGATTTGGCCAAGAAAATACCGGTTGATATGAATGAGACTAGGGATTGTGATTTGACGTGCAAGGTGCTACAATGGAAGGATAAAGGAGAAATCATGAAAAGCAAGAACACAAATCTATGGCGAAGGAAGAAACAGGGTCGATGGGACTTACCTCCGGCAACTCAGCCGATGGCGCGACAGAGGGGGCAGTTGATGAAGACATTGCCGGAGTTGAGGTTGCCGCCACAGGGGAGTCGCCTACGAGTGCGCCGAGAGCTTCGAGGAGGTCGCCAGTGAAGGTTTGGGGGTGTTTTGGCTAAAGTGGTGAGCGTGTAAGTGACGGCATGAATAAGGCGGCGGTTGTTATTTAAGGAGGCGTGGTAACCAACCGGTGGAAAGCCCAAAATTTGCTCTGAGATAAGGTTATGCAAATCATGGACTTGGGGGGCATGTGTTAACGACCAAATTTGGTAAGTCAATTATCAGATTTGGAGCTAAAGCTAAAGCCGATTTGGAGGGAATCGGGATGGTCGGAAGCAGACTGTGCGCCAAGAGCTAACTGAATCGGCTAAGGACTTCGTCGGCTGATGACCGAATCGGCTAAGGTAATCATCAGCCGATACCGAGTCAGACAAGATGAGCCGATGTGGCCGATTCCAATAAGATAATATTGGAATCATCTTCAGATTTGTTTGAAGTGCTTCATGAGGATTGCCATACATGGATAGAGTCCAGGAAAAACAATTGTATCTGTTAGTTAGGTTATTTAAATAGTTTCCTTATAGATAATATTGGTGAGAGTTTGATTTAGGCAATTATCTATAATTTGAATTGTAGTAGAGATAGAAGTCGTGTCCGTCAAGGAGTTATCTTGTATCTGGGTATAAATACAACCCACGACCATGTAAATAACAAACAATCAATTCAATACAACCTTCGGCGCATCGCCACCTTTTTTCTTTTAGTTATTTCGATGAGTTTTTGTTTCTAGTTGGGCTGCATCGAGTTCGATCTCCAGCGAAAGGTAAAGCTTGTTATGGCGGCTTGCGCTCTTGGGATTAGTGTTTCGATCATTATGATACTCTAATCTTGTTTACGTACATTGTCAAGTTATCATATATGCTATATAATTTAGATCGATAATGCGATCTAACCCTAATCGGCTAGTCTCTGTTATTAGACAACAACCGATAAGGTTAGGTATCATCATTGGCTTAGATTATATAGTGTATCCATCATCTCGAAAGGTTTTCATAGATTTGTTTAGATCTTATGCTTCTTCTTATATTTAAAGCTGCATCGGTTGGGTCCAACCTATTAACTAATATTTAGAATCATAATATCTATCCCATCGCATGATCACTATTAGAGATAGTATCAGGGTTTCAGCCGATCTTATCTGTTTTAGCTATCTTGTTTATTTTATGTTTACTTGATATGTTAAAGCTGCCCTTTATGTTAATATCTCATTGTAAGTAAATATGTTAAGATTGTTATCGATTGTTAGGCTATCTGAACATTTGATCAGTTCCTATTTAATATATTTAGTCTATAATGATATCTTAGTATAAAGTGGTATCGGAGTACTAGCTATAAATATATATAATTTGTATACTAAGGTACTTTTGGACATTTAGTATAAATTGATTTATACTGTCTCGGTACGCTACCGATCTATCTCAATCACTTGGTTTAAACGTATTTTGATATTTAGATTATATACTACGAATATGTACAACCGATCGATTAGGTTTAATTTCCCTGGCCGATTCAGTGCACACCGATCGGCTTACAGCAAACGATACGTCATCGGCCATCAGCCGATGGCTATCGTTTGCAGACTAACACTTGCTTTCTTTGTTTCTTGTTGGTTGCAAGATCAAACCAATTGGCATGCCTACGAACCTAAGAAGCTATATTTTGGACCTGCACTAGAGTAAAGCAAATCTCTCAGGCCAGCGCGTGATTTTCCAAGTCAACGCACTCTCGACACGATTTGGGATCAACACCACCCTAGTCAAATCCTAATCCTCCCCTCTTTCGTTGATGTTGTCTGGGGGGTAAAGCAAGTGATTTTCGTGTGACTTTCTTGAGCAACAACCATTTCTGTTTCTCAGTGTTTTCTAAGCAAGTTGGTTTTCATATCTATAAGCTTCGCCATGTTACCACTGATTGCTTTGATAGCTATTTCCATTTGTGGAACAATGGCACTCCCCGCTAGGAACGGGAGAAGGGACTGTGGGAGATCGAGCAGGAAAAGGAGTGGTCTAAAGTTGTCTCAAAGAGATCAAAAAAGATTGCTCGCAAGTTGAACAAGAAAGTTTCTTTTGCCAAAAACTTAATCTCTTCTCCCACGATTATTTCCACCAGGAAAGAGTTCATCTCATTTGGTGCTTTCTCTATTCCCATTGATGGTTCTTCAAGCTTGTTTCTTGGTAATATAGTTTTTGGAAGTTCGGTTGTTCATCTCGGGAGAGAAAAAATTGGGCCTATTCTTCTCTCCTGCTTGAAACAGTCGCCTATTTCTCAGAGCCATATTCGCATTCATGAGGCTCGGCAGAGCGCCAATCCGGTGGGTTCGAAATCTTTGCCTGTATATTCCCCCACCTCCATATCCCTGGTTTTAGGGCTTCATTTCTCATGTCTCAATCCAAGTCATGTCAGCCTCAATTGCCCGGGGAGAACCCGCTGTAGACATTGCAAAAGTTTTGGCCACACCAGCAAACGTTGCTTGTCACGTTCCCGAACAATCCTTCGGCTCGTTTGGTGACCGAAGAACACCTTGGCTGTTGACCAGATCAGACCTCTTGGCGGTGTGACTCGTGTCAAGGCTGGGATGCCCTAGAGTCCAAGAGTTGGTTCTAGAAACCATTGGACGCCGCCGTCGACCTTCGCACCCACCACTCCCACGAACAAGAGTGAAAGCTTCCTGTTATCACCTTTCTTCTGCATCAATCTCATTCTCCGCTTCATCTCGTTCCAAACACCAATCCTTCTTCCAAGCTCGAAGATAATCTTGTGGTTTCTTCAGTGCCAGATGCCAATCTTTCTTGGCAGATTGCCCACATGGCCAACTTCCCGATCAATCCGACACCTTTCCTCATTGGAGACCTCCATGTTGAGCATGGGTGGGAGCGCTCGGTGAGGGGAAGAGTTGCTCTTGGAGGGGAGTCCCCAAGGGAACAGGAGGAATAGGCGATCGTGTCATTGGAACCAATGCCGCAATGTAACATCCTGAAAATCGGAGAACCGAAATCGGAACGTAAAAATCGGAACTTTCAAAAACCTTGGTTGGTTGCTTCTTCTCGGGTTGTTGCTTCTTATTTGCCAGCTCAGTTGCATAAATTTAGTCGTGGTCAATTCCCTTTTCGGTGTATTTGGATGATTCGGAGTTGTCAAAACGGAGGTGCGAAAGCCGCATCGGTTTTAAAAAGGGAAATCGAGAAAGGCGCGGATTTATGAAAACGCGTTTTGGGAAATATAAAACAAATTTTGATTGGGAGTAGATAAATTAAGACACAAAATAAATAATAAAGTTCTCGGAGTCGCACTCGAAACCGGAAAGTTTTGGAAAAATATAGGAGAGGATATTGAAATTGGAAAGAAAAAAAAAGGGATTTTTAAAATAAATAAATATGAAAAATATTATGGAAAAATAAAAGTCAAGAAAAAGTTTAAAATATAATGCTAAAAATTATTTTTGGAATATTAGGATTTATTTTGGAATTTTTAGAAGAAAAGAAAATAGAAAATGGGAAATTAAAATAGAAAATCGGGAAAATTAAAAATTAGCACTGTTCATCGGTCACAACCCGTTCGACGCCGTCCCGGCCCGGCCTCATGCCCCGCCGCGCGCGTCGCCCGTCGACCGCGCCGCACCGCGTGCGCCACGCGCCGCGTGAGCGCGCACGCGCCCGCGCCCGCCCCGGATCGCCCGCGCGCTGCGCCGCCCGCCCGCGCGCGAGCGCGTTGCCGCCACGCGCCCGCCCGTCGTACCGGCCCCGCGCCCGCGCCGCCATCCGTCGCCGCCACACCCGGCCACGTGCGCGACTTCACCACGTGCGCCGCCCGCGCCCGGCCCCGTGCGCGCCCACACTCCGCGCGCCGGCCCCGTGCGCGCCCGCACTCCGCACGCCCGGCCCGCCACCGCGCGCCGCGTGCGCCCGCTGCACCGTCGCCGCGCCGGTCCCCACCCCGTTTCCCTCCGTGCCTCGCCCGGTTGCGCCTATAAAGAGGGGGCAAACCCCATTTCTCCCCACATCGCCGCACCTAGCGTCCCCTCTCTCTCCAGTCCCTTTCCCTCTCCCCGAGCGCCGCCGCCGCAAATCGCCGCGAGCCGCCTAGCGCCCTAGCCGCCGTGCGCCGAGCTCCGCCACCCTCCCCTTGCCGTCGCCATCACCGGTAAGCCGAGCCGCCACCCCTCCTCTTGTGTTTGCGCTAGCCGCCGGCGTAACAGAGAAGGCGAGAGGAGAGGTGTTCGGCCGAACACCTTGGGGGCCGATTAATAGTGTACTGGGAAAAGAAAAAAGAAAAAGAAAAAGAAAAGGAAAAGAAAAAGAAAAAGAAAAATAGGGAAAAATTTGGGAAAAATTTTGAAAAATTTGGAAAATATTTTGGGGATAACTTGAGTAAAATTTTGGGCAAAAATAAATTATTTTCTCGCATATTTTCTCAGTGCAAAGTTTGAAAAATCGTAATCGGACGTTTTCCGGGATTCCGTTTCGCGTCGTTTTTAAATCCGGACTCCGATTAATTCTTTCTCGCCATTTAAATAGGCTTCTCTTTTGTGCTCAAACCCTCAAACCTCGAGCACGAATTATCTTCGCTGATATCTTCAAATTTAATTTCCCAAATTATTACGATCGCCGTCTTTGCGAAAACCCTAGTCATCAACTCGATTCCAAAACACGGATTTTCCTAGCGACCCTTGTTCTAACTCGAGTAGAATTTTTGGCAAAACTTTTGGAGTTGTTTTCATGGCTTTTATGGTTCTTTTCGATCTCTCGGTATTTTATTGAATTCTAATTGAATTCAATTGATCTTTCGCACGTACGGGTAGCACCTGAAGAAACCGGCGTCGACCCCGCTGAAGATACCACCCCTCAAGTGTGCGAGCAAGGCAAGTCATCACACTCTTTGAACATATTGATCCTACTTTGTGAAATGATGTTGATTTCAAATTACAAATTGCATGCCTTACACAAACAATACCTATGCTTGATATACCCTGCTTTGATATTGATCACCATTAGTATTTATTCTTTGTAACCTTCGATGTGATATGACCGGAGGATAACTTCGGTACAAATGCTTAGCCCTGCTTGCACTAGATGCCTGCATACTCATGATTTTGCAAAATGGCTTTGTGCTCGGGCAACTACCTTAGGGAAGGTAGTTGAAATACGGCCTGTGGAGACATGAGCGCCACATGGCCATGAGAATGTTGAACTAGGCTTGGTGAAAATTGAAAATGCTATACAAATATTTTAGACTGGGGCGGCTGGATGATTTGGGCGGATTCCGGAAAAGGCAAGTGCCGACCCTGTCAATTAAGGACCGAGCCATGAGATAGCCGGAAACGAGCCAGTACAACCGTACTTCTCGAATGGGTATAGACCTAGCCGACTAGATAGCCGAGCGGAGCGAGTATCCTTGCATAGATGGTTCTCTATGATGTGGTTACGGGATGAGAATGAGGCTGCGGCCTTTGTTATGAATGGTGGAATTAAACTGATGTTAATTAAACTTATAGATTGAGAAAGCTTCCCTTACCCCGGGTGCGCCAGAACTCCTCTCACTGCTAGAAAAGGACGGCTAGAGTGCATGAGGGCTTAAGTTCATGGAGCGGGTACTGCCAAAGCGAGGTTATCAAAAGGCTTTGCCGTGACCGTCTCATGTGTTGAGGCGTAGGCTCATTTGTTGGGCTGTCGCGGAGTACGGGTAAAGTGTACATCCACTGCAGTGTGAGTGAATCAATCTATTCAAATAGCCGTGCTCGTGGATATCGAGCATCGTGACAAGACTTTCGCTTGGCTATACTTTAAACTTAAAACTGCTGGGATGGGTATGCATGATGATTTCATTCGCTGGTGGATCAACTTCTCGAGAAGCGAGAAGGGGTAGATTCCCCAGAAAATCATGACGAACCAGAGGCGGGAAGCCATCCTTGGAATCACGATGGATGGTAGACAGAACCGTCACCGGATTAATGAACTGTGAAATTAAAACTTGATTGGCTAGTCGATAGGCTTGCGAAAAGAATTGTGAAAACTGGCGTTATGCAAAAGAACCCCAGCCATGTTCTTTGAATAACCCTATCATATGCATCAATTCTGTGTTGGCTTGCTGAGTACGGTTGGTACTCACCCTTGCTATACGCACAAACCTCCAGTGATGGAAAAAAGAGCCGAAGACCCATACGCGTATTACTGGGAGGGTGAAGGAACCGACGGCGCATACTAGATCTTAGCTCCGATCGTTGCTCGTGGCAAATGACAAGCCGCTGCCTCTATTCCGCGCCGTATCTAAATTCTGTTTTTGTGTTGTATTCGGACCATAAGGTCCGTGGGTTGAACATTGCCTTCGGGCCTATTGATGTAATAATGTTGATGTAAGACTATTCGTGCATGTGCACCTGATTATCCAGTACTGCATTCGTGGGTACCAACTACTCGATCCAGAGAAATGATACTATGAACACGAAAGATTCCCGTCTCAAAACGGGGTCCACAGAGGCGGTATCGAGCCATGCGACCGTAGGCTAAGACCAAATGGCGCCCTACCCCAAACTACTTGGCTAAAGGGAAATATCCCTACATAAGATCATTTTTAAAACAATATTTCCGAAAATACAAATATACCTTTTCTACATCTGTATCTCCTTTTACCAAATGATTATAATACCTCTCTCCCTCTAACCCCAAGTTGCCTTCAAAAGCAGATGTCGAACCACGACGGAGCCTGGGAGGTCACCATCCCACGAGACGAGGGGTTTGTGGCACAACTTCAGTCCCTACTGTGGTGTTTGAGGTACCCGGAACCACCCACCTATCACACCAAAAGGCATGGCTCCGAAGTGTATCCAACATGGGAGGAAGCCATATCCATAGAAGCCCGCATGGGAAGTGAAACATCTTTCGCTTCCACACTCGCTACCACCGGGACTCAGCAGAAGCGGCCATTCAAGATGCGGCCCGCGAAGCATTTCTTCGCCTTAATGCGATACATCGTGCCGAACTCACGGTGACAGAGTTCGTGCATCATCCTTATCGCGAAGAGGGCAACCCAGTCTGCACTGTGGAGGCCACCCCCTGCTGCTACAACCCGATGGTCACGCGTCTATCACGTTGGGCGGAGACGGCAGACGACTGTTACGAGGAGGCCTTGCTTGAGATCAACGACCAGCATCACGCCTCAATGATCTCGGTCGAGAGCCACCAAGGCCGTGGGGACCAGATAAACATGCCGCAAACTCACCGCAAGCCAATGGTGCCCAATATGAGCAACTCTCGGACCGCTACATGGCCCGTGGGGAAGCCCCGGTAGAGCTGGAGGAGCGCTCGGAAGAGCAAGCAGCAAGTCGACCACTGGAGGAGCACTCGCGCACTCGCCCGTCTACGCCGGCAGTACTTCCACCGAGCTTGTACCAACACCTCCTGCTCCTGTGCCCGACCACTATTACCTTATGACTCCAACATGCTTGGATACCTTTCAAGCCATGATGGAGCAAGTTTTTATGATTGAGCACAGAGCCTACGCCGTACCTGATAGACCCCGCTGCTGCCACGTCCATGGGACCCACCTCGAGCTCCGTAGCAGCCATCCGAGCCTGGATCGGGAGATGAGATCCCCATCCAGATCCACACCGACACGGAGTCTGAGGCAGAACCTATGGAGGTCAAATGGGAGTCCAGTGACATCGACCCAATGGAGGAGGAAGCTCCCACTCGTCGCCTGACTCACACTGGAGGCCCCCTCACCCGCCAGACCGCTCGCAAGAGTACGCGGCCACCGAGTCGGAAGATTCGGCATGACTCCGAGGCCACCACCTCCGAGCCATGGGGACTCCGGTTTGCTTCAGCGCGGACCACCCACTTCCGCGCCTGGCTCTTGCGGATGGTTGGACGACTAGGCGGGAGGACCTCCCGGCCTTGATCTCGTTCGGACGGCTCGCGCACGAACCACACTGTTCCCCCTTAATTGGTTGATGCGGTTAGACGATGTAGTTGTTGTTGCTATCATGGCATGAAGGACTGTGTATGTACTCCGTGTACCCTCTTATGTAATATGATGGACCTGAACATCGCTTTGCGGTGTCTTAATTCGTGAGCTTATTACTATTTCACCCTGCTTGTTGATTGAAGATCATTTAAAAGAACTTGAAGAAAAATCCCCCTAGGAACCATGACCTAAACTGGTCCGATCTCTTAATTCATCTATCTTCTTCGGATGGCACATCGCCGCAGCAACCAACGAGAACCCGCCGAACCCAACCCCTCCACTCGGCGGAGGTTATGGCCTTGCACCCGCTACTCCAAGCAATTGCTAACAACTGGGAAGTCGAGGAGGATCAAGTCTAGGAGAGTTCATGAGAGGTAAGCCACCAACCTTCTCCGCGCCAAAGAACCCATGGATGCTGAAGCGGCCGAGGGTGATCGAGAAAAAGCTAACTCTCGTCGAGTCCGAGAAGCCGATAGAGTTGTCTTCGCTACTAGCCAGTGGAGGGTCCCGCAAGTGACCGGTGGGACACCTACAAGGAAACGCGAGCTGAAGACGCCGGAGAACCGACATGGGAAGAGTTCACGGCTGCGTTTCATGAGAATTTCGTGCCGGCAGTTATGAGAATGAAGAAAACGAGTTCCGCAGATCGCGTCAAGGAAACACCTCGTACAAGAGTATCCGAACAAGTTTACCCAGCTTGCTCGTTACGCCACAAGTGACCCGACGGACGAGGAAGAGAAGATGGATAAATTCATTGAGGGACTAAATGACGAGTGAGAGGACCAATGATCGGGCAGGACCACACCGGTTCCAAAGCCTCATCAACAAGGTCGTCCGCTTGAACACGACCAAAAGATGGTAGAAAATAACCGCAAAGGAGGCTCGCTATGGCTCGCCCATTTTAGGGAACGCCACAACGCCCCAAGGGAGCCACCCCGTCCGGATGGAAGCCAAACGTTCGGTAGCCGGTCGTTCCCCGCTTCGACCATGTCAACGCCGCTACACCTCGCTTCGTACACCCACACCAACCCTAGCCGCTCCGGGAAGAAAGAATGTGAGCCGCTTCAATTGTGGAGAATTCGGGCACTACTCCAATAGCTGCCCAAAACCACGCAACACCCCGTGCACACCAGCGCCAATGCAACGCCCGTCCGAGGAACCCCCCCCTGCGGCAGACGAGGTGCATTCAGACCCCGCTACCCAACGAGGCCGCCACCGGGTTTCGACGTGGCCGGGTGAATCATGTGCGGGTGAAGAAGCTCGGGAGGACCGAGCGTATTGATGGGTATGTTCTCTATCAACTCTACACCGTTAAAGTTTTATTCGATTCGGAGCCTCGCATTCATTCATATCTTCCCAAGTAAGCAAACAACACCACCTACACCAAGTAGCACTTAAGAGGCCTATGTTGGTACACTCACCTGGGGGAGACATAACCGTACCCCATGCTTGCATCAATGTGCCCATACGGATTAGGGACATGGTGTTTCTCTCTAACCTTATGGTGCTATCACCCTAAACCATTGATGTCATACTCGGAATGGATTGGTTGACCAAGAATAACGGAATTATAGACTGCAGTCGAAGGGAAGTCACGGTATCCACCCCATGGGGATCACCGATGAGCATAACGATGGATCAAAATCCGAAGCTATGCGAACAAGCTGCGGGAGTGTTCACCATGCTACCTCTAGGCGGAATGCCAGTAGTACAAGAATACCCGGACGTGTTTCCCGAGGAATTGCTCGGAATGCCCCCGGATCGCGACATAGAGTTTATCATTGACCTAATGCCTGGCACTGCCCCCATATCCAAGAGGCCTTATCGAATGCCGGCCAACGAGTTAGAGGAACTCAAGAAGCAAATAAGAGAACTACAAGAGAAGGGATTCGTACGCCCCAGTTCTTCTCCCTGGGGAGCCCCAGTACTCTTCGTCAAGAAGAAGGATGGGAGTATGAGGATGTGTGTGGACTACCGATCGTTGAACGAAGTGACTATCAAAAACAAGTACCCACTACCTCGAATCGATGACCTATTCGATCAACTTAAAGGTGCGCAGTGTTCTCAAAAATTGATCTTCGGTCAGGATATCATCAGTTGAAGATTAGGGCTGGAGATATTCCTAAGACGGCGTTCTCTACACGTTACGGCTTATACGAGTTTACAGTGATGTCCTTTGGATTGAACAATGCCCCGGCATATTTTATGAACCTGATGAACAAGGTATTCATGGAGTACCTGGACAAATTCGTAGTGGTATTCATCGACGATATACTTATCTACTCCAAGAACGATGAGGAACACGCGGAGCATCTACTACTGGTACTAGAAAAACTACGAGAGCACCAGTGTATGCAAAGTTCAGCAAATGCGAGTTCGGCTCAAGGAAGTTGCTTTTCTTGGCCACGTGGTTTCAGCCGGAGGAGTAGCAGTAGACCCCGCTAAGGTCGAAGCTGTCATGGAATGGAAGGCACCCAAGTCAGTGACGGAAGTTCGGAGTTTCTTGGGCTTGGCCGGGTATTATCGACGGTTCATCGAAGGGTTTTCCACTGTAGCCCGACCTATGACTCAACTTCTGAAGAAGGAAAAGAAGTTTGAGTGGAACGAGAAGTGTCAAAAAGCCTTCGACCAACTAAAAGTAAAGTTAACCGCCGCCCCAATCTTAACCTTACCTGACAACCGGAAGGATTTCGTGATGTACTGTGATGCATCTCGGCAAGGATTAGGAGGAGTGTTAATGCAGGATGGGAAGGTCGTAGCGTATGCCTCGCGACAGTTACGACCCCACGAGGAGAATTATCCCACACACGACCTGGAATTAGCCGCGGTTGTTCACGCATTGAAGATCTGGAGACACTATCTGATCGGGAACCACTGTGATGTGTATACCGATCACCAGAGCTTAAAATATTTCTTTACTCAGCCTGATCTCAACCTACGACAGAGGCGATGGTTGGAGTTGATCAAGGATTACGATCTAGGAATCCATTACCATCCCGGCAAGGCAAATGTAGTGGCCGATGCGCTGAGCCGCAAGGCCCAATGCAACCACATGGGATTGGGAGGTATGGCCAGCGAGCTCCAACAAGAAATGGCTAGACTTAATCTGCACCTGATTCCTCGCGGAGAAGTGCACTCACTGGAAATCCAACCCCTTCTAAGGACTCAAATAGAAGAAGCCCAAAAAGGGAATGAGGAAACCCAGGAAATCAAGGAACGCATGGCCGCTGGACGCGCTAAGGAGTTTTCAGTAGATGACAAGGGAATCCTGTGGTACAAGAAAAGAATCTGCGTGCCGGAACAAGGTGGTTTGCGAGGATTGATCTTAAAAGAAGCCCACGAATCGGCATATTCGTTACACCCCGGAAGCACGAAAATGTACCAGGATTTGAAAGGAGAATACTGGTGGCCCAATATGAAGAGAGATGTAGCCGAATACGTGGCCGTGTGCGATGTGTGCCAAAGGGTGAAAGCTGAGCATCAACGACCAGCAGGCTTGCTGCAGCCGCTCAAGATTCCTGAATGGAAATGGGACGAGATAGGCATGGATTTCATAGTAGGACTACCCAAAACTACGACTGGTTACGATTCCATTTGGGTAATAGTGGATAGGCTCACCAAGACTGCCAGATTTATTCCCGTAAAAACTAACTACAACAGTGCCAAGCTAGCGGAACTATACATGAGTAGGATTGTATGTCTTCACGGTGTACCAAAGAGGATTATATCGGATCGTGGTACCCAATTCACGTCTCATTTTTGGAGCAAAGTCCATGAGGCACTCGCGAGTCACCTCGCCTTCGCACCGCTTACCACCCACGACGACGGACGGGCGAGAGGACGAATCAAGTGCTAGAAGATATGCTGAGAGCCTGTGCGTTGGATTTCACCAAGGATTGGGAGAAATGTTTGCCGTACGCCGAGTTCTCCTACAACAATAGCTATCAAGCCGCCGAAGATGTCGCCAAACGAAGCTCTATTTGGTCGCCGATGCCGAACCCCATTAATGTGGTCGAAACCGGTGAAAGAACCGTATTCGGGCCTGACATAATCAAAGAGGCCGAGGAAAAAGTTCGCCTGATTCGGGACCGATTACAAACAGCTCAATCACGACAAAAGAGCTCCGCGGACACCCGCCGAAGAGAACTAGAATTTAGAGAAGGTGACTACGTGTATTTAAAGGTCTCACCACTACGGGGAACTCAGAGGTTCAAAGTCAAAGGGAAACTCGCACCAAGATACGTGGGCCCATTCTTGGTAAGCGCTAGGAGAGGAGAAGTGGCTTACCAATTGGAACTGCCCGAGAACCTCTCTGATGTCCACCCAGTATTTCACGTGTCGCAGCTGAAGAAATGTTTGCGGGTACCAGAAGAGCAAGCTCCTTTAGAAACCATCCATGTACACAGTGATCTTACTTACCCGGAACATCCAATCAAGATACTGGACGAGGCAGAGAAGAAGACACGAACCAAGTCATGGCGCATGTACAAAGTACAATGGAGCAATCACACAGAAGAAGAGGCTACCTGGGAGAGTGAAGAATTCCTGAGGACAGAGTACCCACACCTACTCAGCAACCGGTAAGAAATCTCGGGGACGAGATTTATTGTTAGGGTGGTAGGTTTGTAACATCCTGAAAATCGGAGAACCAAAATCGGAACGTAAAAATCGGAACTTTCAAAAACCTTGGTTGGTTGCTTCTTCTCGGGTTGTTGCTTCTTATTTGCCAGCTCAGTTGCATAAATTTAGTCGTGGTCAATTCCCTTTTCGGTGTATTTGGATGATTCGGAGTTGTCAAAACGGAGGTGCGAAAGCCGCATCAGGGTTTTAAAAAGGGAAATCGAGAAAGGCGCGGATTTATGAAAACGCGTTTTGGGAAATATAAAACAAATTTTGATTGGGAGTAGATAAATTAAGACACAAAATAAATAATAAAGTTCTCGGAGTCGCACTCGAAGTCCGGGAAAGTTTTGGAAAAATATAGGAGAGGATATTGAAATTGGAAAGAAAAAAAAGGGATTTTTAAAATAAATAAATATGAAAAATATTATGGAAAAATAAAAGTCAAGAAAAAGTTTAAAATATAATGCTAAAAATTATTTTTGGAATATTAGGATTTATTTTGGAATTTTTAGAAGAAAAGAAAATAGCAAATGGGAAATTAAAATAGAAAATCGGGAAAATTAAAAATTAGCACTGTTCATCGGTCACAACCCGTTCGACGCCGCCCCGCCGGCCTCGCGCCCGCCGCGCCGCCCGCCGTACCGCGCCGCACCCGCGTGCGCGCCACGCGCCGCGTGAGCGCGCACGCACCCGCGCCCGGCCCCGGATCGCCCGCGCGCTGCGCCCGCCCCCGCCGCGCCGAGCGCCGTTGCCGCCACGCGCCCGCCCGTCGTCACGGCCCCGCGCCGCGCTCGCCATCCGTCGCCGCCACAACCCGGCCCCGTGCGCGACTTCACCACGTGCCGCCGCCCCACGCCCGGCCCCGTGCGCGCCCACACTCCGCGCGCGGCCCCGTGCGCGCCCGCACTCCGCGCGCCCGGCCCGCCACCCGCGCGCCGCATGCGCCGCCGCACCGTCGCCGCGCCGGTCCCCACCCCGTTTCCCTCCGTGCCTCGCCGGTTGCGCCTATAAAGAGGGAGGGCAAACCCCATTTCTCCCCACATCGCCGCCCCTAGCGTCCCCTCTCTCTCCGGTCCCTTTCCCTCTCCCGCGCGCCGCCGCCGCAAATCGCCGCGAGCCACCTAGCACCCTAGCCGCCGTGCGCCGAGCTCCGCCACCCTCCCTTGCAGCCGCCATCACCGGTAAGCCGAGCCGCCACCCCCTCCTCTTGTGTTTGCGCCGGCCGCCGGCCGTAACAGAGAAGGCAGAGGGAGAGGTGTTCGGTCGAACACCTTGGGGGCCGATGAATAGTGTCTTGGGAAAAGAAAAAGAAAAAGAAAAAGAAAAGAAAAAGAAAAAGAAAAAGAAAAATAGGGAAAAATTTGGGAAAAATTTTGGAAAATTTGGAAAATATTTTGGGGATAACTTGAGTAAAATTTTGGGCAAAAATAAATTATTTTCTCGCATATTTTCTCAATGCAAAGTTTGAAAAATCGGAATCGGACGTTTTCCGGATTCCGTTTCGCGTCGTTTTTAAATCCGGACTCCGATTAATTCTTTCTCGCCATTTAAATAGGCTTCTCTTTTGTGCTCAAACCCTCAAACCTCGAGCACGAATTTTCTCCGCTGATATCTTCAAATTTAATTTCCCAAATTATTACGATCGCCGTCTTTGCGAAAACCCTAGTCATCAACTCGATTCCAAAACACGGATTTTCCTAGCGACCCTTGTTCTAACTCGAGTAGAATTTTTGGCAAAACTTTTGGAGTTGTTTTCATGGCTTTTATGGTTATTTTCGATCTCTCGGTATTTTATTGAATTCTAATTGAATTCAATTGATCTTTCGCACGTACGGGTAGCACCTGAAGAAACCGGCATCGACCCCGCTGAAGATACCACCCCTCAAGTGTGCGAGCAAGGCAAGTCATCACACTCTTTGAACATATTGATCCTACTTTGTGAAATGATGTTGATTTCAAATTACAAATTGCATGCCTTACACAAACAATACCTATGCTTGATATAACCTGCTTTGATATTGATCACCATTAGTACTTATTCTTTGTAACCTTTGATGTGATATGACCGGAGGATAACTTTGGTACAAATGCTTAGCCCTGCTTGCACTAGATCCCTGCATACTCATGATTTTGCAAAATGGCTTTGTGCTCGGCAACTACCTTAGGGAAGGTAGTTGAAATACGGCCTGTGGAGACATGAGCGCCACATGGCCATGAGAATGTTGAACTAGGCTTGGTGAAAATTGAAAATGCTATACAAATATTTTAGACTGGGGCGGCTGGATGATTTGGGCGGATTCCAGAAAAGGCAAGTGCCGACCCTGGTCAATTAAGGACCGAGCCATGAGATAGCCGGGAAACGAGCCAGTACAACCGTACTTCTCGAATGGGTATAGACCTAGCTGACTAGATAGCCGAGCGGAGGCAGTATCCTTGCATAGATGGTTCTCTATGATGTGGTTACGGGATGAGAATGAGGCTGCGGCCTTTGTTATGAATGGTGGAATTAAACTGATGTTAATTAAACTTAAAGATTGAGAAAGCTTCCCTTACCCCGGGTGCGCCAGAACTCCTCTCACTGCTAGAAAAGGACGGCTAGAGTGCATGAGGGCTTAAGTTCATGGAGCGGGTACTGCCAAAGTGAGGTTATCAAAAGGCTTTGCCGCGACCGTCTCATCCGTTGAGGCGTAGGCTCATTTGTTGGGCCTGTCGCCGAGTACGGGTAAAGTGTACATCCCTGCAGTGTGAGTGAATCAATCTATTCGAATAGCCGTGCTCGCAGACATCGAGCATCGTGACAAGACTTTCGCTTGGCTAGACTTTAAAATTAAAACTGCTGGGATGGGTATGCATGATGATTTCATTCGCTGGTGGATCAACTTCTCGAGAAGCGAGAAGGGGTAGATTCCCCAGAAAATCATGACGAACCGGAGGCGGGAAGCCATCCTTGGAATCACGATGGATGGTAGACAGAACCGTCACCGGATTAATGAACTGTGAAATTAAAACTTGATTGGCTAGTCGATAGGCTTGTGAAAAGAATTGTGAAAACTGGCTTTATGCAAAAGAACACCAGCCATGTTCTTTGAATAACCCTATCATATGCATCAATTCTGTGTTGGCTTGCTGAGTACGGTTGGTACTCACCCTTGCTATACGCACAAACCTCCAGCTGATGGAAATGAAGAGCCGAAAGACCCATACGCGTATTACCAGGAGGGTGAAGGAACTGACGGCGCATACTAGATCTTAGCTCCGGTCGTTGCCTGTGGCAAATGACAAGCCGCTGCCTCTATTCCGCTGCCGTATCTAAATTCTGTTTTTGTGTTGTATTCGGACCATAAGGTCCTGTGGGTTGAACATTGCCTTCGGGCCTATTGATGTAATAATGTTGATGTAAGACTATTCGTGCATGTGCACCTGATTATCCAGTACTGCATTCGTGGGTACCAACTACTCGATCCAGGGAAATGGTACTATGAACACGAAAGATTCCCGTCTCAAAAACGGGGGTCCACACGCAAGAGGACAATCAGCTCTGCCAAGTGCTCAACAATGTGTGCAACTTCCTTGAAGAGGACCACTAGGTCCGCATTGTCGATGCTCACCTCTCCCAGCTGGGCCTCGGTGGTGCAAAGGGATAGGCTGGTGCGTAACTCTCCTTTCCACCTGGGACAAGACACATTATCAGGGTGGTGAATCATGATGAAGGTATTAATACTAGGTCGTGCACCTATACCAGAATAAGGTATTAATCCTGTCTCTGACGCCATCGCCCTCCAGCTCTGGCCCATGGTGGACAGAGCTCTCAGAGAGGCCCGCTTGAACAAGGCTGCTGCTGCTTAGGCAATCAACACTAGCTCACCAGACGGACATCAAGCAAACATCTATCCTTCTCCCAGAGAGGCCAGACGAAGAAGATCCATTCTGGTAAAAAAAGCTTGCCCTACCCTCTAAAGTTTTAGTAAACAACAATCTCATCCCTCTGGTACAGAACAGTGTGAGACTTAGCTCGATGAGAAATGCTAACAAATAGTTTTTTCTGCCCCACAGTTAAGCTCGATGCTAATCCCTCCAAGAAGAGGAAGATCGCTGTGGTACAGAGCACGGGGCAAGAAGGACCGGTCCAACTTTCGTTGCTACAGGGGTGGGGTATCAGTTGCCGGGTGGGTCGATAGGAAGGTCGGCAATCCTCCAAGGGGATTACCTAAGGAGGTAAAAGGGAGTGATCAGGGCGTCTCACCAATGGATCCGATGGTTGACTCGGGAATCAAACAGGAGAGAAGAGAGTTTATATTGGTTCATCCCTCCCGGAGGATAATAGGCCTACGTCTAGTGATCTTTCTTGGGGTAGTGTATGAACAAGGATTATAATTGAGAGAGTTCTTGGGTGTTCTAGAGATTGGATCTAGCTCCGGAGACTAGGGTTTAGAGAAGAGTTCTCATAGCGGGATCCCCCTGCCCGTTCACCCTGCCCTCCCTTTTATAGCTCAAGGGGGCAGTTACAAGAGGACTTGGGGGCCAAGAAAGCTAAGACTAAAGACTAAAAAGCAAGAACAAACAATATCTGAAAAGTACATAGAGATCTCTCTGGGTCTTGCGCCCCATGGGCATCTTGTGCCTTATCCCGCCTTGGGATCCATCCCCCGTAGGTACTATTTGTGCAGCCTTCTCGGGTGACGTCATCTTCTGTTGGGTTGTCCCCTCCTTTCCTCCTTTGCGAGCCTTGCAAGGCAAGCCTTCTTTTCCAAGGAGATCTGAGGTCGGGCCGATTAGTTGAAGTCGAGAATGAACACCGAAGTCGAACCTGGGGGGAGGTCGGGGCTGCCGACCCCAAGAGGAGGTCGGGTTGTCGAACCCGTCCCAAGGACCCTCGGTCCGACTTCAGCTAACCTTGACTTCGCTCTGTGAGCTACCCGGGGTAACACCGCCCAAAGTAGCCCCCCGATCCTAAGGGTGAATGAGACATCCATCCTTAGGGTCCAAGTTCTTCCTGGTCGTCGTCTTCAGCAGGTTCCCAAAGAGTTTCGATTAGGCTTGGGCAAGTGCACCGCCTAGGTGCACCTGCAAGGTGTAGCCCTCAAGCCTAAAGTGAAATGGAACATTCGACCTTAGGGTCTGAATTCTTCCAGGTTGCAGACTCCAGTGAATTCCCGAAGCCTCTGGATCATCCTTCAGCAGGTGCACCGCCTAGGTGCACCTGCCAGGTGTAGCCCCCGAGTCTGGGGTCAGATGGGACATCCGGGCCTAGAGTCAAACTAGATATACTATTTTTTATTCATCTTTGGACTAAATCACCATCCAGAAACCGATGCTGATCGACGAAGTCGACCCGTCATAGCTTGGAGGTAGGCGGCTGCTTCGGCAAGGCCATAGCCCAGAGGCTGATGGCGGTTGGCGAGCTCAACAAGTCCATTGTACGCAGGCCGATGGTGGTTGCCGAGCTTGTCAGGACTACCGCCTGAAGGCTCATGTAATCCCGAAGTCGACTTAGTCGTAACCCGGAGGCCAATGACTTAGTCGGCAAGGCCATAGCCCGGAGGCTCATGGCGGTCAATGAGCTCAACAAGTCCACTACCCGAAGGCCGATAGTAGTTGCTGAGTTCATTGAAACTACGCCCAAAGGCCCGTGGTAGTCCCGAAGTTGACTTAGTCATAACCAAGAGGCTAATGACGAGTCGGAAGGCCATAGCCCGGAGGCTGATGGCGGTCAGCGAGCTCGACAAGCACACCGCCCGAAGGCTGATGGTGGTTGCCGATCTGGTCGGGACTACTGCCCGGCAGCTCATAGAAGTCCTGAAGTTGACTTAGTCATAGCTCGGAAGCTAACGACTGAGTCGACAAAGCCATAGCCCAGAGACTGATGGTGGTCAGTGAGCTCAATCAGCCCACCGCCCAAAGGCTGATGGTGCTTGCCAAGCTCATCGGGACTATTGCCCGGAGGCTCGTGGTAGCCCCAAAGTCGACTTAGTCATAGCCCGGAGGCTAACGACTGAGTCGGCGAAGTCATAGCCTGGAGGCTGATGGCGGTCAGCGAGCTCGACAAGCCCACTGTCCGAAGGCTGATGGTGGTTGTCGAGCTCGTCGGGACTACTACTCGAAGGCTCGTGGTAGTCCTGAAGTCGACTTAGTCATAGCCCGGAGGCTAACGACTGAGTCGGCGAAGCCATAGCTCGGAGGTTGATGGCGGTTAGCGAGCTTGACAAGCCCACTGCCTGAAGGCTGATGGTGGTTGCTGAGCTCATCGGGGCTACTGCCGAGACACTCCTGGTAGTCTCGAAGTCGACTTAGCCATAGCCCGGAGGCCAACGACTGAGTAAGCGAAGCCATACCACGGAGGCTGATGGCAGTCGGCTAGGTTGAAGGAAGATTCTAGGAGGAAAGTCGTCATATGGTTACCTGACTATGGGGTAGGCGTCACGCACGTGGGTCCCTGTTAGTTTTGAATGAGAGAGCCAATCATGTCTCATTATGGTCGTTAAGACCTAGAGTACGCAATGGCTGATCAAGCTTCAGGTCCCCCACTTTTTTCCAACGGATTGCGGATCCGGCTGTCGAGATTCGCCACTCATGTTTAGTGGTGGGCTCAACACTAGTTTCTCCGAAGCACGCGACGGGGATCGAGCGGTTGTTGTTAGTCGCTCCAGGTAACCGACGGCTCTAATCTACCAATGGGATGATGTGGCCGCCAGGGAGACGGATAGGCCGAGGCGCCTCGGACACTCAGCTGCACCGATAATTGCGCTGCGTGCTTTCCGAAGATGGCGCTGCCAGGCCCATCATTGTTCCGTTTAAATCTCCGCCGTTTCACCCTCCTTCTTCATGCCTTCACTTCGCCAAAAAATTCCCAATAATTTTTGCATCCAAGCTCTCACGCCTCCTCCATGGTTCGATGCCGCTTTAGCTCTCAAGGCTGCCACCCCCCATTGCCGATGCATCGTTTGCTACCGTAAGGGTCAACAACTTTTATGGATGAAGACCATGGCACCCAAAAGATAATCGAAGAAGGCGACGAAACTTGGGTGAAGACAAGTCCGAGCGCAGCTCGTCCTTCGTTTCCTCACGTGTCGGGGAACAAATGATAGTGGACCTACAGCTAGCCAATGTCCTTTCCCTCAGGAGCTCGTGATGTGGTGCCCGGCACGGGGGGAGTAGTTCCCAACCCCCGACTCTGATGAGTTGGTCATTTTTGCTACTTTCCTCCCCCGCGGGTTTGGAGTGCGGGCCCATCCCTTTGTTCGGGGCCTGCTCCATTACTATGACAATGCTCTCTGCAACCTAAATCCAAATTCTATTCTCCAAATTTCTATCTTCATTCATCTCTGCGAGGCCTATCTTGGGATAGACCCGCACTTCAACCTCTTCCGTGACTACTTTTGTCTCCGACGGACTGTCGGCAGCGCGGTCGGCGGGGCCGAGATTCAATTATGGGAAAGGATGTCACAACGCTACATCCCCATCGACCTGACAACCTCGAACAATGCTGGCACACCAAGTGGTTCTACATCGGGAACCACAAATCGACGATCTTTCCCGAGATCTATTAGGAGCCAACCTTAGCGACCACCGGGACAGTCACTTGCTCCCTCGGTGACAAGGACCAAGTCGATGATCTCATCACCATGGTGGACCAGCTGAAGGAGCAAGGCCTAACCGGCACCCGAGTGGCGCTCAACTTCGCCCTCCGAGGTGTCCAACCCTACAAGGAGAGGGTGAGGCCGGCGTATAAGTACTCGGGCGGCCAGGATCCTACCCGAGAGGCGACGGTCCCCCTCGAACTCATGCGCCAAAGGCTGTCGGGCTTCTTCCAGAGCTCGACAAACATTAGTGATTGGGGGACCGCTCAGCTACAGCCTCAATAGCCCTCGGCCTGAGGTGAATTTGTCCTCCCCTTTCTTCGTTTGTTCTTCTTGCCTCTTCTTCCTTTGCTCGTAATCTCACCTGCCAGAAGCTGGCATCGCTTGCTCTGCTCAATAGGGGCGAGAAGCGTACGTGTCGCTTGCTCTGCTCCCCGAAGCGACCAAAGGCGAGTTGCTGAGGATCCACATACCTTGGCCAAAGTTAGAGGGGAAGGGGAAGAAGCCCGACCTCCCCAGACAAAAAGCCCGAGGCAAAAAGGGCAGGCATCGGGTAGCCTCAAGATCCTCGGCGTGAAACAAAAGCTCATGATTACCTCCAATGAGGAGGAGTTGGGGGAGGTCAAAGCGCGTCCCGCATCACCATCATCCGATTTGAGCAGGATGCCATGGCCGGAGGATTCTGGGCACCCGAAGAAGGCGTCCAGGCGCGTCGGGGTCTCGTTCTGGGCATCCGCTAAGTAAGTGATTGACTAAGTGATTATCTTGATTTTCTTCCATCTTTGTGTGCTGACAGATTATTTCAAGCAGGGTCGTGGACGACGCGGAGCCCCAAGCCAAGGACCTGGCGAGGGAGGGCAAACTGGACACCCAGGTTGAAAGGGCGGGATCCGACCTGCCCTCAGTTGTTGCTGCCTCGGGAGCCGTAGCCCTGGTGGCTGGACAAGTAGTGCAGCAACCGGTAGTGGAGGCCAAGGGCAGTGGTTAACGCAATGCCCACCGGAGCGGCCGAGACAGCCACCAAGGCGGCCCCGGAAGCCGGGTCCGAGCAGCAATCGAGGAGGAGCGTGCTCTCCCGGAGCTGCCCAAGATCAATTGGGACCTGCTCCCCCTTATTGACTTGGCCACGGCGGAGCCCCGGGACTTTGTCGGTCGCAACAGGGGCTGAGGTCCCGCCCACCTCGGGCATCTATGACCAGACGACCGGGGGCACCGAGGACCAGCTCAGGCCTAGGGGCGAGGAGGCCGACATTACAGGCCAGCGAGGTTTGAGCAACGCGCCCGTGGTCAATGAACCCTCCGACACCGAGGCTGAGGAGATGTCAGAGCTCGAACACGCCCTTCGCCCTGCCCGAGCCTTGTTTCGAGTAAGGGCCAAACTCCTCTTTTCTCCCCTGGCTCCCTCTCTAACACTTTGAAATTCGTAGGACATCGTCCGCTCATCACGGTCTACTGAGAGGGTGCGGAAGTTGGAGGAGAGGCTACCCAAAGCTTCCCGCCGTAAGTCCGCTACCTTCTTGCCTCGATTTCCTCCTAGAGTTGTGAGCTGACTTTTTGTTGTGCAGGAGCCAATGAGGCCATAGCTTACACCGAAAGGCTCAAGGAAGGTCGCCAGGGAAGCCAACTTGATGGCCTCGAAGCTCCAGCTGCAACGGGACGACGTATAGGGGCTTCTCAAGCTCTCGAACACCGCCTACAGGGAGGCTGAGGCAGCCAAGGCTGTGGCGGAGGAGAAGCTGGCAGAGTCCGAAGCGGCCAGGACCACCACGGAGGAGCAACTCGCAGCCTCGAAGGCGGTGAGGATCGAGGCGGAGGGAAAGCAGGAGGAAGCCGAGTCGGTGAGGGATGCTATCGAGAGTACGTGTCAGTATCAAAATTTATCTTTGCACTTCCTCTTTTTTTCTTGTGCTGACGGACTCCCGACCACTCCTTTTGCACATGTCGTCTGTCGGTATTTCGTCGACAGATCGGAGACCTCAAAGCTCGCTTAGAGGTTGCCGAGGTTCGATCGACTCGGTATTAAGAGGGGGCTCGGGCGCTTCTGGATGCTGCCGACAACGAGCTCCCACCAACCTAGGAGACGGAGGCGGCGTTCCTCGCCCAGCTGCAGGATGGGCCGCAACGCCTCCAGGCACTGGTGCGGGACATGGCAAACCTTGCCATGACTCACGCCCTCGGCATCCTACACAAACTCTACCCACGCGTTTTGGTCGAGGAGATCGCCGTGGGCTGGCCCGCCGACGTGGCAGAGGGCGACGTAAAGGGCATCTAGGCGGAGGTCGAGCCAACGGCCGAGAAGATAGTTGGCGATTTGGTCATGTAAAAAACCCTGATGTAATCATAGATTGAATTAGATAGGTCTAGAATCTGCAAACTTTTTTATGTAACAAAGTTTGAGCTCTTGGCTGAATTAGAGAGCAGCTTATTAGACTGCAACGAGGTTTTAAGTTCATCTATTCGCATTGCATCTGACTACCGCACGTTGGGTAGTGATCTTAGCCCATGACGGCAGGGAGGAAACTCTGACCAGACCATGACAAGTTTCAGATCGAGCCTCCGTGTGGTAGTCTTTTTCTTGCAAATAGGTGAACAAAAAGGTCGCTGGCGACCGAGCCCCCAAGTATGTTGGCATTGCACCTAGCTGACTTGCATCCGAACCTGACCCCAAGCCAACCCTGGGAGGGGACACGCCCTTTCTCTGATCGGTGGGCAATTAGGCCGAGCCACTGCATTAGGCTAGGGTGCGCTGACTAGGTACTCGGAAAACCACCGAACCGCCGAGTAACATAGACGCACTCGATAGGCTTTCTTCCGGGGAACCCCGACCACAACAGGTTGGGACCGCTCAACTCAGAGCTGATCATAAGTGCAACGTGGAAGTTATTGGGCATACGAATGTTACCAGATGGTCGGGAAAATCCGCCGAGCCCCCGAGTAGCTTGACAGTACTCAATAGACATCCTACCATGAAACCCCGACCATTGCGGGTCTGGGCCGCATGGCTTAAGGCTGACCGTAAGCATAGCTCGAAAGTTATTGAGTATGCATAGTATGCTCGACGGCTGTCGACGGGTGGGTCAGCAGTCCTCAACGGGGGGTCTCCGAGGAGGAGAAAGAGAGTGTGGTATAGATGCTGTCCTTCAATGGATCGGATGATCGACTCGAGTCCTAGGACGAGCCAAAGAGAAAAGACACAGCGAGTTTTACTGGTTCAGCCCTCCCGAAGGATAATAGGCCTACGTCCAGTGTGTGATGTTCTTTGATGGGGTGGAGTATGAACTGGGATTACAATGGTGTTGGATCAAGAGTCCCCAGAGGGTCTCTCTTCCTTCGAATGTTGCTCTCCCTTTGCCAATGTTCTTCTCTCCTACTTGGCCCCGTCGCCCTGCCCTCCCTTTTATAGATCAAGGAGGCAGCAACAGATGAGCTTGGGGGCCAAGAAAGCTATGTTTAATGAGCTAAAAAGTGGGTACAACCTTGTGATCTATCTAGCCTTGGGATCCTCCTTCTGCGCTGCCAGGTGGTGTCAGACTCTGTCGGGTTGTCTCCTCCCTCTTCCTCCTTGTGCGCCAAGTCTTGTGCCGAGGAAGCTCGATGTCGGGCGACGAGTCGGGGTCGAGAAAGCAGCTGAGGTCGGGCTCGGGGGAAGGTTGAAATGACTGACTCCGCCAAGGGGGGCCAGGTCCTCGACCACGTCCTGAGGACTCTCAACTTGACTTTGGTTTGGGTTTTGATTCTGGTCTTTGGGGTACCCCGGGGTGACACCCCCACAGTAGCCCTTGAGCCTAAGGAGTAATGGAACATCCATCCTTAGGATCAGAGTTCTTCTTCGTTGGAGTCTCTGAAGTATCCTCAAAGCTTCGAGCCAAGGATTTGGCAGGTGCACCGCCCAAGTGCACCTGCCAGGTGTAGCCCCCGAGCCTAAGGGCGAGTGGCACATTTGGCCTTAGGGTCAAGTTCTTCTTCCAGGGTGTTTGTTCCTAGCAGGTGTTTTTGTAGTTCGAGATTTTGCAGGTGCACCTGGCAGGTGTAGCCCCCCGAGCCTAGGGTCGAATGGCACATCCGATCCTAGGGTCAAGTCATCCAGAGTGATTCTTTTGTTCATCCAATGATCTGAACGGTGCTCGAGGTCAAATTGAGATCAACAGGTCTACTGCCCAGAGGCATTAGGTAGCTCCTAGTTCAACCGAGAGGAATACGGCCTAACTGCCAGCCCCCGAGTCGGGAAAACCACTACCCATGAGCAGTGGTGGTAGGCGAGGTGCTCGGATCTGCACGCCCGGAGGCGCTATGCAGTCCCGACCTCGCCCATGGACTAGCTCAGAAGCCCACATTCGAGTCATCGAAGTCACTATCCTGAAGCAGTGAAGATCGTAGTTGAGGTCGAGACTATCGCCCGAGGGCTCGTAGTAGTCCCGACCTTGACCGGGGACTAGCTCGGAAGTCCACTCCGAGTCGAAGAATCCATTTCCCTTAGGAAATGGAGGTTTCAGGCACGGTCGAGACTGCTGCCCGGAGGCTGTCTGTAGTCCCGACCCTAGTCGGGGACTAGCTAGGAAGCCTCCCCGCTCGGGGTGTTGGAGTCACTGCTCTGAAGTAGTGAAGATTGTAGTTGTGGTCGAGACTACCACCCGGGGCTTGTAGTAGTCCGGACCTTGACCTGGGACTAGCTCGGAAGTCCACTTCGAGTCAAAGAATCCATTTTCGTTAGGAAATGGAGGTTTCAGGCGTGGTCGAGACTACTGCTCGGAGGCTGTCTGCAGTCCCGACCCCAATCGGGGGCGAGCTAGGAAGCCTCCCCGCCCGGTGTGTTGAAGTTATAACCCGAAGGCCAGCGACGGTTTAGCAAAATTGTAGGGGAAGTTCTCCTGAACCTCTTCGCCAGATAGTTGCCTGGTCTCGAGGTATTCTCTGCACTCGTGGCCTCGTCTGATGACCTGAACAGAACGCCTGCGATGTTTCGTTAGGGAACCACAAAAATCTGAGTGACACGATGGCTAGTCCTGTTCCCACTTTCCACTTTCCCCGAAGCGTCGGGTGGAGCCAATGGTTGGGGTGAGAAAATATGGGAAGAACTACCGGTGATATCTTCAGAAGTTGTAACGGATACATCAAGGACGCCGTTACACTCTCAGGAAGATGAACGGTCCAGATTTGTCAACCAAGCAACATGGCTTAATAAGGAGACAGAGAGATGAGAACACCTCGGGGGCTCCGCATACGCCATTAAAGACGTTGCGCGTCCTCCGAGATTTGCGTTGTTAGCCTCATCATTGCCCCTTTATAAGCTCTGCCGCCGCCCCCTCTTCTTTACGCTTCCCACTCACCGAGGAACTTCAAATCTCCAAGCGCCCACAATCTTCCTCTGGCTCCATTCCGCTCCAACTCGTAGAATGGCCACCCTTACTGTCATTGCGTAGTCTGCTTTCGCAAGGGTCATCAGCTATTCTTGTTGAAGACCATGGCACCAAAGAAACTGACGAAGAAGGTGACGAAGACTCTGGCGATGAACGGGGATGAGGTCGAGACAAGCTCAGCCTTTGTTCCTTCACGCGCTGGGAGGTCGATGATCGAGGAGCTGGTGCGGCTCGGCTCCTCCCTCACCAAAGCATCTCTGCATGGCGCGCCGCGCAGGGGGAGATGTTCCACTCCTCGGACTCCGGGGAGTTGGTTGTTTTCTCTACCTTCATCTTGCGCAGCTTTGGGGTGCCAGCCCATCCTTTCGTCCGAGGTCTGCTGGAGTACTATGACATAGTACTCTGCAACCTCAACCCAAACACGATTCTGCAGATCTCCATCTTCATCCACCTCTGCGAGGCCTACCTTGGGGTAGACCAGCACTTTGATCTTTTTTGCCACTACTTCTGCCTGCGTCGACCGGGAGCGACGACGTCGTCGGTGGGGCTGGAATTCAGCTCCGGGGAGGGATGTCAGAAAACTACATCCCCATTGGCACGACATCTTCCAATAAAGGGTGGCATGCCGAGTGGTTCTACATCGGGAACCACTAGCCACCCCTTGGCGAGGACATCCAAAAGGAGTGGACCCCCAATGTCAACTGGGCGGCCACCGGTCGCTCCTGTGACCAAGACCACGTTGACGAACTCAACGACTTTGTCGAGGACATGAGGAGGCGGGGCCTGACCGGTGCCCATGTGGTACATGACTTTGCGCTCTCTGACATCCAGCCCTGCAAGAGCAGGGATCACATGGCGTACGAGTGCCCAGGCAGCGCGATGGTCCCCGTCGAACACGTGCATCACGAACTGTCGGGCTTTTTTCCAAAGCTCGGCTAGCTCCAGCGAAGGGGGGCTGGTTCCTTATACCATGGACAATCCTTGCCCTGCAGTAAACTCGACCTTCTCTCTTCTCGTTTTCTTTTGAAAGCTTTTTCTGTGCTCGATGCCTCACCTGCCAGGGGTCGGCACTGGCAGGGTCGGTAGGCGTACGTGTCTCTCGCCTCGATCCCCGGGGCGCACTCGGTCGAATGGCCGAGGGGCAGGAGACCTCCATCAAGGCCGGAGAGGAGGGAGAGGGGGCAGCAACTTAAGCACCAGGAACGGCACGAGGAGACCAACACCGCGGCGTTGGGAGGCGTCAAGCGAAAGTTGGTCATCCACTCCTGCTCCGAGGAGATGTACAGTGACTCGTCCGAATCGGACGTGTCAAAGTCAAGGCCTGCATCACCACCAAGGAAGCGGTTTGGCTTCAGGTTCCAGACCTTCTCCATGTAAGTGTAATCTTCAAACCCAACAAGGCTCCTCTCCTTCCTTTTTATGTTGAGGATTTCTTCTCAATCAGGCCCACCGGAGACGCCGGGCCTCTCACCAAGGTGGCCTCGGGGGCGACCGAGGTCACTACGCTGGGCACGGTGGGGATAGAGGACTGCCCCACTGGTTGGGGGCTCGGGGGCCGCAGCGCTGGCGGGTGATCTGAGGGAGGAGCGCCTGTCGACGGAGCCTGCTGCCGGGGCTGAGGGGGAGGTGGTCAAGAGCGTGGTTGCGCTGGCAGCCAGGACGGCCATCGAGGACAAACGGGCGTCCAAGGCGGCGACCGATGCGCAGCAGGCGGTGACGGCGATTGCCGAGGCCGAGGTCGCTTGCTGGACGGTGCTGGCTGCCACCGGCATGACCGAGCTAGCCGCCAGGGCTGCCGCAGAGGCCATGGCTGGCCAGTTGGCGAAAGGAGGAGAGGGATCGTCCAGCATCAGCTAGGGCTGGCTCGACAACCTCATTGATGATGAAGTCGTGATCAAGCCGCATGCCAAAGGTCCCACGGTTCCATTAGCGGTCATCGTCGAGGAACTCCCCAACGCTGGGGTCGAAGAGCCCGGTGTTGGCGAGTTTGCCTGCACAGGAACCCTCGCAGATGCGCCGAGGCTGGGGAAGGCTCCGGGATACAAGCCAGGCGCTTGCCCGAGTTCGAGTACCACCTCACATGCCTCCTGGAGATATTCCTGGTAAGACTCGGATCCCTTCCCTGTTTCCTGAATTCCTGTTGACAATTCGCCATCCAAGGGGAGCCCTCAACCGTTCGCGCCATCGTCGACCGAGCGGCAGCTGAAGGAGAGGCTAGCAGAGGCTTGTTGCCATAAGTTCACTTATCTTGCCCTTCTTCTCCCTTCTCAAACCCTAGACTATAAACATTCTTTTTGGCGCCAGGGACACCCTCGAGCAGGCCGAAGTCCTTCGAGCCAAGCGAGATAGTGCTCGAAAGTCCCTTGGGCTTTCGGACAACGCCTGAAGGGCCGTCGAGGAAGCCTGGGGTCTGCTGGAGACGCAACTCGGGAAGGCTTGGGCCGAGGTGTAAAGGCTGACTTGGGCCAAGGCCGAGGCCGAGAAGGCCAAGGCCGAGGCGAAGGCCGCCAAGGCTAGGCAGAGGTTGCCACGACCGAGGCGGAGGCGGCAAGGGCCAATATGGGGGAGGAGCTTTCTGCCACAAAAAGTTCGATGGCCCAGCTGGCAATGGAGCTGAAGGAGACCAAAACTTCCGCGGTCGATAAGGGCCATACCCAACATCCTCTTCCATCCTCATGGTTATCCTTGCTCACCTTGATTTTTACCTTTCGACCCCGTCTAGTGCAGAGCGCGCGTTGATCTTTGGCCGGTAGATTGGGCTCATCAAGGAGCTCCTGGAAGTGGCCGAAGCCCAGCTAGCCGAGGTTCAAGAAGAGGCTCTCGCCATTCTGAACAAGGTTGACCACAAGCTTCCGTCGGCCCAAGAGACTCAACCGAGTTTCTCAAGCGCCTGCGGGATGGCCCCTATCGCCTTGACATCTTTGCAAAAGATGTTGCAAAGGCTAGCACGGGGGTGGCCCTCGGCATCCCCCGTCGTCGCTACCCATAGGTGAGGGTCGCCGACCTCGGCCAAGGATGGCCGGAAGACGTGCAAACCAGCGATATCGACAACATCATTGCCAAGGTCGAGGAGAACACATAAAAGATCATTGACCTTCTTGAATTTGGAGAATCCTTCGCTGTAATAGTCCCTATTTAGGAAGAACACATTATCTTGTGTTAATATCAGGGTTCCCAACCCTCTCTTTTGCATTGTCGTGCCGAGGAAAGTTTTACCAAGACATGCGTAGAGATAGCTTTGCCTATTCGTGTTATTCCTGACAACTTGGCTATAGATGACTGTCTTTGCCTGCAGCATCCGGGAGAATTCTCTAACCAGAAGTCGAAAGGCTTCAGACTGATCTTTTGTGTAGTTGTCATTCATTTGACGGAATAGGTGAAATAAAAGGTCTCGAAAGACCAAGTTCCCCAAGTAATTTGACCATATGTCAAGCCAACGCGTGTTGAGTTCTGACACAAGTCCAACTCCGGGAGGGAAAATCCTTCTCAAACCGAAGGGCATGGGATCGAGTGATAGCACCGGGCGAGGACGTATCGATCCAATACTCAGGGAACTAAACGAACCGGCAAGTAGTCACAGACTCAGTTGACATCCTTCCGTCCTGGGAACCCGGACCACGTGCGATCGGGGCCATGAATCTCAGAGCTGATCATGAGTACTTGCGTGGAAGTTATCGAGTCATTTGGCTGTTACTTGCCGGCTGGGGAACTTCGCCGAGCCCCCGAGCGGCAAAAGCCAGCTTGACAAACATCCTACCGGGGAACACCAACCAAACTGGGTCGAGGCCACGAAGCTCGGGGCTGACCATAAGTTCGTGTGGAAGTTGTCAAGTGCGCGTTTTTCCGCTCGTGATGGGGCGAAAGAGAAAGAAAATGCAGAGACATGCAGTGAAAGAAATGCCTTTGAAAACAAAGTAGAAAGAAGAAATACTTATCTATTCAAAGATTCGACGAAGTGGAAGATTGTCATCACATCGCCCAAGATGAAGAACAGCGACCCTACCTGGCGCGCCAACTGTCGACGGGTGGGTTGGCAGTCCTCAAGGGGGGTCCCCGAGGAGGAGAAAGAGAGTATGGTAGAGATGCTGTATCGGATGGTCCACTCGAGTCCTAGTACGAGCCAAAGAGAAAAGACACAGCGAGTTAAATTGTGTAACACCCTGAGGTGTTTTCCCCTAAAATAATCCAAAAGAAAAATCGCTAAAGAAAATCGTTGGAATTACCTAGAGAGAAAAAAATAATTTTTAAAGCTAAATTCTAAATGGAAATGGCATGGTAGGATTTTTCTTAAATTCTACATGTCAAAATACGCTAACAGGATTTTTAGTGGAATTTTTAGAGCACTAGAAATATTTTTTAAGCAATTAAATCAAAATCGGAATAAATAAATCCCGGAAAATCCTTTCTCTCTCCTCCCATTCTTTTTCCCGCCCAAAATCGGCCGTGGGCCGCCAGCCCGAGCCGATGGCCCAGTTCCTCCCGCCGCGCCCCTCTCTCCCCTCCCTCATGGGCCGGCCGACGGCCCGTTTCAACCCCACGCGCGTCTCTTTTCTCCTCTCCCGCAGCCGGCCGAAGGCCATGGCCCGTTAGTTCCTCGTGCCCGCAAATAAGTCCATTTTGCCTCCCCTCCTTACCTGAGACCCTGACAGGTGGGGCCCACCTGTCAGGCCCATCTTCAACCTCCGCCCCACCCGGCGCCATCTCCAGCCGCACTGCCCGCGCGGATCTCGTGCGCCCGCCTTCCCCTCGCCTCGGCGCGTCGCCGCCTTAACTCCCCGCCTCTCCCGCCGGCCTTAAAACCCCCCGGCCGCCGCTCCTGGACACCCTAATGGCCGGAGTTAATCGCCGGCCATTACTTCCCCAATTCTCTCTCCCCATTCACTCCGGCGAGCAATTACTCCCTCCCCCGGCCGAAACTGACCTCCCCGCGACCTATTTAAGCACCCTTTCACCTTCCTCGAGCTCCCGACACTCTCATTCGAGCTCGTCTCTCTCTCATTCGCTCTCGCTCCGTGCGCCCATGCCTCGGAGCTCGCCACCAGCCTTCGGCCATGATTTCCCGCCGCTCCAAGCCGTTCCGGCCTTTGCCACTGCCTCCATCTCCGTCGCCGGCGTCCGTCCTCCCTCGGCCGCCCTTCCTCGCGAGCTCCCACAGTCTCCCTCGCCATCGTCTTTCCCAACTTCGATGATTCCCGCGGTGAGCCGCCTCTCCCCCTTCGCTCTCGGCCGCTCGTGCCGCCTCTCTCGGGTGCGCGCGGCTCCGCCCGCACATGAGCCGCGGCACTCCGTCGCCCCGCGCCGCCGCCCGAATGGCGTCGGCCGGCCTCCGGCCACATGCCGCTGTCTCCGGTCGACCGTGCTGCCGTGCCCCTTTATTATCGGCCGTCTGATAGGCTCTGGCCGATGGGCACCGTGCGATCCCCGCTCGCCCGCGAGGCACGCGACGTGGCCTCCACCTCAGCGCCACTTGGTGCACCGCTCCCGTCCGGCCCATGGACCTGGTCCACCGTGGACCTGGTCCACCGTGGAACCGGCGCTCCTACGGACCGCTGACGTCAGCCCTAGCCGATGATGTCACCACCTGGGATTTATTGCGCAATAAATTAATTAAAGACTTTTCTGTTTTAGTAAAAAACTAGAAAACTTCTAAAAATCATATCTTTTCAATCCGAGCTCCGTTTTAGCTCATTCAAATTTCATTAAATTCATTAAAATGCCAAGAATCCATTAAAAAAAGTGTTGTTCTTTGTTTCAGTACCTTTTTAGCCTGTTTTATTAAATTGCTTGTTTGTCGTGTAGATCCCGGTAGTTCCGCCCACTTGGTTTATTTTGACGATGTTGCTGAAGTCCCCCAAGTCGAAGAGCAAGGGAAGTCATGCTTTATTATTGATCATATATCTCCCATTTTTGCTAAAACACCTGTTTTCCTCTATTAAATTGCATGTATTTTATAATATCATTTCATGGGAAATAGTACACCGTATATTTAGGTTATGCCTTAGGTTTGACACCCAGAACCCTTTGATTAAACTTGGGAAAATAATATGATTAGATTCAGGACTAGGTTATGCTTAGCCTGGCTTAGATTCACTAGCTCACTAAATGGGTCATTCTGACTTAATATGCATGGGACCATATCCCGGGATATTGTCGTATTTTAAATAGTAGATTAGATAGAGACCATGATTCGTATGGGTAATGCTTGGGTATAAATAGGACCCGAGATCCCTATAAAAACACACACAATCAATAGAACTTTCGGCGCATCCCCTCCTATTTTCTTCAAACTAACACTTGATCCGGCTTCAGGCTGCATCGTTTCGATCCCCGAATTAAGGTAAATGTTTATCGTTAGTGGTGTATCTCGTCAGATTTAGTGCTTCCATCGCTATGATACTCTAAATTCGATGATTTATGTTGCGCTAGTTATCATATATTACATATAATCTAGAACGATCTTTAGATCTGTCTTGACATCAGCTTGTTTCTGTCAAGAATCAACAGCCAATAGAGCTAGATCTAAGGGCTGGCCTAGATTATATGCGATATCCACCGTCTCGAGGGATTTACATCAGCTATAGTAGATCTTATTGTTCTTTTTATACTTAATGCTGCATCAATCTGACGTATTAAGTCGTTTTTAGAGCGTTTATGATCTATTCGGCTAGATGTATATGCTTAGAGACAGTGCCGGGGTTTCAGCCGGCCTTATTTGCTTTAATATCCTTTTGGTATATTTGCTATAGGTTTATTAAAGTTACCTCTTATATTAAGATCTTGCTCTAGTTAAATGCCCTAAGCCAGAATCATTCTGTCAGCCAGAGCCGACAACCGACTGATCTATGTTTAGCGCATTTAGCTTAGATCAATATCTTTTTATAAGACGTATCAGAGTACTAGCCGATTCACAGTTAGTCTTACGGTATCGGCTAGGCTGTTAAGGCATATATTTATTATCCCATTGTATATTTGAATTAAGTGATTAATACTGTCTTGGCACAGCCGATCTATTCTAGTCACTTAGTTTAAATGCACTTCGGGATAGCATATATATGTAAATTGACTCTCACAGCCAATCCAGTAGGATCTAACTTAACCTTTAACGCATATGTCTATTTTTTCTTGTTGGTTAACAGACCAAACCAACTGGCACGCCCTGTACTGCACAGACAACCGAGAAGGACCTGCACTGGAGCTAAGCAGATCTCCCAGGGCAGCGCGTGAGAGAAATTTCTCATCAACAGCAATGTGGGGATAACGTTGGACAGTGTTGGTTTCAAAATGTCTTATTTACTTAAACTACTACTGCTTTGCTCATGCTTAAAATTCCCTTTTGTTTGGAAAACCCTTGTTGTTTCCGCAAAAGCAAACCTTAGCCAAACCCTTGTCTTCCCTGCATTCATTCTCTCCCCCTTTCGGTGTGACTTGCGGAGTACGTGGAAGTACTTGTCCTTGCCTCTTCACCAGAACCTGATCAAGAAGCTGAAGAAGAAGACGAAGTTGAGTAGGCTTTGTCCTGCACTCTGGAAGATGCCTGCGAAATGGTTGCAGCCACGTGGCCAGCGTCAAGCTTAGGCTTAGGCCCCTTTTTCCTTTTTCTGATGCTCTTTTGTAATCTTTTTGTAATGTTTCTAAGACGTGGAACTGTAATATCAACAATTGTCGTATGTGTACCCTGGCTAGTCCTGGACAGGGATTTTAGTACACATATAGCTTCGGAAATTCAGATCTGAATTTCTGGGCGTGACATACTGGTTCAGCCCTCCCGAAGGATAATAGGCCTACGTTCAGTGTGTGATGTTCTTTGATGGGGTGGAGTATGAACTGGGATTACAATGGTGTTGGATCAAGAGTCCCAAGAGGGTCTCCCTTCCTTCGAATGTTGCTCTCCCTTTGCCAATGTTCTTCTCTCCTCCTTGGCCCCGTCGCCTTGCCCTCCCTTTTATAGATCAAGGGGGCAGGAACAGATGAGCTTGGGGCTAAGAAGGCTATGTCTAATGAGCTAAAAGTGGGTACAAAGAATATCTGAAAATGGTACATGATGGTCTGCTAGGTCCTATATACCATGGGCATCTTGTGATCTCTCTAGCCTTGGGATCCTCCTTCTGCGCTGCCAGGTGGTGTCAGACTCTACCGGTTGTCTCCTCCCTCTTTCTCCTTGCGCGCCAAGTCTTGTCCCGAGGAAGCTCGAGGTAGGGCGACGAGTCGGGGTCGAGAAAGCAGCCGAGGTCAGACTCGGGGGAAGGTCGGAAAGGCCAACCCTGCCAATGGGGGCCAGGTCCTCGACCACGTCCCGAGGACTCTCGACTTGACTTTGGTTGGGATTTGATTCTGGCTTTGGGGACCCCGGGGTGACACCCTCCACAGTGGCTTGACGGAAAGCAACAAGCGACAAATGGAAAGATATCGAAGCTACTTTATAAAAAGAGTTGAGTGAAGAGTACTTGGCTGTCCAGAAGTAGCATCCGCATGAACTTGTCCTGCACGCAAACGTACCCCAGCGCGCCAGCGTTTTCCTGAGAGAGGGTGAGGTGGCTGAAGTCGTCAGCACAGAAGACCAGGCACCAAAAGACGAACTTTGTCCCGGCCGATGCCGTGAAGTCAGTGGAGAAGACAACAACCATCGGATCACTTGAAACAACAAAGAAGCGCGCCCCTACCTAGCATGCCAACTGTCGACGGGATGGTCGGCAGTCCTCCAAGGGGGTTACCCAAGGAGGTAAAAGAGAGTGGTTAGGGCGTCTATGGGGGGTGTCACTCCGGGGTAGCACTTGGATCAGAGTTGAAGTCGAGCTAGAGTCAGATTGCGAAGTCTGTTGTATAAGGTCGCGAGCTTGACCTCCCCTAGGAATCAGCCGTCCCGACTTCCCCCAGTTTGACCTCAGCACTCCTTTCTCGACCTCGACTCCTTGACCCGACCTCCGGCCTCCTCGGGATGAAACTTGGCTTACAAGGAGATGAGGAGGGGACTACCCGGCAAGGAATGACGTCACCCGACAACATAACACAGGAGGAGTCTGTAGAGGAGGGGCCCCAAGGCAGGATAAGGCAAAAGACCCCTACAACGTGCAGGGCACGGAGGACGTCTCCATGTACCTTTTTCAGATGCTGTTTGTACTCACCTTTTTTGATCTTTAGTCTTAGCTTTCTTGGCCCCTAAGTCCCTTGTAACTGTCCCCCTTGAGCTATAGAAGGGAGAGCATGACTGATTGAGGGGAGGGTCGATCCGAGCTCTATTCATTCTCAGCTTTTTGCTTGTTCTTGGCTAGCTTACTCTAAGCCCCAAGGACTCACGTTTGTAAACCTTCTTCATCATCCACCCCATCAAATAACACCACACACTGGACGTAGGCCTATTATCCTTCGGGAGGGCTGAACTAGTGTAACTCTTGTGTCTATTAATCTTTGGCTCGTCTTAGCTACTCGAGTCGACCACCAGGTCCTAAGAGGAGGCACATTCCCGACCGATCAATCACCTCCTTAGGCACCCCCCCCTCAGAGGACTGCCGACCTACCCATGGATAGCGTCTCACCTATGGATCCGATGGTCAAGTCAGGAATCAAATGAGCCACAAGAGAGTTTATACTGGTTCACCCCTCCCGGAGGTTAATAGGCCTACGTCTAGTGATCTATTGGGGTAGTGTATGAACAAGGATTACAATTGAGAGAGTTCTTGGGTGTTCTAGAGATTGGATCTATCTCCGAAGACTAGGGTTTAGAGAAGAGTTCTCAGAGCACGATCCCCCTGCCCATTCACCCTGCCCTCCCTTTTATAGCTCAAGGGGGCAGTTAGAAGAGGACTTGGGGGCTAAGAACACTAATACTAAAGACTAAAAGGCAAGCACAAACAATATCTGCAAAGTACATAGAGATCCCTCCGGGTCCTACGCGCCGTGGGCATCTTGTGCCTTATCCCGCCTTCGGATCCATCCTCATCAGGTACTATCTGTGCAGCCTTGTCGGGTGACGTCATCTTCTATCGGGTTGTCCCCACCTTGCCTCCTCTGCGAGCCTTGCAAGGCAAGCCTTCCTTTCTGAGGAGATCTGAGGTCGGTCCGACGAGTTGAAGTCGAGAAGGAACACCAAAGTCGGACCTGGTGGGAGGTTGGGGCGGCCGACCTCAAGAGGAGGTTGGGCTGCTGACCCCATCCCGAGGACCTCGGGTCTCACTTCAGCTGACCTTGACTCCGCTCTGTGAGCTATACCGGGGTAACACCCTCCACAGGGTGGATCCTAGAGAGATCACCGATGATGTCCTCATGCAATCTCCGGATGCCAATGATGACAATGACAGACATGCTTCTTCAACGGCCGGCCCAATCTAATCCTTCTATTCGCTTTAATACTGTTTACTTTCCTGCCAGTAAGCTAAATCAGTCTCTGCAACATTATCGTGCCTTTTGGAACAAATGCGGCCTCAAGTGTCGGTGTAATAACTTTTAGTTCATGGTCACAAGCAGTTATCTTCACTTTTATTACTCTTGGTATGTTTTTTATCTGATCTTGTCTCGGCTCAATAGCCCATTGCCTATTAATGCTAGTCATTCCAGGCTTTCACTCTTCATATCATATTCTTTCCAATGATTAACTGTGATTGGTTTATTCTTTGTTGGGAATTAATGCTCCTAAGAAATGGGAAGCTGTAAGAAACAAAATTGAGGAGATTGCTTGTGTTGTGGTTTGCATTCAAGAAACAAAGAGAGATCATTTTGATAGAACTTATATCAAGAAACTAGCCCCTAGGTGTTTTGATTGCTTTGATTTCATCCCTTTGGTGGGTGCTTCTGGAGGTATTCTTGTAATTTGGAAGAGCAGTGTCTTTTCAGGCCTTTTGCTGGATAAGCAAAGTTTTGGCATCTCTATCATTTTCAACTCAATGCACACTTCCCTGGCTTGGAAAATGACAGCTGTTTATGGCCCTTGTGAAGAACCGGCTCGCTCTGATTTTAATTCCTGGTTCAAAGTCATGATACTGAGGAGAACGACAACTGGATCTTTCTGGGAGACTTTAACTTTTATCGATTCCTGAGTAACAGAAACAAACCAGGTGGCAATCTTTTGGACACCTTGACTTTCATTGAGGCAATTGGTCATCTTGAGTTGATTGAGTTACCCATTAAGGGTAGAGCTTACACTTGGAGCAATACGCAGGCTGACCCGCTGTTAGAACAGCTTGACTGGTTTTCACCTCCACCAATAGGACTATAGATTTCCCCAACACCACTGTTCTCCCTCTGGCTAGAATAATGTTAGACTACATTCCTTGTAAGATTGCAATCAACACAAACATTCCAAAGGCCAAGATCTTTGGGCAGAACAGAATGATTTCTTGGATATAGTGGCAAGCTATTGGTCTACATCCTCAGTTCAGGAAGATGCAGCTAAGAACGTCTCAGGGAAATTTAAGGCCCTAAGGGCAAGGTTAAAAGACTGGAGTAGGAATATCTCCAACCTTAGAGTCCACATCAGTAATTGCAATACAGTCATTGGTTTCCTGGACTCCCTAGAAAACAGAAGAGGTCTTTACTACACTGAAGCTAATTTAAGAAAGGTGGTTAAGTATTAGCTTCAGACCTGGTTATGTTACAAAAATATCTATTGGAAAAATAGATACATGGTTAATAGGATAAAGCTGGGAGATGAATGTACCAAATTTTCCCATAGGATGGCTACAATTTCTTATAGAAGAAACACCATAGCCTAGATCAAGAATGGTAGCGAAACATGGGTACAAGAACATGTAGGAAAGGCAGGCGTCCTCTAGTCTGCTTTCAAAAACAGAACGGGAACCATCTCAGACCCAGTCATGGTTTTCGATCTCCAATGCTGGATTATGCCAGTAGAAGATCTGGATTCTCTCGTTATACCCATTACACATGAAGAGGTAGATCTGGTTATAAAGAAAATGCCCAATGACAAGGCACCAGGGCCGGATGGTTTCAACATATTTTTTATGAAGAAATATTGACACCTCATCAAAGAGGACTTTTATTCTCTCTGCGGTTCTTTCCAGGATGGTGTGATAAGCCTAGAGCCAATCAACACCTCGTATATCACTTTGGTTCCAAAGAAGGATAGCCCAAAAACAGTCAATGATTTTCATCCAATTTCTCTCATGAATACCTTCCTCAAGGTGATAACTAAGATTTTGGCAGAGCGTCTGCAATACATCATCCTCAGAGTTATTCACCAAAACCAATATGGCTTCATCCGGACAAGGTCAATTCAATATTTCTTGGCTTGGTCCTATGACTATATCCATCAATGCCAGCAATCCCGAAGAGAGGTCATTATTTTGAAACTCAATTTTGAAAAGGCCTTTGATACTGTCGAGCACACTGCAATCATCAAGATGATGCAATGTCTGGGCTTTCCAGAAAAATGGAACAACTGGATCTGAAACATACTATCTTTAGGATCCTCGGTGGTGCTCCTAAATGGGTTACCATGGAAAACCTTCAAATATAAATGTGGAGTGCGACAAGGGGACCCTCTATCCCCCTCCTTTTTTGTTCTGGCAGCTGAGCTGCTTTAGGTGTTGATCAACAGAGCAAGCCAAAACAGTCTACTCCATCTGCCAATACCTTAGCCCACAGAGGACTTCCCCATCGTCCAATATGCTGATGATACAATTGTTCTCCTTCAGGCAGATGCAAGGCAACTTTTCTTTCTAAAAGCTCTGCTTCACAGTTTTCAGGTCGCCACCGGTTTAAAGGTCATTTGTAGAAAATCGCATATGTACCCCATCAACATTGGTCCTGATGAGCTGAGCCTCAAAGCCAATACTTTTGGTTGTGATGTCGGCATGATGCCTTTCACATACTTGGGACTGCCAATGGGTACGCCAAAGCCAAGAATGGAAGATCTGACACCGATGATGGATAGAATAGAAAGGAGGCTTTCGGTGTGCACCACTTGGCTTTCTTATTCTGGCAGACTGGAAATGGTTAACTCTGTCATCACACTGGTAACCACCTATGTGATGTGCAGAATCAAACTATCAAAGGGGGTGATTAATGCCATTGATAGAGCTCTTAAACAATGTCTTTGGAGAGGGAACGACCCTGAGAAGAAAGAGGGTAATTTGGCTTCCTAGGCAGTGGTCATGCGATCGAAGTTAAAAGGAGGCCTAGGAGTCCTAAACCTAAGGTTGCAAAATTATGCTCTTCTCCTCGAGCAGCTTTCCAAATTCTATAATCAAGAAGATGTGCAGTGGGTTAAATTAATTTGGTTTCGATACTATTCCTCCAAAGTGCCCCATGCAGCCAGAGGAACATGGTCGTTTTGGTGGAAGGACATCCTTCAACTAAATGGTTTTTTCAGAATGCTTGTTACTTGCTAGGTAGGGGGCATATTGTTTGTTTTTGGGAAGATAACTGGAACAACATGGTTATTTCGACCAATTACACTCATATAGCTTCTTTTGCTAAGAGATGGAATGCTTCAGTGGCAGAAATCATATAAGTAGAAGACCTACACAGTATCCTTCACCTGCCACTCTCAGATCAGGCTTTCTAGGAGTTAGAGACATTGCAAACACATTTGCAAAGCTTATTAGATGATGAGAGCTCCAAGGACTCCTGGACTCCAGTTTGGGGGAATAAATACACCTCGAGGAGGTTTTATTGTCATATCTTCACCACAATGGAGGTCCACCCAAGCTACAAGTTTCTTTGGCAATCCAGTTGTACACCACATATAAAATTCTTCGCTTGGTTACTCCTGGTAGACAGGTTGAACACCAAACCCATGCTACACAGAAGACACCTAAATATTCAGGACAACAACCTTTTGTGTTATGTGTGATAGGGGGGAGGAAGAGACCATTGATCATTTATTTTTCTGGTGCCCTTTCACCAGTGATTGCTGGGCTTTGTTGCAGATTTAGTGGGATAGTGAGTTGGGCCACGTGGACAGATTGGCAAAAGCAATCTTAACAAGTCCTTTACCTTTTTTGCAAAATTAGTTCTTTTAGAGGCCTGGGAAATATGGAAATTAAGAAACGACAAAGTCTTTCACCGTACAACCCCAACCCAATCACTGTGGAAGGCCAATTTCAAGAGTTAGTGTGCTGTACAGATTATCCGTTTCAAGGAAAGTCTCAAATCCTCCTTCTATCCTTGGCTAGACGCTTTTAGCTGATTTCTTTTCTCGCTTTCCATGTTCTGCCTGGTTTCTGCCGGATTTGTAAATTAAACATGTTGTATTCCTAAACTCTTCTACCTCCTCCTATAAAATTTGCTCGTAACTGTGGGAATATCCCCCAGTCTTTATGGTCAAAAAAAGAAAAACAATGTCAAATTCATGTTGCTTGCAACTATTATTAGTTGGCATCTATGGGTAGGGAGAAATGACATGGTTTTCAGCAACAAACTCCTCTCTACCCCACCCTATAACAGTTGTTCTTCGCATCATTTCATCTTTGATGCAGTGGATGTCATGGTGTGAGTATTTCTAGAAGTTTGTTGCTAGTTAAGTCCATGAAATTTGGTGCGAAGGGATGCTGAAGCCGTTTAGGATTTATTAGAGTTGTAGTTTGAGTTCATTTTTCAAGTCTGAACCAGTTTTCGAGCTGGTGGTTGCCACGTTGTCTTGTGGATATCATCGTAGTAACAGTCTTTTTTTCATGCTTCCTCTATAACGCTCCAACAAAACCAAAATATTTTACTCCCTCTATCCCAAGTCTAATATTTTTACACGGTATTCAAAACTTTGATTATTAATTGTGAAACTAAGTTTTGTTTTGTTTTATTTTGTAATGAAAAAAATGGCAAGTGCCAGAATACAGGAAAAGTGTGTGCACACTAATAAGGGTCAGGTAGCGATATCTTCGCCCAGACAACGGTCGTTTGTTTACATGTGTGAAGTTGATTGAAAACAACCTTGCTCAATGGCATGGAACGGGACTTTGCTCAGGGACGAGTAGAGGTCCGGCGTAGTCAAGAGGCCATGTGACAATGTTGGCCTGAAGTCAGAATACTTGGTGACCAACTCATAGAGGAGTTGATGTATATAGTGATCAAGAATGACGAGTGACGAGGATGGAATCAAGATGGTGCACCTTGGATGAACACCGTATCGGAAGGACTTCGCAACAAGCTAAGTAACCTGGACCGGCCTCCCTCTTCCTCTACCGGCTCGGCCTGGCATAGTCCAAGACGGCCCAAAAACGACAGCGTTGGCTTGGCTAGTGTGATCATGGCAGCACAAGATGATGTCTTAGGTGGGAATCTGTACAAGCGAGACACGAAGTAGAGGCACGTCGCGAGACACACGGCGAGCCCATGCAAGGAGACTGTTACGATGTGAAATGAGAAATGGAATGGAGAAAATGCAAATGGGACAATTGTGTGTCACTTTCATTGATCTCTTGTGTTTATATACATGTACATGGCAGTAACTGCCTAAATGAATGGAGAGTGGCGATGAGATCAACTTCAAGAAGTTGTAACACTCCCCCTTTGATCAAATCCATCTTGAGATCAATAAATAATATTAATCCTCCAAAAAATCCTGTAGGATAAAAACAAGGAGAAATACTCCATAGATATATTGTGAAAAATTCCTTTAAACCCAATGGGAGAATAAGGAGAAAGTGATACATCATATAATGATTATTGCCTCATTGTAAACTAATATGAGAAAACCATTACATGAGAAAACTCGTAGATAGTTTAGAGGACAACGTATGTCATTGATATCTCCTTAAAACCCCGATGGGAAAACAGGAAATATGACATGTATATGTCTAAGATACCTCCATATAAAAACCACGATGGGGAAACATAAGACATACAACATATAAACTTGTATTGATATTGCCTCATTAAAAACCTTCTATGAGAAACCTGCATGAGGAAAAACTCAAAAAGGAAAAGAGTACAATATGATGTTTTGAACATGTTATTGTTTCAAGTGGAGTCTCCCCCTGAACCTTGCAACTCTCAAAGTCATTGCATACCAATATCAATAATATATTGTGAAATGTGAAAATTGGTAGAGACTGCGAATAAATCTCGTGAAGATATCACTTGATTTATTTTGCAAGGTGTTTATCTTCTCACTTTCGTTAGAATAACACATTTATACAAGGCAATATAGTGATATTGCTTATATATAACCTATTTACATCCAAGCAACACAAGTTGAATTATCTTTGAAGATAATGGTTAGTGATTTGATAGAACCAAAAGTGACCATTAAATGAAGTCATACATGTTAATGTAATACTTCAGAATGAAGAGTGGAAGTAGCCACTAGAGTTAAGTTTAATGACTCCCATGAGAACTTTGCCACAATTACATCAGTATATGGTCTAGCATTATTGGGATTAGATAGCCAGTACTTTTGTACTCAACTATGATCATATCTTAATTCATATAACAATAAATCAAGATCCTTTGTGCCATATAGATATCTACAGATATCCTCCTTGACTCCCACCTTTAGGTGTTATAAAAGTTACGCTATTTCAAGCTATAGTAAGTATCTGCAAATGCAATATCAGACCTGTTGCGATATGCAAGATACATAAGCGCTTTGATGGCACTAAGGTTATCACCCCAGGGTCTGAATGGATATTGATCCATATTTATGAGTTGAATGACCAATAGTTTTGAAAGTACAATTGTCCAATATTATTTGGATATTGGTAAACAATATCAATTGAATATTGGATGCATAATGTACATGCTTAAGCCATAGACTTAAGCGTAATTTGGTTTTAGCCAAATGTGTCATCTCAAATTCCGTCTTATATGATGATTGCCTATTTTCATATGTGCCATATGAGATGTAAAAAATCCAATGGGATTTTACTATGTTCACACAGGTGAAATCATCGAGATGAGAGACATCCTTCTTTGAAAGGGTCTCATCTAGTCAGTTGTACCACAATCAATTTGACTATCTCAAGTCATAGAGTGACTTGATTAGTACACAAATGTATGTTGCGATTTGTGTTTTGATTCAAAATACAAAGTCTATTGGGACTTATAATCCAAATCTTTCCAAATCAAATTTTATCGGCCAATTATCGATATAGGAACATAATTTCCACACATACCAATGGGTATGTTATGCTCGATCTCTGCATAAACCATGTGCTACAAGCTCTCACTATTTCACCACCTTATGGATTTTTCAAATCCATAATGCTTCCATATGGAATGCATTGTGAGGAGAAGTCATTTCATAGGTAATGACTCCTCACTATTGAGTGAAAGCAATTCTCCTTAATTATCACCTTTAGTTGACCCAATTTGAGTGTTTGAACACTCTGCCTAGGACTTGTGGTCTGGATTCAGATAAGGTGCACAGCAATTTTGAGGAGTATGTCGACAATTTGTAGTCTTTTGTATGAATGATTCAATGGAACCAATTAAACATGTGAAAATATATATACCCTTTAAACTCTGTGCGATTTCCCATAATAACAGGGTTAGGGTGTTCCAATTACCCAGCACCTGAATTTGTGCACAAGTTGTACTGGGCTTTTGATTGTTAACATCCAGAGGCTTTGTGTAGTAAATATCAATAGTTTTTATCAACCTGATATTGATATGCATGTATTGTCTTGGAGAATTTTTTTCCTGACCCGAGAATGCTTGCAAGAAGCTGTATCCCCATGTGGCCATACTTCTCCTCCTCTTATTGAGATTCAGGAGTTAAGTGTTTTATTAGGTACCTCCACTCTTTCTGGCACATTCAACGGGAATCAGATTTGGTGACAAGTAAATACACTTGGCAAACTGTTTGCAATGTGTTGCAAATATAAGATATTCTGAACTGTTGGTTTAGATTCTTTGGTACGTGGATATGAGGGTCGAATATTAATAATGACATTCTCTTTCTGATTCCTGGCATTATATTCTATGTGTGGTAAGAATCCCCCCTAATGCCTGGAATCTCCCTCAAAGATGTATTCAGCGTACGGGCAATGAATGAATCCCCAAGTATAGATCTGAGGTATTATTGAGTGACGGATAATCATAACTCGTGTAGACCTCCAATGCCCACATATGTAGGGCCATATATTTGTGAAAATTCTATGACAACATTGAATAAGCAATGCGAAATGCTATTAATCAAGGTAAACTTGAAAAAATAGAGATATTCTCTATTTGTGGAATAACATAGTTAATCACCGATGGTGTTAAGTTTGTTTTTAATTCATTTTCAACATCGGGTACGCATGTTGAGGACAAAAATCCCGCAGTAGTATATGATGCTACCTTGTGTGTCTAATGTGAAAAGAATTATATCATGATCACTTGGGTGTATACTTTAATTATTCATAATCAAATTGAGTACGCACGTTGAGGATAAAAATCCTACAGTAGTACTAAGTTACCACCTTGTGTATGGCCAATTTGAAAACAAATAAAAGTACTCACCCAAAAGTGTAGACCAAATTTTCAAAACTTGTTATTGGGTATGTACTTTGAGGAGTAAATCCCACAATAGTACTAAGGTACTACCTTGTGTATGGCCAATATCGAAGTTAAGAAATTAAACATTATTCCAAAAATGAAAAAAAATCAGCCCAAATCATTTGCATGTAATATTAAGTGCTTGTATGGGAAGTTGAAACTTAATATATAAATTGCATAAAGTAAATTGCAGTAAATATTGATAAATACGTACATAGGTTGTCTATGTACTTACTTGCAATTTACATAAAATTGAAAGACTAACGTGTAAATGTGTTGTCCAGGGACTTGATTGCAATTTATAGGAAATTGAAAGACTAATCTGTAAATTTGTAATTTTGAGAAAAAGAAGAATTGAAAGATAAATGAAAATGGCTAGGGGGGTTAATGGGTTGTGGCCCAGTAGGCCAAGTCGGCCACCCCCTCCCCCGACCCAACAGGCCCATGCTTAAATAGGGGCGGTAAGGGTTGAAACCCTAACCGTCCCCATTTCCAGCCGCCGTTGTTGCCGTTCGGTGAGTGTGAGGGGGCTCCGCCCGATGCCAAACCGTCGTGCCGCCGCCGTCGGCGCACGGGGAGGACGCCACGCCGCACGGGGAGGTCGACCGTCATGCCGCACGGGGAAGCCGACGCCGCGCCGCATGGGGAGGCCGACCGCCGGCGCACGGGGGAGGAGGCGCCGCCGCGTCGCACGGGGAGGCCGACCGCCACGCCGCATGAGGAGGTTGTCGCCACCGAGCCACGCCTGAGGGGCCCCACGCGCATGCGGGAAAGCCGTCGTCGTCACCACGCGGGAGAGCAACGCCGCCGCCGCCATGGGGAAACACCATTGCGTCGTCGCATGGGTGGACGCCGCAGCTGAGATGGAGCGCCGCCACCGTGGCGTGTTGGGCCGCCGCCGCCGCGCGGCATGGCGTCATAGCCGTGGGTGTGCGCACCGACACGGCTACGCGTTGGGCACAGCCGCTGGTGCGGTGAGCGTGGACCAATGGATGCCGGTGACCGTGCTCGGGGAAAACTGGTTCTGGTAGTGGTGCAAGGGCCACTTGATCGCGACGATGACTGCCCACGTACAGTCCCTGTCCCCTTCTCCTTCCCCAGTGTTCATCGGCTTGTTAGGAGGTAGCAGAACATCATGAGGACTTCGGCGCGGGCGTTGAATTGATCGGCACTGTGGTGAATCATGAAGACCAAATTGACGAAGAAGATCATCGGAGGTACATAGCGAGGCATGGTTACCTTCTATTGTCTCCTGCTTTGTCGCTGGAATTCCTTCCTTGTTGGCCTTTTCTCTGTTTCTTTTCTCTTCTCTGTTCACTGTTCTCTCGCAGTGTTACTCTTGGTAGAGCAAAAGTGATTGATAACGTGTTACGATGTGAAATGAGAAATGGAATGGAGAAAATGCAAATGGGACAATTGTGTGTCACTCTCATTGATCTCTTGTGTTTATATACATGTATATGGTAGTAACTGCCTAAGTGAATGGAGAGTGGGGATGAGATCAACTGCAAGATGTTGTAACAGAGACGACGTGTCATCTTTAGGTTCGCTCGTGTCCTCCCACGACATCTAGCAGGCCGAGGGCACGGGAACAATACGGCACAAGCACGACGTGGAGGCTAGCAACCCGACTCGCGTGGGCCCACAATGAATGGGAGAACGCGGGCAGACGCAGTCCACGCGGACACATGGCTGGCTCAGATTTGGCGCGAAGGGCAGATGAAGAACGACAGACTTGTTGTAAATGCAATTGAATTGAGAAAATAGAATGGGGGCAAATGGACAAGTGTCATCTCTGTCATTGATCTGTAATGTATATATAGATGTACATGGTGGCAACTGCCAGTAGAAGAAGGATGAGAGCAACCGCCATTAATATTGCAGTTGTAACACTCCCCCTTTGATCAAATCCATTTTGAGATCAATGAATAATATTAATCCTCCAAAAAATCTTGTAGGATAAAAACGAGGTAGATATGCCGTGAAAAACTCCTTCAAAACCCAATGGGAAAAATAAGGAGAAAAGTGATACAACATATAATGATTATTGCCTCATTGTAAACTAATATGAGAAAACCTTTGCAGAAGAAAACACATAGATAGTTTAGAGGACAATATATGTTATTGATATATCCTTAAAAACCCGTTGGGGAAAACAAGAGATACGACATATAAACTTGTATTGATATTGCCTCATTAAAACCTTCTATAAGAAACCTGCACGAGGAAAAACTCATAGAGGAAAAGAGTACAATATGATGTTTTGAACAGGTTATAGTTTCAAGAGGAGTCTCCCCCTGAACCTTGCAACTCTCAAAGTCATCGCATACCAATCTCTATAATAGATTGTGAAATATGAAAATTGATAGAGACTTTGCGAATAAATCTCGTGGAGTTATCACTTGATTTATTTTTCAAGGTGTTTATATCCTCATTTTCATGAGAATAACATATTTATATAAGGCAATATAATGACATTGCTTATATATAACCTGTTTACATCCAAACAACACAAGATGCATTATCTTTAAAGATAATGACTAATGATTCGATAGAACCAAAAGTGATCATTCAATGAAGTTATATATGTTAATGTAATACTTCAGAATGAGGAGTGGAAGTAGCCACTAGAGTCATGTTTAATGGCTCTCATGAGAACTTTACCACAATAACATCAGTATATGGTTTAGCATTATGGGGATTAGATAGCCGGTACCTTTATACCCATCTATGATCATATCTTAATTCATATATCAATAAATCAAGATCCTTCTTGCCATATAGATATCTGCGGATATCCTCTTTGACTCCCACCTTTAGGTGTTATAGAAGTTGCACATTTCAAGCTATAGCAAGTATCTGCAAATGCAATATCAGGCCTGTTGCGATATGCAAGATACATAAGCGCTTTGATGGCACTAAGGTTATCACCCCAAGGTCTTAATGGATATTGATCCATATTTAGGGATTGAATGATCAATAGTGTTGGAGGTATAATTGTCCAATATTATTTGGATATTGGTAGACAATATCAATTGAATATTGGATGACTGTTGTATATGCTTAAGCTATAGACTTAAGCGCAATTTGGTTTTACCCAAATGTGTCACCTCAAATTCCGTCTTAAATGATGACTACCTATTTTGATGTGCCATATGAGATGTATAAAATCCAATGGCATACAGGTGAAATCATCGAGATGGGAGACATCCTTCTGTGGAAGAGACTCACCTAGTCAGTTGTACCACAATCAACTTGACTATCTCAAGTCATAGAGTGACTTGATTTGTACACAAATGTATGTTGCGGTTTATGCTTTGATTCAAAATATGAAGTCCATTGGGACTTATAATCTGAATCTATCCAAATTAAATTTTATTTGCCAATTATCGATATAGGAACATAATTTCCACACATACCAATGGGTATGTTATGCTTGGTCTCTGCATAAACCATGTGCTACAAGCTTTCACTATTTCACCACCTTATGGATTCTTCAAATCCATAATGCTTTCATAGGGAATGCATTGTTAGATAAGTCATTTCAGAGGTAATGACTCCTCACTATTGAGTGAAAGCAATTCTCCTTAATTGCCACCTTTAGTTGACCCAATTTGAGTGTTTGAACACTCTGCCTAGGACTTGTGGTCTGGACCCAGATAAGGTGCATAGCAATTTTGAGGAGTATGTCAACAATTTATAGTCTTTTGTATGATTGATTCAATGGAACCAATTAAGCATGTGGAAATATATACCCTTTAAACTCCATGTCTTTTCCCATAATAATAGAGTTAGGGTGTTCCAATGACCTAGTGCCTAAATTTTTGTGCACAAGTTGTACTGGGCTTTTGGATGTTAAACATCCATAGGCGTTGGATAGTAAATATCCATAGTGTCTATCAAGATGATGTTGATATGCATGTACTGTCTTGGAGAATTTTCTCCCCCTAATCCGAGAATGTTTTCAAGAAGTTGTATCCCCATGTGACTATACTTCTCCCCCTCTTATTAAGATTCAAGAGTTCAGTAGTTTTATTAGGTACCTCCACTCTTTCTGGCACATTCAACGGGAATCGGATTTGGTGACAATGCACTTGGCAGACTATTTGCAATGTGGTGCAAATATAAGATATTTTGAACTCTTGGTTTAGATTCATTGGTACATGGATATGAAGATCACATATCAATAATGACATTCTCTTTTTGATTCCTGGCATTATATTGTATGTGTGGTAAGAATCTCCCCCTAATGCCTGAAATCTTCCTCAAAGATGTATTCAACATACGGGCAATGAATGAATTCCCAAGTAGAGATCTGAGGTATTATTGAGTGACGGATATTGATACCTCGTTTAGACCTCCAATGCCCACTGATGTATGCTGTGGTGGTGATATCAGTACGTGCAAAACGTTACTGATTCGCAGATGGGAAATGTTTTGGCTATACAGCCAAATCTCCACGTACTGATTGCAACGGAGGGAGCCGTATGACTGCAGTATGGTAAATTTGGATTTATGATGTGGTGTATAAATCCGCATGGCACCAACAAGATGTTGGTAAATGATAATTCTACTTTGGGTCATCAAACAACAAGCTTGATTCTCTCAATGAGAGATTCAATTAGACCATTATGAGTATGGACATAAGATACTTAATGATGTAGTCCCTAAAAACCAAATATTTCCATGTAAATGGATTAGATCCCGCGTCCAGGATCATTTGCTCTAAATTGAAAATTTTGAGCAATAAGTTTGGCAAATTTATGGTACCTTATGAGTAAGGCACATACATAGGACAACATTGTAGATGCAAAAATGTGCATTACATAGTATCATTATGGTCCATAAAATTACAAATGGAGTCACATGTATGTTCTTGAATTTCTTCAAGAAATTTAGTGGCTCATATGGATGTTGTGACAAATAGAGTTGATAATAATTTTCTCATCATCGTGAAGTTAGAATGATCAAGGCAAATATGCCAAATCTTGATGGGATCAAGAGAGAAAATTATTTTATACGCAACATATATAATGGGATTGATGTATGTATAATACACCCCAGATGACATGGAAGGAATTTGTACAATTATATAGTTTTCATATATGTTGCACTAAGTGGAGTGAAGATTTTCATCATCGCTCCTTAGTATTGAGTCCCCATTTGGAAACCATGCAACTAAATATATGAGAACATCATAGGGTATTTGTGGAATCAGGATACATAAACATATCCGTGATGAATTGAATACCTATGGAGAGAGCGTAATGTCTCATAATTGTTTTAGTGGTACAGTGATGCACTAAACAAGATTCCTTTCCATCATGTAGAATCCCAAATGGTTCTATATAGATTGAGGCAGATCCAAAAGGCTTTGCACTCATATAGAATATATATATATACCATGTATGAAATACATGATATTTTTGGTAATGGACAACATACTACATGTGGTAGTACGATATTAGGCTAGTAATATTTCCAATTAAAATATGAAGACTTTTGCGTGTGTTTGCTTGTTGAAGTTAACATCAAACTGTTCCAAAGAACTCGCTTGCCTCTAATGAGTTGGAGGTACAGTTGAGCCAAATATTTGATTTGGCATTTCTGTGTATACGGACTATACTGCAGAATGAACTGAGCATTTTGTTGGGGTTGAGCAAAAATAGCAGTGAGGCCATATGCCCCCAACGATATTATTGATATCTTAACACTCATGGTAGGAAAATAAATTCCATTCAAATGCGAGTATGGAAAAGTCAAAATTGAAAATATTAGTCATGTCCTACATGAGTTGATCATGTATATGTCACCAGAGACAAACTCAATGAGCATATTGTCCTAAATAGTGATGTTCCCATCAGGTGGTGGTAGTGCCCCGGTGTTGCTTGTTTCCGCTGGAGCGGTGTAAGAGCACCTAGGGGTATCTTGTTGAGGAATGTCAAGCAGAAAATATTGTTCCATGCTGACATCAGGTTGGCAGTTGAAGTGTGCTTCAAATTTCCACCTTGATTGGAATGTCCATGAGTGGAGCATCCTTTTCCAACAGAATACAAGTACAATTCCACAAATTGCTAAGGGGTGCGATATTTCTTTGTCGAGTGGTTGTAGCAACCACACTTGGCACAAGTGCTTGACTTGTTATGCCTTTTCTTATATGACTGTGAAATATTCTATCCCTGATGAGCACCATGAGACTTACGCTATCTCTGTCTCTTGCGCTTGTTCTATCCTTTGAAGTTTCCAGAATTACTAGGATGAGTAGCATTCTTTGGTTGTTTATTCTGAGTGTTGGTATGCACTTCTGGCAAAGGCCTAGTTCCCACGGGTCGCAGGTTGGAGTTCAAAAGGAGGAGCTCATTGTGCCCTTCTGCCTGAAGTAATGTTTTGATCAACTCAGAATAAATGGTGAAACCTCTTTCACGGTATTGTTGCTGAAGGATCATCTGAGCGAAAAGCATGGTAGACAATGTCTTCTCAATTTTATCCGCATCAGATGGCTCCTTTTCGCAAAACGTCAGTTTAACACTGAGTTTATGAACAACATGGTTGAACTCTCCAACAGATTTAAAATCCTGTAGGTGGAGATGGTTCCACTCATTTGTTGCCTCTGGCAGGATGACTGCCTTTTGCTGTTTATACCATGTTTCGAGCGCAATCCACATATTGTGTGGGTCTTTCTCCATCAGATTCTCAGCCTTGAGATACGGATGGATGCAGTTCCTTATAATGAATAAGGCATTGTATTTGAAAGGCGGTGCTAATGGAACAACTCCTTGTTGGGGAGGAGCAATAGCCTCGTACATTCCATGCAATGATAGACTCATTTTGAGATCCATTACCCATGTGGGGAAGTTATGGCCATCAAGAGCGAGAACCTCGAACTCTTTGTTAGCCATTGTGCCTACATATGTAGGGCCATAGATTTATGAAAATTCTATGACAATGTTGAATAAGTAATGGGAAATGCAATTATTCAAGGTATACTTTAAAAAATGGGGATATTCTCTATTTGTGGAATAACATAGTCAAGCACCAATAGTGTTAACTTTGTTTTTAATTCATTTTCAACATCGGGTACACACGTTGAAGATAAAAATCTCGCAGTAGTATATGATACTACCTTGTGTATAATCGATGTGAAAAAGAATTATATGATAATCATTTGGTTGTAGACTTTAATTATTCATAATCAAATTGGGTATGCACGTTGAGGATAAAAATCCCGCAGTAGTACTAAGGCACTACCTTGTGTATGGCCAATTTGAAAATAAATAAAAGTTGTTCCCAAAAATGTAAACCAAAATTTCAAAAACTAGATATTGGGCACACATTTTGAGGAGTAAATCCTACAGTAGTACTAAGGTACTACCTTGTGTATGGCCAATATTAGTTAAGAAATTATTCATTATTCCAAAAATGAGAAAATCAACCCAAAGCAGTTGCAATTAATACTAAATGCTTGTATGGAAAGGTAAAAAACTTAATACATATAAAATGCATTAAGTAAATTGCATAAAAGATTAATAAATAGGTACATAGATGGCCTGTGGACTTAATTGCAATTTATATGTAGTAAATATGTTGTTTGAGGACTTAAACGCAATTTACAAGCAACTGAGGGGCTAATTTGTAAATGCCCTAGGTGTTAGTGGGCAGCGGCCCAATAGGGCGAAGCCGGCCCAACAAGCCCATGCATAAAAGGGGGCGGTTATGGTTGAAACCCTAGCCGCCCAAAACTCCCAGCCGCCGCCTGTGATGATTGAGGGAAGGGGGGCGTCGGCCCGGCGTCGACCCGACCTCAAGCGCCGCGCCCCCGCTGCCGGGAGGCCACCTCCCGCCGAGGGGGCCTACCGCCGCCGCCGGGTGACCCGTCGCCACTGCCACAGGACGCCACCTCCGTTGCGTGGAGGCCGCCGCGGGCCACGGGAAGCCGCCGCCGCCACGGACGCCGCAATGCTGCCGACGTGTGGAGGCCGCCGCCGGCCACAGAGAGGCCGCCGCCTCCGCTCGCGGGGAGGCCGACGCTATGGGCGCCGTCAGACCGCATGGTTTCGCCTGAGGGCATCGCCGAGCCGGCTGCCGGCGCACGGGGAGGCCACCACCGTGGGTAGCCGCCACTCGGGGAGGCCGCCGCCGCCGCACACGGAGAGGCCGCGTCGGGGACGCCACCACGCGCGCGGGAGGGCCGCCGACGCCTCCGCATGGAGGGCGTCGCCGTGCGTGTGTTGGGGGTGGGGGTGGGGGTGTCGTCGCCGACGCCATCTCTCCCCCTTCTCCTCTTTCCACCACGGTGATGGATGGAGCCGGCATTCACCAGCTTGTCGTTCATGAAGGAGATAGCCGAACATCGCAAGGAGTTCAATGCGTGTGATAAATCGGTCTACACAGTGAAGAATCAAGAATACAAGGTCGACGAAGAAGATCGCCGGAGAGGTGTGTAGCGAGGCAATGTTTACCTTCACTGTTTGTCTTGATTTCATTCGCTTCTTCTCTTCTTCACGAGCGAAGCATGCTGATAACGTGTTGTAAATGCAATTGAATTGAGAAAATAGAATGGGGCAAATGGACAAGTGTCATCTCTTTCATTGATCTGTAATGTATATATAGAAGTACATGGTGGCAATTGCCAGTAGAAGAAGGATGAGAGCAACCACCATTAATATTGCAGTTGTAACAAGACTATTGTGGCCACTCCTGATTGGCTTTGGTGATGATAGTCTGGATCGCTGGGCCTACGATTGAGGAGACATGCGCCTGGAGGCAACTGTTCCTCTCGTTGGCAGGTGGGCCCACCCAGGAAAGCACGCAACTTGGAAAAACAACAGATGACAGCCTGGATTTTCTGTGGTAAATGGATCCGTGTGAACGGTGACATGGCATCCATCTGAGCTACTTTCTTAGGAGCTAAAGATCAACGGGTGGTCTAGATTTTGTCTGAGTTATGGTTTCGCCCTAAGGACAATTTGGACTCTGTCTTAGGGGATTTTAGCCATCTTGGCCTATACATAGAGAGGTAGAAGCCATAGTTTGGGTATCCCTTGTACCTCGTTGTGGCTGATGGCCTTTAGGGCTTTTGAGACTTTAAATTCAAATCTTGTGAAGATGTATGGTTGAGTATTTTCATTTCAACTCTTTTGTAATTGAATTGCTTTGAGTTGTGCAATATAATTTTTGTTCTGGCAATTTATTCTATTGCAATTTAATTTCCTGCTATTTAAATTCTTTCAATTTAAATTTTGCAATTTAAATTCCGTAGCTTGTTTGTTTTTCCTCGCAATGATGGCAGAGATAATCTAATATGTTTTCCTATACTTTGAGAGGTTGAATTCCTTGAACTAGCAGGAATTTGTCATGTTTTTCTCAACCTTCTCCTAGATCTAGTTATGATCTAAGTGAGTTCTTTGAGAAAAAATTTTGAACGAGTATTTGCGGAAGATTTTTCAAGACGCTATATTCAGCCCACACCCTCTATAGTGGGTACCGGTCCTTCAATTGGTATCAGAGTCCAGTTAAGTTCGTTGTAACCTAACCTTGGCAATGATCCACGCTGTGGAGAAATACTCTTCAAAACCACTTGTTTTTGATGGACACAGATTTGTTATTTGGAAAGCACGGATGGAGGCTTTCGTCCAGTCGCAAGGGTTTGAAGTGTGGAACAAGGTTAAATCACCTTACACTGTGCTTGATGATGTGAAAACCACTGCAACTAACATGCTTGATGTGAATTTGAAATATCGTGCCAGAAATGCTTTAATCGCTGGGTTGTCGACTGGTGAACTCAATTGTGTGAAACACCACATGTCCTCCCATGCTATGTGGACTGCGCTGTGCAATTTTCATAAGGGAAATAATGAGATTTAGTTGGTTTGCCAGAATCAATTTCAAAAAGAATATCAAAGATCTGAAATGCACCTAGGAGAGTCTATTTATTGTTATTTCAAGTGTTTTTGTGAAATTATCTATAAGTTGAGATCTATGGGCAAAGAGTTTTCTGATAATGATAATGCTCGCCATGTCTTCAATTGTCTTGATTATGGTGTTTGGGAAATGAAAGCTACATCCATCATAGAGAGTGCACCTTTGAGTGACCTTGCCGTGGATAAGCTTTATTCAAAGCTAAAAACCCACAAGATGGACGTCTCGGAAAGGCCTCAAGCATTCGATGGCTTTGATAGCTGATCCCCAGGTAGCACTTCTTCTACTGACTCAACTTTTGCTGTGGTGGTTTCTCACTTACCGCTTTACACTCAATCCCGAGGAGGATTTAGAGAAGATCCCTGAAGATAATCTTACTCTCTTTGCCATAAAATTTTCAAGAGCTTACAACAATGTGAGGGGAAGGAAGAGAGTAAAACCAGTGATCCAATCACATGCTTTGAGTGTGAAGAACCAATCCACATAAAAGTGAACTGTCCCAAGCTGAAAAAGAAGAATGAGAAGATGTTCAAGAAGCTTGAAGGACAAGGACACAAAGGAGGGAAGGAGTTGATGAAGAAGACAATTCCACAAGGTCTTGGCAGCTCTAGACGAGGTCTATCTCAACGACATTGACTCTAACAACGATGATCAAGAGAAGAGGGACAAGGACTTCTTCAGCATGTGCTGCTTCGCCAACGAAAATGACTTCATCAACTTGTGCCTCATGACACTTGAGGATGAGGATGACTCATCGGAGCATCCTAAGGTATGTCTTGATGATACCCTTTCCCTGGATGGCTCCTTCTCTGATGATTCTTGTTTCGACGATTGCTCTGTTGATGATGAACTAAGTAGAGAAAGAATGACACATCTGATGATCACAATTAGCAATAAGTATAGGTATTCTATGCATAAAATTGAGAAAATAAAATCTGAAAAAGATGAAATGGCACTAGAAATTGCTAGGCTTCGTTCCATGATTCCTGAGGAGAATACATGTCTTACTTATGCTTCCTATCTTTCTGAATTCAACCTTTTCAAAGATATCTTGAATTCACGTGTTTTAGGAGTTGGGAATCCCTCTAGTGCTAGCACTGCTTGCTCTACTTGTTATGCTATGAAAGTTGACATGAGTTTGCTTGAAATGAAAATTCAAGAATGGAAAGAAAAGTTTGAAAACATCAGTAAGAATTATGATCCTGATAGGATAAGTAGTTGTGAAAATTTTACTCTCACCAGTAAAAATGATGGTCTCAAACAACAAATTGGCATGCTTAAAAACATGAATAATTTACTTGAATCTTCTGCTTCTAAGGAACTTCATGCTTAAATTGTGCTGTCTTGCAAATTGAACTAAAAGATGCCGAAATTATCATTGATTCTGCTCAAGACATTAATTCCTGCTCTTCATGCATTTCTCTTAGACTTGATCTTGTGTCTGCAAAGAATGAGAGTGCCAAGTCTGAGAAATCCCTTGCAAGTCTAAATGGAGAGACACCTATTTATGTCAATCTCTAAAAAGGTTTACCCAAGGGAAGAAAATGCTGGACATGATTCTAGACCAATCCAAAGTGTCCATAAACAACCAAGCATATGCTATGATTTTGTTGAGTCTTTAAGGATAGGTACCTATGAGATATTAAGTGTCACCGATGGGATAATTGAGTTAGCCCAAAAACTTATAACCTTTAAGTCTGCAGGTTTTATTGGAAATACTAGCTCTAGTACACCCAAATCTTCAGAACCTAAATTGGTACCTAAACTAGCAAATCTAGGCCTATGGAGCTTATGGACATTGCAAAACCCATAGATCCAAAACAAGTTGAACATAGGAAAAACTTGAGCCAAACCAAGCCTATTGAGAAAACCAAGTTTGAGTGCACCTTTTGAGGGTAAGCTAGTCATTTGGTTGGGTTCTGCTTTAGAAAGGCTAAAAATGAGCCTAAGAACGTCTTAGGACTTTGAGAGCTACCTGTAAAGTTCCTGAGATGCTTGAGTGCGCCTGTCATTGTCGTTCAAGTGGTGTATCTCACTTTTCTCGTCGAGATGTGCACCCTCGACGTGACCTAGCAGGGTTATGCCAGAACAGAGGGGATCAACATGCATATCATTATGTTGGTAATTCTAAAATTTCTTCTACTAATTGTATGATTCAGTACTGGATTCCTAAGTCATTTCTCACTACGAGGTATGAATTGGGAGAAAACCATCACTTTCTTACTTGTGCACTTGACGGTGCTTGGCGAAAGTCAATGTACCAATAACAAAGAAGCGCAAGCTTGGACCTAAGACTATGGACTGTGTCTTTCTAGGATATGCTCACCCCAACATTGCCTATAGATTTTTAATAGTCAAATCTAAGGTCATAAAATGCATGTTGGTACAATTATGGAGTCTCGTGATGCTAACTTCTTTGAGAGCAAGCTTTTTTCTGAAGAAGGATACACATGGTTCTTTTAGTCAACCTCCTGAAATAATTCCCAGCTCAATCACACCACCAGAACAAACTACACATAGACATGAACTTGTCATTGAGGAGGATGGTAGTGAAGCTTCTAGGAGGAGCAAGAGACAAAGGATTGCTAGGTATTTTGGTGATGATTTCATTATGTATCTCGTGGATGACTCTCCTAAGTCAATTTCAGAAGCATATGCATCTCCACATGCAGACTACTAGAAGGACGTTGTTCGTAGTGACATGGATTCCATTCTTACTAACGAAACTTGGGAGGTGACAGAGCGACCCTATGGTTGCAAACCTATGGGTTGCAAGTGGGTGTTCAAGAATAAGCTTAGACTTAACGGTACTATGGAAAAGTACAAGGCTCGGCTTGTTGCAAAGGGCTATACTAAGAAAGAAGGCGAAGACTTACTTGATACTTACTCACCTGTTGCTAGACTAACCACAATTCACATGCTACTTTCCCTGGCTACCTCACATGGTCTTCTCGTTCATCAAATGGATGTTAAGACAACTTTTTTAATTGAATGCTGGATGATGAAATCTATATGGATAAGCCGGATGGGTTTGTAGTAGAAGGTCAAGAAGGCAAGATGTGCAAATCGTTGAAGTCTTTGTATGGTCTGAAACAAGTTCCTAAGCAGTGACATGAGAAATTTGATAGACCATTAGCATCTGCAGGCTTCATAGTCAATTAGGCAAATAAATGTGTATACTATCACGATGGGTTGTGTGAGGGAGTTAATCTGTGGTTATATGTTGATGACATACTCATCTTTGGGATAAATCTTGAGGTGACTAATGAGGTTAAATCATTCTTGTCTCAAAATTTTGATATGATGAATTTGCGAGTAGATGACGTTATTTTAAACATTAAGATATTTAGAGGTGGAATGAGATTATACTTTTGCAGTCCCATTACGTGGAGAAGATCTTGAGTCGCTTTGGCAACCTTGATATCAAGCCTTCTCTAACACTTTATGTTCCTAGCTTATTACTTCGGAAGAACAAAAGAATTGCTAGGAATCCATTGGCGTGCTCCCAACTCATTGGGTCACTTATACATAGCTAGCGCAAGTAGGCCTGACATCTCCTTTGCTGTAAGAAAATTGAGCCGGTTTACCTCTAATCCGGGAGATGATCACCATCGTGCGCTTGAGCGAGTGATGCACTATATAAAAGGTACTATGGATTTGGGGCTTTACTATACCGGCTATCTTGCAGTATTGGAAGGACATAGTGATTCTAATTGAATATGTTTTCACACTAGGTGGTGGTGTTGTTTCATGCAGATCTTCCAAACAGACCATTTTGATAAGGTCAACCTTGAAAGCAGAGCTTACGACACTAGACACTGCTACTATTGAGGCAAAATGACTGCATGATCTACTGATGGATCTAACTGTGGTTGAAAAACCGATGCCGGTTATTCTTTTGAACTGTGACAATCAAACAGTTATTGTCAAGGTGAACATTCTAAGGATAACATGAAATCATCTAGACATGTGAAAAGACAATTAAAGTCTATTATGAAATTGAGAAACTCCAGAGTTATAACATTGAATTACATTCAAACAACGAGAAATCTGACAGATCCCTTCACGAAGGGACTATCATGGAATGTGCTAGATAATGCATCGAAGGAGATGGGTATGAGACCCATGTGAGTTATACTATGGTGGTAACCCAACCTATGTGATCGGAGATTCCGTGAATTAGGTGTTGGGAAGAACAAACCATTAGTGAACTGAAGGAGAGTACCTTTTTAAAACCCTCTGTAAGTGAATATGCATGTACTCTCATGGGCTACAAGGAAGATAGGCTATGCCTTAATGTGTTCTTGTTAACGACCAAATTTGGTAAGCAAATCCCCGAGTTTGAAGAAGAGATTGGGGCGGATTCGAAGGAAATGGCGATCTAGGGAAACAGAGGCTGCATCGGCTAAGTCCGAAATGCCTGCAGAGCCAGTCGGCTGAGTCCGAGTCGGACCAGGACAGCCGATAACTGATTCCGATTGGAGACAGAAGTGGAGCCAATCCCGGAAGGAAAGTTTAAAGATAAATTGTTGGATTCGGTTTCTAAAGGACGTTAAAGATATTTACATCTATGGATAAGGTCCTATAACGGTAATTGTATTTGTGAAATACAATATTTTGTAGATATTCCTTTTGTAACGCGGCATGGGACTTTGTCCTGAGATATTGTCATACTGTAAATAGTAGATAAGGTAGGAACCGTGATCTACGCGGATGTTGTTGTGCCTGGGTATAAATAAGACCCGAGGGCCTGTTGTAACATATATCATACACACATCAATACAACTTCGGCGCATCGCCAACCTTTCTGTTTTAACTTTTTCTCGACGAGTTTTTGCTTTTGTTCTTGGGCTGCATCAGTTTTGGTCTCCAGGAAAAATAATTTCTAGTTACAAGCGGCTTGTGGTATTGAGACCAGTGCTTCAATCATGATACTCTTATTTTGATGTTGCAAACTGCTTACTTTACCATATGCGATATATAATTTAGATCAATGTCTGGATCTATCTCTCGATCGGCTAGCATATCATTCAAGATTACAGCCGACAGAGCTAGATCTAGATGATTCAGATTATATAGCGTATCTACCATCTCGAGGAATTCTCATTAGTCTAGATAGATCTCATGCTTCTTTTGGTACTTAATGCTGCATCTAATCGACCTATTAAGTCACCTTTAGAATTATGTAGATTTATTTGGCTCAATGTTTATTATTGGAGATAGTGCCGGTGTTTCAGCCGGTCTTACCTATTCTAATTATCTTTTATGTATTATTAGTGTTAGATATATTAGAACTTCCTTTTATATTAAGATCTCAATCTACTTAAATGTGCTAAGCTCGGTATCAATCTGTTAGGTTATACTAACAGTCGATTGATCTTAGTTTAGCGCATTTAGTTTAGATTAATATCTTTTTATAGAACATATCGGAGTACTGGACGATTTACATTAGATCTGCGACATCGGCTAGGTTATGAATGTGTATAATTATTATTCTAACGTGCTTTTGGATACAAGTCATTTATACTGTCTCGGTATACTACCGATCTATCCCAATCACTTGGTCTACATGTACTTTGGGATAACAATTATATATTTATTGATATCTATAGCCGATCGAGTAGGATCTAATCTTAACCGAATGTCTATCTTTTTGTTTCTTGTTGGTTGCAGGATCAAACCAACTGGCACATCTGTTCAATCACCAAAAGCGACGAATTTTGGACCTGCACTGGAGTTAAGCATATCTCCCAGGCTAGCGCGTGGGAAAAATTATCATCAACACGTTTTTGGCACGCCCGATGAGACCCTAACTCCTAGATCCAACACAATGGTGAACGTAGTGGCCACGGAGCTGGACCAGGACGACGTCATCCCTATGACTATGGACAAACTATCGGCTGAATAGCAGGCCAACTACCAGCAGATGGTGGAACGATTGCAAGCACATTATTTGTGATCATACACCCATACCAGGTCTGGATTAATTGTTCAGAAGTACAAATTTGTGATCCCTGAGGACTTTGACTCCGGAGCCACCTCCAGCGAGGACAATAAGGGGAAAAAGAAGATTGAAGAGATCAAACAGGAGCCAGATGACTCAGGGCTGCTCACACTTCAAGATCGGATCGACTCTGCTATCCACCATGCGCTTGTCAACCAGTCAGGGATACTGGTGAACACATTGAACAACATGATAAGCACCGTGGTTGATTCAAAGATAGCTGAGCAGCTGCCAAGGGGGCCGACCTATTTCCCTGATGGCCGATCTCCACCTTACAAGACCTTGTCAACAAAAGGGTTGCCAATTCCTCCATTGGGACAGCCGACTCCTCCAGGGGGAGCCCCTATTCAGCCGAATGAGCAACCATCGGCTGCAAATCCATCGCCCAAGATCCTAACCAGACAACAGCCCCTGCATCAGGGTCACAGGGCTCCAATACTTCCCCAGGAACAGGTGGAAAGCATGTTCGGCCCCGATCGGCAATCCCTCTTGCACAAAATGCCGATCGGTAGTTACACGCCAGACCTATCTCACAACTCTAATGGTGTTCGACCTCCCCCTGAGCAGCGCCCTCCGTTTTGTACCACAGCCGCCTCCTACCATGAATCAAGTCCAACATTAGTACCTAGGAGGCAGCTACTAGCAGTACTATCAACCTAATTCACCACAGACATGGCATAGGCAGCCTCCTATGCAATATGAGTAGTACGAGCCGATGCCATAGCTGCAAGCTCAAGAAAATAAGCCTTGGGCCGATTTGATCGCAGACGTCATGCGTGATCAGTTCGGCCTTAAGCCAAAGAACTTCGGCAATATGTACCGGTACCCATATCCAGAATATTTTGAGAGGGTGCCCCTGCCAAACCGGTAGAAGGTACCAAATAGTTCAAAATTCTCTAGGCCAGACAACGTCTCGACCTATGAACATGTCAACCGATTTTTGGCTCAGTGCGGAGAAGAATCGGCTACCGACGCGCTCAGATTATGATTGTTCCCACTGTCTCTCGGGATCAGCCTTCACATGGTTTTCGTCCCTGCCCTACAACTCAGTTTAGAGCTGGGCCGATCTCGAGAAGCAGTTCCACAGTTATTTCTACTCCGGTACGCTTGAGATGAAACTGCCGGACTTGACTAGCATTAGGTAGAAGAATGTGGAATCGGTTCACGACTACATCCAGCGCTTCAGGGCCTGGTGCTATCAGACTCGCAGTTAGCCGATTTAGCCTTTCATGGTCTCTTGGCCCCCATCAGGGAAAGGTTTTCGGCTCAGGACTTTGAAAGCTTGGCCCACCTGGCCCAGAAGGTGACGACTCATGAGCAACATTTTCAAGAATTCAAGAAGGCCTTCAAGAAAGTTAGCCACGTCGCTTACGCATCAGACTTTGACTCAAGTGATAGAGATACAGAAGTGGCAACGACCGAGTGGACCAGGAACAAGAAGGCAATCACGTGTCAGTGGCTTAAAAAATTGGCTAAGGAAGAAAGATATGACTTCAACATCACAAAAGCCGATAGGGTCTTCGATTTACTGCTAAGGGAGAAACAAATATAGCTTCCGACCAACCATGTCATCACATCGGCTGAGGAGCTCAAGAAAAAGAGATATTGCAAGTGGAACAACACCACCTCCCACAGCACCAACAACTGTAAAGTCTTATGCCAGCAAATTCAGTCGGTTATCGAGGTGGGGAAGATAAAGTTTGATGAATCGGCTAAGCTGATGAAGTTCGACGGCAACCCATTCCCTGTCAACATGGTCCAAGCCGGCCAGAGGCGAGCTGATCGACAGTATAGCATGGCGCATAGCTTAGCCAAAGCCCAACAAGCAACCGTGGCCAGCTGAGATCGCCAGGGCCCATCCAGCAAGCCGATTGCAACCAACGCCGCACCAATAACCATGGTCTATACCAGTGGCCGATCGGTCGATCGTCGGTCCAGACAGGCGACAGCCGACTTCGGTTCCAGCTGAGGGTTCAAGAAGAAGAAGAAGCCTGGCGCGGCAAGCCATACCAGAGGACGCTGGATCGGCTAGGTGTAGCATATTTTTGCCGCCATGATGGCTGTGATCCACATTGGCGCTGCAAGTTCTTTCGGTTTTGCTGGGAATCGGGAATGAGGCTGCCCACCCTCGAGAACATCCCGGGCTGCAGCGAGTACAGGGAGGATGAATACAGAGACCCACCAACGGAGAGCTCTAGCCGATTCGTCCCCCGAGCCGTTCAACTCAACCAGCAGAAGCTTTCCGTCCATGAGCGGCTCGGCCCAATTCACCAGGATTTCTTTGAAGAGGAGGACGAAGAAGAGGCTGAAGAAGAGCAATCGGTCAACCCCCAATGAAGCCCTTCGGACCTATTCACCAAGACTCAAAAAAGGAGAATTTAGAGGCTGAAAAGCGAAGGGCAGGAGGAAGAACTCCAACAGATGATTTAGCATCAACAACAGAAGCAGGGCAGGAGACAATGGCGTGTCAAGGGGCAAATAGTCCCAACCGATGAGAGCCCAGCTAACAAGGCCAGGAGGGCAGCAAAAGGAAAAGTGGTAGCCTCTGCATCAGTCAATATGGTGTTCATATTGCCAGCCGAATTCGAGGCTGCCGAGGCCGATGCAGACACCGTTGAAGACACCTTGGACAAGCTAGTACTGTCCCCAGAACAGGCCATCTTTGAAAAACCCGAGGGGACCGAAAATCGGCAATTAAAGCCACTATATGTTAAAGGATTCGTGAATGGGAAGCCGATGTCGAAGATTATAGTCGATGGAGGAGTTGTCATCGACCTCATGCCCTAGCAACCTTCGAGACGCTAGGCAAAGGAGCCGATGACTTGATAAAAACTAAAATGGTGCTCAAGGACTTCGGCGGCACCCTATTGGAGGCCAAGGGAGTTTTAAACATTGAGCTGACCGTCGGTAGCAAAACCATGCCCACAATATTTTTTGTTATCGAAGGGAAGGGGTCATACAACCTACTGCTCGGAAGGGATTGGATCCACGCCAATTGCTGCATCCCTTCTACAATGCATCAAAGCTTAATTCAATGGCAAGGCAATAAGCTTGGTATGAATCTGTTAGGTTATACTAACAGTCGATTGATCTTAGTTTAGCGCATTTAGTTCAGATTAATATCTTTTTATAAAACATATCGGAGTAATAGTCGATTTACATTAGATCTGCGACATCGGCTAGGTTATGAATGTGTATAATTATTATTCTAACGTGCTTTTGGATACAAGTGTTTTATACTGTCTCGGTAAACTACCGATCTATCCCAATCACTTGGTCTAAATGTACTTTGGGATAACAATTATATATTTATTGATATCTATAGCCGATCGAGTATGATCTAGTCTTAACCGAATTTCTATCTTTTTGTTTCTTGTTGGTTGCAGGATCAAACCAACTGGCACGTCTGTTCAATCACCAAAGGCGACCAATTTTGGACCTGCACTAGAGTTAAGCAGATCTTCTAGGCCAGGGCGTGAGAAAAATTCTCATCAACAGTTCTCTAGGCTTTAATTAGCAAAAATGTTATCTTACAGAGTATTCTTGAAAGTACACACCTCTGTGAGGTTGACTATTAGTCGCAGTATGTGGAGATTTCGGGTGAATCCCCTAGAAACCTTACTAAGAGACCAAGGAGTCTGACTTATATGCTCTACTCAAGGGGTAGTCTACTGCTGGCCTAGTACCATATTGAAGGGTTGCGCGGAAGCTACGCTAGCCGAAAACAAAAATTTTTCTACTGCGCAAACAAGGAACACTTGCAAGTAAGGGCCGATAGATCGTTACCGATTGGAGTATGCAGCGGAAATAGCCAATCAGGGCTATCCGATCTGGAACTGTGTAGCCGATTCCCGCAAGCCGACAGCCGATTCCCGGGGACAGCCGATTCGCGAATCAGCCGATTCGCGGAGTCGTCCGGTCACGTTCTTGCGCCTTGCTTCGATGCGCCCGACCGCAGTCGATCCGAAGACGATCAACAGTGCGCAACGTAGCAGCGCCTCTACCGGTATCCACACGTCCGGGGACAAAACGCCGTACACCCGTGTGCTAGCACGCGATGCAAGGCTAGGGTTTGGCTCGAAAGTGGGGAGGGTTTCCGTGGAGATTGATCTCGGCGACTTTTGTTGCGGATTCGGTTCAACGCGATACCGAAACTCTCCACCCCTCGCCCCTTTATATAGAGTTGGCCGACTGGGACTAGTGGCCGATCAGGACTCTATTTTGAATCGGATCTCATCCGTATCTCATAGAGTTGGCCGCCCACACGTCGTAAGCCCATAGGACTCTATCCGATCGGATCCCTATCCGATCGAGCCGTATCCGAGTCCAACTCGAATATCTATTCTATCCCCTTAAGCGTGCGACCCTGTAGGTTCAGGTATACTCGGTTTCGGCTATAGTCTAACTTAGCCGATCGTCGGCTCGAGTCCAACTCAGCCGACCCGTCAACAGCGGCGCCTAGCAGCACATATTGACACCATAGTATACAAGAATAATATCGGCTCTGAACCTGTAATGTGTACACAAATCCCTTTGCCTCACGATACCAGTTAAGCTATAGGCAAGATGTGTGCCATCCCTTCAATAGCTTAACCATTCACTCGAACCGTATTGGATTATCTGTCTGTTGATTGACTCCTCAATCAACTTAGCATGGCCATGCATTTCCATAATCCATTACCTCGAGGGCCCAGAGATATCTCTCCAAAGGAGGGGCAAATTCCATCTTGATCACTCACATCCCACTCCATGTTTCATAGCAAACCCGAAAACTACCTTTATAACTACCCGATTGAATAGCGTTTGGTAGTCCCAAAGTAGGCTACTACACATTTTGGAATCCATGGTGATCTCGGGTCTAAGGACTTTGTACCAACACTACCCGAGACCAACTAATGGCACATTAATTCTGTAGTGTCTCATGGTGGGTCTATCCAACAATGTGTTCTCCAACACATGTGTCCATGTTTATTGATTTGGTATCTCCATACCCATGATCTATGAGACATGATCATCAATTAATAAACATGCCGATCTTAGAATCATATTTGTTCCAACAATATGACATATGATCGTGGATCGTTTAGAAATAGATTCATACATAAAGAGTCTCATAAATAAGTCACGTACTTATTGATCAATACAAGATGTCTATTTCATGAAACTGAATAACACTTTATTCATAAATACATAAACATTGACGTGATATCCAACATCTCCATGTTGCCTCTAGGGCATATCACTAACAATCTCCCACTTACACTAGAGTCAATCATGTAAGTATCTAATACCCATTGCTCTTGTGTGCGCCTCATGCTTCTAGTGAGGGAGAGGTTTTGTCGGCGGATCAGCTATGTTGAGATCCGTGTGCACTTTGCATATCTTGACATCACCTCTGTCCACTACCTCGCGGATGAGATGATATCGCCAAAGTATGTGTTTGGACTTCGATGTGACCTCGGCTCCTTGGCTTGCGCAATGGCTCCACTATTGTCACAATAGAGAGACATTGGACCGCCGCACTAGTCATCACACCAAGCTCGAAACGAATTTCTTGATCCAAACAGCCTCCTTTGCAGCTTCCGAAGCGCAATGTACTCGGCCTCCGTTGTAGAATCAGCAACGTATCCCGCTTGGAACTCTTCCAGTGATCGCGCCTCCGTTCAGGCGAACACGAACCCGCATTGCGATCTATAATCATCCTTGTCTGTTTGGAAGCTAGCATCGGTGTAACCACTTACAACGAGCTTTTCTTCACCTCCATAGACCGGAACATATTCTTAGTTCTTCTCAAGTACTTAAGGATATTCTTTACTGCGATCCAGCTGACCTTCACCGGATCTCGATCGGTATCTGCTCGTAGCACTCAAAGCGTACGAGACATCCGGGCGTGTACAAAGAATGGCATACATGATGGATCCAATTGCCAAAGCATATGGAACCATACCCATCTTATTCCGCTCATCATGTGTTTGAGGACACCGATTCTTGCTAAGATTAATTCCATGTGACATGGGCAAGAAACCTTTCTTGGAATCATGCATGTTAAACCTTTTCAACACCTTGTCAATGTATGTACTTTGGCTTAATCCAATTAGCCTCTTGGATCTATCTCTATAGATCCGAATGCCCAATATGTATGCTGCTCCCCTAAGTCTTTCATGGAAAAACTATTTTTTCAATGAAGACTTGACGGATTCTAGCATAAGGATATCATTTCCAATCAATAATATGTCATCCACATATAAGATTAGAAATACAATTCCGCTCCCACCGACCTTTTGTAAACACAGGCCTCTTCTTAATTTTTGATGAAACCAAACCCTTTGATTACTTCATCAAAACGAATATTCCAACTCCGAGATGCTTGCTTCAATCAATAAATGGATTTCGTAGCTTGCATATCTTTCCGGCGATTCTGGATCGACAAAACCCTGAGGTTGTTTCATGTATACATCCTCGCTTAGGTTTCCATTTAGGAAAGCCGTTTTGACATCCATCTGTCATATCTCATAATCAAAATATGCAGCAATCGCTAGGATAATCCGAATAGATTTAAGCATTGCGACGGGTGAGAAGGTTTCATCATAATCAACTCCTTGAATCTGTTTAGAACCTTTCGCCACCAATCGTGCCTTATAGATGTGAACATTTCCATCCATATCGGCCTTTTCTTAAAAACCCATTTACACTCAATGGTTTTGACACCATCAGTGGATCAACCAAGTTCCAAACTTGATTGTCGTACATGGATTCTATTTCGGATTTCATGGCTCCAAGCCACTTGTTGGAATTGGGTCCCACCATCGCTTCCTCGTAGGTCTTAGGTTCATCGTTGTCCAACAACAATATATCATGTTGTTCCGCACTGTGTACTGTCGGTGCACGACGTGATCTTCGACCTTCGTGGGGGGTGTATCTACAACCGGTGGCGCAACACTTTGCTCCTTCATGTTGTGGTTCGTGGTCGCTGAAACATTTTCTCGGTGTTTTTGAACTTCTTCAAGATGCACCCTGCTCCCACTAACCCTTCTTGAAAGAAACTCTTTCTCCAAGAAGACACCGTGTCGGGCGACAAACACTTTGCCTTGTTTCCGATTATAAAAGTAATATCCCTTAGTTTCCTTAGGATATCCCTCAAAGAAGCACTTGTCGATTTGGGTGTGAGCTTGTCACACCGTAAACGTTTTACATAAGCTCGCATCCCTAAATTTTGAGAAAAGACAAACTAGGGGGTTGCCCTCTCCATATCTCATATGGTGTCTTTTCAACCGACGTAGATGGAACTCTATTTAGTGTGAGCGCAAGCTGTTTCAAGAGCATAACCCCGAAGGATAACGGAAGATCACTTTGGCTCATCATCGACCGCACCATGTCCAAAAAGGTGCGATTTCTCCGTTCGGACACCCCATTCCATTGTGGAGTTCTGGCGGAGTCAACTGTGGAACAATTCCATAATCTTTCGATGATTACCAAACTCTTGGCTCAAGTATTCTCCTCCACCATCCGATCGTAGAAACTTGATTGTTTTCCCTAAATGATTCGTACTTCATTTCGGAATTCTTTGAACTTTTCAAAGGATTCGAACTTATGCCTCATTAAGTAGATATAACCATATCTACTAAAGTCATCGTAAAGGTAATGAAGTACCGATAACCACCCTCGGCCGTTGAGCTCATTGGTCCACATACATCGTATGTACGAGTGCCAATAAGTCACTTGCTCTCTCACTATGTCCCATGAAAGGTGCCTTTGTCATCATACCAAGTAAACAAGACTCACATGTCTCAAATGATTCAAAATCAAAAGAGTGAAGCAATCCATCCTTATGGAGCTTCTCCATGCGTTTCTTATTTATATGGCCTAAGCGACAATGCCGATAAACATGGGATTTATATCGTTAGAGAGTTGCCTTTCGTATTAATGTTATAGATGGGAGACGCTTCAAGATTCAAAACATATAATCCATTCACCAATGGAGCATGAAAATAGAACATATCTCTAAGATATATTGAACAACCATTGTCCATTGATCTAACATCATATCCTTCCGCTTGCAAACATGAAGCCGAAATAACGTTTTGACATAGTGTTGGAACACAATAACAATTATTCAATTCCAAAACTAATCCCGAAGGTAGATGAAGTGGTATCGTGCCGACGAAGAACTAGCAACGCTTGCTCCATTGCCGACGCGCAGTTCACCTCGCCCCTTCTCAATCCTCTACTTCTTCTCATTCCCGCAATGATTTGCAAATATGAGCTCGATCCGGTATCAAATACCCAAGAGTCGTAGGTGAAGTAGCAAGATTAATGTCTATAACATTAATACCGGCGAGTAAGTCGACTTTGCTTCTTTTTGAGATCCTCCATGTACTTCTTGCGTTCCTCTTCATGTGGCCTGTCTCCTTGCAATGAAGCTAACGGCATCGATGTCACCGACCCCTTCTTGCCATTCTTTGCATTGGAGGCACTCGCGATCTCATCGGGAGTTAACTTCCTCTTGGTGCAAAGTTTCTTGATAGGTGGTTTGCGCTTAGCCTTCGCATCATCATCACATGATGACCATTCTTCGGATACTCTCCTCACTGTCTTTAGCATCCCATGCAATTCAGCTAAGGTTCTATCCATATTGTTCATATGATAATTCAATATGAATGGCTCGAAGCTCGGAGGAGCGACCGGAAAATCACATCGTAGCCAACTCTTGGCTAAGGGGAAAACCTAGTTTTTCCGGACTCTCAATGTAGCCAATCATTTTTATCACATGCGGACGACGGGATTCCCTCAACAAGCCTACACGCAAACAAGGACTTTGAGGTGTTGAACCTCTCGGCCCGAGCTTGGTTCTCAAACATGCCACGCAGTCCCGAATAATAGTGTGAGCATCGTTGCTCTCATATTGCTTCGAAGCTCGGGGGACATTGTAGGAAGCATGAGAGAGCTTATATCTAGGGCATCATTAGTGTGCTTCTCATAAGCCCTCCGTGCGGTTGTGGCATTATTTGGCAAATCCTCGGGATAGGGTACTTCAAGAACGTACTCCTTACGCTCTTGCTTGAGAACAATTCTCAAGTTGCAATACCAATCCATAAAGTTTGTTCCATTTAATTTTTCCTTTTTGAGAATAGATCGCAAATTAAAGGTACTGGGTGTAGTATTAGCCGCCATTTATTTTACAAAGAAAAAGCAAAGTTAAGCACAATGTTTATGCTATGTCTATTGTTAAACAATTTAACCTTAGACTCCCATTACGTATTTTTCACCTTCGCTCTAGGTTACATATTGGGTCAAGATCCACATGTTAATTAATTTTCTAGTGAGCTTTGGCATCACTGCTAGAAAATTAATAACATCGGTAAGCAACTCCTTGCTAATCACATCTCTATGTGACTCTTATTGTTGGTGTGGCATCTCCATGCCCCGGCCCCAACCTATGCCCCAAGGCCCAAAACTATTTTGATAGCCTTGTTAAGTAAACCAAATGCTCCTGGTGTATATGTCCGACATATACCCCCTTGTGTTATGATAGAGAATGTCACTCGCTTTGGCAGACCCACCATTGACGAGCATAACGGTGACGGGTGCAACATTTGGAAGGGCATCATTACTACTTAATTTTGCGAGGATGCTATCCTATCAAACAAACATATCACATATATGAAAGCAGGTAGAATAGCATATAATAAAATAGTATGGCCCCCTTCACATGGTGATCTCCATCTCCATGTCGGCACCGAGGATCTCCATCTTCGGCACCATCTTCCAATGTGCATGATGCTTGATTTCTTCAAACTAAGCTACTACTATAGAAGCTCTAATTGAAGATTACATCGACTCCCAGTCGTGAAAGAATATTACAAGCATTGCACATATGAAAGAATATTACGGGGATTGCACATATGAAAGAATATTACATGCATCACATGCATCTCATACATACAATAGGGCCATACCATCTCAAAGCATTCTCTGCAAAAACAAGTTAGGCGTAGAAATGTTTTCTACCTATCACGAGAAACGGCATTGAGACGACCTATAAGGGGGTACGCACACGGCGGGCGGGGGTCGAGGGGAAGCCGCCCCTAGCGGGCTTCCGGGCGGCGCCGAACACCACACGAAATTCATAGATCCAATCTATGAAATCGCTTACGGAAACCATGTCGGCATAATCATATTATGACGTCCCGATACACTATCAAGGGAGATGGTTTGCGCAGGCGCGAGGCAGCTAACAAGATCGGACTACGAGATAGCTTCGGCATAATCACATTATACCGTTCCGATACACTATCAAGGAACGCTATCTCGAAGCCGACTCAAACCGAGTTCTATGGATATTGCTTCGACGTAATCACATTATGCCGTTCCGATACACTATCAAGGAACGCAATTACCATGAACTCTCCTCAACAAATCCCATAAAATCGATTGATCTAATCAACCCGTGCGCAAAACTTGTTCCAGATCCAATCTAAAACCCAAACTAAGCAAGATTAGCTCTGATACCACTGAAGGGTTACGCGGAAGCTACGCTAGCCGAAAACAAAAATTTTCTACCACGCAAACCAGGAACACTTGCAAGTAAGGGCCGATAGATCATTACCGATTGGAGTATGCAGCGGAAATAGCCAATCAGGGCTATCCGATCTGGAACTGTGTAGCCAATTCCCGCAAGCCGAAAGCCGATTCCCAGGGACAGCCAATTTGCCAATCAGCCGATTCGCAAAGTCGTCCGGTGACGTTCTTGCGCCTTGCTCCGATGCGCCCGACCGCAGCCGATCCGAAGCCGATCAACAGCGCGCAACGTAGTAGCGCCTCTACCGGTATCCACACGTCCGGGGACAAAACGCCGTACACTGTGTGCTAGCACGCGATGCAAGGCTAGGGTTTGGCTCGAAAGTTGGGAGGGTTTCCATGGAGATTGATCTCGGCGACTTTTGTTGCGGATTCAGTTCAACGCGATACCGAAACTCTCCACCCCTCGCCCCTTTATATAGAGTTGGCCACGGGACTAGTGGCCGATCAGGACTCTATTTTGAATCGGATCTCATCCGTATCTCATAGAGTTGACCGCCCACACGTCGTAAGCCCATAGGACTCTATCCGATCGGATCCCTATCCGATCGAGCCGTAGCCGAGTCCAACTCGAATATCTATTCTATCCCCTTTAGCGTGCGACCCGTAGGTTTAGGTATACTCGGTTTCGGCTATAGTCTAACTTAGCCGATCGTCGGCTCGAGTCCAACTCAGCCGACTGTCAACGCGGCGCCTAGCAGCACATATTGACACCATAGTATACAAGAATAATATCGGCTCGAACCTGTATTGTGTACACAAATCCCTTCGCCTCACGATACCGGTTAAGCTATAGGCAAGATGTGTGCCATCCCTTCAATAGCTTAACCATTCACTCGAACCGCATTGGATTATATGTCCGTTGATTGACTCCTCAATCAACTTAGCATGGCCATGCATTTCCATAATCCATTACCTCGAGGGCCCAGAGATATCTCTCCAAAGGAGGGGCAAATTCCATCTTGATCACTCACATCCCACTCCATGTTTCATAGCAAACCCGAAAACTACCTTTATAACTACCCGATTACGGAATAGCGTTTGGTAGTCCCAAAGTAGGCTACTACACATGTTGGAATCCATGGTGATCTCGGGTCTAAGGACTTTGTACCAACACTACCCGAGACCAACTAATGGCACATTAATTCCTGTAGTGTCTCATGGTGGGTCTATCCAACAATGTGTTCTCCAACACATGTGTCCATGTTTATTGATTTGGTATCTCCATACCCATGATCTATGAGACATGATCATCAATCAATAATCATGCCGATCTTAGAATCATATTTGTTCCAACAATATGGCATATGATCGAGGATCGTTTAGAAATAGATTCATACATAAAGAGTCTCATAAATAAGTCACGTACTTATTGATCAATACAAGATATCTATTTCATGGAACCGAATAACACTTTATTCATTTATACATAAACATTGACGTGATATCCAACATCTCCATGTTGCCTCTAGGGCATATCACTAACACATATAAGACTGAGTGAAACTTACTTACACAAAACTTGCATTTCAAGGCATAGTCCATTGTTCAAGTTATGAGAAAGTGTAGCATGGAGTTCTAGGTGGATGTTCAACCTTAACCATTCTCCATCGAACCACTAGCATAGTACATTAAAAAATGCAAATCTATGTGGGATTTTGAGATTTGGTTGGGGATTGTTGGAATTAATATGTGGGCTAAGGCTCATATGGAGAATAATTCTTTGGAAAATCACAACAACCCTCCTCATGGGAAGGCATGTATGTGAACCTTTAGTACCACCTTAAAAGGGAGAGTGCTCTCCTAGCCACTTGAGGCATGTGTGGTGGAGAGAACTAGACGAACACATGCGCACGCTCGCCTCCCCTCGCATGGCCGGGCTCGGGCACGGGTCGGGCCGCGCGGCATGTATATGCGACATGCACGTGAATAGTCCACCAAATTGGCTCCTCGTGCTTGCATCGACACAACTGTCTTTTGTAGTTTTGTTTTGCTACAAAATTCACTTTTGTTTTTGGAAACCTAGTTTTTGGAAACATACCGAATAATCCAATGCATGGAGCGGCATGGAGTCCTTATATGTTACACATGACTTATCCGGCTTGGTTACGTGGAGTGGTGATCATGCAAGCGTCGTGATCACGCGTCCTGTTAACCCTGTAAAACCGAGCTACCGCCTCTTCGCAACACATGCGAAATAAATCTAAAGTTTGCCTCCTTCTCTATATTGCGTCGTCGCTCGTAATCTACTCCGTCTCGCTCGCCGACATGCACCAGCGATCGAGACGGCAGGTCTCCGGAACCTTCGCCTTTGATGTTCTGCATCGGGAGAAGACGTCAATAATGTTTATAGGAAGCGCTTCACGTGACTACTTGCTGTTTGTCCACCACCGCTCCTCTTCTTCTTCACTCAGGTGTAGCATGCCATCGTCAATGCCTGATACCACAAGTTGTTTCTACTATGCAGCCGAACATCCAAAATCCTCGGTACTCATTCACAATGTTTCGCATATTCGATCTATTCATGTTCTACTGTCTAGTTTACATGTGTAGATCGTATGATGTGATTGTGCTAGCATAGATGTTCAATGTCATGATTTATTTATGGAATAAATTAAACCTATATGTACTTATATATTCAACACATGTAAATTCATTAGAATTAACTCATCACTACTAATGTGTTGTGATTAGAAATGCTTGTCACAATTATGATATAATAGTGATAGCACATTTTCTTCAACACAATTCACAGTTGTCTTATAATTGTTGAAATGTGTCATGATGATAGAATATTTTGTCACTTAATGTAAAGGAATAGGACAGAGCATTCAAATTTGTCACAGTTGAACTTTCACAAATGACATGTTTTGATATCAGAAAATATTTTGGATCTCATAATTTGGTTGTAAAAATAGCGATAAGAAAGTTCCCCTACGCTAGAACGACTCACCTCTGACGGCCCATCAGTGACGGGCCGAAGTGCTTGTCATGGATGTCAACACCTTTCACGGGTCTATCAGGAGACCGTTACAGTTGAGGCCACCGGCCAAGGCCTATCACAGGTAACTAGTCACCTATGACGGGTCAACATTGGCACTTGACAAAGGGCTACGTTTGTTGGGTGCCAATGCCAGCCTATCACAGGTGACAAATTACCTGTGACTATCCTAACAGTCACGACCCGTCTGAGGTAAGTATAACTCATCTCTAACGGGCTCGATCCGTAACCCGTTGGAGGTATCTTGTCACCTATAAATACCCCCAACAGTCAACTGTTTTCTATCCCAACCCTGTGCACTGTTCAAATTTTGGGTGGGAGAGTAAGGGGGGATAATTTTTGCTAGAAATTGGAGGTAAAAAACTTGTGATAATTATTTGAGAACAAATATTATGTAATGTGTCTTATAGTTGTCATCTTTTTGATTGTTGATGGACCATTGGACCCAAGAGTACAGGGATGGGATCACGAAATTCCTAAGTATTGCGGATAATGATAGGAGAATTAGGATAAGCGAATATATGCTATGTCCATGTGCATACTGCAAAAATGAGAGGACCTCTCTGATAGTTCATGGGTGCATTCTCATCTGATCCATAGAGGATTCATGAAGCATTATAGTTGTTGCAGCAAGCAAGGAGAGCAACAACCACTGGATGTTGCAACTGATGAAGTGCCAGATGTAGGAATTGAGCCAGATCAAGATGACATGTTTGTCCCTTCTTCATTAGGCATAGATACCATAGATTTCAACCCTAAAACTTTGTCTGAAATGTTGCGTGATGTTGAAGACCCAGATCACAACGAGAGGGATTTTGAGAAGTTCAGTAAGTTGGTGGCAGATTCTGAGATGCCTTTGTATCTCGGGTGCAAGCCAAAGCACAACAAGTTATCCTCTGTGTTGGAACTCATGAAGCTTAAGGAAAGTAATGGTTGGTCAGACAAGAGTTTCACAGAACTTCTCGAGTTGTTGAATGACTTGTAGCCAGAGGGAAAATCCCGCAGACGACATATGAAGCAAAGCATGTCTTATGCCCATTGGGTCTAAAGGTCAGAAGAATTAATGTTTGTTGGAACAACTTCATGTTGTATTACAAACAATATGCCGACTTGGACGCTTACTCTGTTTGTGGGACTTCTAGATACAAGCGAGACATAAGTGAAAATGAAAGTCATAAGTTAAAGAGGGGTGGCCCAGCAAAGGTGGTATGGTATCTCCCAATTGCCTACCGCATCAAGAGAATGTTTACAAATCCTAACCAAGCTAAGTTAGTATGTTGGCATGCTGAAGAATGAAAGGCCGATGTAATTTGAGGCACCCAGCATACTCTGGCAGTAGAGGACAATCGATAGAGTTTACCCCAAATTTGCAAAGGATCCAAGAAACATACATTTTGCCATGTGTACAGATGACATTAATCCATTTGGTGATTTGAGCAGTCGTCATAGCACATGGCCAGTTCTTATTATCAACTACAACATTCCTCCCCGATTGTGCTTCAGGAGTAAGTACATTATGCTTGCCATGCTCGTTCAAGGACTGAGGCAGCCTGACAACGATATCGATGTTGTTAATTTAAACGATGATTGATGACTTAGAAATCCTATGCATGAGGGTTCGCGAACATGATACACATCTAGTCGGGAGTAATTTAGCCTCCACGAATTGTTGCTTTGCACCATAAACAATTATCCAGCCCTTGGTAACCTTTTCGGGCAAACTGCCAATTGAAGGAAGGCTTGTTCGGAGTGTATGGAGAAAACACAAAGCTGATGGTTGAAGAACTCATGCAAGATGTGTAAAATCGAAGTGTGTTTGGTTCTTCATTGGTGATGAACAATTGGCATCTATGATAATTGGTTTTGTTTTTTGGAGATTATTGGCAAAATGGATTTTGAGATATTTGGTTTTCGAACGTGAACAGTACATGGTCCGGTCTGACCGGGCTTGTACTGACGGTCTGACCGGAGGTAATTGTGCGGTCAGACCGAGTGGGTTTCACCAGTCAGACTGGCCGACACAGTCCGACTGAAGGCCGATTTGGTTTCGGTTTCGGGTTCGGCTGTTTCCTTGTTTGTTTATGGAAGATTCGTGTTTCCATGCACATGTATGGTTCTTTATGCTGACAATGAGTTAAGTTGGAGATAGCTTGTGCTCGGATATGGTCTTTGTTTAATTATGTGCATGTAATCTTTTACGCCTCGGGAAAGTGTCGCCGGTAATCGAGTTGGAGTCAACTTGGAGATAAGGTGACGTCCAGGATGGAGATTATGCGGGATACTTAAGGGTAGATATTACTGCACGTGATTGGTGAAGTTTTCATATGGCATATGATGGAGATATTGTGTGCGTATGAAATACAATGTTTCAAGATTGGAAAGACCAAGATTGCAACGGTTGATTTATGTCAAGTTTGTACTTGTATGGGAAGGTTTCCTAGGGGATTAGGACTTTCTACATGAGTTGGATTCATGGCTTTTGGCTGCGTATCTTGTGTATAAATAGTGAGGGGAGGCGTGGCCTCTTGGTATCGAGTTTTTAGAGAGTTTAGAGTTAAGATAAATTTAGGGTTTGAGTTTTGCTCGAAATTTTGTGAGGAGTGTTGTGGTTGCACTTTGTAAACACAAGGAGATTCAATAAAGTTCAATCTACTTTGAGAAATCTTTGTGTTGTGTTTTCATCGGGTGCGGCCGTCTAATCGGCAGTTAGACCGGAGCTTTACACCGATCAGACCGCTCGAGTTATTGCGGTCAGACCGGAGCATATCAACTATACACGGTGATCGGCTACATCAGGAGAATCGGCTATGTTCAGGAGATCGGCTACATGGGTGGTCAGACCGACGCTATACCGGCGGTCGGACCGGCAGGTCCCGACGGTCGGACCGGTGCAACAGCTCCGGCGGACCGCACGCCCGAGTTGTGAGGGTAAGTCTGATTTCCGAGAGATTTGTTTTTGGGTGTACCAACCATTCACCCCCCCTTTGGTTGGCTTAGTTTAGGAGTTCGATCCTACAAGTGGTATCAGAGCCTCGTTTTCTTCTTTGGATTTTTATCGATCTAAAGGTTTTTCGTCATGTCTGATAAATTTTCTACTAAGCCACATGTTTTTGATGGTACGGATTTTGCTTATTGGTGTAGTAAGATGCAATCTTATATCATGGCTCAAGACTATGATGTTTGGCAAAAGGTAACTATTCCTTATGAGATCCCTGAGGTTATTAATTCTGAGGCTTTGAAAACTGAATTTAATAACTGTTAGTGATATGCCCTAGAGGCAACATGGAGATGTTGGATATCACGTCAATGTTTATGTATAAATGAATAAAGTGTTATTCAGTTCCATGAAATAGACATCTTGTATTGATCAATAAGTACGTGACTTATTTATGAGACTCTTTATGTATGAATCTATTTCTAAACGATCCCGATCATATGTCATATTGTTGGAACAAATATGATTCTAAGATCGGCATGTTTACGATTGATGATCATGTCTCGTAGATCATGGGTATAGAGATACCAAATCAATAAACATGGACATATGTGTTGGAGAACACATTGTTGGATAGACCCACCATGAGACACTACGGGAATTAATGTGCCATTAGTTGGTCTCGGGTAGTGTTGGTACAAAGTCCTTAGACCCGAGATCACCATGGATTCCAACATGTGTAGTAGCCTACTTTGGGACTACCAAACACTATTCCGTAATCGGGTAGTTATAAAGGTAGTTTTCGGGTTTGCTATGAAACATGGAGTGGGATGTGAGTGATCAAGATGGAATTTGCCCCTCCTTTGGAGAGATATCTCGGGCCCTCGAGGTAATGGATTATGGAAATGCATGGCCATGCTAAGTTGATTGAGGAGTCAATCAACGGACATATAATCCAATACGGTTCGAGTGAATGGTTAAGCTATTGAAGGGATGGCACACATCTTGCCTATAGCTTAACCGGTATCGTGAGGCGAAGGGATTTGTGTACACATTACAGGTTCGAGCCGATATTATTCTTGTATACTATGGTGTCAATATGTGCTGCTAGGCGCCGCGTTGACAGTCGGCTGAGTTAGACTCGATCCGACGATCGGCTAAGTTAGACTATAGCCGAAACCGAGTATACCTGAACCTGTGGTCGCACGCTTAAGGGGATAAGAACAGGCATTCGAGTTGGACTTGGATACGGCTTGATCGGATCGGGATCCGATCGGATAGAGTCCTATGGGCTTACGACGTGTGGACGGCCAACTCTATGAGGTACGGATGAGATCCGATTCAAAATAGAGTCCTAATTGGCCACTAGTCCCGTCGGCCAACCCTATATAAAGGAGGGAGGGGTGGAGAGCTGCGGCATGTCAATTGCATCGCGTGCAACGAAGTCGCCGAGATCAATCTCCACGGAAACCCTCCCCACTTTCGAGCCAAACCCTAGCCTTGCATCGCGTGCTAGCACACGGGTGTACGGCGTTTTGTCCCCGGACGTGTGGATACCGGTAGAGGCGCTGCTACGTTGCACGCTGTTGATCGGCTTCGGATCGGCCTGCAATCGGAGCGATCGGCCGTGGTGGAATCGGCGCGTCGGGCGCATCGGAGCGAGGCGTGAGAACGCGGCCGGGCGACTCGAATCGGGCTGATTGGCGAATCGGCGTCTCCGGGAATCGGCTACACTGTTCCGGATCGGATTGCCCCGATTGGCTATTCCGCTGCACTCTACTCCAATCGGTAACGATCTATCGGCCCTTACTTGCAAGTGTTCCTGGTTTGCACGGTAAAAAGTTTTTGTTTTCGGCTAGCGTAGCCCCCGCGTAACCCTTCAAGTGGTATCGAGCTAATCTTGCTTAGTTCGGGTTTTAGATTGGATCCGGAACAAGTTTTGCGCACGGGTTGATTAGATCAAACGGTTTTACGGGATCGTTGAGGAGAGTTAATGGTAATTGCGTTCCTTGATAGTGTATCGGAACGGCGTAATGTGATTACGTTTAAGCAATTTCCATATAACTCGGTTTGAGTCGGTTTCGAGATAGCATTCCTTGATAGTGTATCGGAACAAGTATAATGTGATTATGCCGAAGCTATCTCGTAGTCCGATCTTGTTAGCGCCTCGCGCCTACGCAAACCATCTCCCTTGATAGTGTATCGGGACGGCATAATATGATTATGCCAACATGGTTTCCGTAAGCGAATTCATAGATTGGATCTATGAATTTCGTGTGGTGCCGGCGCTGCGCGCCGGAAGCCGCGAGGGCGGCTTCCCCTCGACCCCCGCCCGCCGTGTGCGTACCCCCTTATAGGTCGTCTCAATGCCGTTTCTCGTGATAAGTAGAAAACATTTCTACGCCTAACTTGTTTTTGCAGAGAATGCTTTGAGATGGTATGGCCCTATTGTATGTATGAGATGCATGTGATGCATGTAATATTCTTTCATATGTGCAATCCCTCGTAATATTCTTTCATACGTGCAATGCTTGTAATATTCTTTCACGACCTGCGAGTCGATGTAATCTTCAATTAGAGCTTCTATAGTAGTAGCTTAGTTTGAAGAAATCAAGCATCATGCACATTGAAAGATGGTGCCGAAGATGGAGATCCTCGGCGCCGACATGGAGATGGAGATCACCATGTGAAGGGGGCCATACTATTTCACTATATGCTATTCTTCTTGCTTTCATATGTGATATGTTTGTTTGATAGGATAGCATCCCTCGCAAAATTAAGTAGTAATGATGCCCTTCCAAATGTTGCACCCGTCACCGTTATGCTCGTCAATGGTGGGTCCGCCAAAGCAGAGTGCCATTCTCTATCATAACACGAGGGGTATATGTCGACATATACATGCAGGAGCATTTGGTTTACTTAACAAGGCTATCAAAACAGTTTTGAGCCTTGGGGCATAGGTTGGCGCCGGGCATGGAGATGCCACACCAACAACAAGAGTCACATAGAGATGTGATTAGCAAGGTGTTGCTTACCGATGTTACTAATTTTCTAGCAGTGATGCCAAAGCTCACTAGAAAATTAACTAACATGTGGATCTTGACCCAATACGTAACCTAGAGGGAAGGTGTAAAATATGTAACGGAGTCTAATGTTAAATTGTTTAACAATAGACATAGCATAAACATTGTGCTAAACTTTGCTTTTTCGTTGTAGAATAAATGGCGGCTAATACTACACCCGTACCTTTAATTTGCGATCTATTCTCGAAAAGGAAAAATTAAATGGAACAAACTTTATGGATTGGTATCGCAACTTGAGAATTGTTCTCAAGCAAGAGCGTAAGGAGTACGTTCTTGAAGTACCCTATCCCGAGGATTTGCCTAATAATGCCCTTGCGCGCACGGAGGGCTTACGAGAAGCACACTAATGATGCCCTAGATATAAGCTGTCTCATGCTTGCTACAATGTCCCCGAGCTTCGAAGCAATATGAGAGCACGATGCTCACACTATTATTCGGGACTGCGTGGCATGTTTGAGAACCAAGCTCGGGCCGAGAGGTTCAACACCTCAAAGTCCTTGTTTGCGTGCGAGCTTGTTGAGGGAATCCCGTCACCGCATGTGATAAAGATGATTGGCTATATCGAGAGTCCGGAAAAACTAGGTTTTCCCCTTAGCCAAGAGTTGGCTCGATGTGATTCTCCGTCGCTCCCTCCGAGCTTCGAGCCATTCATATTAAACTATCACATGAACAATATGGATAGAACCTTGGCTGAATTGCATGGGATGCTAAAGACAGTGAGGAGAGTATCCAGAAAAACGATCATCATGTGATGATGATGCGAAGGCAAAGCGCAAACCACCGTCAAGAAGCTTTGCACCAAGAGGAAGTTAACTCCCGATGAGATCGCGAGTGCCTCCAATGCAAAGAAGGGCAAGAAGGGGTCAGCGACATCGATGCCGTTTGCTTCTATTGCAAGGAGACGAGCCACGGAAGAGGAACTGCAAGAAGTACATGGAGGATCTCAAAAAGAAGCAAAGTACGACTTCGCCGGTATTAATGTTATAGACATTAATCTTGCTACTTCACCTACCGACTCTTGGGTATTTGATACCGGATCGTAGCTCATATTTGCAAGTCGTTGCGGGAATGAGAAGAAGTAGAGGATTGAGAAGGGGCGAGGTGAACTGCGCGTCGGCAATGGAGCAAGCGTTGCTACGTTCTTGTCGGCACAGTACCACTTCATCTACCTTCAGATTAGTTTTGGAATTAAATAATTCTTATTGTGTTCCAACACTATGTCAAAACGTTATTTCCGCTTCATGTTTGCAAGCGGAAGGATATGATTTTAGATCAATGAACAATGGTTGTTCAATATATCTTAGAGATATGTTCTATTTTCATGCTCCATTGGTGAATGGATTATACGTTTTGAATCTTGAAGCGTCTCCCATCTATAACATTAATATAGAAAGGTAACTCTCTAATGATATAAACCCCACATTTATCCGGCATTGTCGCTTAGGCCATATAAATAAGAAACGCATGGAGAAGCTCCATAAGGATGGATTGCTTCACTCTTTTGATTTTGAATCATTTGAGACATGTGAGTCTTGTTTACTTGGTAAGATGACAAAGGCACCTTTCACGGGACATAGTGAGAGAGCAAGTGACTTATTGGCACTCGTACATACCGATGTATGTGGACCAATGAGCTCAACGGCCGAGGTGGTTATCGCACTTCATTACCTTTACGATGACTTTAGTAGATATGGTTATATCTACTTAATGAGGCATAAGTCCGAATCCTTTGAAAAGTTCAAAGAATTCCAGAATGAAGTACGAGAATCATTTAGGGAAAACAATCAAGTTTCTACGATCGATCGTGGAGGGGAATACTTTAGCCAAGAGTTTGGTAATCATCCGAAAGATTGTGGAATTGTTCCACGTTGACTCCGCCAGAACTCCACAATGGAACGGAGTGTCCGACGGAGAAATCGCACCTTGTTGGACATGGTGCGGTCGATGATGAGCCAAAGTGATCTTCCGTTATCCTTCGGGGATATGCTCTTGAAACAGTTGCGCTCACACTAAATAGAGTTCCATCTAAGTCGGTTGAAAAGACACCATATGAGATATGGACAGGGCAACCCCCTAGTTTGTCTTTTCTCAAAATTTGGGGATGTGAGGCTTATGTAAAACGTTTACAATCCGACAAGCTCACACCCAAATCGACAAGTGCTTCTTTGTGGGATATCCTAAGGAAACTAAGGGATATTACTTTTATAATCGGGAACAAGGCAAAGTGTTTGTCGCCCGACACGGTGTCTTCTTGGAGAAAGAGTTTCTTTCAAGAAGGGTTAGTGGGGAGCAGGGTGCATCTTGAAGAAGTTCAAGAAACACCAGAAAACGTTTCAGCGACCATAGAACCACAACAGGAGGAGCAAAGTATTGCGCCACCGGTTGTAGATACACCAGCCCCACGAAGGTCCGAAAGATCACGTCGCGCGCCGACAGTACACAGTGCGGAACAATGTGATATATTGTTGTTGGACAACGATGAACCTAAGACCTATGAGGAAGCGATGGTGGGACCCGATTCCAACAAGTGGCTTGGAGCAATGAAATCCGAAATAGAATCCATGTACGACAATCAAGTTTGGAACTTGGTTGATCCACTGATGGTGTCAAAACCATTGAGTGTAAATGGGTTTTTAAGAAAAGGCCGATATGGATGGAAATGTTCACATCTATAAGGCGCGATTGGTGGCAAAAGGTTTTAAACAGATTCAAGGAGTTGATTATGATGAAACCTTCTCTCCCGTCGCAATGCTTAAATCTATTCGGATTATCCTAGCGATTGCTGCATATTTCGATTATGAGATATGGCGGATGGATGTCAAAACGGCTTTCCTAAATGGAAACCTAAGCGAGGATGTATACATGATACAACCTCGGGGTTTTGTCGATCCAGAATCGCTGAAAGATATGCAAGCTACATAAATCCATTTATGGATTGAAGCAAGCATCTCGGAGTTGGAATATTCGTTTTGATGAAGTAATCAAAGGGTTTGGTTTCATCAAAAACGAAGAAGAGGCCTGTGTTTACAAAAAGGTCGTGGGAGTGCAATTGTATTTCTAATCTTATATGTGGATGACATATTACGATTGGAAATGATATCCCTATGCTTGAATCCGTCAAGTCTTCATTGAAAAATAGTTTTTCATGAAAGACTTAGGGAGGCAGCATACATATTGGCATTCGGATCTATAGAGATAGATCCAAGAGGCTAATTGGATTAAGCCAAAGTACATACATTAACAAGGTGTTGAAAAGGTTCAACATGCATGATTCCAAGAAAGGTTTCTTGCCCATGTCACATGGCATTAATCTTAGCAAGAATCGTGTCCTCGGACACATGATGAGCGGAATAAGATGGGTATGGTTCCATATGCTTCGGCAATTGGATCCATCATGTATGCCATGCTTTGTACACGCCCGGATGTCTCGTACGCTTTGAGTGCTACGAGCGGATGCCGATTAGATCTAGGTGAAGGTCACTGGATCTGCCGTAAAGAATATCCTTAAGTACTTGAGAAGAACTAAGGATATGTTCCTAGTCTATGGAGGTGAAGAAGAGCTCGTTGTAAGTGGTTACACCGATGCTAGCTTCCAAACAGACAAGGATGATTATAGATCGCAATCGGGTTCGTGTTTCGCCCGAACGGAGGCGCGATCGTGGAAGAGTTCCAAGCGGGATACCGTTGCTGATTCTACAACGGAGGCCGAGTACATTGCTGCTTCGGAAGCCGCAAAGGAGGCTGTTTGGATCAAGAAATTCGTTTCGAGCTTGGTGTGATGACTAGTACGACGGTCCAATGTGTCTCTATTGTGACAATAGTGGAGCCATTGCGCAAGCCAAGGAGCCAAGGTCACATCGAAGTCCAAACACATACTTCGGCGATATCATCTCATCCGCGAGATAGTGACGAGGTGATGTCAAAATATGCAAAGTGCACACGGATCTCAACATAGCCGATCCGCCGACAAAACCTCTCCTCGCCCGAAGCATGAGGCGCACACAAGAGCAATGGGTATTAGATACTTACATGATTGGCTCTAGTGCAAGTGGAAGATTGTTAGTGATATGCCCTAGAGGCAACATGGAGATGTTGGATATCACGTCAATGTTTATGTATAAATGAATAAAGTGTTATTCGGTTCCATGAAATAGACATCTTGTATTGATCAATAAGTACGTGACTTATTTATGAGACTCTTTATGTATGAATCTATTTCTAAACGATCCTCGATCATATGTCATATTGTTGGAACAAATATGATTCTAAGATCGGCATGTTTATTGATTGATGATCATGTCTCATAGATCATGGGTATAGAGATACCAAATCAATAAACATGGACATATGTGTTGGAGAACACATTGTTGGATAGACCCACCATGAGACACTACAGAATTAATGTGCCATTAGTTGGTCTCGGTAGTGTTGGTACAAAGTCCTTAGACCGAGATCACCATGGATTCCAACATGTGTAGTAGCCTATTTTGGGACTACCAAACGCTATTCCGTAATCGAGTAGTTATAAAGGTAGTTTTCGGGTTTGCTATGAAACATGGAGTGGGATGTGAGTGATCAAGATGGAATTTGCCCCTCCTTTGGAGAGATATCTCGGCCCTCGAGGTAATGGATTATGGAAATGCATGGTCATGCTAAGTTGATTGAGGAGTCAATCAATAGACGATAATCCAATACGGTTCGAGTGAATGGTTAAGCTATTGAAGGGATGGCACACATCTTGCCTATAGCTTAACCGGTATCGTGAGGCAAAGGGATTTGTGTACACATTACAGGTTCGAGCCGATATTATTCTTGTATACTATGGTGTCAATATGTGCTGCTAGGCGCCGCCGTTGACAAGTCGGCTGAGTTAGACTCGAGCCGACGATCGGCTAAGTTAGACTATAGCCGAAACCGAGTATACCTGAACCTACGGGTCGCACGCTTAAGGGGATAAGAACAGGCATTCGAGTTGGACTCGGATACGGCTTGATCGGATAGGGATCCGATCGGATAGAGTCCTATGGGCTTACGACGTGTGGACGGCCAACTCTATGAGATACGGATGAGATCCGATTCAAAATAGAGTCCTAATCGGCCACTAGTCCCATCGGCCAACTCTATATAAAGGAGGGAGGGGTGGAGAGCTGTGGCATGTCAATTGCATCGCGTGCAACGAAGTCGCCGAGATCAATCTCCACGGAAACCCTCCCCACTTTCGAGCCAAACCCTAGCCTTGCATCGCGTGCTAGCACACGGGTGTACGGCGTTTTGTCCCCGGACGTGTGGATACCGGTAGAGGCGTTGCTACGTTGCACGCCGTTGATCGGCCGGATCGGCCGCAATCGGAGCGATCGGCGTGGTGGAATCGGCTGCGGTCGGGCGCATCGGAGCGAGGCGTGAGAACGCGGCCGGACGACTCGAATCGGCCGATTGGCGAATCGGCGTCTCCGGGAATCGGCTACACTGTTCGGATCGGATTGCCCCGATTGGCTATTCCGCTGCACTCTACTCCAATCGGTAACGATCTATCGGCCCTTACTTGCAAGTGTTCCTGGTTTGTGCGGTAAAAAGTTTTTGTTTTCGGCTAGCGTAGCCTCCGCGTAACCCTTCAATAACAATTGCAAAGCTCGTAATATTTTATTGAATGGGATTTCTCGTTCGGATTTTGATCGTGTTTCGCATCTTCAAACTGCAAATGAAATTTGGATTGCTTTAAGAAACTTTCATCAAGGAACTAACAACATAAAAGAACCTCGTCGGGATCTTTTCAAAAAGGAATATATAAAATTTGAGATGAAACCTGCTGAAGCTTTGGATGATTATCTTGGTGGGTTTAACAAAATTTTGAGCAATCTTGGATCTGTTGATTGTGCCTATGATACAAACTATCCTCAATCTAATATTTCTCGCCACTTTTTGAATGGTCTTGACATGTCTATTTGGGAGATGAAAGTTACTTCAATTCAAGAATATGTTAATATGGCTACTTTGACTTTTGATTCGCTTTATACAAAACTCAAAACTCATGAGATGAACATTCTTTCTCGAAAAATGGATTCTAAGTCAAGTGCTTTGGTTTTGTCATCTTCAACTTCTTCTGATGTTGCTTCTTCTTCAACTCCCAGTGCTCTTGCTTTAATTAATGCCATGTCCGATGAGCAACTCGAGCAATTCGAGGAGGAGGATTTGGCTTTGGCTGCTAACAAACTTTCTAGAGCTATCAATAAAGTCAGGTTTAGGAAAAAAGGTGGACCAGCTCATTGTTTTGAGTGTGGCGCGTTGGATCACATCCGCTCCAACGCCCCAAGCTTGGGAGAGGCAAAAAGGAAGACAAGAGTGGGGAGAAGGCCAAGGACAACAAGCCCAAAGGGAAGCGCTCGAAGGAGATGATGAAGAGAGTGCTAAGCAAAGTCTATGCCGCTTTTGAACCATTAAGCGACATAGATTCTGATAGCGAGGAAGAGAAGGACAAGAACATCTCCGGCATTTTCCTCTTGACTCGCGAAGATGAAGTTTTTGAGAATGTGGACAATGAGGTAATCTCTCTTGAGGAAGCTATTCTTGTTTTAAGTGCAAAGAATAAAAAATGTGAAAAAATGTTAAAAAAACAAGAATTTGTGATTGAATCTTTGAATGTTAAAATTGCTAGACTGAAATCTCTTATTCCAAATGATGATGATTGCAAAAATTATGAGGTTTTAATGCTTGAAATTTCAAAGATTAGAGATGTCAATGATTCTCAAGTTTTGGCTACTAAATCTTGTTTAACATGTGATGCTAATGAATTAAAACTAAAAGATGCTTTAGCTTGTGTTAAGCAAATGGAGAACATTGTTAAGCAAGATGAGGTAGTTTCTTGCTCTAAATGTCGCAAAAGTTTCTTATTGGTTGTGAAAATTATGCAAATCTTTAAAAAGAAGTTTCTTATTTGAAAAGTTCTTTGCAAAAATTTTCTGATGGTAAGAAACAACTTAACATGATTTTGGATCAATCTAAAGTGTGTTGCGACAATAGAGGAATAGGTTTTGATGCTCGTGACTATCTCACCAAAAATCCCCCAAATGTTTTGAGAATGACTGAAAATGGTGAGATTTTGACAAAACCTAATGATGTGAAAACAGTTTTTAAATTTCTTGGAAATATGCCATCTCTTTCTGTTTATTTAAAAAAACTAAAACTAATATTTCAAAACCATCAACGACTAAAGAAAAGTTTTCTTGCTCTTTTTGTGGTAAAGATGGTCATCTTGTTGGTTTTTGTTTCAGATTAGCACGAAAACTGAAAAAGGAAAGAGAGGTTAATTTTGCAAAATCAAAGTGGCAAAAATCTAGCTTTCCCTTGGGAAGGTCGGTCAAACCGTAGTTGGTCAACCAGTCAGACCGACCGTGGCACCCGATCCGACCGACGGCTCGCCTCGGTCGACCGATGATGGCATGCGCGATCGGCAAGATACCCAGTGGTAGACCGCCCCGAAGGAATTTTTCCGAAAATTCTAAAACTGTTTTTGCATGTGGATATATTCCTATTGGATCTATTGGTCGTGTGTCTCAGTACTGAATTCCTAAATTTCTTTTGACTAAACCCAGTACTGAGGCTTCAACATCTTCTTTTGCGTAGGCACTGGTGGCGAGGAAGGAGAACGTGTGAATCGTGGACTCCGGTTGTTCGCGGCACATGACCGGAGATAAAAATTGGTTCTCCTCCCTCAAGATGTCATCCAAGACTGAATCGATAATCTTTGGAGATGCTTCTACAAATGTCGTTCTCGCTACCGAATCAGTCAAGGTAAGTGACAAATTTGAATTAAAAGAGGTAGCTTTAATTGAGGACTTAAAGTATAATTTACTTTCAGTTTCACAAATTATTGTGAGAATTTTGAAGTTCACTTTAAGAAAACTGGAAGTAAAATATTTGATTCTTGTGGTGATTCTGTGTTGAACATTTCTTGTTATGGGAGAGTTTTAAAGCTGATTTTGGAAACCCTATTTCTCCCGTTGTTACATGTTTGGTTGCGAAATTCAACAAAGATTTAATGTCTTGGCATCGCAGACTTGGACATGTTGGTTTCGATGATTTTACTAGACTAAGTGGTTTGGATCTTGTTCGTGGGTTGCCTAAACTTAAGAAAGATCTTGATTTGGTTTGCGCACCATGTCGTCATGGTAAAATGGTTGCTTCTTCACATACTCCGTTTTTTCTGTGATGACGGATGCACCGGGACAACTTCTACATATGGACACTATTGGTCCAGCTAGAGTGTAATCCGTTGGAGAAAAATGGTATGTGTTGGTTGTTGTTGACGACTTTTCTCGATATTCTTGGGTTTTCTTCATGGAACTAAGGATGAGGCTTTTCTTTCGGAGTTTGATTCTTCGTTTGAATTGTGAAATTCTTGGTTCTTTGAAAATAATTAGAAGTGATAATGGTGGTGAATTTAAAAATGCTTCTTGTGAACACTTTTGCAACGAAAAAGGCATTGAACATCAATTTTCTTCTCCTCGTGCTTCACATCGTCAAGCGGTCAAGCGAATAATGAGGTATTTGAATCATACACTTGAGTTTGGAATTTGGTATTCTACTTCTTCTTCTATTTGCTTAAGTGGATATTCTGATGCTAATTTTGCTGGTTGTAGAATTGATAGAAAAAGTACTAGTGGACATGTCATTTTCTTGGTACATCAGTAATTGCATGGTCTTCTAGAAAACAATCTAGTGTAGCTCAATCAACTGCTAAATCTGAATATGTTGTTGCTGCTAGTTGTTGTTCATAGATTCTTTGGCTTATTTCTACTTTGAAAGATTATGGACTTGCTTTTGAAAAAGTTCTTCTTTATTGTGATAATACAAGTGCTATTAACATTGCTAAGAATCCTATTCAACACTCACGCACAAAGCACATTGATATTCGCTTTCACTTTTTGAGGGATCATGTTGAGAAGGGAGATGTTGAATTGAAGTTTTTTGGACACAAAGTTGCAACTTGCTGACATTTTCACTAAACCATTGGATTCTTCTCGCTTTGCTTTTCTTCGAGGAGAGTTGGGAATTATTCATCCTTTTGGCATGTTTTGAGGGGGAGATTTGTGCTCTTGTTTTTATCAAGCAATTCTTGAACAATATAAATTGAGAAAAAGAGAGCTTTATCCATACATATTGTATTTTCTTGTGCATGCTAGCAATACTATAAACGTTTATTTGTCACTAGCATAGCTTATATGCGTTCTAGTATTTTTATGTGATCTAGATTTTATTTTTAAGTGAAATGATGCATGACACTTAATATCATACTTAAATTAATGAAATATGCAATGTTGATACTAGTGCATGTGTTGATTTATAAATGCTTATATATGCACTGTGTTGGATTATTATTCCTAAAATTTCTTTAAAATTGCTCATTGTATAAAGAGAATAAAATATTATCTATGAGACAAAAAAATGAATACCAAATCCTTGAAAACAGTCTTGACGACAAGGACGTATTCGAAGTGAGCAAAAATAATGGGTACCAAATCCATGGAAACAGTCTTGACGACAAGGACGTACCCGGAATAATTGAGAGCAAAAAATATGATCAAAGAAAAATTTGGCTCCAATAAATATAAAAACTTCTCTTGGTTATTATGTGCAAAAAGGTAAATTTGAGAAAGAGTAATGGTTGCAATAGGTATATATATTTGGATTTATTTTTCAACCTATGTGCTTGTAAAGATGTTGCATTATAAATCGTTTGAATTCATGAATTTTGATTGCATTATTGATCTTACTTATAAAGTCTTTGATTCATGACTATACTCTAATGCATATTTGCTATATAATTGATGAGTTCATCTTCTTATTATTGCAACACATGCCATGACTTGCTCTATATATGGTGCTAAGCTCTTCAATCATCATGAACATAATTCTTATGCTTGATAAAATCATTATCAAAAGGGGAAGAACAAATGGGAGAAAAACAAGTTTTTCAAGATTCAAAGGATTTTCTTTCTTTTAAAAAGGGGGAGAAATTTTCTTTGATTTTTGAGCACTCAGATGCTTTTTACCATTTTTGTTTTTAATTTTCAAAACAACAAAACAAAACTTTTTGTTTGGTTTGCCAATGTGTTCATCAAGGGGGAGATTGTAAAATCGAAGTGTGTTTGATTCTTCATTGGTGATGAACAATTGGCATCTGTGATTATTGGTTTTGTTATTCGTAGATTATTGGCAAAATGGATTTTGAGATATTTGGTTTTCGGACGTAAGCAGTATTCTGTTGGTTACATGGTCCGGTCTGACTGGGCTTGTACTGACAGTCTGACCGAAGGTCATTGTGCGACTGCAGGCCGATTTGGTTTTGGTTTTGGTTTCGGGTTGTTCCCTTGTTTGTTTATGGATGATTCGTGTTTCTATGCGCATGTATGGTTGTTTATGCTGACAATGAGTCAAGTTGGAGATAGCTTGTGCTCGGATATTGTTTCTTTGTTTAATTATGTGCAGGTAATCTTTACGCCTCGGGAAAGTGTCGCTGGTAATCCAGTTGGAGTCAAATTGAAGATAAGGTGACGTCTAAGATGGAGATTATGCGGGATACTTAAGGGTAGAGATTAGTGCACGTGATTGGTGAAGTTTCCATATGGCATACGATGGAGATATTGTGTGCGTACGGAATACGATGTTTCAAGATTGGAAAGACCGAGATTGCGACGGTTGATTTATGTCAAGTTTGTACTTGTATGGGAAGGTTTCCTAGGGTATTAGGACTTTCTATATGAGTCGGATTCGTGGTTTTTGGCTGTGCATCTTGTGTATAAATAGTGAGGGGAGGCGTGGCCTCTTGGTATCGAGTTTTAGAGAGTTTAGAGTTGAGATAAATTTAGGGTTTCGAGTTTTGCTCGAAATTTTCTGAGGAGTGCTGTGGTTGCACTTTGTAAACACAAGAGAGATTCAATAAAGTTCAATCTACTTTGAGAAATCTTTGTGTTGTGTTTTCATCGGGTGCGACAATCTAATCGACGGTTAGACCGGAGCTTTACACCAGTCAGACCGCTCGAGTTACTGTGGTCAGACCGGAGCATATCGGCTACACACGGCGATCGGCTACATCAAGAGAATCGGCTAAGTCCAGGAGAGACCGGCGCTATACCGGCGGTCAGATTGGCAGGTTCCGGCGGTCAGACCGGTGCAACACCTCCGGTCAGACCACACGCCTTCGAGTTGTGAGGGTAAGTCCGGTTTCCGCTGAGATTTGTTTTTGGGTGTACCAACCATTCACCCCCTCTGGCTGGCTTAGGTTGAGAGTTTGATCCTACAAGATGATCTACATGGGTCATAGGAAATGTGTTCCAACATTTCACCCTTATAGAAGAATGAGAAGGAACTTCACTAGACATAGAGATCTAGCCTAATGAGGACATCAACTCGATCGATACATCCAAGTGTACACAACAACAACATATTTTTGGTCTAATTACTCGCGCTCGTGCATGCCAAACAAACTATCAAGTGAGTTCATTCTTATCTTCTTGTCCATCTTATTTAGACCATAAAAATGTTTGTATTCTTGGTTTGGTTAGGAACGATGGACAAGACCCAAAAGGAAATGGATTCACGCGGACTGATTTTGGACTATAGGATATAGCCAACTTGTGATGGACGCTGCGACTTCATGCGGACTCTGTTTGAGGCGTGCAAGTACTACATGAAAAGATTATCAAGTCTACTTTTAAACGGATCTAGACTCACAATCATATCTATTCTGAGTCAGCCACAACCTTCGATTTAGTGCAGATAATTTTTCTACCCATTTAGTCAGACATCTTAGTTTTGACCCATTGGGTCGTGTATCATGTTGAGTCCACTATGGACGCGTCCTAGGGTTGGAGCACGATCCCAACACCCCTGTGGTCGTCCTCCCACATATTTATACCTCTTGGCTGCCGCCAAGAACAATTGGATTTTATTTAGATTAAAGTTTAGCCATTGCTTCTTTTCCGGGTAAAGTCATGATCAGTTAGATCATTGTTTTCTCGTGATGGTACCCCAACTTAGCATTTGCATCCAATTCTTATTTGCAATTCATAATTCTTTTATATTGTTCTTGCTTGTTTTTTGATTTGTTTGTAGGAATAAGGTTGATCTGCATCGGCAAGATCAACAACCCACAGAGAGGTGTATCGATTGCTAAGGCACAATACAACAACGTCTCGTACGGTTGTAGTCGGGTCGTCAATGTTTCTTCCAAATCAAAGTTATCACTAACTCACCGAAAGATCAGGCCAATCAAAGCCATGAGCTTATCAAGTGGAGCTCAGGGTTTATCATAGCCAGTCCCCCAGTTAATCTAACAGGTCTACAAGTGCATGACTTAGTGAGGGGAATCACCAATGATTTTGGAAAGTGGAAGAAATGTGGTAACACAAAAGAGAAGAGCATGTGGAAGAAGAAGTCAATTTTCTGGCGACTACCGTACTAGGAGCAATTAGAGGTCCACCATTGCATAGATTTGATGCATGCCGAGAAGAATGTATGTGAGAGTCTTATCGGGTTACTGCTTTACCCAGGCGGTACAATGGATGGGCTCAACACACAATGAGATTTGAAAGATATCGGTATTCATTCTGAACTATAGCCCAAAACAACAGAGTCCGAAGGTGTATACCTTCCTCCAACCTTCTACACTCTATCGAGGGATGAGAAGAAGGATATGCTGACATATCTGAATGGTATTAAGGTTCCATCTTGTTACTCATTGAGAATTAGCAAGTTTGTTTCATTGGACAAACTTAAATTGATTGGAATGAAGTCACATGACTGCCACGTCCTTATTACACAGCTTCTACCTATTGCCATCCAAAATATTCTACCTCCAAAAGTCTGACAGACGATCATGTGATTGTGATCCTTATTCAATGCAATTGGCTAGAAGATCATTGATCTGGAATATTTGTATAAAATACAAATAGAAATTGTGAAAACCCTATGTCATCTTGAGATGTACTTTCCGCCTACATTCTTTGATATAATGAAATATTTCCCCATGCACCTAGTGAAGCAAACAGAAGTTTGTGATCCTGCATTCCTAAGGCAGATGTATCCATGTGAAAGGTATATAGGGATATTGATGGGATATGTATGGAACCGGTCCCACCCTAAGGGAAGCATCATTGAAGCGTACACGACTGAAGAGGTCATTCAATTCTGTGTTGACTACATGTCGGAGACCTCTCCAATTAGTGTACCATGATCTCATCATGAAGGCATGCTTCAAGGGATGGGCACCGTTGGAAAGAAAATTGCCAAGCTAGATCGCAAGGTGTATGATGAAGCTCATTTCACCATCCTCCAGCATATGGCTAAAGTAATGTCGCACTTAGAAGAACATGAAGCACTAATCCAACTAAAGAACATAGGGCGACCAAAGAGTTGGGTCCAAAGAAAGCACATTGTTGATTTCAATGGATGGTGCAAGAACCGGATTGCCAACACGTATAACTTGGCAGGTGAAACAATGGTTGTCACAGGGTCCAGGATAGGATGGTACAACCTGGCAAAGATATGACATCAACGGATACACCTTTCATACTGTCAAGCAAGACGACAAATGCATAGTGCAGAACAAAGGGATACGCATAGAGGCAACTAGCGATGAATGTGGGCGTCACGATCAGTACTATGACCGAATAGAACAAATATTGGAGCTGGATTACTTGAAGTTAAAAGTGTCGTTGTTTCATTGCCGATGGGTCGATCTTTGCTATGTCAAAGTTGATAAGGTAGGTTTCACCCTTGTCAACCTGTCTAACAACGCGTACAAGGATGAACCGTTTATTCTTGCACAACAACTTGTCCAAGTCTTCTACATAATCGACCCGAGTAACAAGAACTACACGTAGTTCGTGAAGGAAAAAGGAGAATTGTTGGTGTGGACACAATTGCGATGAATAGGATTATAACCTGCACGTCCATGGCGTGGGTCAAGAAATACCTCTAGACGAGGAGGAAGAAGAAGATGAGGTTCAACATGCACGCGTCGACCATGAGGAAGGACCTTATTTTAAATTTTGGTCCAGCATGTATATGTCTAATTTTACCCAAAACCTCTTTTGTGTAATATATATGTCTGTGATTTTTAAATCACAATTAAATCATAGTTTAAATATCTTAAAAATGGTTTAAGATCTACAATTTGAAAGATGATATAGCTTTAAAATGGAATATAACCTTGGAAATATTTCAGAAAAATATGTAAGAGCAAATCTTTTGAGATTGTTAAGACAAATGAAATATTACCTTTGAAATAGTTTTAAAAAAGGTCAGATTGACTGGTCAAACTCAGTTGTGACATGCAGGAGGGAAGGAGCCGCTAGAGATGACATCACCTATGATGGGCCCTACACTACCGCCCATCACAGGTGACATTACCTGTGATGTCCTAGAGCCTCCCACCCGTCATGGGCCCTACACTCCCGCCCATCATAGGTGACATTACCTGTGACGGGCTAGAGCCTCCCGCCTGTCGGAGGTGATGTCACGTCTGACGGCTCATTCCCTCCCTCCTGTCGCAGGTGAGTTTGACCAGGTGCATTAGGGTTGGACCGACCCTCTATCTCTCACTCATTCTAAGATCTAGATCTACCACCCCCTCTTCCTCACTCACTCTCAGATCTAGATCTGCCGCCCCTCTTCCTCACTCACTCTCACTCAGTCGATGCCCCTCTCTCTCTCACTCTTACTCACCGTCGGTCGCCGTTGACAACCGCCGTCCTCCACCTTCTCAGCCTCCACGACGCTGACTGTCGACTCCTCCCTAGCCTCCACTAGCACCGAGCAACACCTCCTTGACCTCCATGATGTTAGCCGTCGACTCCTCCCGGGCCTCCACCAGTGTTGAGCGCCACCTCCCCAGCCTCCACAACGCCAGCGGCCTCCTCCCCACCGTCGACAAGCATTGGATGTCAAGCATCGCCTCCCCGTCCTCGACGGTCACCACCTCCCCGCACTCCACGACGCTGAGGACCGCCTCACTACCCTCCACAATGCCGAGCGCCGCCTTCCCGCCCTCCACTAGGTACCTCCCTAGCCACTATAACACATGCTTTTAAGAAATTTTTAGGAATGGCTTACATAATTTTTAGGAAATGTTGTATGAAATTTTAGGAATTTGTATAAATTTTTAGGATTTTTTAGAAATTTTAGGAAATGGTTTAGGTAAGTTTTAGGACATACTTTTATGAAATGTTTAGGAATGGTTTAGGTAACTTTACGAAATGCTATATGGGATGTTAGGAATTTTTAGGAAATGACATGGGAAATTTTAGGAACTTCTAGGAAATGATATGGGAAACTTTCGAAAATGTGTAGAAAATTTAGTTTCTTCATCGCTGCAGAAATGTCAGAGCAATAGGATGCGTCCATGTCGGGCGGAACAAGTGGAGCTACATCCGGCCGGAACCCTTGGACACAGAACCGTCTATCAACCACATGGCAAGTTATCACCGAGGTAGATGATAGTGATAGGCCTACAGCGCGAGGAGTGCCATCTCGAAATGGTCGAACAGTTGCGGGCATATAGCACGTGATCATCTTGGGATCCTTCATAAAGATATTAACAAGGGTCCTGCTTGTTGAAAAGGAGCTTCGACAGCATTAGTCACGTGATAGTTTGCTAAATTATCATCAAAATTTGCACAACATATCATCAAAATTCATTATTGAGTATTGCATCTACTCATTACTTACTACATTATATTATTTTTGTTTTCTTTATTCTTTAAATGACAGATCGTCACTCTTCTTCAAAGGGCATAAGCTTAAGTAACTTGGGTAAATTTGCGGCTTTTTGTGCTCATAAGAAATTGGGTAAGTCTGTGGCTTCATAGGCTCAAAAGAAATGTGAGGTAGGCATGTGCATTGGGAATATGTGATTGTGAATGTAAACTTTGTGTGGGATTTTAGAAGACACGTGCATGAATTTTGTGATGTATATATGATGAATTGGGGTAAATTGTGATATTGGGGCTGGCTGGCTGGGATATCTGTGATGTATCTGTTTTTCAGAGGGCATTGATAGCAATTTGTGAAGCTAGCCAATTTTTAGAATTTATTTTTTTGAAAAATACCTCATCATTGACGGGTAATAAACAAATCCGTCACATCTCACCTCAACTCAACTGTGACGGTGTTAGTATATCAATCTGTCAGAGATGAGTTAACCCTTACAGTGCAAAAGTAGATTCATCAGAGATGGGGTCACCTTTGACGGGTCATAAACTTTGCATCCATCAGAGTTGACTCACCTTCGACGGGTTGCAACCACACATAGGCTAATGGTGAGCATCACCTTTGACAAGCCGCAAATAAAGAGCCCGTCAAAGCTGAGTGGATTCATCACCGATCACTCATCTCTGACTAGGGTTAAACATGTCAAATGTGAGGGTTTGAGCTTGTTAGAGGTGACCTAATCTGGTGTAGTATTTGCCAATACAGAACCATGCATTTATTAGTGATTAACACAAGTTTCATAAGTAGATTTTGTTAATTGCCCCATCACTGTTGCAATTTTTATCACAATTTCGTTCAGATGTGCATCACTACATGGCCTTGTCCTCTTTATGGAAATGCTATGAAGCCCGTGACATTTAGGCACATTCGGACATATTTTAATGTCAGCATATCAGCCAAGTTATGAAGCATAATCTATCCATTCCAAACATAAATGGTAGAGTCGTCATCACCAGATACAAATTCTCGTGAAGAAATGACAAGTTTCACAAAAGAAATGTCTGATTATGTTCAGCACTAATCAAAGCATAATTAGGCTTCTTGCCTTTTGTGAATGCTAATCCGAACTTTCAAGCCTGGCTACACGCATATACTGTTATCATGGCTTCTTCCAGGAACAAATGATCTTTTAGTGATGATTAATTATTGTTTCCTAGTTAACCATGTTCCCCGTTTGCCCCTGTGAAACTGTCTGTCGCTATATTAGTCCTCCATCTAAATTCTTCTTCCGTATTAACGCCTCTCTTTGCTTTTTCCCTCAACATTTTCTATGAGACCAAGCCTAGGGACGAAAAAGGAAAAAGGATAATTGCTTTCTTATGGATATATCGTTTTTATCTCGATGGTACAGTAGTTGGATAAAAATTAATAACCATAATACAGTTTTTTACTATTAACATGAAATGGTTAAAAACAACAAACTAGATAAATGATTGATTTAGGACACTCAAAACATGCGGTGGAGACATCAAAAAAGTGAATTTTCACAAGGACATAAAAAAGAAGTAATTTGCCACAGAACACCTTAAGCATTAAAATACAATATTCACTTAGTTGAGGAGAAAGAAATCAGACAGAATGTCTATTTTACCATAATATTCTTCTCCCTTATCCCTATCTTCCTTCTCAATAGGCAACAAGTGGCATAGAGGTGGAGGAATGATAGTGTTGGCCCGCCGTCACGCACCAGTGGCGGCGCCGACTACTGACGCCCCGCTGTCTTTCAACGGCTTTGCTACACCCTTTGCTGTCTTTCTCATCGCAGCCGCGGAGACTGAAAAGTTGGAGGAGGAGAGTGCACCAAATCCTTTTGACAGGAAAAAAAGCAAATATAAGAAGTGTTTTATTTTTCATAGGGATGGAAGCATCCCAAATATCAGAAATAAAACTGAAAGGAGATAGAGGAGAAAAATGGCAGGCTTGGGAAAAGACAATAAGTGGAAGTATAAATTGTTCATGTTTGTGCCACGAGAGACAATATGCTGCAAATGATGTGTACAGATCGATAACAGCTATCCAGGTCTAATATTAATGTGGATGCCGTAATCATTTTTGTGCCCAATAGAAATACGCAACATATTTTTGTGTCCAGACTATACATCTTTTGTGCCCAGACTATACAAATACGCAAGTATCATAATTGCTTAAAGCAAGAAACCTGATTAAGGGCTGGAAATTTGTGCCCAATCATACATTTATCATTTCTTTTGTTGCTCGTTTCACGAGGATTTGGATGTGGCCGAACCGCTCGCTTGTGCCTGTAGCTCTACTCACGGGCCCATGCCCGCGCCAAAAAATATGGTGGGTCTGGTAAATGTGATGGGTCCGGCTAAAGGAGTGGGTCCATAAGAAAAGATTGGGAGCACCTCATTAAATGGTGTTTGGTCCGTACATATGTCGGATAAATAGGTGTTGGTTCTACATGAACCGGCACTTATTTGTCCGAATAGGTGCCGGTCGAAAAACCGACACCAATGACCAAAGTCATTGCTGCCGATCAATAGGTGCCGGTTGAAAAAACCAGCACCTAAGGGGGTTTCTCAACCGATACCTATGAGACATTCTGTACTGGTGTACGTAAATATCATAATTGCTTAAAGCAAGAAACCTGATTAAGGGCTGGAAATTTGTGCCCAATCATACATTTATCATTTCTTTTGTTGCTCGTTTCACGAGGATTTGGATGTGGTGAGCATGATATGTACGCTGATATGTACTTTCAGAACTTCTGCTGATATATGTACGCTCTGCCATTTAAGAAGTACACGGTGGCAAGGTAGCACGTTCCGCACAATGCATATATACGATTAGATCAACAGCTAGCAAAGGTTTTGTATATCAAGGTATCCAGATGGTTGTCCTACACACAAGACCATATGTTTTCATTCATACATAAAGACTGACCTGGCCATAAGAAACTTTAGGATGCTTATGCTTGTGTATTCCAGATGCATCATGCAATTGGTCCTCGTCTTAGCATTATTGGACAAGCTATTCACATCTTCTTTTATATGAGAAGTGACAAAACCACAGCACTTATCACAAACAAAGTTAAGAGTGAAAGGCCAAAATAAGTATGAGAAACAAATTATGGATGCTATGGCTAAGAAAGAAAAAGAAAAACCACAGTGCCACCACCGAGACCATGAAGAGATCAGCCATACCAACTCAACAATTGTGCGGCAAGATGGTATTGAAATTTAAGACTTCATGCCAACACCTCCAAAAAGATGTACGACATTCTCTAGAAATAAACAGTAGAGATTAGATCAAGGGATTTCTCCATAGTCCAATCTACGAAATATCAAAGCAATGCCTTTAGGAAGTGAAAAAAATTGCCGAACTAGAATGTATAGAAAACAACATCTCAATATGTATGACATCGTCACTCCCACCCTGGAGCGACTCGATGGCGAAACAACCACTGCCACCTCCACTCCTGTCCCTCCTCCCCTCTGCCTCACTGTCGCCTGAGCGACTGTCGGCAAAGCCAGATAGCCGCAAGGACGGCGGCAATGGGGTGCTTCTTCCCCAACTTTGACGCAACGGATGGCGGCAACTAGGCAGCTCGGGAGGTGGAGTGGCAGTGGTCAGCTCCAAGCCCTCCCCAGCCGGAGTGGAGAGGAAGTTGGTGGATGGAGTGACGAGGAGGTTGGTGGATGGTGAGGCAGAGCAGGAGGCAATGGCGGCAGGGCAGCGGACGTGGAGGCTACGTGCGACGATGCCGGATTTGGTGCCCCTTCGGCAAAATCCGACGTGCCCTGTCTGGATCTGGCCTTAGCTAGACCCTTGGGGCGGTTCTCATCGACGACAGCGACAATAGTAGGTGCGCTGGTTGCAGAGGAGACGGTGTGGCAGTGTGGACCTGTGAGACGGCGGTGCAGCCGGTGGCGACGAACGATGGTGTCTCAACCTGTGAGGCGACTGGGTGACGAAGTGAGGAGGCAGTCGGCAACATACGGAGCTGGTATGGAGGGGGTGTGGCCGTGGAGCTAGGAGCATGGGGTGTGGCCATGGAGCAAGGAGCGCTGGGCGCGACAGCATAGGCGAGGCAGCGCACGGCCGTAGAGGCATGCAGTCGGCTTGGTGTGGTAGGGGTGCTATTGTGCCCTTCTGTCGGTGGCTGCGCAACGGAGTATACTCGAGGGTGGCTGGCAGTGATGATCCCCGAGGAAAGCGGAGGTTGGCTAGCGAGAGCTGTCGGTGGCAGCGGTGTCAACGCACCGATGGTGGATGGTTAGTGACAGAGCAATTGAGCGGCTTCTGCAAAACAGGTGTTGATGAGAAATTCCATTCCCACGCACTGGCCTGAGGGATTTTCTTTACTCTAGTGCAGCTCCATGTTGGTCGCCTTTGGTGAAGTTTGGGCGTGCCAGTTGGTTTGATCCTGTAACCAACAAGAAAACAAGAAATATGTGTTTTGGTTAAGGCTAGATCCTACTCGATCGGCTAAAGCAATTAATAAACGTATAATCACTATCCCAAAGCATATTTAGACTAAGTGATTAGGATAGATCGGTAGTATACCGAGACAGTATAAATCACTTAGATCCAAAAGTGTATTAGGATAAAGATTACATGCATTCAAAACCCAGCCGATGTTACAGATCTAATGTAAATCGGCTAGTACTCCTATATGTTTTATAAAAAGATATCAATCTGAATTAAATGCGTTAAACCTAGATCAATCAGCTATTGGTATTACTCAACAGATTGATACTGGCTTAGGGCATTTGAATAGATTGAGGTCTTAATATAAAAGGCAGCTCTAACACATCTAATAGCAATTAATACTAAAAAGATGATTACAACAGGTAAGGCCGGCAGAAACCCCAACACTGTCTTTAATGGAAAACATTATGCCGAATTGATCTACATATCTCTAAAAGTGACTTAACAGGTCGATTTGATGCAGCATTAAGTACAAAAAGAGACACTAGATCTATATGAGCCAATGAGAACCCCTCGAGACGGTAGACACACCATATAATCTAAATCAATACCTAGATCTAGCTCTATTGGTTGTCGTCTTCAGAGAGAACTCAGCCGACTGCGAGATAGATCTAGATATTTTTCCAGATTATATATTGCGTATGATAATTTAAGCAGTTCATAGTATCGAAATTAGAGTATCATGACGATGGAAGCACTAACCCCGACGATACAAGCCACATGTAACAAGGAATTACCTCGTTCGGAGATAGATGTCGATGCAGCCCGAACAAAAGCAAGAACTTGTCGAGAAAAAGTAAAACGAAAAGGTTGGCGATGCGCCGAGATTGTATTGAATGTGTGATATTTTGTTTTATTTATAACCAGATACATAATGAGTCCGTGACGAACATTATTCCTATTACAAATTAGATTACAAATACTTCTAAACAAACCATTATTATTACGAAAGGAAACTAAACAAAATATCCTAATTTAAAGATACAATTGCCATTACAGGACATTATCCACAGATGGCAATATCTTTAACGTACTTTGAAAACCGAATGCAATACTTTATCCTCAAGCTTTTCTTTCAGGATTGGCTTCACTTCGATCTTCAATCGGAATCGGCTATCGGCTGTCCTAGTCCGACTCGGACACAGCCGACTGGCTCCGTAGCTGATTCGGACTTAGCCGACGCGACCGCTGTTTTTCCGCAGATCACATTTCCCCGATTCCGCTTCGATCTTAGCTCTAAACTTGGGGATTTGCTTACCAAACTTGGTCGTTAACACATGCCCCCAAGTTCGTGATATTTGATAATATCACAGATTTTGTGCAATCTCATCCTCGTAGAAAACCTAGAGCGTTTCCGTTTCGATCGTTATCACACCTATTTAAATAACACCTAGATGCTCCGAAACACTTACGCCGTTATTTGCGCACTCAACACCCTCAGCCAAAAAATCCCTAAAACTTCCCCTCTTTTCCGCCCTTACTCATAAATCTGAACCCCATGCTTCAATAATCTTAACGTCGCTTTCTTTTCATCTGTAGCATCTTTCTCATCAAATAGCCATCCCCAGTCTGATCAATGAAAAAAGATACTACATAGGACCCATCGGCAACACAGATCCTACAAACGTCATCAATGCCAAAACAAACAGAATACCTTATAGGATTCAAAACCCTAGCTTGGCGTCTTGGAACAAAACCTTCAAGTCCTGGCCTTCCACTGATAAATCCTGGCCGACTTGGTACAAAAGATTAGAAACCAGCAAACAAAGTCACTGGGAAGAAGTAGGGATCTCCCAATGTCTGGCTTTTTCGATAGCCGACCAGGCCAAGGATGAACCGCTCATGTCAGCTGCATTGTATTTCTGGAATAACACATTCAACGCTTTTCTCTTCCAGCAAGGACCCATGACCCCCACACTAGCCGATGTTTGTATGATAACCGGTTTAGACGTCTTATCATCAGCTAACCCTAATTAGCTCGACAACAAAGGCCAATAATCTTTCAAGACAAAAGCCATTGGAGGCTGGAATGGATACATCAGTATGAACATGGGTACCGGATCAGTCAAACCAAGGGAACATACGGCCTTTCTAATGATGTGGCTGGAAAAATTTATCTTCTGCAGATCTAGCTCTGGCCCTACAGCCAACTGGCAAGTTGTAGCTGAAGCCCTAGTTAACAAGGCAAAATCCCCTTGGGCAAGTTCCTCCTAGGTTACCTTTATCAAACCCTGAATCAAGCATCGACTAAGATAGCAGTTGGCTCAGTTATAGGCACTGGAGGCCCTTGGTGGTTCTTGCAACTCTGGCTCGTGCTTCTTACGCAAAAAATTTTCGGAAAACCTAGTATGTCCGATGCCAAATTCCCTCTAATAGAGCCGACTGAGGATGAGGATGAAGAAGAAATAGCCACACGCAGGTGTATGTCTTTCGGAGAGGCTGCAGCTGTTCATACCGGATCCAAGCTGTCGGGTGAACTCTTAGCCGATTGGTTCACACCCTTCTATGATGGATTTTCTAAGAACAATCGGACATGGTTTTTTATGAAAACAGCCCGGAATTTGAGCTCCCCATTGAATTTAACTTCGGTGAATTCAACTCAGAATAGCACCTAAAACCAAGGGAGATCTTTGCTGCAGCAGTAAGCCCTTGCATTCTCCCAATCTGCATCCACCAGGGCCATAATATCGTTAAGTCCTATGAATTTTATTACCCTGCATCGGCCACCAGACAACTAGCACATCTGTTCAATCACCAAAGGCGACCAATATCTGACCTGCACTGGAGTTAAACATATCTCCCAGGCCAGCGCGTGGGAAAAATTATCATCAACACGCTTTTGACACGCCCGATGAGACCCCAACTCCTAGATCCAACACAATGGTGATCGTCGTGGCCACGGAGCTGGACCAGGATGATGTCATCCCTGTGGCTATGGACAAACTGTCGACTAAACAGCAGGCCAACTTCCAGGAGATGGTGGAACGATTGCAAGCACATTATTTGCGATCCTACACCCAGACCAGGTCTGGATCAATCGTTCAGAAGTACAAATGTGTGATCCCTGAGGACTTTGACTCCGGAGCCACCTCCAGCAAGGACAAGAAGGGGAAAAAGAAGTTTGAAGAGATCAAACAGGAGCCAGATGACTCTGGGCTGCTCACACTTCAAGATCGGATCGACTTGACTGTCCACCGTGTGCTTGTCAACTTGTCAGGGATACTGGTGAACACATTAAACAACATGATAAGCACCGTGGTTGATTCAAAGATACCTGAGCAGCTACCAAGGGGGCCGACCTATTTCCCTGATGGCCGATTTCCACCTTACAGGACCTTGTCAACACAAGGGCTGCCAACTCCTCCATTGGGACAACCGACTCCTCTAGGGGGAGCCCCTATTTAGCCGAATGAGCAACCATCGGTTGCAAAACCAGCGCCCAAGCTCCTAACCAGACAACAGCCCCTGCATAAGGGTCACAGGGCTGCAATACTTACCCAGGAACAGGTGGAAAGCATGTTCAGCCCCGATCGGCAATCCCTCTTGCACAAAATGTCGATCGGTAGTTACACGCCATACCTATCTCACAACTCCAACGGTGTTTGACCTCCCCCTGAGCAGCGCCCTCCGTTTATACCACAGCCGCCTCCTGCCATGAATCAAGTCCAACATTAGTACCTAGGAGGCAGCTACTAGCAGTACTATCAACCTCATTCACCATAGAAACGGCATAGGCAGCCTCCTATGCAATATGAGCAGTACGAGCCGATGCCACAGCTGCAAGCTCAAGAAAATAAGCCTTGGGCCGACTTGATCGCAGACGTCATGCGTGATCAGTTCGGCCTTAAGCCAAAGGACTCCAGCAATATGTACCGGTACCCGTATCTAGAATATTTTGAGAGGTTGCCCCTGCCAAACCGGTACAAGGTACCGGATTTTTCAAAATTCTCTGGGCAAGACAACTTCTCAGCCTATGAACATGTCAATCGATTTTTGGCTCATTGCAGAGAAGAATCGGCTACCGACGCGATCAGATTATGATTTTTCCCACTATCTCTCAGGATCAGCCTTCACATGGTTTTCGTCCCTGCCCTACAACTCAGTTTAGAGTTGGGCCAATCTCGAGAAGCAGTTCCACAGTTATTTCTACTCCGGCACGCATGACATGAAACTGTCGGACTTGACTAGCATTAGGCAGAAGCATGTGGAATCGGTTCAGGACTACATCCAGCGCTTCAGGGATATGAGGAACCGATGTTATAGCCTGGTGCTATCAAACTCGCAGCTAGCCGATTTAGCCTTTCTTGGTCTCTTGGCCCCCATCAGGGATAGGTTTTCGTCTCGGGACTTCGAAAGCTTGGCCCACCCGGCCCAAGGTGACGGCTCATGAGCAACATTTCCAAGAATTCAAGAAGGCCTTCAAGAAAGTTAACCACGTCGCTTACGCATTAGGCTCTGACTTAAGTGATAGCGATACAGAAGTGGCAGCGGCCGAGTGGACCAAGAACAAGAAGGCAATCACGTGTCAGTGGCTTAAAAAATTGGCTAAGGAAGAAAGATATGACTTCGACATCACAAAAGCCGATAGGATCTTCGATTTACTGCTAAGGGAGAAACAAATATAGCTTCCGGCCAACCATGTCATCCCATCGGCTGAGGAGCTCAAGAAAAATAGATATTGCAAGTGGAACAACACCACCTCCCGCAGCACCAACGACTGCAAAGTCTTCTGCTAGCAAATTCAGTTGGTTATCGAGGCGGGGAAGATAAAGTTTGAGGAATCGGCTAAGCCGATGAAGTTCGACGGCAACCCATTCTCTTTCAACATGGTCCAAGCGGGCCAAAGGTGAGCTGATCGGCAGTACAGCATGGTGCATAGCTTAGCCAAAGCCCAACAAGCAACCGTGGCCGGCTCAGATTTCCAGGGGCCATCAGCAAGCCGATTGCAACCAATGCCGCACCAATAAACATGGCTACACCAGTGGCCGATCGACCGATCGTTGGTCCAGACAGGCGACAGCCAACTTCGGTTCCAGCTGAGGGTTCAGGAAGAAGAAGAAGCCTGGTGCGGCAAGCCATACCAGAGGACACCGGATCGGCTAGGTGTAGCATATTTTCGTCGCCATGATGGCTGTGATCCACATTGGCACTGTGAGTTCTTCCGGTTTTGCTAGGAATCGGGAATGAGGCTGCCCACCCTCGAGAACATCCCAACCTGCAACGAGTACAGGGAGGATGAATACAGAGACCCACCAACGAAGAGCTCTAGCTGATTCGTCCCCCGAGCCGTTAAGCTCAACCAACAGAAGCTTTCCGTCCATCAGCGGCTCAGCCCAATTCACCAGGATTTCTTCGAAGAGGAGGACAAAGAAGAGGCTGAAGAAGAGCAATCGGTCAACCCCCAATGGTTCCCTTCGGACTTGTTCACCAAGACTCAAAAAAGGAGAATTCAGAGGCTGAAAAGCGAAGGGCAGGAGGAAGAACTCCAGCAAATGATTCAGCATCAACAACAGAAGCAGGGCAGGAGACAATGGCACGTCAAGAGGCAAACAGTCCCAGCCGACGAGAGCCCAGCTAACAAGGCCAGGAGGGTAGCAAAAGGAAAAGGGGCAGCCTCTGTATCAGTCAATATGGTGTTCATATTGCCAGCCAAATTTGAGGCTGCCGAGGCCGATGCAGACACAGTTGAAGACACCTTGGCCAAGCTAGTACTGTCCCCAGAACAGGCCATCTTTGAAAAACCCGAGGGGACCAAAAATCGGCACTTAAAGCCCCTATATGTTAAATGATTCATGAATGGGAAGCCAATGTCAAAGATGTTAGTCGATGGAGGAGCTGTCGTCAACCTCATGCCCTACGCAACCTTCAGGAAGCTAGGCAAAGGAGCCGATGACTTGATAAAAACTAACATGGTGCTCAAGGACTTCGGCGGCAACCCATCGGAGGCCAAGGGAGTTTTAAACGTTGAGCTGACCGTCGGTAGCTAAACCATGCCCAAGACGTTTTTTGTCATCGAAGGAAAGGGGTCATACAACCTACTGCTCGGAAGGGATTGGATCCACGCCAATTGCTGCATCCCTTCTACAATGCATCAAAGCTTAATTCAATGGCAAGGCCATAAGATAGAGATCGTGCCAGCCGACAGGTCAGTCAACGTTGCTAACGCCGGCTTAACTTTATGGGAAGTCGATGGCATTGATTGCCTGTCCGGCAATGTTTGGCAGGCCAATTTTCTGAAGGTGTCCGACTCTGACATACAGCTAATTGGAGACAAAGAGCCTCAATTATTACTTTGAGGGCATCGTGGAGGGCTCGAGCGTCTACAGCAAGTACACCGTGGACGATATCAACGGCAAACTGGAGCAAGATTTTATATCGGCCGATGAGCTAGAAGAAGTTGATACAGGTCTAGGGGATAGGCCTAGGCCGACATACATTAGCAAGAAGTTGTCTTCTTATTTTAGGACCAAGCTTATTGATTTATTAAAGGAATATAAAGATTGCTTTGCTTGGGAGTGTTTTGAGATGCCTGGTCTTAGCCGATCCATTGTTGAACATCATCTCCCTATTAAGCCTGGATATCGGCAGTACAAACTGCCTACCAGGAGGTTTAAAGCCGATATATATGATGCGATCAAGGTCGAAATCACTCGGCTATACAATGCTGGTTTCATTCGACCCTGCCGATACGCGGAGTGGGTTTCAAATATAGTTCCAATGAAGAAAAATGGCAAACTTAGGGTATGTATCGACTTCATAGACTTGAACAAGGATACCCCTAAAGACGAGTACCCCATGCCTAGCCGATTTGCTGGTAGATGCCGCCTCTTGCCACAAAATCATAAGTTTTATGGACGTCAATGTTGGTTATAATCAGATCTTTATGGCCGAGGAGGACATTCATAAAACAGCTTTCGATGCCCGGGCAATCGGCTTATACGAATAGGTCGTCATGACTTTTGGCTTGAAGAATGCCGGCGCTACATATCGAGGGCCATGAACTACATTTTTCACGACCTAATCGGCTTCTTGGTGAAAATCTATTTCGATGATGTCGTTTTCAAATCCAGGGAAGTGGAACACCATATAGTCGATTTAAGGAAGGTATTGGAGAGAACGAGAAAATATGGCCTGAAGATGAATCCCGCCAAGTGCGAATTTGGCGTATCAGCTGGCCAGTTTTTGGGATTTCCTGTTCACGAGAGGGGGATTGATGTGACGTAAAGAAGCATCAACGCCATAAAGACTATTCAGCCCCCGTAGGACAAGAAACAATTGCAGTCTCTGATCGGCAAAATCAACTTCATCAGACGCTTTATAGCCAACCTATCAGAAAAGATGGAGCCATTCATTCCTCTACTACGGCTGAAAGCCGATCAAGCATTCACCTGGGGGGGCAGAGCAGCAGAAGGCTTTGGACAACATTAAGGATTATCTGAGCTCCCCTCCAGTATTGATTCCTCCACAAAAAGAAGTGTCGTTCAATTTATACCTGTCAGCCAACGAGAAGTCCATCGGCTCAGTTCTGATTCAGGAGATCGAGGGAAAGGAGAAAACAATTTTTTATCTAAGCAGAAGACTTCTGGATGCAGAGACCAGATACTCTCCCGTGGAGAAGCTGTGTTAAGGCATTATTTATTATCCAACGAGTGCACCATAGTTTGCAAAACCGACGTAGTAAAGTATATGCTATTGGCTCTAGTTCTGAAAGGGCGAGTTGGGAAATGGGTATTTGCTTTGATGGAGTTTGATTTGAGGTATCAGGCACCCAAGGCAGCGAAAGGACAAGCCATAGCCGATTTTATAGTGGAACACAGAGATGATTCAATCGGCTCAGTTGATATCATGCCTTGGACTTTGACTTTCGATGGGTCGGTTTGCACGAACGGATGTGGCATTGGCTTGGTGATAATCTCTCCCGGGGGGGGGGAAAGCTTCGAGTTTGCTTTTTCCATTACGCCTCATGCAACAAACAATCAAGCCGAATATGAAGCCGTTCTCAAAGGATTACAACTGCTCAAGGAGGTTGAAGCCAACGCCCTTGAGATAATGGGCGATTCACTGCTGGTCATCAGCCAATTATCAGGAGAATATGACTGCAAGAACGACGTACTGATGGTCTACTACCAGAAATGCCGAGAGTTGATGGACAGTTTTCGGCTAGTCACCTTGAAACACATCCCTAGATAGCAGAATGCAGAAGCAAATGACCTGGCTCAGGGGGCATCATGCTACAAGCCGATGACAAAAGAGATTGAAGTAGAAATTGCAAACATCTCAGCCGACGACTGGAGGTATGATGTTTACAGTTATCTGCGGAACCCTTCCCAGTCGGCTTCAAGGAAATTGTGCTACAAGGCTCTACGATATGTCTTGCTTGATGAAGATTTATATTATCAAACGACTGATGGCGTGCTACTTAAGTGCCTAATTGCTGATCAAGCCAAAGTTGCTATTGGAGAGGTGCATGAAGGGGTTTGCGGCACGCATCAACCGACTCATAAGATGAAGTGGTTACTTCGGAGAGCAGGGTATTTTTGCCTGAGTATGCTGGAAGACTGCTTCAAATACTATAAGGGTTGTCAAGATTGTCAGAAATTTGGAGCCATTCAGAGAACACTAGCGTCGCCTATGAATCCCATCATCAAGCCTTGGCCGTTTACAGGCTGGGGAACCGACATGATCGGCCAGATCAGTCCACCCTCAAGCAAAGGACACAAGTTTATATTGGTGTTGATGAGAAATCTTTCCCACACGCTGGCCTGGGAGATCTTCTTAACTCCAGTGCAGGTTCGTCCTTGGCTACCTTTAATGAACTAGGTGTGCCAGTTGGTTTGATTTGCTAACCAACAAGAAGTAAACATATACATGCGTTAAAGTTAAGGTTAGATCCTACCGGATCGGCTTAAGGAACCAACTTACATATAATTGCTATCTCAAAGCACATTTAAACTAAGTGATTAGGATAGATCGGCTATGCTGAGACAGTATAAACCACTTAATCTAAATATACATCAGGATAATAAATATATGTGTTTATAACCTAGCCGATGGTGTAAATCTAACGTGAATCGGCTAGTACCTCGATACACCTTATGAAAAGATATCAATCTAACCTAAATGCGCTTAAACCTAGATCAATCGGCTATCGGCTGACGCCAACAGATCGAGACCGGTCTAAGGCATTTAACCAGATTGACATCTTAATATAAGAGGCAGCTTTAATATATCTAATAGTAAACAATGCTAAGAGATAACTAAAATAGGTAAGGCCGGTTGAAACTCTGGCACTATCTCTAATGACAAACATCTAGCCGAATAGATCTTAATAATTCTAAGAGCGACTTAATAGGTCATGGCGATGTAGCATTAAGTACAAAAAGAAGTATTATATCTATATGAACCGATGGAAACCCCTCGAGATGGTGGATACATCATATAAACTAGTTCAACATCTAGATCTATCTCTATCTGCTACTATTTCCCGAGAGAAACGAGCCGATGGCAAGATAAGTCTAGACATTGCTCCAGATTATATGTCGTATATGATAAATTGCACAGTCTATAACATCAGATCTACAGTATCATGATGATGTAAGCACTAGATTAAACGATACAAACTACTAATGACGAGTGTTTACCTTATTCGGGGGTCAAGATCGATGCAGCCCGAAGCGGGATCAAGAACTCGTTAAAAGAAAATAAAGAGGCGATGCGCCAAGATTGTATGGATGTATGTTATGATGTACAAAGAGCCCTCGGGTCTTTTTTATACCCGGGAATAACCATATCCGTGTAAGACACGGTTTCTATCTTATCTACTATTTAAAGTACGATAATATCTTGGGATATAGCCCCAATGTCATATCACAAAAGGAATATCTATACAAATCCCTATTTTACAGATACAATTACCGTTACAGGACTCTATCCATGGATGGCAATTATCTTAACGAACATTTAGGAACCGAATCTTCCTTTTACCTTCAAGCTTCTTTATTAGAAACAGTTCCATCCTCTTCTCTGAATCGGAATCGGCTATTGGCTGTCCCTGTCCAATTCAGCCTTAGCCGACTGGTCTCCTAGCCAATTTAATCATGGCCGATGCAGCCTTTGTTTCTCCGTAGATCACTTTGCCAATCCGATTCCACTTCAATTTCAACCTTGAACTTAGGGATTTGGTTACCAATTTTGGACGTTAACAATTGGTGGCAACCGATTATTTTACCAAGTGGGTGGAAGCAATTCCCTTGAAGAAGGTTGACTCCGGGGATGCAATCGAGTTTGTTAAGGAGCATATCATATACAGATTCGGCGTCCCTCAGACTATCACTACAGATCAAGGGTCTAGGTTTGTCTCCAACGAGTTTGTTCAATTTGCCGACAGCATGGGGATTAAGTTGTTGAATTCTTCACCATATTATGCTCAAGCTAACGGGCAGGCTGAAGCTTCAAATTAAGAGTTTAATCAAGTTGATAAAGAGGAAGATCGCTGAGTACGCGAAGCAATGGTATAGCCGGTTAGCCAAATCATTGTGGGCTTATCGGATGGCTTGCCATGGATCAATCCAGGTGCCTCCATACAAATTGTTCTATGGACATGAAGCAGTCTAGCCATGGGAGAACGTCATCGGCTCAAAAAGGATTCAATTGCAGGACGAGTTGACAACCGATGATTATTATAATTTGATGATGGATGAATCCGAGGACCTAGTTTTGTCAAGGATGCACACTTTGGAAAGGTGACTAGAGATAAAGAACGAGTGGCTCGTCACTACAACAAGAAGGTTGTGCTTAAGTCTTTTGAAGAAGGCGAGCTTGTTTGGAAGCTGATACTGCCGATCGGCTCAAGAGATAGCAAATTTGGCAAGTGGTCACCTAATTTGGAAGGGCCTTTCAAGATCCACAAATGTGTCTCCCAGGGAGCCTATATGCTAGAAGGATTAGATGGAGAAGTGTTTGGAAGGGCTCTTAATGGCAAATACTTGAAGAAATATTACCCCAGTGTTTGGATCAATTCATGATTCGGCTAAGGTCTTGCCGATCCATGCTAGCCGATGTGTTGCACGATTCACACATCGCCTTTAGAACGTTTTTACTCTAAGTTTTTCCCCTCTGATTCCTCCAATCGGCTCAATCTAGCAGACAAGTGTTGGATGGTTTTGTTTTATAATTTTATCAATACTGAAGGCATCATTGAGAAAATTAGGGAGGGCATATATCATACAGAGTCAGACTTGAAATTTTTTGGGGTTGTAAGATTTTTGAGACATCCAAGACATGGAAGGAGAATGAATCAGTGACATGCATATGATTAATGCTTAAAACGCAAACAGTCGAGGGCAGTCAGCCGATTACAAGAGATTATAAAATGTTTACAAAAGTTGTGAAGCTGCAGAGTTAAATATTACAATCGACCTAACGAGACAGGAATTCGTTTATAGCCAATATAGCCTTATGACGGATTTGATAGATGTCCTCGATCGCCTTAGCGTCGGCTGCATCACTCCCATGGATGGGCTTCAAAGCCTTCGTCATATCGGATAGATCGTCTTGGGAAGGCCGGATATGTGTTGTTCTTCTGATAAGATGTTGGCATCGAGCCTAGCAAGTTCAGCCCATACTTCTTGCCAGCGTTTGCATAGCCGGTCCAGTGTGGCGTTTGGTTCAGCATTCATGTCGTCAAGTTTAGCCTTTTTGGCGATGATTGCTTGCCGATTGTTCTCGATGGTGGCCTCTAGCACCTTGTTCTCCCGCCGATCGGCTAATCTTTGTTTAGCCCTCTCAAACTTTTGTCAATGAGCTTCGAGGAAGGTAGCTAGTGAGGTTGTGTCAGCCAACCGATCTGGGAGCCGATCTTGGATTGATGCGCAATCGGCAACTAGGGCGTCAAGAGAACTTTCAAGCCGTTGGGCTATGTCCAACAAAGTGGCCCTCAGATCTTCGTCTAGTGGGACCAAGGCCTTGTTGGCATCTTCCTCTTCGTCCATGAACTCTTTAAGGTTGAAAGGGAGGAGATCGGCTAAAGTTTGCAAAGTCGAAAGCGATTAGGAAATCAATAAAGGTTGATGAACTGATTCACAAAGTTAGAGGAAACCCACTCTGATGGCTGGGATAGAAGTTGCCTCGTCTTCAACGTCGCCACCACCCAGAGCTGAATGTGTATGCTCGCTTGATAGATGAGGGGCAGGTGTTGGGGCATGAGAAGGCTGAAAAGAGACAAGTTAAAGGATCGGCTAATCGACGCACTGAGAATGATAGAACTTACTGGTGAAGGAGGAGCCGCCCTTTTCCTGGAAGCCAGCTTCTTTTTCTGCAAACACAAAAGCTTGATGAAAGATGGATGAGGAGATATTATCAATCTAAGTAATGAAAGATGTTTACCAGCGGAGGACGGGAAAGACATTTTGGAGGACTAGGTGTTTTTCCAGCAGACTGGTCATCGGCCGATTTGAGTCCGAGCATATTTGTTTGAAGAACTTGCTTCGGCTGCAGCTTCATCGATGGCCTGTTCGATTTCTTCGTCCCTGACTTTTTCCTCGAGGACTGCCTCCACATCCGGGTCTATAGGAGACAGATCATCAGCTGGGCTTTTCTTTTGCTTCTTTGAAGCCTTTTTCTTCTCAACAATTGGAGCAAGAGCCGATGGCTTGTTCCTCTCTCGTCGCCGAACCGCTCGCGCGTTTGGCCGTGCAATAGCGTTGATACTTTTGGCGCGCGGAAACCGATGATAGAGGGAGTTTTTGGCTAGGGTTTGGATGGAGCACAAAGTGATGGCGTGAATCTGCTCGGCGCGGAACGAGCATTATTTAAAGAGTTTATGGTAACGGCCAAAACAAACTTGACCTAGGGTTGCACTGACGATAAAATTGCATCAAATCTGCAGCATTATCAATACCGCGGACTTGGGGGGCATGTGTTAACAACCAAATTTGGTAAGCATATCCCCAAGTTTGAAGCAAAGATTGAGGCGGAATCGGAGGAAATGCGCGATCTGCAGAAATAGAGGTCGTATCGGCTGCAGAGCCAATTAGCTGAGTCTGAGTCAGACCAGGACAGCCGATAGCCAATTTCGATTGGAGACAGAGGTGGAGCCAATCCCGGAAGGAAAGTTTAAAGATAAATTCTTGGATTCGGTTTCTAAAGGACGTTAAAGATATTACAATCTACGGATAAGGTCCTATAGCGGAAATTGTATTTTTAAAATAGAATATTTTGTAGATATTCCTATTGTAACGCGGCATGGGACTCTGTACCAAGATATTATCGTTCTATAAATAGTAGATAAGGTAGGAACCGTGATCTACACGGATGTTGTTGTACCTGGGTACAAATAAGACCTGAGGGCCTGTTGTAACATATATCATACACACATCAATGCAACTTCGGTGCATCGCCAACCTTTCTGTTTTTACTTTTTCTCGATGAGTTTTTGCTTTGTTCTTGGGTTCCATCAGTTTCGATCTCCAGGAAAGTTAATTTCTTGTTACAAGCGGCTTGTGGTATCGAGGCCAGTGCTTCCATCATCATGATACTCTGATTTTGATGTTGCAAACTGCTTACTTTACCATATGCGATATATAATTTAGATCAATGTCTAGATCTATCTCTCGATCGGCTGGCATATCATTCAAGATAACAGCCGACAGAGCTAGATCTAGAGGTTGATTCAGATTATAAAGCGTATCTACCATCTCGAGGAATTCTCACTAGCCTAGACAGATCTCATGCTTCTTTTGGTACTTAATTCTACATCTAATAGACCTATTAAGTCGCCTTTAGAATTATGTAGATCTATTCGGCTCAATGTTTATTATCGTTTCAGCTGGTCTTACCTGCTCTAATCATCTTTTATGTATTATTACTATTAGATATATTAGAACTGCCTTTTATATTAAGATCTCAATCTAATTAAATGTGCTAAGCTCGGTATCAATCTGTTAGGTTATACTAACAGTCGATTGATCTTAGTTTAGCGCATTTAGTTCAGATTAATATTTTTTTATAAAACATATCGGAGTACTAGCTGATTTACATTAGATCCGCGACATCGGCTAGGTTATGAATGTGTATAATTATTATTCTAACGTGCTTTTGGATACAAGTGTTTTATACTGTCTCGGTATACTACCGATCTATCCCAATCACTTGGTCAAAATGTACTTTGGGATAACAATTATATATTTATTGATATCTATAGCTGATCGAGTATGATATAATCTTAACCGAATGTCTATCTTTTTGTTTCTTGTTGGTTGTAGGATCAAACCAACTGGCACGTCTGTTCAATCACCAAAGGCGACCAATTTTGGACCTGCACTGGAGTTAAGCAGATCTTCCAGGCCAGCGCGTGGGAAAAATTCTCATCAACAGTTCTGTGGGCTTTAATTAGCAAAAATGTTATCCTACAAAACATTCATGAAAGGACATACCTCTGTGAGCTTGACTGTTAGTCGCAGTCTGTGGAGATTTCGGGTGAATCTCCTAGAAAGCTTACTAAGAGACCAAGGAGTATACTTATATGCTCCACCCAAGGGGTAGTCTACTGATGGCCTAGTACCATATAAGACTGAGTGAAACTTACTTACACAAACTTGCATTTCAAGGCATAGTCCATTCTTCAAGTTATGAGTAAGTGTAGCATGGAGTTCTAGGTGGATGTTCAACCTAACCATTCTCCATCGAACCACTAGTATAGTACATTAAAAAAGGCAAATCTATGTGGGATTTTGAGATTTGGTTGGGGATTGATGGAATTAATATGTGAGCTAAGGCCCATATGGAGAATAATTCTTTGGAAAATCACAACCACCCTCCTCATGGGAAGGCATGTATGTAAACCTTTAGTACCACCTTAAAATGGAGAGTGCTCTCCTAGCCACTTGAGGCATGTGTGGTGGAGAGAACTAGAGGAACACATGCGCGCGCTCGCCTCCCCTCACCTGGCTGGGCTCGGGCACGGGTCGGGCCGCACGGCATGTGTATGCGACATGCGCGTGAATAGTCCACCAAATTGGCTCCTCATGCTTGCACCGACACAACTTCCTTTTGTAGTTTTGTTTTGCTACAAAATTCACTTTTGTTTTTGGAAACCTAGTTTTTGGAAACATACCGAATAATCCAATGCATGGAGCGGCATGGAGTCCTCATATGTTACACATGACTTATCTGGCTTGGTTACGTGGAGTGGTGATCATGCAAGCGTCGTGATCACACGTCCTGTTAACTCTGTAAAACCGAGCTACCGCCTCTTCACAACACATGTGAAATCAATCTAAGGTTTGTGCTAGCATAGATGTTCAATGTCATGATTTATTTATGGAATAATTTAAATCTATATGTACTTATATATTCAACACATGTAAATTCATTAGAATTAACTCATCACTACTAATGTGTTGTGATTAGAAATTCTTGTCACAATTATGATATAATAGTGATAGCACATTTTCTTCAACACAATTCACAGTTGCCTTATAATTGTTGAAATGTGTCATGATGATAGAATATTTTGTCACTTAATGTAAAGGAATAGAACACATCATTCTAATTTGGCATAGATGAACTTTCACAAATGACATGTTTTGATATCATAAAATATTTTGGATCTCATAATTTGGTTGTAAAAATAGCGATAACAATGAATTTCCCCTAGGGCAGAACGACTCACCTCTGACGGCCCATCAGTTACGGGCCGAAGTGCTTGTCACGAATGTCAACACCTTTCACGGGTCTATCGGGAGACCGTTACAGGTGAGGCCACTGGCCAAGGCCTATCACAAGTAACTGGTCACCTATGATGGGTCAACATTGGCAGTTGACAAAGGGCTTCCTTTGTTGGGTGCCAACGCCAGCCTATCACAGGTGACAAATTACCTGTGACTATCCTAACAGTTACGACCCGTCTGAGGTAAGTATAACTCATCTCTAACGGGCTCGATCCGTAACCTGTTGGAGGTATCTTGTCGCCTATAAATACCCCCAACAGTCAACTATTTTCTATCCCAACCCTGTGCACTGTTCAAATTTTGGGTGGGAGAGTAAGGGGGGACAATTTTTGCTAGAAATTGGAGGCAAAAAAATTGTGATAATTATTTGAGAACAAATATTATGTACTGTGTCTTATAGTTGTCATCTTTTTTATTGTTGATGGACCGTTGGACCCAAGAGTACAGGGATGGGGTCACGGAATTCCTATGTATTGCGGATAATGATAGGAGAATTAGAATGAGCGAATATATGCTATGTCCATGTGCAGACTGCAAAAATGAGAGGACCTCTCTGATAGTTCATGGGTGCATTCCCATCTGATCCATAGAGGATTCATGAAGCATTATAGTTGTTGCAACAAGCATGGAGAGCAACAACCACTGGATGTTGCAACTGATGAAGTGCCGGATGTAGGAATCGAGCCAGATCGAGATGACATGTTTGTCCCTTCTTCATTAGGCATAGATACCATAGATTTTAACCCTAAAACTTTGTCTGAAATGTTGCGTGATGTTGAAGACCTAGATCACAATGACAGGGATTTTCAGAAGTTTAGTAAGTTGGTGGCAGATTCTGAGATGCCTTTGTATCTCGGGTGCAAGCCAAAGCACATCAAGTTATCCTTCGTGTTAGAACTCATGAAGCTTAAGGGAAGTAATGGTTGGTCAGACAAGAGTTTCACAGAACTTCTCGAGTTGTTGAATAACTTGTTGCCAGAGGGAAAATCCCGCAGACGACATATGAAGCAAAGCATGTCTTATGCCCATTAGGTCCGAAGGTCAGAAGAATTAATGTTTGTTGGAAAAACTTCATGTTGTATTACAAACAATATGCCGACTTGGACGCTTACTCTGTTTATGGGACTTCTAGATACAAGCGAGACATAAGTGAAAATGAAAGTCATAAGTTAAAGAGGGGTGGCCAAGCAAAGGTGGTATGGTATCTCCTAATTGCCGACCGCATCAAGAGAATGTTTACAAATCCTAACCAAGCTAAGTTAGTATGTTGGCATGCTGAAGAATGAAAGGCCGATGTAATTTGAGGCACCCAGCATACTCAGTGCAGTAGAGGACAATCGATAGAGTTTACCCCAAATTTGCAAAGGATCCGAAAAACATACATTTTGCCATGTGTACGGATGACATTAATCCATTTGGTGATTTGAGGAGTCGTCATAGCACATGGCCAGTTCTTCTTATCAACTACAACATTCCTCCCCGGTTGTGCTTCAAGAGTAAGTACATTATGCTTGCCATGCTTGTTCAAGGACTGAGGCAGCCAAACGATATCGATGTTGTTAATTGAAACGATGATTGATGACTTAGAAATCCTATGCATGAGGGTTCTCGAACATGAGACACATCTAGTCGGGAGTAATTTAGCCTCCACGAATTGTTGTTTTGCACCATAAACAATTATCCAGCCCTTGGTAACCTTTTCGGTCAAACTGTCAATGGAAGGAAGGCTTGTTCGGAGTGTATCGAGAAAACACAAAGCTGATGGTTGAATGCTATGAAGCCCGTGACATTTAGGCACATTCGGACATATTTTAATGTCAGCATATCAGCCAAGTTATGAAGCATAATCTATCCATTCCAAACATAAATGGTAGAGTCGTCATCACCAGATACAAATTCTCGTGAAGAAATGACAAGTTTAACAAAAGAAATGTCTGATTATGTTCAGCACTAATCAAAGCATAATTAGGCTTCTTGCCTTTGGTGATTGCTAATCCGAACATTCCAGCCTGGCTACACGCATATACTGTTATCATGGCTTCTTCCAGGAACAAATGATCTTTTAGTGATGATTCATTATTGTTTCCTAGTTAACCATGTTCCCCGTTTGCCCCTGTGAAACTGTCTGTCGCTATATTAGTCCTCCATCTAAATTCTTCTTCCGTATTAACGCCTCTCTTTGATTTTTCCCTCAACATTTTCTATGAGACCAAGCCTAGGCACGAAAAAGGAAAAAGGATAATTGCTTTCTTATGGATATATCGTTTTTATCTTGATGGTACAGTAGTTGGATAGAAATTAATAGCCATAATATAGTTCTTTACAATTAACATGAAATGGTTAAAAACAACAAACTAGATAAATGATTGATTTAGGACACTGAAAACATGCGGTGGAGACATCGAAAAACAAGAATTTACACAAGGACATAAAAAAGAAGTAATTTGCCACAGAACACCTTAAACATTAAAATACAATATAATACAATATTCACTTAGTTGAGGAGAAAGAAATCAGACAAAATATCTATTTTACCACCATCTTCTTCTCCCATATCCCCATCTTCCTCCTCAATAGGCAACAAGTGGCACAGAGGTGGAGGAATGATAGTGTTGGCCAGCCGTCACCCATCAGTGGCGGCGCCGACGACTGACGCCCCGCTGTCTTTCAACAGCTTTGCTACACCCTTTGCTTTCTTTCTCGCCGCAGCCGTGGAGACTGAAAAGTTGGAGGAGGAGAGTGCACCAAATCCTTTTGACAGGAAGAAAAAAGCAAACATAAGAAGTGTTTTATTTTTTATAGGGATGGAAGCATCCCAAATATCAGAAATAAAACTGATAGGAGATAGAGGAGAAAAATAGCTGGCTTGGGAAAAGACAATAAGTGGAAGTATAAATTGTTCATGTTTGTGCCACGAGAGACAATATGCTGCAAATGATGTGTACAGATCGATAACAGCTATCCAGGTCTAATATTAATGTGGATGCCATAATCATTTTTGTGCCCAATACAAATACGCAACACATTTTCGTGTCCAAACTATCTTTTTGTCCAGACTATACAAATACCACTACTACAAAAAAGCTCATTGGTGTCGCTCCAAAAGGTGCCGGTCAAACCAAATCCGGCACATATAATGTATATAGGTGGCGGCAAAAGAATAGGTGGCGGTTCGTGTTATGAACCGTCACAGTCTCAAATAGGTGTCGAGTGAACAGTAAAACCGCCACCTATAGTATAGGTGGTGATTTACTGTTCACCAGGCACCTATTTAAGACTATAGGTGGCGGTTTTACTGTTCACCCCGCACTTATTCTTCACGAATAGGTGGTGGTTCTTATTACGAACCGCCATCTATAGTATACGTGGCGGTTTTACTGTTCACCCGGCACCTATTTGAGACTATAGGTGGCGCTTTTACTGTTCACCCGGCACCTATTCTCAGAAAAATACTATTCCCTCGATTAGTACCATACCGCTCGCCGAACCAGAGCAACACCAGCTTAAATAGGTCCTTGCCTCGCTCGCTAGTCGTGTAGAACCGCTCACCAAACCGCTCGCTTGTACCTGTAGCTCTATCTCGCGGGCCCGCGCCCGCGTCGAAAAATATGGTGGGTCCGGTAAATATGGTAGGTCCGGCTAAAGGAGTGTGTCCATAAGAAAAGATTGGGAGCACCTCAATGGTGTTTGGTCCGTACAGGTGTCGGATAAATAGGTGTCGGTTCTACATGAAACGGCACTTATTTGCCCGAATAGGTGCCGGTCGAAAAACCGACACCAATGACCAAAGTCATTGCTGCCGACCAATAGATGTCGATTGAAAAAATCGGCACCTAAGGAGGTTTCCCAACGGATATCTATGAGACATTCTGTACTAGTGTACGCAAGTATCATAATTGCTTAAAGCAACAAACCTGATTAAGGGCTGGAAATTTGTGCCCAATCATACATTTATCATTTCTTTTGTTGCTCGTTTCACGAGGATTTGGATGTGGTGAGCATGATATGTACGCTGACATGTACTTTCAGAACTTCTGCTGATATATGTACGCTCTGCCATTTAAGAAGTACACGGTGGCAAGGTAGCACGTTCCGCACAATGCATATATACGATTAGATCAACAGCTAGCAAAGGTTTTGTATATCAAGGTATCCAGATGGTTGTCCTACACACAAGACCATATGTTTTCATTCATACATAAAGACTGACCTGGCCATAAGAAACTTTAGGATGCTTATGCTTGTGTATTCCAGATGCATCATGCATTGGTCCTCGTCTTAGCATTATTGGACAAGCTATTCACATCTTCTTTTATATGAGAAGTGACAAAACCACAGCACTTATCACAAACAAAGTTAAGAGTGAAAGGCCAAAATAAGTATGAGAAACAAATTATGGATGCTATGGCTAAGAAAGAAAAAGAAAAACCACAGTGCCACCACCGAGACCATGAAGAGATCAGCCATACCAACTCAACAATTGTGCGGCAAGATGGTATTGAAATTTAAGACTTCATGCCAACACCTCCAAAAAGATGTACGACATTCTCTAGAAATAAACAGTAGAGATTAGATCAAGGGATTTCTCCATAGTCAAATCTACGAAATATCACAGCAATGCCTTTAGGAAGTGAAAAAAATTGCCGAACTAGAATGTACAGAAAACAATATCTCAATATGTATGACATCGTCACTCCCACCCTGGAGCGACTCGATGGCGAAACAACCACTGCCACCTCCACTCCCATCCCTCCTTCCCTCTGCCTCACTGTCGCCTGAGCGACTGTCGGCAAAGCCAGATAGCCGCAAGGACGGCGGCGATGAGGTGCTTCTTCCCCAACTTTGACGCAACGGATGGCGGCAACTAGGCAGCTCGGGAGGTGGAGGTGGCAGTGGTCAGCTCCAAGCCCTCCCCAGCCGGAGTGGAGAGGAAGTTGGTGGATGCAGTGACGAGGAGGTTGGTGGATGGTGAGGCAGAGCAGGAGGCAATGGCGGCAGGGCAGCGGACGTGGAGGCTACGTGCGACGATGCCGGATTTGGTGCCCTTTTGGCAAAATCCGACGTGCCTCGTCTGGATCTGGCCTGAGCTAGACCCTTGTGGCGGTTCTCTGCGACAATAGCGACAATAGTGGGTGCGCTGATTGCAGAGGAGACGGTGCGGCAATGTGGACTTGAGAGGCGGCGGTGCAGCCGGTGGCGACGAACGATGGTGTCTCAACATGTGAGGCGACTGGGTGACGAAGTGAGGAGGCAGTCGGCAACGTACGGAGCTGATATGGAGGGGGTGTGGCCATGGAGCTAGGAGCATGGGGTGTGGCCTTGGAGCAAGGAGCGCTGGGCGCGACAGCATAGGCGAGGCAGCGCACGGGCGTGGAGGCGTGCAGTCGGCTTGGTGTGGCGGGGGTGCTACTGTGCCCTTCTGTCGGTGGCTGCGCGACGGAGTATACTCGAGGGTGGCTGGCGGTGATGATCCCCGAGGCAAGCGGAGGTTGGCTAGCGAGAGCTGTCGGTGGCAGCAGTGTCGAGGCACCGATGGTGGATGGCTAGTGACAGAGCAATTGAGCGGCTTCTGCAAAACACAGGTGTTGATGAGAAATTCCATTCCCACGCACTGGCCTAAGAGATTTGCTTTACTCTAGTGCAGGTCCATGTTGGTCGCCTTTGGTGAAGTTTGGGCGTGCCAGTTGGTTTGATCCTGTAACCAACAAGAAAACAAGAAATATGTGTTTTGGTTAAGGCTAGATCCTACTCGATCGGCTAAAGCAATTAATAAACATATAATCACTATCCCAAAGCATATTTAGACTAAGTGATTGGGATAGATCGGTAGTATACCGAGACAGTATAAATCACTTAGATCCAAAAGTGTATTAGGATAAATATTATATGCATTCATAACCCAGCCGATGTTGCAGATCTAATGTAAATCGGCTAGTACTCCTATATGTTTTATAAAAAGATATCAATCTGAATTAAATACGATAAACCTAAATCAATCGGTTGTTGGTATTACTCAACAGATTGGTACTGGCTTAGGGCATTTGAATAGATTGATATCTTTATATAAAAGGCAGCTCTGAGACATCTAATAGCAATTAATACTAAAAAGATGATTAAAACAGTTAAGGCCGACTGAAACCCCAACACTGTCTCTAATGGAAAACATTATGCCAAATTGATCTACACATCTCTAAAAGCGACTTAACATGTCGATTTGATGCAACATTAAGTACAAAAGAGACACTAAATCTATATGAGCCAATGAGAACCCCTCGAGACGGTACACACGCCATATAATCTAAATCAATACCTAGATCTAGCTCTATCGGTTGTCGTCTTCAGAGAGAACTCAGCCGACTGCGAGATAGATCTACATATTGTTATAGATTATATGCTGCGTATGATAATTTAAGCAGTTCATAGCATCGAAATTAGAGTGTCATGACGATGGAAGCACTAACCCCGACGATACAAGCCATTTGTAACAAGGAATTACCTCGTTCAGAGATCGATGTCGATGCAGCCCGAACAAAAGCAAGAACTTGTTGAGAAAAAGTAAAACGAAAAGGTTGGCGATGCGCCGAGATTGTATTGAATGTGTGACATTTTGTTTTATTTATAACCAGATACATAATGAGTCCGTGACGGACATAATTCCTATTACAGATTAGATTACAAATACTTCTAAACAAACCATTATTCTTACGAAAGGAAACAAAACAAAATATCCTAATTTAAAGATACAATTACCATTACAGGACATTATCCACAAATGTCAATATCTTTAACGTACTTTGGAAACCGAATCCAATACTTTATCCTCAAGCTTTTCTTTCAGGATTGGCTTCACTTGTATCTTGAATCGGAATCGGCTATCGGCTGTCCTAGTCCAACTCGGACACAGCCGACTGGCTCCGCAGCTGATTCGGACTTAGCCGACGCGACCTCTGTTTTTCCGCAGATCACATTTCCCCGATTTCGCTTCGATCTTAGCTCTAAACTTGGGGATTTGCTTACCAAATTTGGTCGCTAACACATGCCGCCCAAGTTCATGATATTTGATAATATCATGGATTTTGTGCAATCTCATCCTCGTAGAAAACCTAGAGCGTTTCCGTTTCGGCCATTATCACACCTATTTAAATAACACCTACATGCTTCGAAACACTTACATCGTTATTTGCACACTCAACACCCTCAGCCAAAAAATCCCTAAAACTTCCACTCTTTTCCACCCTTACTCGTAAATCTGAACCCCAGGCTTCAATAATCTTAACTTCACTTTCTTTTCATCTGTAGCATCTTTCTCATCAAATGGCCATCCCCAGTCTGATCAATGAAAAAAGATACTACATAGGACCCATCGGCAACACAGATCCTACAAACGTCATCAATGCCAAAACAAACAGAATACCTTATAGGATTCAAAACCCTAGCTTGGCACCATGGAATTGAACCTTCAAGTCCTGGCCTTCCGCTGATAAATCCTGGCCGACTTGGTACAAGAGATTAAAAACCAGCAAACAAAGTCACTTGGAAGAAGTAGGGATCGACCAAGCCCTTTCATTCTCCCAATCGGCATCCACCAGGGCCATAATATCGTTAAGTCCTAAGAATTTTATTACCCTGCATCGGCCGCCAGACAACTGGCACATCTGTTCAATCACCAAAGGCGACCAATTTTGGACCTGCACTGGAGTTAAGCATATCTCCCAGGCCAGCGCGTGGGAAAAATTATCATCAACACGCTTTTGGCACGCCCGATGAGACCCCAACTCCTAGATCCAACACAATGGTGATCGTCGTGGCCACGGAGCTGGACCAGGACGACGTCATCCCTGTGGCTATGGACAAACTGTCGACTGAACAGCAGACCAACTACCAGGAGAGGGTGGAATGATTGCAAGCACATTATTTGCGATCCTACACCCAGACCAGGTCTGGATCAATCGTTCAGAAGTACAAATTTGTGACCCCTTAGGACTTCGACTCCAGAGCCACCTCCAGCAAGGACAAGAAGGGGAAAAAGAACATTGAAGAGATCAAACAGGAGCCAGATGACTCAGGGCTGCTCACACTTCAAGATCGGATCGACTCGACTGTCCAACATGCACTTGTCAACCTGTTAGGGATACTGGTGAACACATTAAACAACATAATAAGCACCGTGGTTGATTCAAAGATAGCAGAGCAGCTGCCAAGGGGGCCGACCTATTTCCCTGATGGTCGATTTCCACCTTACAGGACCTTGTCGACACAAGGGCTGCCAATTCCTCCATTGGGACAACCGACTCATCCAGGAGGAGCCCCTATTCAGCCGAATGAGCAACCATTGGCTGCAAAACCAGCGCCCAAGGTCCTAACCAGACAACAGCCCCTGCATCAGGGTCACAGGGCTGCAATACTTCCCCAGGAATAGGTGGAAAGCATGTTCGGCCCCGATCGGCAATCCCTCTTGCACAAAATGCCGATCGGTAGTTACACGCCAAACCTATCTCACAACTCCAACGGTGTTCGACCTCCCATGAGCAGCGCCTTCCGTTTATACCACAGCCGCCTCCAGCCATGAATCAAGTCGAACATTAGTACCTAGGAGGCATCTACTAGCAGTACTATCCACCTCATTCACCACAGACACGGCATAGGCAGCCTCCTATGCAATATGAGCAGTATGAGCCGATGCCACAGCTGCAAGCTCAAGAAACTATGCCTTGGGCCGATTTGATCGCAGACGTCATGCGTGATCAGTTCGGCCTTAAGCCAAAGGACTCCGGCAATATGTACCGGTACCCATATCCAGAATATTTTGAGAGGGTGCCCCTGCCAAACCGGTACAAGGTACCGGATTTTTCGAAATTCTTTGGGCAAGACAACGTCTCGAACTATGAACATGTCAATCAATTTTTGGCTTGGTGCGGAGAAGAATCGGCTACCGACGCGCTCAGATTATGATTGTTCCCACTCTCTCAGGACCGGCCTTCATATGGTTTTTGTCCCTGCCCTACAACTCAGTTTAGAGCTGGGCCGATCTCGAGAAGCAGTTCCATAGTTATTTCTACTCCAGCACGCATGACATGAAACTGTCGGACTTGACTAGCATTAGGCATAAGCATGTGGAATCGGTTCAGAGCTACATCCAGCGCATCAGGGATATGAGAAACCAATGTTATAGCCTGGTGCTATCGGACTCGCAGCTAGCCGATTTAGCCTTTCATGGTCTCTTGGCCCCCATCAGGGAAAGGTTTTCGTCTCAGGACTTCGAAAGCTTGGCCCACCTGGCCCAGAAGGTGACAGCTCATGAGCAACATTTTCAAGAATCCAAGAAGGCCTTCAAGAAAGTTAGCCACGTCGCTTACGCATCAGACTTTGACTCAGGTGATAGCGATACAGAAGTGGCAATGACCGAGTGGACTAGGAACAAGAAGGCAATCACGTGTCAGTGGCTTAAAAAATTGGCTAAGGAAGAAAGATATGACTTCGATATCACAAAAGCCGATAGGATCTTCGATTTACTGCTAAGGGAGAAACAAATATAGCTTCCGGCCAACCATGTCATTGCATCGGCTGAGAAGCTCAAGAAAAAGAGATATTGCAAGTGGAACAACACCACCTCCCACAGCACCAACAACTGCAAAGTCTTCTACTAGCAAATTCAGTTGGTTATCGAGGCGGGGAAGATAAAGTTTGAGGAATCGGCTAAGCCGATGAAGTTTGACGGCAACCCATTCCCTGTCAACATGGTCCAAGCCGGCCAGAGGCGAGCTGATCGGCAGTACAGCATGGCGCACAGCTTAGCCAGAGCCCAACAAGCAACCGTGGCCGACTCAGATTGCCAGGGACCATCCAGCAAGCCGACTGCAACCAACGCCGCACCAATCAACATGGTCTACACCAGTGGCCGATCGGCCGATCGTCGGTCCAGACAGGCAACAGCCGCCATGATGGTTGTGATCCACATTGGCACTGCGAGTTCTTTCAATTTTGCTGGGAATCGGGAATGAGGCTGCCCACCCTTAAGAACATCCCGGCCTGCAGCGAGTACAGGGAGGATGAATACAGAGACCCACCAACGGAGAGCTCTAGCCCGTTCAGCTCAACCAGTAGAAGCTTTCCGTCCACGAGCAGCTCGGCCCAATTCACCAGGATTTCTTCGAAGAGGAGGACGAAGAAGAGGCTGAAGAAGAGCAATCGGTCAACCCCCAATGGTGCCCTTCGGACCTGTTCACCAAGACTCAAAAAAGGAGAATTCAGAGGCTAAAAAGCGAAGGGCAGGAGGAAGAACTCCAGCAGATGATTCAGCATAAACAACAGAAGCAGGGCAGGAGACAATGGCACGTCAAGAGGCAAGCAGTCCCAGCCGATGAGAACCCAGCTAACAAGGCCAAGAGAGTAGCAAAAGGAAAAGGGGCAGCCTCTGTATCAGTCAATATGGTGTTCATATTGCCAACCAAATTCAAGGCTGGCGAGGCCGATGCAGACACCGTTGAAGGCACCTTGGCCAAGCTAGTACTGTCCCCAGAACAGGCCATCTTTGAAAAACCCGAGGGGACTGAAAATCGGCACTTAAAGCCCCTATATGTTAAATAATACGTGAATGGGAAGCCGATGTCGAAGATGCTAGTCGATGGAGGAGCTGTCGTCAACCTCATGCCCTACGCAACCTTCAGGAAGCTAGGCAAAGGAGCCGATGACTTGATAAAAACTAACATGGTGATCAAGGACTTCGGCTGCAACCCATCGAAGGCCAAGGGAGTTTTAAACGTTGAGCTGACCGTCGGTAGCAAAACCATGCCCACAACATTTTACGTCATCGAAGGGAAGGGGTCATACAACCTACTACTCGGAAGGGATTGGATCCACACCAATTGCTGCATCCCTTTCACAATGCATCAAAGGTTAATTCAATGGCAAGGCGATAAGATAGAGATCGTGCCAGCCGACAGGTCAGTCAACGTTGCTAACACCGACTTAACTCTATGGGAAGTCAACGGCATTGATTGCGTTTCCGGCAATGTTTGGCAGGCCGATTTTCTGAAGGTGTCCGACTCTGACATACAGCCAATTGGAGACAAAGAACCTCAATTATTACTTTGAGGGCATTGTGGAGGGCTCGAGCGTCTACACCAAGGACACCGTGGATGATATCGATGGCAAACTGGGGCAAGATTTTATGTTGGCCGATGAGCTAGAAGAAGTTGATACAAGTCCAGGAGATAGGCCTAGGCCGACATACATTAGCAAGAAGTTGTCTTCTCATTTTAGGACCAAGCTTATTGATTTATTGAAGGAATATAAAGATTGCTTTGCTTGGGAGTATTTTGAGATGACTGGTGTTAGCCGATACATTCTTGAACATCAGCTCCCTATTAAGCCGACACGACCTCTATTTTTTCGCAGATCACATTTCCCCGATTCCGCTTTGTTCTTAGCTCTAAACTTGGGGATTTGCTTACCAAATTTGGTCGTTAACACATTGTTAACGCTAAATTTTGTAACCAAATCCCTAAATCCCTGCTGAGATAGAGACGGAGTCGGATTGGAAGAACAGAGGTCGAGTCAACTGCAGTGCGATCGGCTACGAGGTCAATCGGCTGAGGTTGGATCGGTCAAGGATAGCCGATAGCCGATGCTGAGTCAGATGAGAAGATAAAACCATTTCCGATGAAAGTGCTTAAACATAAATAGAAGATTCGCTTTCCAAATTGCGCGTTGAAAGATATTGCCATCTATTGATAGAGTCCTGTACGACAATTGTATCTGTAAATTAGGAACTTGTTTAGACTATTTATTGTAGTGCGGCATGGGTCCTTATCCTGAGGTATTGTCATATTTTAAATAGTAGTTTAGATAGAGTCCAGGGTCTATACAGATACGTTATTCTTGGGTATAAATAGGACCCGAGATCCTTGTAAAACAATATACACACAATTAATACAACCTTCGGCGCATCGCCTCCTTTTTCTTTAGACAAACAACTGATCCGGCTTTGGGCTGCATCGTTTCGATCCCTAAGTTAAGGTGAATGTTTGTCATTAGTGGTGTATCTCGTCGAATTTAGTGCTTCCATCGCTATGACACTCTAAATTCGATGATTTATGCTGCGCTAGTTATCATATATCACATATAATCTAGAACAATGTTTAGATCTGTCTCGACATTGGCTCGTTTCTGTCAAGAATCGGCAGCCGATAGAGCTAGATCTAAGGGTTGGCATAGGTTATATGCGATATCCACCGTCTCGAGGTATTTACATCAGCTACAGTAGATCAGATTGTTCTTTTTATACTTAATGATGCATCAGTATTGATCTATTAAGTCGTTTTTAGAGCTTTTATGATCTATTCGGCTAGATGTATATGTTTAGGGACAGTACTGGGGTTTCAGCTGGTCTTATCTGTTTTAATATCCTTTTGATATGTTTGCTATCAAACTTATTAAAACCGCCTCTTATACTGAGATCTTGCTCTAGTTAAATGCCCTAAGCCAGAATCAGTTTGTCAGCTAAAGCCGACAGCCGACTGATCTAGGTTTAGCGCATTTAGCTCAGATCAATATCTTTTCATAAGATAAATCGGAGTATTAGCCGATTCACAGTTGGACTTACGACATCGGCTAGAATGTTAAAGCATATATTTATTATCCCATTGTATATTTGGACTAAGTGATTAATACTGTCTCGGCGTGGCTGATCTATTCTAGTCACTTGGTTTAAATACACTTCGGGATAGCATATATATGTAAATTCACTCTTGTAGCCGATCCAGTAGGATCTAACCTAACACTTAATGCATATATCTTTATTTTTCTTGTTGGTTGACAGATCAAACCAACTGGCACTCCTTGTACAGCATAGGTAGCCGAGAAGGACCTTCACTGGAGTCAAGCAGATCTCCCAGACCAGCGCGTGAGAGAAATTTCTCGTCAACACGCTTCTTGGCACGCCCAGTGGGACTATCTCTGTCAACTCGGCTAGGACGCATCGACGCAGCTGACAGGATGGTCGACCTCAAGAGCCCCAGCATTTCTGAGGACAACATCGTGCCAGTGAAGATGGAGCAATTGTCGGCTGAACAACAAGCCGACTACAAAAAGATGGTAGAAGAGCTCCAGGCGAACTACCTATAGTGGTTCACCCAGACAAGGTCCGGGGCCGCACTTGGATAGATAATATGCAAGCGTTTGTTAAAGAGCATGTCAGCCGATTATTGGCGCAGTGCGACGAAGCATCGGCTACAGACGCCTTGAGTGTCCGGCTGTTTCCTTTGTCTCTTTCGGGATCGGCTTTCACCTGGTTCTCCTCGTTGCCTTACAACTCAATTCAGAGCTGGGCCGATCTCGAAAAACAATTTCGTAGCTACTTCTACACCGACAACCATGAAATGAAGTTGTCGGACATCACCAGTATCAGGCAGAAGCACAACGAGTCGGTTCAAGAATACATTCAATGCTTCAGAGAGATGAGGAACCGATGCTACAGCCTAGTGCTGTCGGACGCCCAGCTAGCCGATTTGGCCTTCCATGGCCTGATCGCGCCGATCTGCGAGTGCTTCTCCACTCAGGATTTTGACAGCCTGGCACATCTGGCACAGAAGGTGACAGCCCATGAACAAAGATTTCAAGACACCAGGAAGGCCGTCAAAACATAACGCAAGTCATCGTTCAATCAGACTCCGATTCCAACGACGATGACACAGAGGTGGCGGCAGCCGAATGGGCCAGGAATAAAAAGGCCATCGTCTGTCAATGGCTAGTGAAGATGGCCAAAGAGGAGAAATATGATTTCGACATCACCAAGGCTGATAGGATATTCGATCTATTACTCAAGGACGAGCAGATTCAGCTTCCCGAGAACCATGTGATCCCATCGGCCGATGAACTGAAGAAGAAGAACTACTGCAAGTGGCACAACTCTAAATCTCATGCCACTAACAACTGTAGAGTTTTCAGACAGCAGATCCAATTGGCAATAGAGGCCAGGAAACTCAAATTCGCCGATTCCACTCGACCGATGAAGTTAGATGGCAACCCCTTCCCAATCAATATGGTTCAAGCCGGCCCTAGGCAAGCTGATCGGCAGCGCAGAATGACGTACTGCTTAGCCAAAACATTGAAAGGGGTCAATGCAGAGGATGAGCCGACTGGAAGCCAAGCTGCGCCAATCAACATGGCGGGCCCCGTTGCCCGATCGGCTAACCGACGGCCGATCAATGCGAACAGCCGACGCCGCTTCCAACAACAACATTGGCGGGAAGAGCCTCGGTTTGAAAGATTTAATCAACAAGAGCCAGAGACGTGAGGCCGTCGGTACGATGGAAATCACAGCCATCATGGCGATGGTAATATGCCACACCCAGACGATCGGGTGCCCTCTGGTACGGCTTACCGCCCGGCTATCTTCCTCTTCCTGCACTCTGCGTTGGAATCACAGCCAGCTGTCTGCCTGCTTCAGCCGATAATCGGTCGATCGGCCGCTGGTGTAAATCATGTTGATCGGCGTGACTCGCACTACAGTCGGCTCTTGTTGGTCCTTGGCTGAGCTGTATACCATTCTGTTCTGTCGATCATCTCGCGCGGGACTGTCTTGGACAATATTGACAGGAAAGGGATTGCCGTCAACCTTCATCGGCTTAGCCGACTCATCGAACTTAATCTTCCCTGCCTCAATAGCTGACTATATCTGTTGGTGGAAGAATTTATAATCGTTAGTGCTGTTAGAGGTGGTGTTGTGCCACTTGCAGTATCTTTTCTTTTTGAGTTCGTCGATCGATGGGATAATGTGGTTGTCTGGCAGCTGAATTTTCTTCTCCCTCAGCAGTAGATCGAAAATCCTATCGGCTTTAGTTATATCAAAGTCAAATTTCTCCTCTTAGCCGACTTTTTCAACCATTGGCAGGTTATGATCTTCTTGTTTCTGGTCCACTCGGCTGCTGCCACTTTTGCAAAATCGTTGTCGCTTGAATCTGTGTCTGTTGCGTAGGCGATGTGGGTAACTTTCTTGAAGGCCTTCTTGGATTCTTGAAATCTTTGCTCGTGGGCTGTCACCTTCTGGGCCAAGTGGGCCAAGCTTCAAAGTCTTGAGCCGAAAACCTCTCACGGATTGGAGCCAAGAGTCCGTGAAAAGCTAAATCAGCTAGCTGCGAATCTGATGGCACCAAGCTATAGCAATGGTTCCTCATATCTCTGAAACGCTGGATGTAGTCCTGAACCAATTCTTCATGCTTTTGCCTGATGCCGGTGAGGTCTGACAGCTTCATCTCGTGGGTGCCGGAGTAGAAGTAGCTGTGGAATTGTTTCTCGAGATCAGCCATGTTTTGAACCGAGTTGTACAGTAAGGAAGAAAACCAGGTAAAAGCTGATCCCGAAAGCCATAGCAGGAACAAGCGCACCCTGAGTGCATCTGTAGCCGATGCCTCCCCGCATTGAGCAACGAATCGGCTGACATGTTCGTAAGTGGATACGTTGTCTTGCCCGGAGAATTTTGAGAAATCCGACAACTTGTACCGGTTTGGCAGCAGCACCCTCTCGAAGTATTCCGGATACGGGTACTAGTACATGTTGCCGAAATCTTTGGGTTTAAGACCGAACTGATCGCGCATGACGTCGGCAATCAGATTGGCCCAAGGTCTGTTGTCTTGGGCTTGAACTTGAGGCATCGGCTCGTATTGCTCGTAGTGAACGCGTCCTTGCCGATACTGGAGTGGCAGTGTCTGTGGCTGATACTGTTGCTCAAGGTGGCCTCCCAGATATTGGCATTGGAACTGATTTGCAGCGGGAGGTGGCCGAGACGCGATCCGCTGCGATTGCTCAGGAAGTAGCTGACCGTCGGCGGGATTATGATGTGGCACGAGGGTGATGTTGCCAATCGGCTCATTGGATATGATTGGCCGCTGATTAGTGTTAAACATGTTCTCCTCGTGTTCCTTCGTCATTGTTGGGGCACCGAGGCCCTGATGTTGACGCTGTTGTCGGACAAGGGTCCTGGGATGCGACTCTAAAGCCGATGCCTGCACGTTTGGCTGGATCGAAGCCCCTCCTTGAAGATTCGGTTGTCCTAGTGGCGGACTGGCAGGCCTTGAGTAGATAGCATTCTGTAAGGCGGGAACTGGCCGTTGGCGAAATACGTCGGCCCTCTCGGCAGTGGCTTATCTATCTTCGAGTCAACCACAGTCCTTATCATGTTGTTGTGGGTGTTAACCAGTACGCCACTTTGGTTGACGAGGGCATGATGGACAGCTGAGTCGATTCGGTCCTGTAGAGTGTAAGCGCCCGAACCATCTTGATCTTGCTTGTTGTCCTCCATCTTCTTTTTTCCCTTCTTGTCCTCATTAGACATGCCAAATCTTCAATGGAGAACTTGAATTTCTGGAGGACTGCCCCAGATCTAGTCTGGGTGAAAGACTGCAGGTAATGTGCCTGTAGCCGTTCAACCATCTGCTTGTAGTCGGCCAGTTGTTCAGCCGACATTTGCTCCATTGTCAGTGGGATGACGTTTTCTTGGTCGATCTCTGGAGTCTTGGTGTCAGATATCGCGTCAAACTCGAAAGTCTGCAGAGGTCCCACCGGGCGTGCCAAAAGTTTTACTTAAGTTTTAATGCCAAAAATCCCACCGAGCGTGCCAAAAGCGTATTGATGAGAAATTCAATTCCCACGCACTTGCCGGAGAGATTTGCTTCACTCCAGTGCAGGTCCACGTTGGTCGCCTTTGGTGAAGTTTGGGCGTGCCAGTTGGTTTGATCCTGTAACCAACAAGAAAAAAAGAAATAAGCGTTTTGGTTACGGCTAGTTCCTATTCGATCGGCTAAAGCAATTAATAAACATATAATCGCTATCCCAAAGCATATTTAGACTAAGTGATTGGGATAGATCGGTAGTATACTGAGACAGTATAAATCACTTAGATCCCAAAGTATATTAGGATAAAGATGATATGCATTCATAACCCAGCCGATGTCGCAGATTTAATGTAAATCAGCTAGTACTCCGATATGTTTTATGAAAAGATATCAAACTGAACTAAATACGATAAATTTAGATTAATCGGCTGTTGATATTACTAACCAGATTTATACTGGCTTAGGGCATTTGAGTAGATTGAGATCTTAATATAAAAGACAACTCTAACACATCTAATAGAAATTAATACTAAAAAGACGATTAAAACAGGTAAGGCCGGCTGAAACACCAGCACTGTCTCTAATGGAAAATATTATGCCGAACAGATCACATCTCTAAAAGCGACTTAACAAGTCGATTTGATGGAGCATTAAGTACAAAAAGAGACATTAGATCTATATGAGCCAATGAGAACCCCTCGAGATGGTAGACACGCCATATAATCTAAATCAATACCTAGATCTAGCTCTATCAGTTGTCGTCTTTAGAAAGAACTCAGCCGACTGGGAGATAGATCTAGACGTTGTTCTAGATTATATGCCGCGTATGATAATTTAAGCAGTTCATAGCATCAAAATTAGAGTATCATGACAATGGAAGCACTAACCCCGACGATACAAGCCACTTATAACAAGGAATTACCTCGTTCGGAGATCGACGTCGATGCAGCCCGAGCAAAAGCAAGAACTTGTCAAGAAAAAGTAAAACGAAAAGGTTGGCGATGCGCCGAGATTGTATTGAATGTCTGATATTTGTTTTACAAGCCCTCGGGTCTTATTTATACCCGGATTCCTATTACAGATTAGATTACAAATACTTCTAAATGAACTATTATTATCACAAAAGGAAACTAAATAAAATATCCTAATTTAAAGATACAATTGCCATTACAAGATATTATCCAAAAAATAACAATATCTTTAACGCACTTTGGAAATTGAATCCAATACTTTATCCTCAAGCTTTTCTTTCGGGATTGGCTTCACTTCTATCTTCAGTCAGAATCGGCTATCGGCTGTCTTAGTCGGACTCGGACATAGCCGACTGGCTCCGCAGCCGATTCGGACTTAGCTGACACGACCTCTGTTTTTCCGCAGATCACATTTCCCCGATTTCGGTTCGATCTTAGCTCTAAACTTAGGGATTTGCTTACTAAATTTGATCGTTAACAACAGGGGACGGGCGGCAAACGAAAGCCTAGCCCGATCTTACCGGGCTAACAATGATGGCGCTTTGGGTGTCGTTTTCCTTCTTGGGAGCGTTGTTGAGATGTCCCTCTCCCTTCCTCATGGGGCCGCCGGGTGAAAACATTGTATTGGATCTCCTTGAAACCATGACGGATAGAGGCGGCGCTCTTCGTCACATTTCATCCTAGAGATGTTGTCTAGGAGGCCCCTTTTATCACAAAAAACACTCTCTGATCATCTGGGTGAAGCCCTTGGATGGCGATGGAGGGTGGGTCCGAGCAAGAGAGAGGGATCTTTCTTCTGTCTCGCCCTCTCCCTCTACAACCTTTGGCTCCGACAACATCTTTAGGTCTATGCCTGGGTGTTTTGGAGTCGGTGGTGGAGTACAACTAACGCTCCTTGTTGATCTAGTTGCGGCCAGTCATGCTTATCGGCGTAACCTTTCCTCAGGTGTGGGTAGGCGATATTAGTGCGGGGTGATGGTTTGGTGGTGTTTTTGTTTTCCTTTTCCTGGCTACAACCCTTAGCCTTGTAATTTTTTCTGCTATATCCAATGAAACAATGTTAAAATACTGGTGTGTTTGAAAAAATATGTATGCCGTCATCGTTAGATCGATCCAATCAACAAAGACCAGGTTGTTAGAATGTAAAAGGATAATCTGCATTGCTTTCCGTAATTGTTGAGTCGTCACTCGCTGAGTCTCCATGTTCATTGTTTGCCCGATTAAATCCTGCAACATTCTCAGATTAGCATTCCAAAAGAGTAGCACCACGTGGTCTAAAGACAGTTTCTCTCTACGTAGATGAACTCCACAGCATTGACGATGCCTCAAAAAGACTAACCAAGACGAGCGATGCGAAGGTGTGGCATTTGAATACAGGTGTCGAACACCTACATCGGTGTGAAATCAATCGCTCGGCTGAGAACGTTGCTTGAAGAGACATGGCTGTGGCTGTTTGGTTGGGCAGATTCATGTATTTTCTATTTTCTATCCATATTAATTCTTTGCATGTTAGAAAATATATTTTTTTCGAGAATATGCATAAGATTTGCGCATCAGTGAGTAGAAAACAATTTGATCCAGGGAATTTTTGGAGAGTTTAATTATGGTTTATGCAAGAAATATTTTTTCACCAACCAAATCCTTTCATGCCATGTAACACCACTGCTGGAGAAACCAACATTTGTCCCGGTTTGTAACCCCTTTTGTCTCGGGTATCAAACTGGGACAATGAAAACATGACTAAAAATCGAAATCTTTAGTTCCGGTGAAATAACCGGGACTAAAGATACATTTAGTCCCGGTTGGTAGCACCAACCAGGACTAAAGATAACGGCGCCACGTGGCTGGCTTCGTCATCTTTAGTCCCGGTTGGTGCCGGGACTAAAGTTTTTTTTTTAATTTTGCTCCTATTAGCTTGCTGCTTGTTTATAGATATATATATATACACACAATACATAATACACATATATAGCACACATATACATAACACACAACATCAAAATTATATTTTTTCAACGCCACAGATCGAATACAACAAAATACAACAACAAAATCGTCTACAAATTCAATAGAAACATCTAAAAAATCTACAACAAAATCATTCACAAATTCATTCACAAAGTCGATTCTACTTCCCGCTCGCCGCTGGCTCCCGCTCGTCGCTGGCTCCCGCTCGCCGCCGCCGGTGAGGAGATGGCGCCCTGCCGCCTCCGTGTCACATACCAAAATTCTAGATCAAGAAATTTTTGTCATAACCAAATGACAGAGAAGTTCTTCAATTTTGTGAACCGAAGTTTTCATTTATAACTTAGGAAAAGTACCTCAACCTATTGCAGGATTTAAAATTTGAGAACAAATTAAAACTTTTTCATTCTTAACTTAGAACATAAATGACATCAAACATAAGTGCATACATGTGCGTAATGTATGTCTTGTGCAATTGGGATTTTGGATTTGCATTTCATAATAGATCTCATAAGCATAACCTAAAAGATTTAAATTTACAAAACAAGTCTCCAACAAATCTTGGGTGATAACATGTGAACATAAAATTAAATTCAAAGATCATCTCCTCCGCTCAAGAGAAATTTAAATATAATCCGTGGAAAAATATTAGATGAATCTATGAAATAGGAACACATGTACAAAGAAAGGTCAACCTAATTCTCTAAAATAATTCATGCAAGATAAAATCATAGAAAAATTCATGCAGGTTCCAATCACTAAATTCAACTCAATGTAATTTTGGTACAACTTAAATAAGTTTGATGCCTCAAACAAATTAAACAAAACAGCCATATAGGTTAAAAATTAAAATCCTTTATTGGCTAAAACCATACCTCACCCAAAAATGAATTAAAATACAAATAAGTGTACATGTGAAATAATTTATTCAAATACTAGGTTAATTATCATGAATAAATATAATTTGTCTAGAATTTTTCTCCTCTGTTATGTCTCCTAAAAATTCAAACTAACTTTCAAATAGCCTATCTTTGTTTAATTTCTGTGAGCAATCTAGAAAAGATTTTTGTGTGAAACCAAAGAAAATGGAAGCTAGGTATAAATATATACCACCAGAAAAATTTACACTAGTTTATCTAGACCACACATTAAGTTATGGAGCTATAAATTGAGAGGGAGAGAAATATTCTGAAAAATTGTCCAAAACCACTTTTACCCATGTTTCTACCCATCCCTCACTCACCAACCTAGTATACTTCGTCCTGGACCCACTTGTCATCCATAGGGACACTCTCCAACCCAATCCTCAGTGTTGCTGAGCAGCCAACTGCCCTGGAATGTGTCAGAGACACACAAGGACACCTAGGTCGCCACCCCCAGCTCACCCACCACCATTTGGCCAGTGTGGACCCCCTTTTTGAGACGGGAATCTTTCGTGTTCTTAGTACCATTTCCCTGGATCGAGTAGTTGGTACCCACGAATACAGTACTGGATAATAAGGTGCGCATGCACGAATAGTCTTACATCGACATTATTACAACAATAGGCCCGAAGGCAATGTTCAACACACAGGACCTCATGGTCCGAGTACAACACAAAAGCAGAAATTAGATACGGCAGCGGAATAGAGGCATCGGCATGTCATTTGCCACAGGCAACGACCGGAGCTAAGACCTAGTAAGCGCCATCCGTTCCTTCACCCTCCTGGTAGTAAGCGTAGGGATCCTCCGGCTCTTCATTTCCATCAGCTGAAGGTTTGTGCGTATAGCAAGGGTGAGTACCAATCGTACTCAGCAAGCCAACACGGAATTGATGCATATGATAGGGTTATTCAAGGAATGGCTGGAGTTCTTTTTGCATAAAGCCAATTTTCGCAATTCTTTTCACAAGCCTATCAACTAGCCAAATCAAGTTTTAGTTCCATAGTTCATTAATCCGGTGACGGTTCTGTCTACCATCCATCGTGATTCCAAGGATGGCTTCCCGCCTCCGATTCGTCATGATTTTCTGGGGAATCCACCCCTTCTCGCATCTCGAGAAGTTGATCCACCAGCGAATGAAATCATCATGCAAACCCATCCCAGCAGTTTTAAGTTTAAAGTCTAGCCAAGCGAAAGTCTTGTCACGATGCTCGATATCCGCGAGCACGGCTATTCGAATAGATTGATTCACTCACACTGCAGTGGATGTACACTTTACCCGTACTCCGCGACAGCCCAACAAATGAGCCTACGTCTCAACACATGAGACGGTCACGGCAAAGCCTTTCGATAACCTTGCTTTGGCAGTACCCGCTCCATGAACTTAAGCCCTCATGCACTCTAGCCGTCCTTTTCTAGCAGTGAGAGGAGTTCTGGCGCACCCGGGGTAAGGGAAAACTTCCTCAATCTTTAAGTTTAATTAATATCGATTTAATTCCACCATTCACAACAAAGGCCGCAGCCTCATTCTCATCACATAAACCACATCATAGAGAACCATCTATGCAAGGATACTGCCTCCGCTCGGCTATCTAGTCAGCTAGGTCTATACCCATTCGAGAAGTATGGTTGTACTAGCTCGTTTTCCGGCTATCTCATGGCTCGGTCCTTAATTGACCAGGGTCGGCACTTGCCTTTTTCAAAATCCACCCAAATCATCCGGCCGCCCCAGTCTAAATCATTTGTATATCATTTTCAATTTTCATCATTCTCATGGCCATGTGGCGCTCATGTCTCCACAGGCCGTATTTCAACTACCTTCCCTAAGGTAGTTGCCCGAGCACAAAGCTTTCTTGTAAAATCATGACTATGCAGGGATCTAGTATAAGCAAGGCTAAGCATTTTTATCGAAGCTAGCCTCCAGTCATATCACATCGAAGGTTACAAAGAATAATTCTAATGGTGATCAACATCAAATCAGGGTATATCAAGCATAGGTACTTGTTTGTGTATAGCATGCAATTTGTAATTTGAAATTAACATCATTTCACAAAGTAGGATCAATATGTTCAAAGAGTGTGATGACTTGCCTTGCTCGCACGCTTGAGGGGTGGTGTCTTCAACGGGGTCGATGCCGGTTTCTTCAGGTGCTACCCGTATGTGCGAAAGATCAATTGAATTCAATTAGAATTCAATAAAATACCGAGAGATCGAAAAGAACCATAAAAGCCATGAAAACGACTCCAAACGTTTTGCCTAAAATTCTACTTGAGTTAGGACAAGGGTCGCGAGGAAAAATCCGAGTTTTGGAATCGAGTCGATGCCCTAGGGTTTTCGCAAAGACGACGATCGTAATTATTTGAGAAATTAGATTTGGAAATGTCAGCGGAGGAGTTCGTGCTCGAGGTTTTGAAGGTTTGAGCACAAAAGGGAAGCCTATTTAAATAGCGAGAAAGAATTAACGAAATCCGGATTTAAAACGACGCGAAACGAAATTCCGGAAAAAGTCCGATTTCGATTTTCAAACTTTGCACCGAGAAAACATACAAGAAAATAATTTATTTTTGCCCAAAATTTTACTCAAATCTTCCCAAAATATTTTTCCAAATTTTCTAAAATTTTTCCTAATTTTTCCCTTATTTTTCTTTTTTTTTTTTTCTCTATCGCACTATTCATTACCCTCAAGTGTTCGACCGAAGTCCGGCCGAAACGGAGGCGGCGCGCGCGACCAAAAAGGGGCGAGCGGGGCTTACGGCGACGGTGGCCTCGGGAGGAGCGATGGGGCACGGGGAGGCTTTGCGCACGGCGGCGCTTGGGTTGCGGCGGCGGCTCTGGCGGCGCGCGGGAACGGAGAGAGGAGCGGCGGTGGTGCGGCAAAAAGGGCGGGCGCCGCCTTTATAGCGCGGCCGAGGGGCTCGGCGCGGCGCGGGGTGGAGTGGGGAGGGCCGGCGTGGCGCGGGCGCGGGGTGGAGACACGCGGCGACGCGCGGGACGGGCCGGGTATGGCGGGCGCGACGCGGTGGCGAGGCGCGCGGCGTGGGGGTTCGGGCGCGGCACGGCCGCGTGGCGGCGAGGGCGCGGGCGCGGGGTGCGGGGCCGGACGGGTGGGCGCGCGCGGCGGCGCGGGCGCACGCGCGCGCGCGCGTGCGCGCGCGGGGTAGGCCGTGCGCGCGCGGCGCGGCGCGACGCGTGGCGAGGCGCGCAGGCGGGCGTACGGCGCGTACGGCGTCGAACACTTGGCGCGCCATGAACAAGTGAAATTTTTGATTTTTCCCGATTTTCCATTTTAATTTCCATTTTCTATTTTCCTTTCTTCTAAAAATTCCAAAATAAATTCATAAAATTCAAAAATAATTTTTAACACAATATTTTCAACTTTTCTCCACTTTTATTTTCACACATTATTTTTCATATTTATTTATTTAAAATCCCCTTTCCTAATTTCGATCTTCCCCTTTATTTTTTCGAAATTTTCCCGGATTTCGAGGACGACTCCCGAATATTTTATTATTTATTTTGTGTCCTAATTTATCTTCTCCCAACCACAATTCCCATTTTATATTTCCCAAAACGCGTTTTCATAAATCCGCGCTTTCCCCGATTTCTTTTTAAAAATCCCAGATACGGACCTTCGCATCTTTCATTTCGACAACTCCAAATCATCCAAAACACCGAAAGGGGAGTTGATCACGACTAAATTTATGCAACTGAGCTGGCAAATAAGAAGCAACAAACCCGAGAGAGAAGCAACAAGCGAAGGTTTTTGAAAGTTCCGATTTTTACGTTCCGATTTCAGTTTCTTCGATTTTCAGGATGTTACAGACCTACCCCCCTAACAATAAATCTTGTTTCCCTTTGACCTTGAACCTCTGAGTTCCCCGTAGTGGTGAGACCTTCAAATACACGTAGTCACCTTCTTTAAATTCTAATTCTCTTCGTCGGGTATCCACGTAGCTCTTTTGTCGTGATTGAGCGGCTTGTAATCGGTCCGGATCGGCGAACCTTTTCCTCGGCCTCTTTGATTATGTCTGGCCCGAATACGGTTCGTTCACCGGTTTCTGACCACATTAATGGGATTCGGCATCGGCGACCAAATAGAGCTTCGTTTGGTGACATCTTCAAACTGGCTTGATAGCTATTGTTATAGGAGAACTCGGCGTACGGCAAACATTTCTCCCAATCCTTGGTGAAATCCAACGCACAGGCTCTCAGCATATCTTCTAGCACTTGATTCGTCCTTTCAGTCTGTCCGTCAGTCTGTGGGTGGTAAGCGGTACTGAAGGCGAGGTGACTTCCGAGTGCCTCGTGGACTTTGCTCCAAAAATGAGACGTGAATTGGGTACCACGATCCGATATAATTCTCTTCGGTACACCATGGAGACATACAATCCTACTCATGTATAGTTCCGCTAGCTTGGCACTGTTGTAGTTAGTTTTTACGGGAATAAATCTGGCGGTCTTGGTGAGCCGATCTACTATTACCCAAATGGAATCGTAACCAGTCGTAGTTTTGGGTAGTCCCACTACGAAATCCATGCCTATCTCGTCCCATTTCCATTCGGGAATCTTGAGCGGCTGCAGTAAGCCTGCTGGTCGTTGATGCTCAGCTTTCACCCTTTGGCACACATCGCACACGGCTACGTATTCGGCTACATCTCTCTTCATATTGGGCCACCAGTATTCTCCCTTCAAATCATGATACATTTTCGTGCTTCCTGGATGTAACGAATAGGCCGATTCGTGTGCTTCTTTTAAGATCAACCCTCTCAATCCACCTTGTTCAGGTACGCAGATCCTTCTCTTGTACCACAGGGTTCCCTTGTTGTCTATCGAAAATTCCTTAGCGCGTCCAGCGGCCATGCGTTCCTTGATTTCCTGGGTTTCCTTATTCCCCTTTTGGGCTTCTTCTATTTGAGTCCTCAGGAGGGGTTGGATTTCCAGTGAGTTCACTTCTCCGTGAGGGATCAGGTGCAGATTAAGTCGAGCCATTTCTTCTTGGAGCTCACTGGCCATACTTCCCCATCCCATATGGTTGCATTGGGCTTTGCGGCTTAGCGCATCGGCCACTACATTTGCCTTGCCGGGATGGTAATGGATTCCTATATCATAATCTTTGATCAACTCCAACCATCGTCTCTGTCGTAGGTTGAGATCGGGCTGAGTAAAGAAGTATTTCAAGCTCTTGTGATCAGTATACACATCACAGTGGTTCCCGATCAGGTAGTGTCTCCAGATCTTCAATGCGTGAACAACCGCGGCTAATTCCAGGTCGTGTGTGGGATAATTCTCCTCGTGGGGTCGTAACTGTCGCGAGGCATATGCTACGACCTTCCCATCCTGCATTAACACGCCTCCTAGTCCTTGCCGAGACGCATCACAGTACATCACGAAATCCTTCCGGTTGTCAGGTAAAGTTAAGATTGGGGCGGTGGTCAACTTTTCTTTTAGTTGGTCGAAGGCTTTTTGACACTTCTCGTTCCATTCAAACTTCTTTTCCTTCTTCAGAAGTTGAGTCATAGGTCGGGCTACAGTGGAAAACCCTTCGATGAACCTTCGGTAATATCCGGCCAAGCCCAAGAAACTCCGAACTTCCGTCACTGACTTGGGTGCCTTCCATTCCGTGACAGCTTCGACCTTGGCGGGGTCTACCGCTACTCCTCCGGCTGAAACCACGTGGCCAAGAAAAGCGACTTCCTTGAGCCGAACTCGCATTTGCTGAACTTTGCATACAGTGGTGCTCTCGTAGTTTTTCCAAGATCACCGTAGATGCTCCGCATGTTCCTCATCGTTCTTGGAGTAGATAAGTATATCGTCGATAAATACCACTACGAATTTATCCAGGTATTCCATGAGTACCTTGTTCATCAGGTTCATAAAATATGCCGGGGCATTGGTCAATCCAAAGGACATTACTGTGAACTCGTATAAGCCGTAACGTGTAGAGAACGCCGTTTTAGGAATATCTCCAGCTCTAATCTTCAACTGATGATATCCCGACCGAAGATCAATCTTTGAGAACACTTGCGCACCCTTAAGTTGATCAAATAGGTCATCGATTCGAGGTAGTGGGTACTTGTTTTTGATAGTCACTTCATTCAACGATCGGTAGTCCATGCACATCCTCATACTCCCATCCTTCTTCTTGACGAAGAGTACTGGGGCTCCCCAAGGAGAAGAACTGGGGCGTACAAATCCCTTCTCTTGTAGTTCTCGGATTTGCTTCTTGAGTTCTTCTAACTCGTTGGCCGGCATTCGGTAAGGTCTCTTGGATATGGGGGCTGTACCGGGCATTAGGTCGATGATAAACTCTATGTCGCGATCCGGGGGCATTCCGGGCAATTCCTCGGGAAATACGTCCGGGTATTCTTGTACTACTGGCATCCCGCCTAGAGGTAGCATGGTGAATACTCCCGCAGCTTGCTCGCATAGCTTCGGGTTTTGATCCATAGTTATGCTCATCGGTGATCCCCGTAGGGTGGATAACGTGACTTCCCTTCGACTGCAGTCTATGATTCCATTATTCTTGATCAACCTATCCACCCCGAGTATGACATCAATGGTTTGGGGTGATAGCACCATAAGGTTTGAGAGAAACACCACGTCTCTAATCCGTATGGGCACATTGATGCAGGCATGGGGTACGGGTATGTTTCCCCCAGGTGAGTGTACCAACATAGGTCTCTTAAGTTCTACTTGGTGTAGGTGGTGTTGTTTGCTTACTTGGGAAGATATAAATGAATGCGAGGCTTAAGAATCAAATAAGACTTTAACTGGGGTAGAGTTGATAGAGAACATACCCATCAGTACGCTCTGGTCCTCCTGAGCTTCTTCAGCCCGCACATGATTCACCTGGCCACGTCGAAACCCGGTGGCAGCCTCGTTGGGTAGCGGGGTCCTGAACAGACCGCGTCCTGCAGCAGGGGTGGGGGTTCCTCGGACGGGCGTTGCATTGGCGCCGGTGCGCACAGGAGTGTTGCGTGGTTTGGGGCAGCTATTGGAGTAGTGCCCGTATTCTCCACAATTGAAGCAGCTCACATTCCTTCTTCCTGGAGCGGCTAGGGTTGGCGTCGGTGTACGAAACTGAGGTGTAGCTGGCCTGCTGACATGGTCGGGAGCGGGGAACGACCGGCCGCCGGAACGTTTTGCTTCCATCCGACGGGGTGGCTCCCTTGGGACATTGTGGTGCTCCCCGAAATGGGCGGGCCATAGCGAGCCTTCTTTTGCAGTTATTTTCTACCATCTTTTGGTCGTGTTCAAGCCGTACGACCTTGTTGATGAGGCTTTGGAACCGGTGTGGTCCTGTCCGATCATCGGTCCTCTCACTCATCGTTTAGTCCCTCGATGAATTTATCCATCTTCTCTTCCTCGTCCGCTAGGTCACTTGTGGCGTAACGGGCAAGTGGGTAAACTTGTTCAGTACTCTTGTATCGAGGTGTTTCCTTGACGCAGCCTACGGAACTCATTTTTCTTGATCCTCATAACCGCAACTGGCACGAAATTCTCACGTAACGCAGCCGTGAATTCTTCCCATGTCGGTTCTCCGGCATCTTCAGCTCGCGTTTCCTTGTAGGTGTCCCACCAGTCACTTGCGGGACCCTCTAGCTGGTTAGTGGCGAAGATAACTCTATCTGCTTCTCGAACTCGGACGAGAGTTAGCTTTTTCTCGATCACCCTCAGCCAGTCCTCAGCATCCATGGGTTCTTCGGCCGTGGAGAAGGTTGGTGGCTTAGCTCGCATGAACTCTCCTAAACTTGATCCTCCTCGACTTCCCTGGTTGTTGGCAATTGCTTGGAGCAGTTGGGTTTGTAAAGCCATAACCTCCGCCAGAGTGGAGGGGTTGGGTTCCGGCGGGTTCTCGTTGGTGGCTGCGGCTCTGCGGCGATGCGCCATCTGAAGAAGATAGATGAATTAGGAGATCGGACCTGTTAAGGTCATGGTTCCTAGGTGATTTTTCTTCAAGTTGTTTTTATGTGATCTTCAACCAACAAGCATGGTAAAATAGTAATAAGCTCATCAATTAGGGTACCACAAAGCGATACGTAGGTCCATCATATTACATTATAGGGGTACACGGACTGTACATGCACAGTCCCTCATGCCATGATACAACAACTACATCGTCTTAGTATTTAAGGGGGGATAGAGTGTGGTCCTTGCTGCCGAACCGTCCAGAGCGAGATCAAGCTGGGGTGGTCCTCCCGCCTAGTCGTCCAACCATCCGCAGGAGCCAGGTGCGGGAAGTGGGTGGTCCGCTGCTGAAGCAAATCGGAGTCCCCATGGCTCGGAGGTGGTGGCCTCGGAGTCATGCCGAATCTTCTGCTCGGTGGCCGCGTACTCTTGCGAGCGGTCCGGCGGGTGAGGAGACCTCCAGTGTGAGTCGCGACGAGGGGAGCTTCCTCCTCCATTGGATCGGTGTCGCCTGGACTCCCATTTGACCTCCATAGGTTCCGCCTCAGACTCCGAGTCGGTGTGGATCTGGATGGGGTTCTCCTCTCCCGATCCAGGCTCGGATGGCACTGCTACGGAGCTCGAGGTGGGTCCCATGGACGTGGCAAGGGGGGTCTATCGTGTATGGCGCAGCTCGTGCTCAACATAAAGCTCGCTCCATCATGGCTTGAAAGGTATCCAAGCATGCTGGAGTCATAAGGTAATAGTGGTAGGGCACGGGAGCGGAGGTGTTGGTACAATCTCGGTGGAAGTACCTGCAGCGTGGACAGGGCGGGTGCGCAGCTGCTCCTCCAGCTGGTCGACTTGCTGCTTGCTCTTCCTGAGCTGCTCCACCAGCTCTACCAGGGCTTCCCCACGGGCCATGTAGCTGAAGGGTTACGCGGAGGCTACGCTAGCCGAAAACAAAACTTTTTACCGCGCAAACCAGGAACACTTGCAAGTAAGGGCCGATAGATCGTTACCGATTGGAGTAGAGTGCGCGGAATAGCCAATCGGGGCAATCCGATCCGGAACAGTGTAGCCGATTCCGGAGACGCCGATTCGCCAATCGCCGATTCGAGTCGTCCGGCCGCGTTCTCAAGCCTCGCTCCGATGCGCCCGACCGCAGCCGATCAAGAGCGCGCAACATAGCAGCGCCTCTACCGGTATCCACACGTCCGGGGACAGAACGCCGTACACCCGTGTGCTAGCACGCGATGCAAGGCTAGGGTTTGGCTCGAAAGTGGGGAGGGTTTCCGCGGAGATTGATCTCGACGACTTCTGTTGCACGCGATACAATTGACGTACCACAGCTCTCCACCCCTCCCTCCTCCGATCGAGCCGTATCCGATTCCAACTCGAATATCTATTTTATCCCCTTAAGCGTGCGACCACCGTAGGTTCGGGTATACTCGGTTTCGGCTATAGTCTAACTTAGCCGATCGTCGGCTCGAGTCTAACTCAGCCGACTGTCAATAGCGGCGCCTAGCAAGCACATATTGACACCATAGTATACAAGAATAATATCGGCTCGAACCTGTAATGTGTACACAAATCCCTTTGCCTCACGATACCGTTAAGCTATAGGCAAGATGTGTGCCATCCCTTCAATAGCTTAACCATTCACTCGAACCGTATTGGATTATCCGTCCGTTGATTGACTCCTCAATCAACTTAGCATGGCCATGCATTTCCATAATCCATTACCTCGAGGGGCCCAGAGATATCTCTCCAAAGGAGGGGCAAATTCCATCTTGATCACTCACATCCCACTCCATGTTTCATAGCAAACCCGAAAACTACCTTTATAACTACCCAGTTACGGAATAGCGTTTGGTAGTCCCAAAGTAGGCTACTACACATGTTGGAATCCATGGTGATCTCAGGTCTAAGGACTTTGTACCAACACTACCCGAGACCAACTAATGGCACATTAATTCCTGTAGTGTCTCATGGTGGGTCTATCCAACAATGTGTTCTCCAACACATATGTCCATGTTTATTGATTTGGTATCTCCATACCCATGATCTATGAGACATGATCATCAATCAATAAACATGTCGATCTTAGAATCATATTTGTTCCAACAATATGACATATGATCGTGGATCGTTTAGAAATAGATTCATACATAAAGAGTCTCATAAATAAGTCACGTACTTATTGATCAATACAAGATGTCTATTTCATGGAACCGAATAACACTTTATTCATTTATACATAAACATTGACGTGATATCCAACATCTCCATGTTGCCTCTAGGCCATATCACTAACAATCTCCCACTTGCACTATAGTCAATCATGTAAGTATCTAATACCTATTGCTCTTGTGTGCGCCTCATGCTTCGTCGAGGGAGAGGTTTTGTCGTGGATCGGCTATGTTGAGATCCGTGTGCACTTTGCATATCTTGACATCACCTCTGTCCACTATCTCGCGGATGAGATGATATCGCCGAAGTATGTGTTTGGACTTCGATGTGACCTCGCCTCCTTGGCTTGCGCAATGGCTCCACTATTATCACAATAGAGAGACATTGGACCGTCGTACTAGTTATCACACCAAGCTCGAAACGAATTTCTTGATCCAAACAGCCTCCTTTGCAACTTCCGGAGCAATGTACTCGGCCTCCGTTGTAGAATCAGCAACGGTATCCGCTTGGAACTCTTCCGTGACGCGCCTCCGTTCAGGCAGAACACGAACCCGCATTGCGATCTATAATCATCCTGCTCTGTTTGGAAGCTAGCATCGGTGTAACCACTTACAACGAGCTCTTCTTCACCTCCATAGACTAGGAACATATCTTTAGTTCTTCTCAAATACTTAAGGATATTCTTTACGGCAGTCCAGTGACCTTCACTGGATCTGACGGTATCTCGCTCGTAGCACTTGAAGCGTATGAGACATCGGGCGTGTACAAAGCATGGCATACATGATGGATCCAATTGCCGAAGCATATGGAACCATACCCATCTTATTCCGCTCATCATGTGTCCGAGGGCACCGATTCTTGCTAAGATTAATGCCATGTGACATGGGCAAGAAACCTTTCTTGGAATCATGCATGTTGAACCTTTTCAACACCTTGTCAATGTATGTACTTTGGCTTAATCCAATTAGCCTCTTGGATCTATCTCTATAGATCCGAATGCCCAATATGTATTGCCTCCCCTAAGTCTTTCATGGAAAAACTATTTTTCAATGAAGACTTGACGGATTCTAGCATAGGGATATCATTTCCAATCGTAATATGTCATCCACATATAAGATTAGAAATACAATTGCGCTCCCACCGACCTTTTTGTAAACACAGGCCTCTTCTTCATTTTTGATGAAACCAAACCCTTTGATTACTTCATCAAAACGAATATTCCAACTCCAAGATGCTTGCTTCAATCCATAAATGGATTTACGTAGCTTGCATATCTTTCCAGCGATTCGGATCGACAAAACCCCGAGGTTGTATCATGTATACATCCTCGCTTAGGTTTCCATTTAGGAAAGCCGTTTTGACATCCATCGCCATATCTCATAATCAAAATATGCAGCAATCGCTAGGATAATCCGAATAGATTTAAGCATTGTGACGGGCGAGAAGGTTTCATCATAATCAACTCCTTGAATCTTTTAAAACCTTTCGCCACCAATCGCGCCTTATAGATGTGAACATTTCGATCCATATCGGCTTTTTCTTAAAAACCCATTTACACTCAATGGTTTTGACACCATCAGTGGATCAACCAAGTTCCAAACTTGATTGTCGTACATGGATTCTATTTCGGATTTCATGGCTCCAAGCCACTTGTTGGAATCGGGTCCCACCATCGCTTCCTCATAGGTCTTAGGTTCATCGTTGTCCAACAACAATATATCACATTGTTCCGCACTGTGTACTGTCAGTGCACGACGTGATCTTTCGGACCTCCGTGGGGTGGTGTATCTACAACCGGTGGCGCAACACTTTGCTCCTCCCGTTGTGGTTCCGTGGTCGCTAAAATGTTTTTCGGTGTTTCTTGAACTTCTTCAAGATGCACCCTGCTCCCACTAACCCTTCTTGAAAGAAACTCTTTCTCCAAGAAGACACCGTGTCGGGCGACAAACACTTTGCCTTGTTCCCGATTATAAAAGTAATATCCCTTAGTTTCCTTAGGATATCCCACAAAGAAGCACTTGTCGATTTGGGTGTGAGCTTGTCGATCGTAAACGTTTTACATAAGCCTCACATCCCCAAATTTTGAGAAAAGACAAACTAGGGGTTGCCCCTGTCCATATCTCATATGGTGTCTTTTCAACCGACTTAGATGGAACTCTATTTAGTGTGAGCGCACTGTTTCAAGAGCATATCCCCGAAGGATAACGAAAGATCACTTTGGCTCATCATCGACCGCACCATGTCAAACAAGGTGCGATTTCTCCGTTCGGACACTCCGTTCCATTGTGGAGTTCTGGCGGAGTCAACGTGGAACAATTCCACAATCTTTCGATGATTACCAAACTCTTGGCTCAAGTATTCCCCTCCACGATCGATCGTAGAAACTTGATTGTTTTCCCTAAATGATTCTGTACTTCATTCTGGAATTCTTTGAACTTTTCGGAGGATTCGGACTTATGCCTCATTAAGTAGATATAACCATATCTACTAAAGTCATCGGTAAAGGTAATGAAGTCGATAACCACCTCCGGCCGTTGAGCTCATTGGTCCACATACATCGGTATGTACGAGTGTCAATAAGTCACTTGCTCTCTCACTATGTCCCGTGAAAGGTGCCTTTGTCATCTTACCAAGTAAACAAGACTCACATGTCTCAAATGATTCAAAATCAAAAGAGTGAAGCAATCCATCCTTATGGAGCTTCTCCATGCGTTTCTTATTTATATGGCCTAAGCGACAATGCCGGATAAACGTGGGGTTTATATCATTAGAGAGTTGTCTTTCGTATTAATGTTATAGATGGGAGACGCTTCAAGATTCAAAACGTATAATCCATTCACCAATGGAGCATGAAAATAGAACATATCTCGAGATATATTGAACAACCATTGTTCATTGATCTAAAATCATATCCTTCCGCTTGCAAACATGAAGCGGAAACAACGTTTTGACATAGTGTTGGAACACAATAACAATTATTCAATTCCAAAACTAATCCGAAGGTAGATGAAGTGGTACCGTGCCGACAAGAATCGTAGCAACGCTTGCTCCATTGCCGACGCGCAGTTCACCTCGCCCCTTCTCAATCCTCTACTTCTTCTCATTCCCGCAACGATTTGCAAATATGAGCTACGATCCGGTATCAAATACCCAAGAGTCGAGTAGGTGAAGTAGCAAGATTAATGTCTATAACATTAATACCGAAGCGATGTCGTACTTTGCTTCTTTTGAGATCCTCCATGTACTTCTTGCAGTTCCTTTTCCAGTGGCTGTCTCCTTGCAGAGAAGCAAACGGCATCGATGCCGCCGACCCCTTCTTGCCCTTCTTTGCATTAGAGGCACTCGCGATCTCATCGGGAGTTAACTTCCTCTTGGTGCAAAGCTTCTTGACAGTGGTTTGCGCTTAGCCTTCGCATCATCATCACATGATGACCTTTTTCTGGATACTCTCCTCATTGTCTTTAGCATCCCATTCAATTAAGCCAAGGTCCTATCCATATTGTTCATGTGATAATTCAATATGAATGGCTCGAAGCTCGGAGGGAGCGACCGGAGAATCACATCGTAGCCAACTCTTGGCTAAGGGAAAACCTAGTTTTTCCGGACTCTCAATGTAGCCAATCATCTTTATCACATGCGGACGACGGGATTCCCCTCAACAAGCTCGCACGCAAACAAGGACTTTGAGGTGTTGAACCTCTCGGCCCGAGCTTGGTTCTCAAACATGCCACGCAGTCCCCGAATAATAGTGTGAGCATCTTGCTCTCATATTGCTTCAAGCTCGGGGGACATTGTAGCAAGCATGAGACAGCTTATATCTAGGGCATCATTAGTGTGCTTCTCATAAGCCCTCCGTGCGGTTGCGGTGGCATTATTTGGCAAATCCTCGGGATAGGGTACTTCAAGAACGTACTCCTTACGCTCTTGCTTGAGAACAATTCTCAAGTTGCGATACCAATCCATAAAATTTGTTCCATTTAATTTTTCCTTTTCGAGAATAGATCGCAAATTAAAGGTACTGGGTGTAGTATTAGCCGCCATTTATTCTACAACAGAAAAAGCAAAGTTTAGCACAATGTTTATGCTATGTCTATTGTTAAACAATTTAACATTAGACTCCCATTAAGTATTTTCCACCTTCCCTCTAGGTTACGTATTGGGTCAAGATCCACATGTTAATTAATTTTCTAGTGAGCTTTGGCATCACCGCTAGAAGATTAATAACATCGGTAAGCAACTCCTTGCAAATCACATCTCTATGTGACTCTTGTTGTTGGTGTGGCATCTCCATGCCCCGGCCCCAACCTATGCCCCAAGGCCCAAAACTGTTTTGATAGCCTTGTTAAGTAAACCAAATGCTCCCGCTGTATATGTCCGACATATACCCCCTCGTGTTATGATAGAGAATGGCACTCGCTTTGGCGGACCCACCATTGACGAGCATAACGGTGACGGGTGCAACATTTGGAAGGGCATCATTACTACTTAATTTTGTGAGGGATGCTATCCTATCAAACAAACATATCACATATATGAAAGCAGGTAGAATAGCATGAAATAGTATGGCCCCCTTCACATGGTGATCTCCATCTCCATGCCGGTGTACAGGATCTCCATCTTCATCACCGTTCTTTCGAGTGCCGAATGCTTGATTTCTTCAAACTAAGCTACTACTATAGAAGCTCTAATTGAAGATTACATCGACTCGCAGTCGTGAAAGAATATTACAAGCATTGCACGTACGAAAGAATATTACGGGATTGCACATATGAAAGAATATTACATGCATCACATGCATCTCATACATACAATAGGGCCATACCATCTCAAAGCATTCTCTGCAAAAACAAGTTAGGCGTAGAAACGTTTTCTACTTATCACGGAGATACGGCACCGAGACGACCTATAAGGGGGTACACACACGGCGGTCCCTGAACACCACACGAAATTCATAGATCTAATCTATGAAATCGCTTACGGAAACCATGTCATCATAATCATATTATGCCGTCCCGATACACTATCAAGGGAGATGGTTTGCGTAGGCGCGAGGCAGCTAACAAGATCGGACTACGAGATAGCTTCGGCATAATCACATTATACCGTTCCGATACACTATCAAGGAACGCTATCTCGAACCCAACTCAAACCGAGTTATATGGAAATTGCTTCGACGTAATCACATTACGCCGTTCCGATACACTATCAAGGAACGCAATTACCATTAACTCTCCTCAACGATCCCGTAAAATCGATTGATCTAATCAACCCAGTGCGCAAAACTTGTTCCGGATCCAATCTAAAACCCGAACTAAGCAAGATTAGCTCGATACCACTGAAGGGTTACGCGTAGGCTACGCTAGCCGAAAACAAAACTTTTTACCACGCAAACCAGGAACACTTGCAAGTAAGGGCCGATAGATCGTTACCGATTGGAGTAGAGTGCACGGAATAGCCAATCGTGGCAATCCGATCTCGGAACAAGTGTAGTCGATTCCCGGAGATAGCCGATTCGCCAATCAGCCGATTCGAGTCGTCCGGCCGCGTTCTCACGCCTCGCTCCGATGCGCCCGACCGCAGCCGATCAAGAGCGCGCAACATAGCAGCGCCTCTACGGTATCCACACGTCCGGGGACGAACGCCGTACACCCGTGTGCTAGCACACGATGCAAGGCTAGGGTTTGGCTCGAAAGTGGGGAGGGTTTCCGCGGAGATTGATCTCGACGACTTCGTTGCACGCGATACAATTGACGTACCACGGCTCTCCACCCCTCCCTCCTCCGATCGAGCCGTATCCGAGTCCAACTCGAATATCTATTCTATCCCCTTAAGCGTGCGACCCCGTAGGTTCGTATACTCGGTTTCGGCTATAGTCTAACTTAGCCGATCGTCGGCTCGAGTCTAACTCAGCCGACGTCAATAGCGGCGCCTAGCAGCACATATTGACACCATAGTATACAAGAATAATATCGGCTCGAACTGTAATGTGTACACAAATCCCTTTGCCTCACGATACCGTTAAGCTATAGGCAAGATGTGTGCCATCCCTTCAATAGCTTAACCATTCACTCGAACCGTATTGGATTATCCGTCCGTTGATTGACTCCTCAATCAACTTAGCATGGCCATGCATTTCCATAATCCATTACCTCGAGGGGCCCAGAGATATCTCTCCAAAGGAGGGGCAAATTCCATCTTGATCACTCACATCCCACTCCATGTTTCATAGCAAACCCGAAAACTACCTTTATAACTACCCGATTCGAATAGCGTTTGGTAGTCCCAAAGTAGGCTACTACACATGTTGGAATCCATGGTGATCTCAGGTCTAAGGACTTTGTACCAACACTACCCGAGACCAACTAATGGCACATTAATTCCCGTAGTGTCTCATGGTGGGTCTATCCAACAATGTGTTCTCCAACACATATGTCCATGTTTATTGATTTGGTATCTCCATACCCATGATCTATGAGACATGATCATCAATCAATAAACATGTCGATCTTAGAATCATATTTGTTCCAACAATATGACATATGATCGAGGATCGTTTAGAAATAGATTCATACATAAAGAGTCTCATAAATAAGTCACGTACTTATTGATCAATACAAGATGTCTATTTCATGGAACTGAATAACACTTTATTCATTTATACATAAACATTGACGTGATATCCAACATCTCCATGTTGCCTCTAGGGCATATCACTAACAGTAGCGGTCCGAGAGTTGCTCGTATTGGGCACCGTTGGCTTGCAGCTGAGTCTGCAGCATGTTGATCTGATCCCCACACCCGATGGCTCTCGACAAGATCATTGAGGCGTGTCTCGCGATCGTTGATCTCAAGCAAGGCCTCTTCGTAGCAGTCATCCGCCGTCTCCGCCCAGCGTGATAGACGTGTGACCATAGGGTTGTAGCAGCAGGGGGTGGCCTCCACGGTGCAAACCGGGTTGCCTTCCTTGTGATAGGGATGGTGCATGAACTCGTCACCGTGAGTTCAGCACGATGTATCACATTAAGGCGAAGAAATGCTTCGCGGGCCGCATCTTGGATGCCGCTTCCGCTAAATCCCGGTGATAGCGGGTGTGAAAGCAGAAAGATGTTTCACTTCCCATGCGGGCTTCCACGGAAATGGCCGCCTCACATGCTGGATATCCTTCGGAGCCATGCCTCTTGATTTGGTAGGTGGGTGGTTCCGGATATCTTAAACACCACAAGCAGGGATCGAAGCTGCGCCACAAATCCCTCGTCTTGTGGGATGGTGATCTCCTGTGCTCCGTCATGGTTCGACATCCGCTTTTGAAGGTAACTTAGGGTTAGAGGGAAAGAGCTATCATTATAACCATTTGGTAAGGAAAGGAAATACAGATGTAGAAAAGGTATATTTGTATTTTCAGAAATAATAGTTTGGAAATGATTCTACGTAGGGATACTTCCCTTTAGTCAACTAGTCAGGGTAGGGCGCCATTTGGTCTTATCCTACGGTCGCATGGCTCGATACCGGCTCGTGGACCCCGTTTTTGAGACAGAATCTTTCGTGTTCTTAGTACCATTTCCTGGATCGAGTAGTTGGTACCCACGAATACAAGTTGGATAATCAGGTGCGCATGCACGAATAGTCTTACATCGACATTATTACAACAATAGGCCCGAAGGCAATGTTCAACACACGGGACCTCATGGTCCGAGTACAACACAAGAAATTAGATACGGCGCGGAATAGAGGCATCGGCATGTCATTTGCCACAGGCAACGACCGGAGCTAAGACCTAGTAAGCGCCATGAGTTCCTTCACCCTCCCGGTAGTAAGCGTAGGGATCCTTCGCTCTTCATTTCCATCACTGAAGGTTTGTGCGTATAGCAAGGGTGAGTACCAACCGTACTCGGCAAGCCAACACGGAATTGATGCATATGATAGGGTTATTCAAGGAATGGCTGGAGTTCTTTTTGCATAAGGCCAATTTTCGCAATTCTTTTCACAAGCCTATCAACTAGCCAAATCAAGTTTTAGTTCCATAGTTCATTAATCCGTGACGGTTCCGTCTACCATCCATCGTGATTCCAAGGATGGCTTCCCGCCTCCGATTCGTCATGATTTTCTGGGAATCCACCCCTTCTCGCATCTCGAGAAGTTGATCCACCACCGAATGAAATCATCATGCAAAACCATCCCAGCTTTAAGTTTAAAGTCTAGCCAAGCGAAAGTCTTGTCACGATGCTCGATATCCGCGAGCACGGCTATTCGAATAGATTGATTCACTCACACCGCGGTGGATGTACACTTTACCCGTACTCCGTGATGCCAACAAATGAGCCTACGTCTCAACACATGAGACGGTCACGGCAAAGCCTTTCGATAACCTTGCTTTGGCGTACCCGCTCCATGAACTTAAGCCCTCATGCACTCTAGCCGTCCTTTTCTAGCGTGAGAGGAGTTCTCGTGCACCGGGGTAAGGGAAAACTTCCTCAATCTTTAAGTTTAATTAATATCGATTTAATTCCACCATTCACAACAAAGGCCGCAGCCTCATTCTCATCACATAAACCACATCATAGAGAACCATCTATGCAAGGATACGCCTCCGCTCGGCTATCTAGTCGCCTAGGTCTATACCCATTTGAGAAGTACGGTAGTACTGGCTCGTTTTCCGGCTATCTCATGGCTCGGTCCTTAATTGACTAGGGTCGGCACTTGCCTTTTCCGGAATCCACCCAAATCATCCGCCGCCCCAGCCTAAATCATTTGTATATCATTTTCAATTTTCATCATTCTCATGGCCATGTGGCGCTCATGTCTCCACAGCCGTATTTCAACTACCTTCCCTAAGGTAGTTGCCCGAGCACAAAGCTTTCTTGTAAAATCATGAGTATGCAGGATCTAGTATAAGCAAGGCTAAGCATTTTTTGAAGCTAGCCTCCGGTCATATCACATCGAAGGTTACAAAGAATAATTCTAATGGTGATCAACATCAAAGCGGTATATCAAGCATAGGTACTTGTTTGTGTATAGCATGCAATTTGTAATTTGAAATTAACATCATTTCACAAAGTAGGATCAATATGTTCAAAGAGTGTGATGACTTGCCTTGCTCGCACGCTTGAGGGGTGGTGTCTTCAACGGGGTCGATGCCGGTTTCTTCAGTGCTATCGTACGTGTGAAAGATCATTGAATTCAATTAGAATTCAATAAAATACCGAGAGATCGAAAAGAACCATAAAAGCCATGAAAACGACTCCAAATGTTTTGCCTAAAATTCTACTTGAGTTAGGACAAGGGTCGCTAGGAAAAATCCGAGTTTTGGAATCGAGTCAATGCCCTAGGGTTTTCGCAAAGACGACGATCATAATTATTTGAGAAATTATATTTGGAAATGTCAGCAGAGGAGTTCGTGCTCGAGGTTTTGAAGGTTTGAGCATAAAAGGGAAGCCTATTTAAATAGCGAGAAAGAATTAACGAAACCGGATTTAAAACGACGCGAAACGAAATTCCGGAAAAGTCCGATTTCGATTTTCAAACTTTGCACCGAGAAAACATATAAGAAAATAATTTATTTTTGCCCAAAATTTTACTCAAATCTTCCCAAAATATTTTTCCAAATTTTCTAAAATTTTTCCAAATTATTCCCTTATTTTTCTTTTTTTTCTTTTTCTCTCGTCGCACCGTTCATTACCTCAAGTGTTCGACCGAAGTCCGGCCGAAACAGAGGCGGCGGCGACGCGACCAAAAAGGGGCGGAGCGGGGCTTACCGGCGACGCGGCCTCGGGAGGAGCGATGGGGCACGGGGGAGGCTTTGCGCACGGCGGCGCTTGGGTTGCGGCGGCGCTCTCGCGGCGGCGCAGGGACGAGAGAGAGGAGCGGCGGTGGTGCGGCAAAGGGCGGGGCGCTGCCCCTTTTATAGGCGCGGCCAGAGAGGGCTCGCGCGGGCGCGGGGTGGAGTGGGGAGGTCCGGCGTGGCGCGGGCGCGGGTGGAGACACGCGGCGACGCGCGGGGACAAGCCGGCACGGCGGGCGCGACGCGGTGGGCGAGGCGCGCGGCGCGATCGGGGTCCGGCGCGGAGCGCGGCGTGGGGAGGTCCGGCACGCACGCCGTGTGGCGGCGAGGCGCGGGCGCGGGCGCGCGGCCGTGACGGGCGGGCGCGCGGGGTCCGGCGCCACGCAAGCGCGCGCGCGCGCGTGGCGGGCGCGAGGTAGGGGCGGCGTGCGCGCGCGAGTGGGCGCGGCGCGTGGCGGCGCGCGCGGGCGGGCCGGTATGGCACGTACGGCGCCGAACACTTGGCGCGCCATGAACAAGTGCAATTTTTGATTTTTCCCGATTTTCCATTTTAATTTCCATTTTCTATTTTCCTTTCTTCTAAAAATTCCAAAATAAATTCATAAAATTCAAAAATAATTTTTAACACAATATTTTCAACTTTTCTCCACTTTTATTTTCACACATTATTTTTCATATTTATTTATTTAAAATCCCCTTTTCTAATTTCGATCTTCCCTTTATTTTTCCGAAATTTTCCGGATTTTGAGTACGACTCCCGAATATTTTATTATTTATTTTGCGTCCTAATTTATCTTCTCCCAACCACAATTCTCATTTTATATTTCCCAAAACGTGTTTTCATAAATCCGCACTTTCCCCGATTTCTTTTTAAAAATCCCAGATACGGACCTTCGCATCTTTCATTTCGACAACTCCAAATCATCCAAAAACACCGAAAAGGGAGTTGATCACGACTAAATTTATTCAACTCGAGTGGCAAATAAGAAGCAACAAACCCGAGAGAGAAGCAACAAGCGAAGGTTTTTGAAAGTTCCGATTTTTATGTTCCGATTTCAGTTTCTTCGATTTTCAGGATGTTACAGCAAGCCACCTCGCCAACATATTCCTTGTCTACTTGTAATTGTGTTCCACGAAGAAACCAAGAGAGTTCACCTTGGAATCACCGGAAACAAGCCCTTATTGTCCATCACCCGTAGGTGTTCGATAGCCTTCATCCTTGATCTGGTGAGCCTCGCCACGAGCCAACCACGGGAACGTGATCCCCTTACGATGCCTAACATGTCTGTGCCTCCCTTTTTCCTTTTTGCATAGCTTGATATCGCCGGAGTGTGGATAGTGTGGCCTCCGGTGTCCAAAGCGTCGTTGGCATCGTGCCACCATTCCCGTCAACTCGATGGATTTCTAGCCGAGCCCTCGTACCCCTGATGTTGACAAGATCCTAGGAGCAAGACAGCCAAGGGAATCAAAACAAGGCACTGTCGTTATGGATATCCTCTCTTTCTTCCTCAAGTTCGGTTGCTGGCCCTCTTTTGGATTCCAGTTGCTACGGTGACTCTCGGACCGATTCCTCGCACATGTAGCATCCTTAAGGCATCATTAAGCCGTGCCGCACCATTTCTTGACATATTCAAGGCCAGGTGGAGCTACCACCGTTTGGGTGGAGCCGTCATCGCTGCCGAGCCCGTCATGGAGTGACCGCCGACGTACAAGCGTTGCCAGCCCACACACAACCTCAAGTAAGCACCCAGGAGCCACGTAGACGCGCATGCATGCCTTAGGTTGCACGGATTCGAGCCGGGCTTGACATGCACTAGTGTGCTGAGCCGCACCGCCGCTCGAGCTCGCCGCCGGCACTATTCCGGTCACCACAGCCAATGACTAGACTACCGATACCACCTCAATAGTCCCCTCTACACTTTCTCTTTTGGTTGCCCCATCTAGTTCGCCGCTGCGCCGCGGCGCGCTGCAGTTCGCCGTCGCGCCCTTGCTCTCGTTCCTCCCTTGCCATGCCATTGACATGTGGGCCATGGTCATTAGGCGCCAAGGACCTTGCTTAGTAGGAGCTTAAATATAGTAAGTTTTATTATGTAAATGTTCTCTAAATAGCATGTCGACCCAAGGACTTGAATATAAATAGGTGAAAACTGAGACGCTCTTAATGGATTTTCATTTAACACGTGCTATGGACTACGGAGTCTATTTGCTTAAAATCTAGGGACCTTTTTGCATATTGACCAGAGACTGACAGGTGGACCCCATGAAATTATAATTTGAAAATACAAAACAATATAAAACAATAACTTTTCAATAGAAAATTGTACAAACTTGTAAATTCTATATAAAATCAAATATAACTCCTTTTGAGGTGATTCCAGTTGCTATAGATTCACAAAGTTGTGAACTTTATTTTAGGAGCATAAGACTTACTACTCACTGTACGAATTTTGTCGATAAAATTTTTCTAAATTAAATCACACCTAGAGCTTGCACAAAATTATAAAATACATAGAAATTTAATTTGACTTATTTTGGGAGAAACTTAAATTCTACAAATTCATCAACTTACACTCTCTGATTAGGAAAAATAAAAGCATATAATTACTGTGAGCCAAATACATGTAAAACTAATGTCATTTAAATAATGAGTTTTGGATGAGCTGAACTTTAAAGATATATATAAAATTCATTTTAACTCCTTTTTGAGAAAATTCAAGTTTTGTAGATTCACCAAAACATATACTTTCAAATTAGAAAAATAAAATGTATACTTATTGTATAGTAAAACCTCTTAAATATTCATATAAAGAATAAACAACATAGGTCACTCCTCAACTTGTAAAATTTGTAGAAATTCATCTCTAATCCATTTGAAGTGAACTAAGCTTCTATAAAACCAGCAAATAATGAAATTTCAATTAGGTAAAATAAAATATGGCAACTCCTATACTAAATATGTCAATATACTTTAAATAAATAACTTAGGTGTTAATCGCAATAATAAATCAAGCACTATATAAATATGTGTATGGATGTATATATACATAAATGTGTTCTAGTTCTAAGTAAATCAAAATAAAACTTGTTCGGCCAAAGAAAACATAAGATCCATCCCTAACCACCAAAAACTTGGCACACGTAGCTCATATATCAATTCTTAGGTTGATATGTTAAATAACTAACATAAGAACAATCCCCAGCTTATAAAATATATAGTAGAGCAATTTAAACTATAAAATTTTGAACTAAGATTAGATTTGTTAACTAAATTATTTATTTTTTAATACATCTCTAGCAAATAGAACATATTCTGAATATAAAACTTCTAAAGCCATATATGTATAGAGACTATGTGCCTAGAACACGTTATAAATTATAAAACATGTAAAGAATTCATAGTAACTCCAAAAATTGTGAAACCATATGTATTAGTCTTAGAAAACACATCTCCACACTCTTGGGAAGTTAAATATAATAAAGATCATTTTACAAAAATATTTTATAACACCGCCTAAGTAAATGCTACCCTATACTTGAATGAACCTCTAAAATTAATAACTTCCAAAATAAAAAGTGATAACATGGAAATTACTTCACCACAAATCATATCTACACAGCACCTAACCACCCTATTGAACTCATGCATTTTAAAAGCATTTTAGATTCTTTCTACATGTTTTGGTATTGATTCGTTTCCAATATTTTTATTTTAGTGGATGAATTTATGTCGGTAAGGATATTGGTATCATAATTCATTCCAGGGAGATCTTGTACCAACGAAGGCAAGTTTGTGCCCTTCCTTTGAACAAATTGAATCCCATGTTTTCGGTCTAAAAATTTTAATTGTAAAGTTGCATGCATATTTCTCACTATCAAAAATTTTAGAACTATAATTTATAGTTATGTCCTAAAAATGCATGAATCCCCTTTTGAGAATCACTCCCTCACTGTTTTGAACATTAGGATTAATTAGAGTACTTTAATTTTTCTCATATGACTATGCCATGTTCTTTTGTAAATTGCAAATGCTTAGCCTTGCTTAGTGATAAATAAAAACATGGTTATGGATCACTTACTATACTTTTTGGAAACCTTTTTTGACATTATGAACAGAGGTGAATCTCTGAATTATTTATGAAATAAAATGAGGCAAAATGTGATTTTAGACTTGGGCGGAAAGTGGTATGCATGTGGAAGTAGTTGCGTATCGATAGGGGGAGTGTTCGCCTGAGTCGATTAAGGACCGAACTTTATATCATCCATTATGATTACCGTACATCCACATGTGCTAGTATGGGATTGCCTATGCTAATTAATCTACTTAGCATCTAGCCTTGCATTAAGGTAGGCCAGTGTGTATGGGTTCGTATAACTCAGAGGAACTTTTTATTTACCCCGACGTGGTAGTTTAGGCGACTAAGTCTGTCCAATACAACGGTATTGTGCCACGTGGGTGGGTTCCTGTCGCGTCCATCACCACGGTGTTAAGTTTAAGGTGTGGGCCTGCCACTTAATGGTTCTAGGTTATATTTTCAATATGCCTAGGATGGAGGAACACGTTGAAGGGTTACGCGGAGGCTACGCTAGCCGAAAACAAAAACTTTTTACCGCGCAAACCAGGAACACTTGCAAGTAAGGGCCGATAGATCGTTACCGATTGGAGTAGAGTGCAGCGGAATAGCCAATCAGGGCAATCCGATCCGGAACAGCGTAGCCGATTTCCGGAGACAGCCGATTCGCCAATCAGCCGATTCGAGTCGTCCGGCCACGTTCTCACGCCTCGCTCCGATGCGCCCGACCGCAGCCGATTCCACTACAGCCGATCGCTCCGATTGCGCCCGATCCGGCCGATCAACAGCCGCGCAACGTAGCAGCGCCTCTACCGGTATCCACACGTCCGGGGAGAACGCCGAACACCCGTGTGCTAGCACGCGATGCAAGGCTAGGGTTTGGCTCGAAAGTGGGAGGGTTTCCGTGGAGATTGATCTCGGCGACTTCGTTGCACGCGATGCAATTGACGTGTCGCAGCCTCTCCACCCCTACCTCCTTTATATAGAGTTGGCCGACTGGGACTAGTGGCCGATTAGGACTCTATTTTGAATCGGATCTCATCCGTATCTCATAGAGTTGGCCGCCCATACGTCGTAAGCCCATAGGACTCTATCCGATCGGATCCCTATCCGATCGAGCCGTATCCGAGTCCAACTCGAATATCTATTCTATCCCCTTAAGCGTGCGACCCTATAGGTTCAGGTATACTCGGTTTCGGCTATAGTCTAACTTGCCGATCGTCGGCTCGAGTCCAACTCAGCCGACGTCAACAGCGGCGCCTAGCAGCACATATTGACACCATAGTATACAAGAATAATATCGGCTCGAACCTGTAATGTGTACACAAATCCATTTGCCTCACGATACCGCTAAGCTATAGGCAAGATGTGTGCCATCCCTTCAATAGCTTAACCATTCACTCGAACCGTATTGGATTATCCGTCCGTTGATTGACTCCTCAATCAACTTAGCATGGCCATGCATTTCCATAATCCATTACCTCGAGGGGCCCAGAGATATCTCTCCAAAGGAGGGGCAAATTCCATCTTGATCACTCACATCCCACTCCATGTTTCATAGCAATCCCGAAAACTATCTTTATAACTACCCAGTTACGGAATAGCGTTTGGTAGTCCCAAAGTAGGCTACTACACATGTTGGAATCCATGGTGATCTCAGGTCTAAGGACTTTGTACCAACACTACCTGAGACCAACTAATGACACATTAATTCCTGTAGTGTCTCATGGTGGCTCTATCCAACAATGTGTTCTCCAACACATATGTCCATGTTTATTGATTTGGTATCTCCATACCAATGATCTATGAGACATGATCATCAATCAATAAACATGCCGATCTTAGAATCATATTTGTTCCAACAATATGACATATGATCAGGGATCGTTTAGAAATAGATTCATACATATCGAGTCTCATAAATAAGTCACGTACTTATTGATCAATACAAGATGTCTATTTCATGGAACTGAATAACACTTTATTCATAAATACATAAACATTGACGTGATATCCAACATCTCCATGTTGCTTCTAGGGCATATCACTAACACACGTATCGTGTTGGTGCAAGGCTAGAGATTAAGTAGTGTAAAGGCTTCATTATAACCTCTTGACCACATTAAATATGAGGAGTGTGGTAGTGCGTCGCGAGCACGAAACAAACAAGAGTGTTCATATCATGTGGGTAAAGCTGTACAAACTCTGCAGAGTCCTAAAAACTAATTGATTAGTCGTGCTCATGGTCATGAGCGACATGATGATGTGCTATGAGTATAATATTGTGATTTCTAAATGCTTTCGAAACTAAATGATTTGAGCTGATGATGAGATTATTATATGCGATGTCTTTGCCTTACTCTCCGACGTGTGTAAGGGAATGATGTCTATCTATTTATGTTGAAACCATGCCATGATTAGTAAGCTTTACACATTTACTAAACTGTTTTGTTTAAATTACGTTGCAAATGGTTTGTGAACTAAAATTTGATTTATGCTGAAAATTGAGACTACAAATAGCCATCCTTTGATATAGGGCCTTCATGTATGTAGGTTTGATTGTGTGCTTGCCAGTATATTAATTTGATTAATGTACTGACTCTTGCCATATGTTGTCTAATTTTTGTTTTGCAGGAATATGTTTAGTTAGAATTGAGTAATCCGGTTTTCAATTGCTTGTTCTAGGATTTGAACTTAATGGGGCAAACCCTAGTCGGTGTGCTTGTGAATAGATAGTCAAGCTTCCGTTGTTCTCTGATATATTTATTTGGCCGATCGGCCGATGTAACTATTAAGTTGATGTAAGTCTTTAAGTTCCTTTCATCTCAAATGTGTTTGCTATGTATGACCATGCTTAAGAAGAAAGTGTGAATCTAGTGCACATCTTGGAAACTAGATTCACTTCACATGAGTATGAGTTAAGGATATTTGAGATGTTGTAGATCTTTAGCCATTTTTGTCAAGTCTCCTGAATGTGTAACACATCTGGTCGTCGCCTTCGAGTTGTTTGACGGACACATCTCAGGCTGAAGTTGACTGGCAGGCTGAAGGCCCAGCAAGGTCTCCAATATTCTTCTCTCAAGGCTCCGGACGTTTTGTTGTAATTGGTGGAATGTCTTGAACAGTTATCATCATTCCTCAAATATAATGGAAGGTCGGACAGCCTACGATACTCTGGTGAGGAAATGACGCCTCGCCGCCGCCATCTCCTCCCCCTGCCGTCGCAAGAGCTGAGGGGAGAGAGAGAGGGAGAGGAAGAGAGATCTGAAAAAATAGCTAAGTGTTGGATCGGTAGAGAAGACGATGCACGCCAGGGATATATATACCCCTCGATCTTTAGTCCCGGTTGGTGACACCAACCGGGACTAAAGATCCAATTTTTAATCCCGGTTGGTCACAACAACTGGGACCAAAGATAATTTCCTACTATTTTCAGTTCATCTTTAGTCCCGCTTGGTGGCATAAACTGGGACTAAAAATAATTTCCCGCTATTTCCAATTCATTTGTAGACCTGGTTCTAGCCACCAATCGGGACTAAATATAATTTTCCTCTATTTCCAAATTTTTGTGGTCCTGGCTTGGGTTAACAACAAAAAAATTAAATAATTCATTAAATAAATTTTTGGTTTAAAACAATAAGAATTAATGCATTAAAATTTAATCAAACAGAGGTAATCCTAGACATTGCACCTCTTTATTTGTTTCTCTAGATATTGTTCCTTTTTGCCCGTCTTTATTTTTTCTTTTCATCTGCTATTGACCAAGAAAGGAATACTTTGGCTTTTTCTTTTTATTTTTCTAATATTTTTCTTGACTTAGGAGCACACGAGAGGTAACCCTAGAAAATTTGGGCCTAAACAAGTGAAACACATGGTCGGTGAAAAATTTAGAAGACACGCTCGAATCGAAAAAAGCTTCGGGCTCGAAAAGGCAATCTTCCGAGCCGTTTTTGGGGAAATTAAAATCGCTAAACGCGGCGAAGCGGTGGACGAACACTTCCGAATTTTTTTCTGATCGATTTTCATATATGGAAAGTTTTGATGAGAGTCCTTATGCAAAAGTTATGGTCGTTTTAAAAGCCGACCTCGAGTTAGAGGACGAAACGGGAACAATGCGTGCAAAAACTTGTTACACCCACACAATCTAGACACGACGACTAGGGTTTGATGGAAACAAAGGGAAAACACACGAACTGGACTCTAACACGATCTAACCAGTAACAAGACCTCGACCAGGACACAAACTCGACATGACGGACTCTGAAATTGAAATATGCGAAGGCGTTGGCACGGAAGGTTCTACCGACAATACAATGGAAGGTATCCGAAGAAGTTATGTTCTTATCAATATTGTAGATCCCTCTGATTTGTATATTATTACAAAAATAATATATTATCACCAAAACAATATATTGAGACTCACTAGTTAATAACAATATGGTAATTTATGATTATAATGTAATGATAAAACCTTTTCAATATATCACCCACCCGACACAACACCACTTCTTTTCAATTACAGATCCTCTCAAATTAATTTCAGGTCATTTGAATCATGCAACAAAATCATGCAACAAATTAATTTTATTCTTTTATAACAAACCGTATTTTTAACTAGTGCAATTAAAAAAAGTATCTCCCTTTATTTTAGTCCCGGTTGGTGTTATAAACCGGGACTAAAGATGGCCGTCGGCCTGATAGATTCTGACAAAAATCTAACCGGGACTAAAGATCCTAGAAAACCGTTGTTTCTTTTAACCGAAAAATATTTTCTAGTCTCGGTTTCGTTAGAACCGACTATTGTGAATTTTGGTCAATAAAATAAGATCGTCTCTCCAGAAGTGCACTGGGGTTGTAACAAATCCAAGGAGGCTGCTGTGTGCATGTTGGCGTGTGGGTTGTGTGTGTCCAACTATTTTCTTTCAAAAGCTTGGTTGATGCAAATAGTGGGCGATAACAAGTTAATAATGTCATTTGGATAAACTATAGCATCCAACAAGTTCCGGAAAGTGAATGCCAAGTTCAAAATGTGAATTTTAGATTTCTATAGTAAGAATTTTATAGAACGACTTTTCTTTGTTGATGATAACAAGGATCCACATTTTAAAACTACTCGCATGCCTTGTCAGCTCCAGGGTCCAGGCTCGGCTTACAGCTAGAGATTGTTGCTCCCTGTTTCGAATCGCCGTTGCTATGTTGTCCAACCTACTACCTGCGCCCATCCACCATGTAAGTAAGCCAACCAATTGCCCGTCGATCATTGCAGAAATGTGATTGGAGCCAAACCGACATAATTTACGGCCTGGCATTGGTGGAGATGTAATGGAGCCAAACCGACTAAGTTCCATCAACTTGATGGAATATATTATTTCACTGTATAAAATACAACTTCCAAAACAAAACCATTCACAGGTGAAAACAACCCTAGCATTCTATAAATACACAACTGCCTATCCCTAATCTCCATCACAGACCAGAGAACTCAAGGAAATATATACAAACCTGGAACTCGAGTTGGCATTCAACTTTCTCCCACCTTTGCTAGCTGCTCATCATCACTAGCTACTTGCCATGGCTAGTAGCGGTAGCTCTGCACTTCTCATCATCCTCTTCCTGCTTCCAACATTCCTGAGCATGGCTGCCAGCACCTACTATGATATATGTCCTGTGGACTGTGGTTGCCCTGATCAAAATGAGATTAACATGCACTTATACCTGCACCAGTTCGTTGCTGGAGCGAACCACCCAAACCGCAATGAAGAATTTGTGATAGCCTCGAGCTATCCTAATGGATTCGGTACAACACTCGTTGATGACTGGTATTTAACAACAACAACTAATCCCAAGGATAATATCGTTGCACGTGCACAAGGAATGCATGTCCAGGCCGGTCAAAGCAATGCTAACATGTGGTATACTTCCCACAACATTGTGTTCCAGGATGACAGGTGGAATATTATTTACTGGCATAGCTAGATAATTCGTTTCCTTGCAATACTTTTAAGTGCATTAGAAATTTATTTATTTTATTTTGTATATTTAAAATAAATATTGCATTTATAACTCTATCTTGTATGCTTGATATTTCTCTTATTGAGACAGGTTTAAGGGCTCTACACTTCAGGTGATGGGAATTCTTACTGCAGAAAGTAATGGTGAATGGTCTGTTATTGGTGGGACTGGAGAATTTTCTATGGCCCATGGCAATATCAAGTTCAAAATGGACCCAAGCTCTACCAGCGAGGATGCTATTAGAGAACTGAATATTCGTGCAATCTATACTGCAGATAATCCACAAGCTGTAAGTAGCTTTTTATTCTGTCCAATATTTTCAACCATGTGTCAATAATATAAATGAAATTTTTCATCAAGCTCTCAATGCAGAGGTTATAGGAATACCATCCGTACTTAATCAATTAATGATAGCAGGAATGTTTAGATTTTTACTTTTTGTGTTCATTGGTTCTACATGTTATATAGTCTAGCTAGTTCTTGTTAATCTAAACAAATTTTCGTTGTAGTCACCATGATATTTTAGTGGACTACTTCTTGAATAACTATCATTCATTTTATTATGTCAAAATAAATATCTTACTTTACTTGTTATATGAAGAAAATGAAACTGTGCGTGTAATGGCATGTATTCAGGCTCATAGTACAGCATCGGTCGCAAATGCAACTCGTCTGCCGTGAAAAGAATTGATGGCAATAATGTTGTGGCGTGTCACCACTACTGCAGCGTCAAGATATGGTGTTATCAAAGTTCATTCCTACCACCTTTCCCTGTCTGATCAGTTCAAGGATGATGTGTGGCCTTCTCTGGTGGTATTATATATCAGTGGTCCTGAACGGATGTTCAATTATTTTCCAGTTTGCTGTTGTGTACGTGTTGTTTTATTCCTTTCATATGTTACGTGAAGAGTTTGTCCGCGGAATAATGAATAAACCAACGAAATTTGTCTTGTAGAGAAATGACTAGCCTCAATAATGTTTTACTTATATACAGTCAAAAAAATTTCCACATGATTTGCTTGCACAGACATTATTACAGAAACATCACATAGGGGCGGCACCATATGTGCCGATTTTCCTAACACCAGAACCTATGAGGTGTTTTCTGCCTACCGAATCCATTTGGGCAGGATACAATTAAGAATCAGCACCTATAGGGCCTCATAAGTGCATTTAAGTACATTTGGGTGGGATAAAATTAAGAACCCGTCTGTAATTGTTAGTGATATGCCCTAAAAGCAACATAAAGATGTTAGATATCATGGTCAATATTTATGTATCAATGAATAAAATGTTATTCGGTTCCATAAAATAGACAACTCATATTGATCAATAAGTATGTGACTTATTTACGAGACTCTTTATGTATGAATATATTTCTAAAAATGATCCCTAACCATATATTATATTAATGAAACAAATATAATTCTAAGATTAGCATATTTATTGATTGATGATCATATCTCATAGATCATGGTATGGAGATACCAAATAGATAAACATGAACATGTGTTAGAGAACACATTGTTGGATAGACCCATCTTGAGACAATACAGGAAATTAATGTGTCATTAGTAGGTCTCAAGTAGTATTGGTGTAAAGTTCTTTTACCTGAGATCATCATGGATTCTAACATGTGTAGTAGCTTACTTAGGAACTACTAAACGCTATTCCGTAACTGGATAGTTATAAAAGTAGTAATCGGGTCTGCTACGAAATATGTAGTAGGATATGAATTATCAAGATGGAATTTGTTCTTTCTCTGGGAGAGATATCTCTGGGCCCCTCAAAGTAATGGATTACGCAAGTGCATGGCCATATTGAGTTGATTGAGGAGTCAATCAACAAAAAGATAATCCAATACGAGATCGAGTGAATGATTAAGCTATTAATAGGATGACACGAGTCTTGCCTATAGCTTAATTGATATCGTAAGGCAAATGGATTTGTGCAGACAATACAGATTCAGCCAATATGATCCTCATGTGTACTTTGGTGTCAATACGTTCTGCTAGCCCCTGTTGACGGATCGGCGTAGTTGGACTTGGGTCGGAACCAAGTATACCTGAGCCTACAGGGTCGCACACTTAATGAAAAAGAACAAGCATTCGAGTTTGACTCGAATACGGCTCAATTGGATAGAGATTCAACCGGACAAGGAGTCCCGATGGGTCTTTAGGCCCAGTCGGCAACCCTATATAAGGAGGCGAGGGATAGATGGATTTGGGGTGCACAATTGACAAACGGACTAAAGATTTGACATGATAGAACCAATCCGACGTTTTAAGAAATATGGGTGGTGGGTCTGGGACCTATGTTGTTACTTGCTTCCCATCCCATTGGGCCTCTTCGTGCTCCCAACGTTCCAAATATGAGCACATGCACAACCATCCCTCTCATGCTTCTCGTCTTGCAAGGCACACCACGACCACACCTCCTTCTATAGAAAACCATTCATTGGTTTTTTCTTCCTGGAAAACTACCAGAAACTTATTGGTTATTTATATATGTTCTTGCAGTAACACTACCAAGCAATTGCAGTAATGGAACTTATTCATTATTTTTATATATTGTTGAACTAACACTACCAAGAAATTGCATAAACACCCTATATTAGTTCAAACCCTTATAGTCGTTACATCAAGATCGAATTGCAGGATCGTCGTGATGGAATTGTAATAACATACAACACAATAGCACCAATAATACTATAGTATTACTACTAGTGGAGAGTCAAATTCAAATAGAAGCCAATCTTTAAACAACAATATCTATGAAATCATGGACTATTTTTTAAAACCATTTGCACCATAATGCTAGAAAAAACTTATCAAAAATAGATCCATCATGACTATATGTTAACTATATTTTAGTGTTGTTACTGTAAGTAATCCATGGTGTTACTGCACCGTTCCTATAAACCTGATTTGATTACAGTAATAACATGATAGGATTGCAGTAATGCATAATTGACAGTAGTAACAGATGCTATAGTAGAAATGCTCGTGGAGAGTTAGATTTCAAAAATCCCAACCTTTATAGAGCATTATCTCTTTAGTCATGTAGTATTTTTTTAAAATCGTTTGCACCATGATGCTAGAAAAAAGTGCTTATCAAAAGTAAATTCATTAGGACTATATTTTAATAATATTTTAACCATCATGGTGTTACAAGTCATGGTGTTACTACAAGTTGGTTGTCATGTTACTACACTGTGTCTGCGAGACGAGAGCTGAGAAGAGGTGTGTGGTCGAGGAAGTTAGTATACGCGTTGACCAAGGTCTTATCGACATGGAGGCTCTCTTCCCAACTTTTGATTGAGGTGGAATGTGAGTTTTAAGCCTTGGGAAGGAGGTGGGAGGTGGATTTGGCCTTTGGAAGGAGAGGTGTAGAATAACTATTATATATCGTGGGTGTAGAATAGTTTTGTTATATATACATATAGAATGTATAGAGAGAGACATTTATTGAGCATTCTTAAATAAAACATCCCAAAAAAATCTTTAATATTATGGACTAAATAAAGCATGCCATTGAAAATTCTATCAATTATCTTTTTAATTTAGGAATTCGCATGCATCCTTGGTTTTCAACTATACTACTATATAGTTATGTAATTATAACTATCGTAACTGATCTGATAAGTTTCAATATGGTAATATCAATAGCATCTGCGCGTGCACCATGCGGGTTGGTCACTAGTACTTAAAAATAATAAGGTACTTGTGATGGGAGTATAGGGAGTAATCTGCAGGATTGGAATGCCATAGTTCAGAGGGTGAATAATCGTCGATTTCTTTTTGAAATAAGGGAAGCAGACACACAACAGAGAAAACAAATGATTTAAAGTTGTTGTAACTATCGAAACTTGGTTTCTGCAATAGAAATTTGAGGGTGCAGTCAAGATTGCCAAGCTCGATGGGTTAAGTAGAAAACAAGGTTTAGACAGGTTCAGGCCCTCTTATAAGGTAATACCCTACTCCTGTTTCGGGGATTCGATCCGTCGAGTGTGTATTGATCTCAAGATCTATTGCTCTTGCTCCTAAAGCTAATAGCTCATATGTTTGATATCTTGAATCTGATCTAGCATATCCCTCAAGGGACGCCCCTTACCCCCCTTATATAGTCTCGGAGGGCGAGCTTACAAGTCGGAAACCCTATCTTACTCTAAGTCGGTTTCATCAATCTTACCAAGTTATGACTATGAGCCGGTTCCTTATCTAATCAGCAACATAACACCCAAGTCATAGCCGGTTTACATAATCATTAGGCGTAACCCATCCCTATTACTAGTCGGGCAGGCTTGCCATGTAGATGTCCGATTGCCATAATCTCCACAGTAGCCCCCGAGACCTTCGCAGTCGACGAGATAACTTTGCCTTAAACCAATGCAACACACAGCCAAATGACTCCTTAGCCGAGTGCTTCTGGTGCCGAGTGGTTCCATCATCTCAGCCTGAATCTCCCGAGTGGCTCCAAAGACTGTGATGGGCTAGAAAACATCCCAAAAAATTCTCAAAAATAAATATCTAGGTGCATCTCCTGATGCACCTAATTAGGTGTAGCTCCCGACTATGTGGTTAGTCAAAAACAGACTAAGCATATAGTCAAGAACTATAAAAAATCATTCTCATATAAATGCTTAGTTTAAGCCAAAACAATCATAAAAAATCTCATCACTCGACAAGCTCATGCTTATCCAAGTAAATTTGCCCGAGTCATCTCAGAACAAATAGTTCAATCAACCCTCGTGGGTGAAAAGCACTCGGTAAGCTCATGCTTAACTGAGTTGATCTGCCCGAGTCATCTCAGAACAAATAATTCAATCAACGCTCATGGGTAAACAAATCTTTCAGTCATCTGAAAAATACGACCAAAATATTAAATAGCTCCTGCCATAATATTGGTCTTAATCTAAAAAGATCTTCACCAAGGTGAAAAAATAGCATTGATATAATCATTTAATCAAATGCTTAAAAACCAACAGTCCCTCGTCATCGGGACACCATGAAAAACTTAAGCTGTTTGTCACCTTTCAAATTGCATCGTGCCAACCTCTCATGAAGTTGCGCAAACCGCGGTATGAAAGGGTTTTAAAGGTATCGGACCATTAGACACGTGCATATTGCCAGGGCAAATCTGCTTAAGTCCATCCACTTAAGTCCCTAAGGACACGCGTCAGGCCACACCTTAGCTGGGCCGCAAGTCTCTCATGGGCTCGGCCCAATCGCGAGATGACCTAGCAAAACCCTCAAGTCTTTTATACGAAGCCTCGAGGTCATCCCCGCCACTTCGTCTTCCCAAAAAATTCCTCTTTTCGCAGCACTGTTCACCAGCTCATAGCGAAAAACCCTAGAATCGCGTGCGCGCCCAAATCCATCAATCCCGTAGCTCGCGCTTCATCACAAGCTAGCCTCCGCATCCAGCTCCCAAGATCCCCTTCTCAAATCCCCATCCTCCGAGCCAGATCTACTTCCCCCAGACCACATCCATGGCAGGAGAGAAGGGAATCCCTTTCGAGCAATGGGCAACTTCAGATGTGAAGGAGTCAACTCTTAAGGAGATGGTGAAGAACGGAGTACTTCCGCCTAAAGTGATCGTTGGCTGGCGCCCGGCGGCCGCCAAGGAGTTCCCCAATCCGAACACCGGTGAGATCGTGGTTTTTACTTCCTTTTTCTACTGTGGCTTCGACCTTCCTTCATCTGAGTTCTTCCGGGGCCTTCTCAATTATTACGGTCTTCAGCTCTATCATCTGAACCCCAACTCCATGCTTCACATTGCTCTCTTCATTCATGTTTGCGAAGCTTTTCTTGGCATCCTTCCACACTTCCAGCTCTTTCACCGTATGTTCTATCTTAAGCCGCATCTGAACAAGGATGAGCCCTGCGTTGTTGGTGGGGCCGGCTTCCAACTCCACGGATCTCTCCGCAGAGACTACTTTTCTCTTCCTTTGAAATCCTCTAACAAGGGTTGGCATGCAAACTGGTTCTATATTGCAAACGTCGAACCCAGTCTGCCCAACTTTGTCAGCCTTCCTCCATTCCCAAGGCCTAATTACAGCACCGTGCCAGTAGCCCAAGATTGGGATGAGGCCAACAAGCTCCTTGCTAGCATCCTGGAGATGAAGAAAAAGGGCCTTCGGGGTGAACAGATCACTCGGCATTTCATCAAGAATCGATTGGCGCTGATCAAAGAGAGGTCCAAACCCGCATTCGAGTACGAGGGCGAGAGGGATCCCAATCGGGAGGACCGCGATTCTCTGAGCTATGAAACTCTGAAGACTCGCATGTACAAGATATTTTCATCTGGGATTGCAGTCAAGCGCAGCGTCATGCTGCCGGTTCTCCCGTAGAGCTTGTATCGTCCTCCTCCTCCGGTAAGCTGACTCAGCTTCTTTACTGTCTTTCAATCCTAACGTAGCACCTCTCAGTGTTCAAAAAATCTCTCTTCTAGGAAAAGCTTTCATCATCTCGAAGCCGTACAAAATACATCACGACGATGCGCCAGCTCGGCCTGCCAGGAAACCAACCGGCGATGTCAAGATCCAGAGTTATCCAATCGGCAAAAGGGCCGCTGTCGGCGAGGATATAAGCAAGCGGGCCAGTAAGAGAAGGCTGGTGATTGATGACTCGGATGACGATGTCCAGCCCCTCAAGCTGAAATGACCCCTCCGAGGCCATCACCAAAATCCGCGCCCAAGATTTGCCGATCGATCAGGTATGTCTCATGACAGAAATCGTGTCCTTGTTGAAAACCTTTCTGCGTTTGTCCCGATTGCTTCCATCTTTTTCTTTGCAGGAAGCCTCAGAATATAGATCCTTCTGGGCATTGTAAGGGGCGAAAACCATCTGCAGCAGCTGAGGCGACAAGGCCTGCAGAACAAGAATCCCGGAGCCCTCTCCCGAGTGAGAGCGCTCTGAGTTAAAAGACCCCACCTCCCACTGGAGCTGTCCCAGCAGAGGAGCCCCTGACTGCCAGCCAGGAAGGCCCGACTGGAGACCAATCGGCTGAAAAAGAGATCTCGGCTGCCACCCAAGGGACCCCGAGAAGAACCGTCGGGTAAGAACCAAGAAAAGAAAGGAAGCCGGAAGTACCGGTCAAGGACTCACCACCGAAACCGGTAAGCCCTAAAGCAATCTTCTAACCTTAATCTTTAATTTGTTTTTTCTGTGTCTTCATCCACGCTCTCTGAATCGATCAGCCAAAGTGGAGGAGATCCCTAGGCTACGAGTCCTCTGAAGCCTGGGTCCCTCCAATCAAAATAGAGTGGCGCGACTCTGAAGGCTTGAAGCAAGGCATCGTCTTGAACAAGCAGAAGGAAAATGAAGAAAGAGACATGCTTGTTGACAGCCTGAATGAGGCAACCCGGCTGCTCAATGTAAGCTTTGTTTTCTTCTATCATAGGTTTATGATTGTTTTTAGTCAACCAACTCTAAACTCGTGTGCAGAGGGTATATTACCGATCAATGGCGAAGTCCGATGCCCTCGAGAAGCTGGTCCCCCACTTAAATTCTTTGGAGAACATCCAGCAAGAGCTGAAACCCACTCGGGAAGAGGCTGCGTCAAGAGAAGCCGCTCTGAGGGGAGAGATAGCCGCGCTTCGGGAGGAGAACCTCGACCTCCGGGGTTCAGTCAGGAGTAAGCTCAATCCTCTCGGTCTCTTTTTTCCTTTATTCGTAGTCTGTTTTGATCTTAGCATCAACAACTTTTCTTGTTGCAGAGAACTCGTCGGAAGTCCACGTGCTTCAAGCCCAGCTGGAAGAAGCAAATGACAGCAAAGTAGAGCTGGAGTCTGAGTTTGAAGGTAAATTTTCCTAAGATAGCATTCTTCATTTTGCTTCATCTTTGGGTATCTGTGTAATCATAGGTCTTTGGTAGCTTATAAGGTCAAAACCCGAGCACAATATGATGTCTTCATTAAAAGGGTCCGAAGGGCCGAAAGCGTAAGGGACGATGTTGCCAATGCGGCCACACCGATTCTCTTATTGCTGTTCCATCTTGGGCTCAAGACCAGTTCGTTGGATGCCGTCGAGGTCTTCGACAAACTCAGGAGGGCCCCAGATCACTACCTGGCCAACATCTCAGAGGCGGCCATCATGGGAGTAGGCTTTGCTCTTGCGCAGACCAAGTCACTCTATCCCCGGATAGATGTTGACTCAGTCGGGGAGGGCTATGCCGATGGTACTTCAGACGAGCAGGCCTTGGAGTTGATCAGTGAAGCATAGGAGTCGGCCAAGAAAGTAGCCACTGATGTAGTGAACCATTTTCGGTCTTGATTATTTTGCAGACATTTGTATGTAACTTTCTGGTGTGGACTTGTAAATATTCAGCTTATCTATGTTAATGCTTTGATCCGAGTTTTATGTCAAATTTTTTAAGTAATTTTCGTCCGACTGTTACCAAGCCTAAGCTTGATTAGGTCATAAAAAATTCTCAGTCCTTATCCATTGAACTCGAATCAAGAAACATTAAACAATGATAAACCAAATATACACGAGTTGTCAAAGAAAACCATGCTTTATTGACACGTATGCTGCCCCCGACTGTCAACTCAAGAAGTCATCTTGCTTGAGGTTGGCAGTCAAGAATAACATAAAACTTAAGGCAATTTAAGCATAGTATCGTCGAAGATGTTCGATGTTCCAAGAGTTCTCCACCATGGATCCGTCTTCATACTTTAGTCGATATGCTTCTGGCCGAGTCACCTCAGCAATTATATACCCGACTGGGCGTAGTCTGTAATGACCATAGAACTGAGGGCAGCTCTTGAACCCATTTGCCGGCATAAGGATTTAGCCGGTCAAACACTCGGGCCTTGATGCCTTGAAGTACCATGTCATTGGCGCGCTCAACTTGTCCATTGCTTTTGGGGTGCGCAACCGATGCATAGCAAATTTTGATGCCGAAGTCTTCACAGAATTCCTTAAAAACGCCTCCAGTGAATTGAGTTCCATTGTCTGTTATAATTCTGTTTGGGACACCAAACCGGTGCACGATGTTGAGGATGTCTCATGCCTTGTCAGCGGTGATCGTAGCAACTGGCTTAGCCTCAATCCACTTGGAAAACTTGTCGATTGCAACGAACAAATGTGTGAAGCCTCCTGGAGCCTTCTTGAAAGGACTGACCATGTCCAAGCCCCATACCGCAAACGGCCAAGATAATAGAATCATTTGTAGCTCTTGGGCTAGGACATGGCTGTGCCGAGTGAAGAACTGGCAACCTTCACACGTTCGGACTACTTTGTCAGCGTCGGAGACCGCCGTAAGCCAGAAAAAACCTTGTCTGTAGGCTTTGCCCACCAAGGTGCGTGTTGCCGCGTGACTTCCGCATATACCCGAGTTGATATCTTGGAGTAGTTACCATCCTTCCTCAGGCGTGATACATCTCATTAGGACTCCAGAAGGGCTCCTATTCTATAAATCAGAGTCGACCATGACATAAGCTCGACAACAGCGTCGGACTCGTTCGGCCTCATCCCGGTCTTCCGGCAGCTCTTGCTGAGTTAAAAATTTGATGAGCGGTGTCCTCCAGTCGGCGTCAAGCATGGCAACTTGGTTTGTAGCTTGCTCGTTGGGAGTTGGTTTCACTGCAACAGTCGGCTCATAGAGATGCTCTACAAAAACGTCTGTTGTAGCAGCTTCTCGCTTGGACCCGAACTGCGCCAACTCGTCAGCTGCCTCGTTGTTATGTCTCAAGACATGGGATAGCTCTAGTTCGTCAAACTTGTCTTCAAGTTTGCGAACTTCTTGCCGATAGGCTTCCATGGTGTCGTTCAAAGAGGACTAGTCTTTCATCACTTGGTTGACGACCAGCTGGGAATCTCCTTTCACGACCAACCGTCGTATCCCGAGTGAAACAGCAAGTCGTAGGCCATGCAGCAGGGCTTCGTACTCGATGACGTTGTGTGTGGTGGAGAAGTGAAGGTGTAGAACATATCTTAGCCTTTCCCCAGTCGGGGAGATCAACACGACTCCTGCTACCAAGCCAGTGATCCTCTTGGATCCGTCAAAGTGCATGGTCCAGTATTGTAGGTCTTCTCGGGGTACATCTTGTTGTTCGGTCCACTCGACCAGGAAATCCGCCAGCGCTTGTGACTTTATAGACGTCCTCGCCTTGAAATTTAAGTCCAGCGGTATCAGTTCCAAAGCCCACTTTGCGACGCATCCAGTCGCCTCCCGGTTGTGGATGACATCGCCGAGTGGAAAGAAAGTGACGACGGTGACCGAGTGGCCCTGAAGGTAGTGCGCCAATTATCTCGCGGTTTTCAGAACACAATATAGCAATTTTTGTACCTGGGGGTAGCAAATTTTAGCTCCTGCCAGCACTTCACTAACAAAGTAGATTGGCCTTTGAATCTTCTGGATTCGTCCTTCTTCTTCATGCTCAATGACGAGAACCGTGCTGATGACTTGGTGGGTTGCTGAGACATATAGCAGCAGAGGTTCCTGAGGCTGGGATGAGGTTAGGACGGACGGCGTCGTGAGAAATTCTTTAAAATCTTCAAAGGCCTTGTGGGCTTCCGTAGTCCACTGAAAGTCATCGGTTTTCTTAAGTAACCTGAAGAAAGGCATGCCCCGCTCGCCGAGTCGGGAGATGAATCGGCTTAGCGCTGCCATGCAGCCAGTGAGCTTCTTGACATCTTTCTGGTTACTCGGGGGCTTCATATTCAAGATGGCGTTGATTTTCTCTGGGTTAGCTTCAATGCCGCGATGGGACACCATGAAGCCGAGCAGTTTGCCTGATGGCACGCTGAACGTGCACTTCTCCGGGTTCAACTTCATTCTGAAGGCCCGAATGTTTGCGATTGTTTATTCTAAGTCGGCAATCAGGTCTTCCTTCTGCTTGGTCTTGATGATGACATCGTCGACATAAGCACCCACGTTCTTCCCGATCTGCGTCTAAAAACATCTTTGGATCATGCGCTGGTATGTGGCTCCGACGTTCTTCAGGCCGAAGGGCATCGTGATGTAGCAGTAAGCTCCAAACGGTGTGATGAACAATGTTTTCAGGCAGTCGGATTCCTTCAAGCTGATCTAGTGGTAGCCCGAGTAACAGTCCAGGAAACTCAAGAGCTGGCAGCCGGCTGTTGAATTCACGACTTGGTCAATTCGAGGCAATTCGAATGGATCTTTGGGGCAGGCTTTGTTGAGGTTGGTGTAGTCAACGCACATGCGCCATTGCCCCGTCTTCTTCCGAACCAGGACCGGGTTAGCCAGCCAGTCGGGGTGGAGAACTTCTTTGATGAAACCGGAGGCTAAGAGTTTTGTGAGTTCTTCCTTGATGGCATCTTTTCGATCCTGAGCGAAACGGCGTAATCGTTGTTTGATAGGTTTTGCGTCATCTTTGACGTGTAAAGAGTGCTCGATCACCTCCCTAGGAATTCCAGGCATATCAGATGGTTTCCAAGTGAAAACATCTTTATTATTTTGGAGGAAGGTGATGAGCACGCTTTCCTATTAAGGATCTAGCTCAGCACCGATGACAGCGGTTTTGGAAGGGTCAGATGGATCAAGGGAGATCTTCTTCGTTTTTGTGTCGTCTTGTCCCGACTTGGCTATCTTCTTTGCAGGGATTTCACCCTATTCGGATGTCGATGCAGCCAGTCGGATTTCTTCCTGGCCACGTGATCTCTCACGAGATTGGGCCATGTCGCAACTTTCTTTGTCGCAGGTGAACGCTTGTTTGATGTCGCTGCGCAGGGTGATGACGCCGTTGGGGCCGGGCATCTTCATGCAGAGGTAGGTGTAGTGTGGTATCGCCATGAACTTGGCGAGCGCATGCCTTCCAATGATTGCGTGGTAGGCCGTCTCGAAGTCGGCCACCTCGAAAGTGATGTTCTCCGTTCGGAAGTTCTCCCGAACTCCGAAGGTGACTGGAAGGGCGATGTGCCCGAGTGGCGTGGACGACAGCCCCGGGATAACTCCGTGGAAGGGGGCTGAGCTTGCCTTCAACTCGGACCTTGGGATCTGCATCTCGTCTAGGGTCTTGGTGAACAGGATATTGAGCGCGCTGCCCCCATCAATGAGGACACGCTTCAGCTTGATGTTCCGAACCACCGGGTCTAGTACCAGGGGATACCGCCCCGGGTGAACGACTCGGTTAGGGTGATCCGAGCGGTTAAACGTGATGGTCACCTCCAACCATCATAGGTATTGTGGGACTTCGGGTTGTGCTGCGTTGACCTCGCGGTCCATTAGCTTTTGCTTCCTCTTGGACTTATAAGCTTGCGGTCCCCCGAAGATGTGATTCAGCTCGCCCACGGGGTCTTGAAAAGGCTCCAAATTTCTAGTCGGGTTATTCTTCTTGGTCCCGATGGGCAGGCTTCGTCAGTCGACTTCTTGTTAAGCTGTGCCGCATATTGTTCGGTAAATTGCTTGTAGATAAAGCAATCCTTGGCCACATGCTTGTGATTCGGATGATGCATGCACTGAGCGTTCATGATCACGTCGTAGGCCGCGACTCGGGGATGGCGCTGGGAGTTGGATGTCGTGGCAACCAGGTCCACGGGCCGGTGCTTGCGGTCTTTCTGGGCCTAATTGTTGCTGCCGTTATCCTTCTTAGGATGCCGGCTTCCTCCTGAGTGCTTGTCGTCCCTTTTGTCAGGCCGATCTTGGCGCGCCGCCTTGATTGCATCGTTGGATTTGGCATAGGAGTTCGCTGTCTCAAACATTTGCTTCACCGTCTTCGGTGGCTTACGCCCAAACTTTCTGATCAACAGTTCATCACGGACTCTCTTCTAGAAGGTGGCGATGATGATGTCATCAGTGATGTTGGGGATCTTGTTGTGCTTTTCCGAGAAGCGTCGGATGTAGTCCTTCAGCGGCTCATCTGACTTCTGGATGACGTTGTAGAGATCGAAGTGGGTTTCGGGCCTTCCAAAGGTGCCCTAGAAGTTGGCGATGAAGTGATCCCATACTTCGCTCCACGAACTAATTGAGCCTCTCGGCAAGCTCATGAGCTAGTTCCTGGCTGAGTTGGCGAGGGCAACAGGCAGGTAATTGGCCATGGCCTTGTTGTCACTTCCTGCTGTGCGGATTGCGAGGGTGTACACCGTTAGCCACGACTCGGGGTTGGTCTTTCCGTCGTACTTCTCGATTGCTGTCGGCTTAAAACCACTCGGCCAATGCACTCGGCGCAGTTCCCGAGTGAACGCAGTACTCCATCGTCGTTCTTTGTCGGGCGATCTCCTTCGATCTTCGCGGAGTGTTGATCTCGTTTTTAATAGCGCCGGTCAAGGACATTCCACGAGATCACTCGGCGGGGTCCTTGGTAGGCTGCTTCGATAGTCGGAGTTGTTGCTGCGATGGACCCGGTCATGGATGGGTGGTCGTCCATGCCGCTTTTTGCGGGAGTCGGCCGATTGCTCTTGATGCTTCCGTGTGGCCTCATGGTGGAGGTCGCTTGACCTAGTGGCCGTCCGATCTTGTTCGGGCCTCCTGTAATCCTTCGACCACAGTGGCGGATGTCGGCTTTTGTCGGGGGTCTCTGCCACGGACTCAGTCGGCCACCGTGCTGAGGTGGAGAGAGAGCAGTTGGCTGTAGCTGCGACGATGGTCTTGATCTTGTCCAAGATGGGCGTTACCGTAGCGGGTGCCGTCTCGATAACAGTGTCAAGGAGGGTAAGGGCGGCAATGGCGTTCTATTGAGGCGTCTGGAAGATGTTGGTGTTGTCGACTCGCGTCTGAAGTATGGCATCCTGAGCGGATCGTCCGGTCATCCTTAGGTCTTGTTTTCTCCTGTCAACTTCCTCCTTGCGCCTATTCTCGTCTTCCGCCAGCTTGCGATCCTGCTCAAGCCTGGCTTGTTCTTCCTCTGCGACTCTGCAGACCATGGCTGAGTCGGTCTCGGCCACCTCAGCCATGAGAACGTCGAAGCACTTCGGCTCGTAATCCTTGTCATAGTCGGACTCATTGGCCTCGTCCGAGGAGATGCCGTAGAGATCGTCGAAGCCTGAAGAACTGAGGTACTCATCGAGCTCCGTGGATGAGCATGACCCGAACAGTTGGAGGATGACGGCGACTTCCCTGGAGCTCGGATTACTCGAATTTGGATCGTTCCAGTATGGGTCGTGGCTTGATGATGGCGGTTCTTCCGAGTGAATTGATTTCGACTCAGAGGAGAGGAGTTTGGAACAAATCTCAGCAGCAGTTGGTAGCCCAAACGGTACCGATATGGTTTCTCCTCCCGAGTGGATGGATTCCAACGGGGAGGTCAGAAGATGGCTGTAGATCTCAGCGGCATTTGGTGATCCGAACGGCGCCGAGTGGATTATTCCTTTCGAGTGGATGGACTCCACCTTGGAAGTCAGAACTTTGTTGTGGATCTTGGCGTTGTTCGGTAGCCCGAAGGGCACCGAGCGGGTTCCCCCTCCCGATTGGTCCGAATCCGAGTCGGGGAAGGAGAGCTTGTTGATGGCGAAGTCGTCGATGCTTGAAAAGATCCCATTGCGCTTGCCGGCGAGGTTGAAGGAGAAGTCAACATCAAGAAATTGTTGGCCATCTAATCTTTCTTTAATGGGAGCAAGCAACCCATTGAAAGCGAGGTCGGCCAAGTCTCTCTCGGTTATACTCAAGCTAAAACATCGGTTTCTAGCATCTCTAAACCTCTTAATGTAGTGTGCAACAGATTCAATATACTTTTGCCTAACCGATGTCAAGTCAAAAGTCTAAGCTCAGTTTCACCTGTGTAAAAGTAATCATGAAATTTCTGTTCTAACTGAGCCCAAGTATGAGTAGAGTTAGCCGGTAAAGATGTAAACCAAGTAAAAGCAGTATCGGATAGAGACAAAGAAAATAAGCGCAATTTAAAAGCATCCGAAGTGCTAGCCTCCCCACATTGCGCTAAGAATTGGCCGATGTGTTCCCATGTGGTCCTATTATCATCTCCACTGAATTTGGTGAATTCAGGGACCCTATAACCACGAGGATATGGGATGTTATCGAAATAGTCAGGATACGGCTTTTGATAAACCTTAGCGCGATTCCTGGGCTCAATTACGAATGACTCTCTAATGACGTTCCTAATTTGTTCCTCTATATTTTCAGGCCTAGGCGGGTCGGGCGCGACCGGTGGCCTAAAAGGTGGCTGTTGTGGCACAATATTGTCATATTGGCCATCTCTCGTGTCACGCGGATATCCCCTATTAGGATCATTGTATTGATTGGGGACATGCGGGGGAATTGGTGCATGGACAGTAGCCACAGGGGAGTCGTGTGCGGGAACATGGTATACAACCGAGTTGCCCGTGATGGGATCTACCTCCTGTACTGGCACCAGAGTGCCGGTCTGACCGGCCATGGGCCCGGTCTGACCGGCCAGATAGCCGCCGATCGACGGTGTAGTATGGGTGTGGGCCGGCCCGACGGCTGGTCCGACCGATGTAAGGTGAGCTGGTCGACCGACGTAGAGCTGCCGGGATCGGCCGTAGGCCGGTCGGACCGCCGTATTGTGTTCCCAGAGGTTAGACCAGTGCCGGGCCAGGCGGACCGAGATAAGATAGGCCGTCGGACGGCCGTAGGGCCGCCTCGGACCGACGTAAGTATGGGCTGGCGGACGGCCGTAGGGCCTGCCGCACCGATAGAGGCGGCAGAACTACTTTCGCCAGGGCCTTGGGCAATCGCCCCGTCGGTTTTACTAAATATGTGGTTCACAAGGGGTTGGCTCCCCCTGCAATCGAGGTAGGCGGCGAATCGGTCACGGGAAGACCAGATTTATCGCTCATGTGCACTTTAAACAACCTATTAAAACAAGCCTCCATAGCGGATTCTACAAAGTCCTTAGACGTGAGATCACCATGGATTCCAACATGTGTAGTAGCCTACTTTTGGACTACCAAACGCTATTTCGTAACTGGGTAGTTATAAAGGTAGTTTCCAGGTTTGCTATGAAACATGGAGTGGGATGTTAGTAATCAAGATGGAATTTGCCCCTTCTTTGGAGAGATATCTCTGGGCCCCTCAAGGTAGTGGATTATGGAAATGCATGGCCATGCTAAGTTGATTGAGGAGTCAATCAACAGACAGATAATCCAATACGGTTCGAGTGAATGGTTAAGCTATTGAAGGGATGGCACATATCTTGCCTATAGCTTAATTGGTATTGTGAGGCAAAGGGATTTGTGTACACATTACAGGTTTAGAGCCGATATTATATTCTTGTATACTATGGTGTCAATATGTGCTGCTAGGCACCGCTGTTGACAGGTCGGCTAAGTTAGACTATAGCCGAAACCGAGTATACCTGAACCTACAGGGTCGCACGCTTAAGGGGATAAGAACTTGCGGGCTTTGGCCTTACAGACTTAGTCGTTAGTATCTGGGCTATGATCAAGTCAACTTCGGGACTACCATGAGCCTCCGGGCAGTAGTCCCGTCGAACTCGACAACCGTCATTGGACCCCGGGTGATGGCTTAACCGGAGGATGAATGAAAATAGTCCCTCGGGCATGACCCTAGGCTCGGATGCACCTTCCGACCCTAGGCTCGGGGGCTACACCTGACAGGTGCACCTAGGCGGTGCACCTGCCGAGACATGGACAAAAGGCTCTGGGAACCTGCTGAAGCCTGCAACTTAGAAGAAGTGAGACCCTAAGGCCAAATGTCCCATTTGACCTTAGGCTCGGGGTTACACACGGTAGGGGCAGGTGGGCGGTGCATCCGCCAAAATCTTCTCAAAATGTCTTGAGAATCCACGGAAGACGGTGACCACGAAGGACTCTTCTACCTTCAGATCCATCGGTGAGACGCCTGACCGAACTCTTCTATCTTCTTGGGTCGCCCCATTGGAGGACTGCCAACGATCTCGCCGACATATGGTGTAATAATTGTTAGTGAATGATGATGTGGCATGTTTGCATGTTGGGGAACTATCCTATGAAAACGAGCTAATTGTTGAAACTTGTGAAAATCATACCTAAAAATTTTACAAATTTATGACAAAATTACAAGAGATAGGTATAGATATGAAATACATTCACACCAATCTAAAGTTCAAACTCAACTTCGTTTGAGATAAACAAAAATGACAAATTCTAGGTGAATAGTTTCATGTTACTATTCATCCAAAATTTATCTTTTTTGTTACTCTCGAATAAAGTTATGTTTGAATTCAAAATTTGGTGAGAATGTATTTCATATCTACACCTGTCTCTAGTAATTTTTCATGAATTTATGAAAAAAATTAGTTATAGTTTTTATGAGTTTTCAACACTTCACTTGTTTTCGTCTTATGTGTTCTTTTTCATGTTAAACATTATGTTGCAGTGGGTTAGAACTTTAGAAAAGATATAGATTAGAGACAGCACCGGACCATATGGCTCAAGCCCAACATGACCCAAATTACCCATGTGGACTCACAAACTCCTAATTCGATACACCAGCTAACTAGCCAATCCAACATCGTTATGTCCGAACACCACAAAACCAATTTATGTAGAATTTCCCTCAAGATATTATCCATTATCTCCATGCATCCAAGCTAGAGCATGACTATCAAAATACATCTGTTGGTTCACTCTAACGTTGAGAACAACATCGGTCCCTCGTTACTCATCCACCATCAGATCACTTTTAACTTGATCAACCTTAGAACAAAATATAATCACTTTTGTCAGTTACTTATTATACATACCGCGAATGATTTAACATGCTCGATCTATGGGTGATAGGCAGATAGAGTAATAAGCCTGGAGAAATGTATCACGCAGCATACTTGTTCAGGGAGCAAGTTCTCTTTATTACTGGTTGAGAGCTGGACATTTAGCTTGCCAACCAGACATTATTTCTGGATTGTTTTATTTACTATTTTTTTGATGGTTTGGATCTTATGCGAGTCTACCATGTCGACCTGGATCCTTGAGGAAAATATTATGCTAATTTGGCAGATTGTGCCGCCACTAAAATGTCCCTATATGCATTAAAAAAAATGCATGGATCGGCTTCTTAGCAAGCCTACAGACAGGAAAACACCTTGTGCGTGTAAGCTAGCGATATATACGTAGTATTCTGCCAGAGAAAAACAGTTTTAATTGTTGTCCATGACTTAATGGACAAAAACAAGAATGTTTTCTTAGCAACTGGAAGATATATGTTTCTAGATTATCCAAAATTATAAAAGAATATTTTCTATAATAATTCTTTTGTTCGCTTCGTCGGGTAAGGTGTGCACACTGGAATGGACAACTTGTAATGAACTACGTATAAATGTAAAATACTCATGTGTACTTGGAAAGAAGACAAATTGTTTCTTGAATAAAGGCTAGCTGGGCACTGGTGGCCATTGTCTTTGCTTTCTGAAATTATTTTGTTCATCTCACGAGGATTTGGAATTGATGAACACATCAGCCTCTTTGCGTGGATATACACCGAGTATTCTTATTAATCTTTCGCTGATATATATATGCTAGCACAAAAATGTCCGTATATGCATTAAAAAAACCCAGCGTTGTAGCTCGTTGATATTATACTGTGAGCTAGTTCAACATTCTGCAATATAATAGATAACAATTTTAGTTGATTAGTCATGATTTATGGAGAACTGTTTTTTGGAGCACGATTTGGAGAATTATATTACTACTACATAAATAAGCTGCGAAAATGACCATGATATGACCTGGTAGCAATGTATATGTATCACGAACCAGACGAGCTAATGTGTAACGTCCACAGACGAGCTAGGACGATAGGAAGTGGGTATCGCTGCCTATGTGTAACGTCCACTGGCACGAAAAAACTGAGAACCGGAGTGGTACTCACACAGTCACAGTCAAATGAAACATCTTCTAAGAAGAGAAAGCATAGAGCTTATATGGAACAAAGATATAGAGCATAATAATGTAGAGATTTCACCCGATCAACAATGAAATTGATGGGACCTAAGCAAAATCAATCTGAACAAAAGCTGACAGGCATGCACGGAAATGTAGATTGATTAAAATTAGAATTCAATAGGATTGAACCAAATTTTGTCAGTAGAAACTAGACTTCAGTACGAATTAAGTTACTCTGACTCTCCTACCATACGTATGCATCTAAACTATTTAAACAATGAGATTAACTCTAATAGATAAGATATAACTTTGTAGTAGCTGGTGTCTTTTTTATTTGCATACTTTACATGCTTAAATATGCCTTATAAATCTATTACCAGAAAACAAACTTTTAGATTTTCCATGACTTCAAATAAAGACAATCTTTATATCAAAGTTTGTTCTAGATATTGATAGATCTTATAGCTTTATATCTAACAATATTTTAAATTAAACTCATCCAGACACTAGTACATATCATTTTCTCTATGACGGGCCATCACATGCCTGAGATTTTTGGGCCGTTACAACGAAGTCATCTCAAACATGCCTAAAAAAAGGCTGATAAAGATATGCACGCACAGACATGTTAGATGTTCATAAAACTATAGCCCGTCACGGATGACAATTATCGGTGACGGGCTCAATAAAACGCCCGACAAATATGACCAATGTTATCTTTGTCAGACTCCCATAGAAGCCCGTCATCGATGTGTATCGTCGATGACGGGCTCAAAACTACAGCCCGATTGAGATAACAAGTATAGCCCGACATTACGGCCCATCACCGAAGAGTGCATTGGTGACGGGCTTATACACTGGCCTGACAAAGTTAACTTGAACAGTCTAAATATCCCATCACCTATTGTACTAGTTATCCCACAGATGGGAGGAAGAGAAGGGGGTGAATTTTTATCTTTTTTTCCAAGAAAATTTGAAAAATAGTATGTAAATGCCTTTTGTAGCTCCATGGCCTTCTTACCCTCTAGCTTGTGTCCCCATTCTCGCCGCCATCTTTGTCGCCCTTGTGATAGTGACTCCTTCTTCCATGTTACCCCAAATGCTCAGGATATCTCCATCAAATATGGTGTAAAGCTCGTATGCATTTACAGGTAAAAAATAGGTAAACTTTCATATCTTTCAAAAGAAGGAGTTACAAGTGCAATGACTCCCGAGCAGGCATGGATCAAGGGAGAAGCTTCTTCTCCCATGATGCACATCCAATCTATATCTATTTTCACGATTTACTGTATATTTCTCCATTTTTTGTAGGAGTCGTAGTGCCCTGTTTGTACCCCATACATCCATCATTGCTCAAGGAAAGCTCTATGCTTGCGGTTATGGATGAAAGTGGGTACGGAAAAATCCACCAAACTCAAGAAAGCATCTACCTGTAGGTTATTCTTGAAGCACACAAGAACATAATAAAGTCACTGGTGAAATTCACATGCCAAAAAAATATGGGAACATGAATGGTTATGGTCTTTTCCTGACTGTTCCCGACCGTTTTCATCCCTACTTGTAGTATACATCCATCACTGCTAAAGGGAAGTTCACTAAAATAGTATTTGTAGTATTAATAGTATTTGTAGTATTTTAGACTAAATATTTAGAAATACTATAAATATTAAAATATATAGTAACTTACAGGGAAAACCATTTAATACTTCTAAAAAAATCTATTGGTGACTGTGGGGGGTGTCACCCCGAGGTAGCACTGGGACCAGAGTTGAAGTCAAGCTGGAGTCGGACTGCGATGTCTTTTGGATGAGGTCGAAAGCCCGACCTCCCCTTGGGGTCGGTCGTCCCGACCTCCCCTTAATTTGACCTCAACACTCCTTTCTCGAGCTCGACTCCTCGACCCAACTTCCGGCCTCCTCGGGATGAAACTTGGCTTGTAAGGAGACGGGGAGGGGATAACCCAACAAGGAATGACATCACCCGACAGCACAGTGTAGGTGGAATCTGCGGAGGAGGGGCCCCAAGGCAGGATAATGCACAAGACACCCACAGAGCGCAGGGCATAGAGGACATCTCCATGTACCTTTTTCAGATGTTGTTTGTACTTACCTTTTTAGATCTTTAGTCTTAGCTATCTTGGCCCTCAATTCCCTTGTAACTGCCCCCCTTAAGCTATAAAAGGCAGGGCAGGACGGGCTAAGGGGGGATCCCAAGCATCCGAGTTCATTTAATTCTCAGCTCTTTGCTTGTTCTTGGCCAGCTTGCTCTAAGCCCCAATAACTCACACTTGTAAACCTTGTTCATCATCCACCCCATCAAAGAACACCACACACAGGACGTAGTCCTATTATCCTTTGGATGGGCTGAACCAGTATAAATCTCGTGTCTCTTGATCTTTGGCTTGTCTTAGTGACTCGAGTCGACCACCAGGTCCTGAGAGGAGGTGCATTCCCGACCACTCACTGACCTACTCGGGCACCCCCTCGGAGGACTGTCGACCTATCCGTCGATAGTGATGGGCTCGAAGTCAAGCTAATTGGGCTTAATATCTAAGCCCGTCACCGATGAGAGCATCGATGATGGTCTTTAATGAAAGCCCGATAGAGATGATGATCTCATCCGATCGGACATAATCTCTAAGCCCGTCTCCGATGATAACATCGGTGATGGTTATTAATTATAGCCCGATAGAGATGATGATCTCATCCAATCGAGCTTAATCTCTAAGCCCATCTCCAATGAGAGCATCAGTGACGGTCATTATTTATAGCCCGATAGAGATGATGATCTTATCCGATCGGGCTAGGTATTTAAGCCCATCATCGATGACTACATCTTGTGACGGGCTTTAGGTTTAGCCCGTCACTGATGGAATTTTTCCATCAACCTCACACGCCAAACTAGATCTTATCTGTGACAGGTATTACATTAAGCCTGATTGAGATGATTCATCTCAATCGGGCTTATTATAAAGCCCATCACGGATGTTCTTTGAATTCCTTTAAAAGAGCACGCTGATTCAGATCTACACATTATGGCAAAAATTTCTAAGTCTATAAAGAACCCTAGTGTCCCCGGCGTCTCTCGCGTCCTCCCTCATCGCCACAGAGCGCCGCCGGCTATCCCTGAGCCCGACGTCATCCTCCCTCACCGCCACCGAGTGCCGCCGGCCGTCCCCGAGCCCGACGCCGTCCTCCCTCGCCACCACCACCGAGCGCCACCGCCATGTTTCTCCATATATAGCTTTGGATCATGCTAAAATGTTGTTTAGTCCATAGCTTCGGATGTTGTATTGTTGTTCATGTATGTCATAGCTTCGTATGTTGTACTGCTGTTCATGTTGCACCGATATGGGGAACCCTCGTCGTGGATACGGGGATACACCGGGGATATGGGGATACACCGAGGATGCTGCGTGGTTCATGTATGCTGTTCTGGCCAGCCGCTATGCGGCACCAACGGGCAGAGGCATAGGGCGGTGAGGAGGCGCAGGGCCCCTTCCTTTTTTACTGATCAGCGAGTGGATTCAATTGTTCATTTTTTTAGTAGTAATTTTTTTTAGATACCACAAATGAGAGATAAACTGATAGATTTTTCATGTAACTTGCTTTAGTATTATTTGAATGTTTTAAGTATTTTACAGCATTGTAAATATTTGTATGTTTTAAGCACTTCAAACTTGATTGATAACAAAATTTTGTAATTTGAGTGTCAATGACGATAATATTCACACGTTATTACAGTGGAAACTTACTACGCACACTCCGAAATATGAACACTATTATTTCACTTAATGCTTGAATAATTAATAGATAGTAGTATCATCCAAAGCTCAAATTGAACAAGTTTAAGTCCCCTCTCTCTTATGACTGTGTCTCAAAATGAAAAGGTGAATCATTTCGATAGTTTATACGGAAACAATGAGCCAAAAATTTAGGGATAAAATGAGAAAAAAAGTTTAAGTCCCCTCTCTCTCCTCATCCTCTCTATTCCACCTCTCCTCTAATACACTTCCTCTCCTCTCCACATTGTCTCCCTCACCTCATCCTCCTCTCTTTCTCTCTCTGGCGAAAGCTTAGAGAAGTCATCCTCCTCTCTTTCTTTAGGGTCACAAATTAAACTATGGTAAAAGTTGAGAGATGTAAAGTAAATGATCCTTTATAAAGATCAAACCAGTTTTAAAATTAAATTTAGGAGCAAATACTAAACGGTAATGGCATATAAAATATAAAATATAAAATATATGTTTCTTTTACAAGTTAAAATATAGTCAATATAGAAAAACTTAGAGAAAAAACCCAATGAGAAGAAGAAGGAAAAAACATTTCAATTTTTCCCTTCTTCTTCTCTTTGTTTTTCTCTATGTTTTTCTTTCTAGGTTGGCTTTAGTGCATATTAGGGCATGATGATTAGACATACGCTAGGATTTCTTCACGTCCTTAACACTAAATAATCTAACGGAGGAATATGTAGATGAAATCCGGCAAATACTCGATCTAATTGTGCACGTATATAATGGTGACATTTCTCAGAAGTCTCTTTCAAGATTATGAGAATCAGTTGTGATTCTGAATCCTCTTCCTCATCAAAAGGAAATCATCATGGCGATGGAGAACACAGTGGCAATAAGGACTCTTGATAAGGAGTGTGGACTCTGCATCAAGAGTCTCCATTGCCATTGTGTTCTCCATCGCCATGATGATTTTCTTTTGATGAGGAAGAGGATTCAAAATCACAACTGATTCTCTCAATCCTGGAAGAGACTTCTGAAGAATTCACCATTATGGATGTGCACAATTGGATCGAGTATATGTCAGATTTATATTTTCCTCTGTTATATTATTTAGTGTTAAGCTTGTGCAGAAATCGTACTGTTAATGACGACTCCTAGTGTTAGTTTTTTCTTTTTGTGATTTTGTAAGCTATTTAGAGGATGTCTCAGCACGACGAATCAATGTCCGCGATAACTAGTAGGTCCACAAGGAGACAGACCCTTAGAAGCCGTAATAAAATCCCAAAGGAACATTACACCATAACAGAGGTGGACCTTCTCGGAGTGCCATCCAATCCCCCAAATGTGCTCATGAAGTTCAAGACGATCTGCAGGATAATAGGGAGACAGACCTTCAGTATTTTGCATGATCCCATCAAGGAGGTGTCGGACGTGGAGAAGGAACATGCTTGGCTGAACATCAAGGAGAGCTTTGAATATCCTGCAGCCAACGAGGACAAGCTAAAGTGGACGGCTTTCCATACATTGGGACATGCTTGGAAGAGCTTTATGTCCAAGTTGGTCACCGACCACGTTCTCAAGCCCAGCACCCTAGATGCATTTGAGAAATACCCCTTAATCACACCAACCATGTGGGAGGAGTTCTGCACGAAGAAATTGTGGGATTATGGCAATCGGATACCCTCATGGCAAGCTTGTCCGACTGGTAATAGGGATAGGTTGCGCCTAGTGATTATGTAAACCGGCTATGCCTTGGGTGTTACGTTGCCGATGAGATAAGGCAACGGTTCATAGTCATAGTTTGGTAAGATTGAGAAAGCCGACTTAGAATATGATAGGGTTTCCGACTTGCAAGCCCGCCCTCCAAGACTATATAAGGAGGGTAGAAGCGTCCCTTGAGGGATATATGATTTATGCCACATACAAGCTACTAAACACACGAGATCAAGAGATCAATAATACACTCGGCAGATCGAATCCCCGAAACAGGAGTAGGGTATTACCTCACAAGAGGGCCTAAACCTGTCTAACCTCTTTTGTCCACTTAACCCATCGTGTTTGGTGATCTTGACTGCACCCCCAATTTCTATTGCCGAAACCAAGTTTCGACAGTTGGTGCGCCAGGTAGGGGCTCGCGCGTCAAGACTTCTTCTTCATCTCACTGACAAGCGCGATGGGATCTTCATCAGGCATCGATGACTTCGCCGCCAAAAGATTCAACGAGCTCTCCCTCCTCGACTCGGATTTGGACCAGTCGGGAGGGGGAACCCGCTCGGCGCCGTTCGGGTTACCAAACGACGCTGAGATCTACTACAACATTCTGACTTCCGAGCTGGAATCCACCCACTTGGAAGAAGGAATCCACTCGGCGCCGTTCGGATTACCAAACGACACTGAGATCTACCGCAACTTTCTAACTTCCGAGTGGGGACGCATCCACTTGGGAGGAGAAACCCTCTCGGCGCCGTTTGGATTACCAAACGCCGCTAAGATCTATTGCAATCTCCTTTCTTTCGAGTTGAAACCAACTCACTCAGAAGAACCATCGTCATCAAGCAGCGACCCGGACTCAAGTGATCCGGGCTCAAGGGAAATCACCGTCATCCTCCAATCGTTCGGATCATGCTCATCCACGGAGCTCAATGAGTACCTCAGCTCTTCAGGCTTCAATGATCTCTACGACATCTCCAAGGACGAGGCCAACGACTCCGACTTCCACAAGGATTATGAGCCAAAGTGCTTCGACATTCTTGAAGGGTTACGGGGAGGCTACGCTAGCCGAAAACAAAAACTTTTACCGCGCAAACCAGGAACACTTGCAAGTAAGGGCCGATAGATCGTTACCGAGTGGAGAAGAGTGCAAGGAATAGCCAATCGTGGCAATCCGATCTAGAACTCGTGCAAAGCCGATGTCGCCCGATTCTCGGGACACTCGATTCACTCAATCGCCCGATTCACGGATGTAGCCGATTCGCCGAGTCGCTCGACCGCGCTTCTCGCGCTCGCTCCGATGCGCTCGACCGCAGCCGATTCGCTGCAGCTCGCCTTGCTCCAAGTCCCACGGGCCGATGAATCAGCGTGCAATGTAGCAAATGGGCCTACTGCATCCATACGTCCGGGGACAGAACGCCGAACACCCGTGTGCTAGCACGCGATGCAAGGCTAGGGTTTGGCTCGAAAGTAGGGAGTGTTTCCGTGGAGATTGATCTCGGTGACTTCTGTTGCGGATTCGGTTCTATGCAATTCAACTGATGTGTCGCAGCTCTCCACCCCTCGCCCCTTTATATAGAGTTGGCCGACTAGGACTAGTGGCCGATCAGGACTCTATTTCAAATCGGATCCTATCCGAATCTCATAGAGTCGGCCGCCCATACGTCGTAAGACCATAGGACTCTATCCGATCGGATCCCTATCCGATCGAGCCGTATCCGAGTCCAACTCGAATATCTATTCTATCCCCTTAAGCGTGCGACCCTGTAGGTTCAGGTATACTCGGTTTCGGCTATAGTCTAACTTAGCCGATCGTCGGCTCGAGTCCAACTCAGCCGACCCGTCAATAGCGGCGCCTAGCAGCACATATTGACACCATAGTATACAAGAATATAATATCGGCTCTGAACCTGTAATGTGTACACAAATCCCTTTGCCTCACGATACCAATTAAGCTATAGGCAAGATGTGTGCCATCCCTTCAATAGCTTAACCATTCACTCGAACCGTATTGGATTATCCGTCCGTTGATTGACTCCTCAATCAACTTAGCATGGCCATGCATTTTCATAATCCATTACCTCGAGGGCCCAGAGATATCTCTCCAAAGGAGGGGCAAATTTCATCTTGATCACTCACATCCCACTCCATGTTTCATAGCAAACTCAAAAACTACCTTTATAACTACCCGGTTATGGAATAGCGTTTGGTAGTCCCAAAGTAGCCTACTACACATGTTGGAATCCATGGTGATCTCGGGACTAAGGACTTTGTACCAACACTACACGAGACCAACTAATGGCACATTAATTCTGTAGTGTCTCATGGTGGGTCTATCCAACAATGTGTTCTTCAACACATGTGTCCATGTTTATTGATTTGGTATCTCCATACCCATGATCTATGAGACATGATCATCAATCAATAAACATGCCGATCTTAGAATCATATTTGTTCCAACAATATGATATATGATCGGGATCGTTTAGAAATATATTCATACATAAAGAGTCTCATAAATAAGTCACTACTTATTGATCAATACAAGATGTCTATTTCATGAAACTGAATAACATTTTATTCATAAATACATAAACATTGACGTGATATCCAACATCTCCATGTTGCCTCTAGGGCATATCACTAACAATCTCCCACTTGCACTAGAGTCAATCATGTAAGTATCTAATACCTATTGCTCTTGTGTGCGCCTCATGCTTCGGTGAGGGAGAGGTTTTGTCGGCGGATCGGCTATGTTGAGATCCGTGTGCACTTTGCATATCTTGACATCACCTCTGTCCACTATCTCGCGGATGAGATGATATCGCCGAAGTATGTGTTTGGACTTCGATGTGATCTCGGCTCCTTGGCTTGCGCAATGGCTCCACTATTGTCACAATAGAGAGACATTGGACCGTCGTACTAGTCATCACACCAAGCTCGAAACGAATTTCTTGATCCAAACGGCCTCCTTTGCGCTTCCGGCGCAATGTACTTGGCCTCCGTTGTAGAATCAGCAACGGTATCCCGCTTGGAACTCTTCCAGTGATGCGCCTCCGTTCGGGCGAACACGAACCTAGATTGCGATCTATAATCATCCTTGTCCGTTTGGAAGCTAGCATCGGTGTAACCACTTACAACGAGCTCTTCTTCACCTCCATAGACTAGGAACATATCCTTAGTTCTTCTCAAGTACTTAAGGATATTCTTTACGCGATCCAGTGACCTTCACTGGATCTCGCGTATCTCGCTCGTAGCACTCAAAGCGTACGAGACATCGGGGCGTGTACAAAGCATGGCATACATGATGGATCCAATTGCCGAAGCATATGGAACCATACCCATCTTATTCCGCTCATCATGTGTCCGAGGACACCGATTCTTGCTAAGATTAATGCCATGTGACATGGGCAAGAAACCTTTCTTGGAATCATGCATGTTGAACCTTTTCAACACCTTGTCAATGTATGTACTTTGGCTTAATCCAATTAGCCTCTTGGATCTATCTCTATAGATCCGAATGCTCAATATGTATGTTGCCTCCCTAAGTCTTTCATGGAAAACTATTTTTCAATGAAGACTTGACGGATTCTAGCATAGGGATATCATTTCCAATCAGTAATATGTCATCCACATATAAGATTAGAAATACAATTGCGCTCCCACCGACCTTTTGTAAACACAGGCCTCCTCTTCATTTTTGATGAAACCAAACCCTTTGATTACTTCATCAAAATGAATATTCCAACTCCGAGATGCTTGCTTCAATCCATAAATTGATTTCGTAGCTTGCATATCTTTCCAGCGATTCTGGATCGACAAAACCCCGAGGTTGTATCATGTATACATCCTCGCTTAGGTTTCCATTTAGGAAAACCGTTTTGACATCCATCGCCATATCTCATAGTCAAAATATGCAGCAATCGCTAGGATAATCCGAATAGATTTAAGCATTGCGCGGAGAAGGTTTCATCATAATCAACTCCTTGAATCTGTTTAAAACCTTTCGCTACCAATCGCGCCTTATAGATGTGAACATTTCCATCCATATCGGCCTTTTCTTAAAAACCCAATTACACTCAATGGTTTTGACACCATCGTGGATCAACCAAGTTCCAAACTTGATTGTCATACATGGATTCTATTTCGGATTTCATGGCTCCAAGCCACTTGTTGGAATCGGGTCCCACCATCGCTTCCTCATAGGTCTTAGGCTCATCGTTGTCCAACAACAATATATCACGTTGTTCCGCACTGTGTACTGCGGCACACGACGTGATCTTTCGACCTTCGTGGGCTGGTGTATCTAGAAGCGGTGGCGCAACACTTTGCTCCTCCCGTTGTAGTTCGTGGTCGCCGAAACATTTTCGGTGTTTCTTGAACTTCTTCAAGATGCACCCTGCTCCCACTAACCCTTCTTGAAAGAAACTCTTTCTCCAAGAAGACACCGTGTCGGGCGACAAACACTTTGCCTTGTTCCCGATTATAAAAGTAATATCCCTTGGTTTCCTTAGGATATCCCACAAAGAAGCACTTGTCGATTTGGGTGTGAGCTTGTCGATTGTAAATGTTTTACATAAGCTTCGCATCCCCAAATTTTGAGAAAAGACAAACTAGGGGTTGCCCCGTCCATATCTCATATGGTGTCTTTTCAACCGACTTAGATGGAACTCTATTTAGTGTGAGCTGTTTCAAGAGCATATCCCCGAAGGATAACGGAAGATCACTTTGGCTCATCATCGATCGCACCATGTCCAACAAGGTGTGATTTCTCCGTTCGGACACTCCGTTCCATTGTGGAGTTCTGGCGGAGTCAAGCGTGGAACAATTCCACAATCTTTCGAGATGATTACCAAACTCTTGGCTCAAGTATTCTCCTCTACGATCCGATCGTAGAAACTTGATTGTTTTCCCTAAACTATTCTCGTACTTCATTCTAGAATTCTTTGAACTTTTCAAAGGATTTGGACTTATGCCTCATTAAGTAGATATAACCATATCTCCGAAGTCATCGGTAAAGGTAATGAAGTACGATAACCACCTCGGCCGTTGAGCTCATTGGTCCACAAACATCGTATGTATGAGTGTCAACAAGTCACTTGCTCTCTCACTGTGTCCCGTGAAAGGTGCCTTTGTCATCTTACCAAGTAAACAAGACTCGCATGTCTCAAATGATTCAAAATCAAAAGAGTGAAGCAATCCATCCTTATGAAGCTTCTCCATGTGTTTCTTATTTATATGGCCTAAGCGACAATGCCGGATAAACGTGGGGTTTGTATCATTAGAGAGTTGTCTTTCGTATTAATGTTATAGATGGGAGACGCTTCAAGATTCAAAACGTATAATCCATTCACCAATGGAGCATGAAAATAGAACATATCTCGAGATATATTGAACAACCATTGTCCATTGATCTAAAATCATATCCTTTCGCTTGTAAACATGAAGCGAAAATAACGTATTGACATAGTGTTGGAACACAATAACAATTATTCAATTCCAAAACTAATCCCGAAGGTAGATGAAGTGGTATCGTGCCGACAAGCGTAGCAACGCTTGCTCCATTGCCGACGCGCAGTTCACCTCGCCCCTTCTTAAGCTTCTACTTCTTCTCATTCTCTCGCAACGATTTGCAAATATGAGCTACCGATCCGCTATCAAATACCCAAGAGTCGTAGGGTGAAGTAGCAAGATTAATGTCTATAACATTAATACCTGAAGCGAAGTCGTACTTTGCTTCTTTTTGAGATCCTCCATGTACTTCTTGCAGTTCCTCTTCCAAAGTGGCTGTCTCCTTGCAATAGAAGCAAACGGCATCGATGCCGCCGACCCCTTCTTGCCCTTCTTTGCATTGGAGGCACTCGCGATCTCATCGGGAGTTAACTTCCTCTTGGTGCAAAGTTTCTTGACAGTGGTTTGCGCTTAGCCTTCGCATCATCATCACATGATGACCATTTTTCTGGATTCTCTCCTCGGCTATCTTTAGCATCCCATGCAATTCAGCCAAGGTTCTATCCATATTGTTCATGTGATAGTTTAATATGAATGGCTCGAAGCTCGGAGGGAGCGATTGGAGAATCACATCGTAGCCAACTCTTGGCTAAGGGGAAAACCTAGTTTTTCCGGACTCTCGATATAGCCAATCATTTTTATCACATGCGGACGACGGGATTCCCTCAACAAGCCTGCATGCAAACAAAGACTTTGAGGTGTTGAACCTCTCGGCCCGAGCTTGGTTCTCAAACATGCCACACAGTCCCCGAATAATAGTGTGAGCATCGCGCTCTCATATTGCTTCGAAGCTCGGGGGACATTGTAGCAAGCATGAGACAGCTTATGTCTAGGGCATCATTAGTGTGCTTCTCGTAAGCTCTCCGTGCGTTGCAAGTGGCATTATTTGGCAAATCCTCCGGATAAGGTACTTCAAGAACGTACTCCTTACGCTCTTGCTTGAGAACAATTCTGAAGTTGCGATACCAATCCATAAAGTTTGTTCCATTTAATTTTTCCTTTTCAAGAATAGATCGCAAATTAAAGGTACTGGGTGTAGTATTAGTCGCCATTTATTCTACAACAGAAAAAGCAAAGTTTAGCACAATGTTTATGCTATGTCTTTTGTTAAACAATTTAACATAAGACTCCCATTACGTATTTTACACCTTCCCTCTACGTTACGTATTGGGTCAAGATCCACATGTTAATTAATTTTCCAGTGAGCTTTGGCATCACTACTAGAAAATTAGTAACATCGGTAAGCAACACCTTGCTAATCACATCTCTATGTGACTCTTGTTGTTGGTGTGGCATCTCCATGCCCCGGCGCCAACCTATGCCCCAAGGCCCAAAACTGTTTTGATAGCCTTGTTAAGTAAACCAAATGCTCCTTGTATATGTCCGACATATACCCCTCGTGTTATGATAGAGAATGGCACTCTGCTTTGCGGACCCACCATTGACGAGCATAACGGTGACGGGTGCAACATTTGGGAGGGCATCATTACTACTTAAATTTGCGAGGGATGCTATCCTATCAAACAAACATATCACATATGAAAGGAAGTAGAATAGCATATAATGAAATAGTATGGCCCCCTTCACACGGTGATCTCCATCTCCATGTCGGTGCTAAGGATCTCCATCTTCGGCACCATCTTCCAATGTGCATGATGCTTGATTTCTTCAAACTAAGCTACTACTATAGAAGCTCTAATTGAAGATTACATCGACTCGCAGGTCGTGAAAGAATATTACAAGCATTGCACGTATAAAAGAATATTACGGGATTGCACATATGAAAGAATATTACACGCATCACATGCATCTCATACATACAATAGGGCCATACCATCTCAAAGCATTCTCTGCAAAAACAAGTTAGGCATAGAAACGTTTTCTACCTATCGCAGAGATACGGCACCGAGATGACCTATAAGGGGTATGCACACGGCGGGCTTCCGGGCAGCGCTCGGAACACCACATGAAATTCATAGATCCAATCTATGAAATTTCTTACGGAAACCATGTCGGCATAATCACATTATGCCGTCCCGATACACTATCAAGGGAGATGGTTTGCGTAGGCGGGAGGCAACAAATAAAATCGGACTACGTGATAGCTTCGGCATAATCACATTATACCGTTCCGATACACTATCAAGGAACGCTATCCCGAAACCGACTCAAATCGAGTTCTATGGATATTGCTTTGACGTAATCACATTACGCCGTTTCGATACACTATCAAGGAACACAATTACCATCTACTCTCCTCAACAGATCCCGTAAAACCGATTGATCTAATCAACCCGTGCACAAAACTTGTTCCAGATCTAATTTAAAACCCGAACTAAGCAAGATTAGCTCGATACCACCGAAGGGTTACGCGGAGGCTACGCTAGCTGAAAACAAAAACTTTTACCGCGCAAACCAGGAACACTTGCAAGTAAGGGCCGATAGATCGTTACCGATTGGAGAAGAGTGCAGCGGAATAGCCAATCGGGCAATCCGATCTAGAAGCCGTGCTGGCCGATGTCGCCCGATTCTCGGGGACAGCCGATTCACCAATCAGCCGATTCACGGATCTAGCCGATTCGCGAGTCGTCGACCGCGTTCTCGCGCCTCGCTCCGATGCGCTCGACCGCAGCCGATCTGCCGCAGCCGCCTTGCTCCAAAGTCCCACAGCCGATGAATCAGCGTGCAACGTAGCAGCACCTCTACCGGTATCCACACGTCCGAGGACAAAACGCCGAACACCCGTGTGCTAGCACGCGATGCAAGGCTAGGGTTTGGCTCGAAAGTGGGGAGGGTTTCCGTGGAGATTGATCTCGGTGACTTACATTGCGGATTCGGTTCAATGCAATTCAACCGATGTGTCGCAGCTCTCCACCCTCGCCCCTTTATATAGAGTGGCCGACGGGACTAGTGGCCGATCGGGACTCTATTTCAAATCGGTTCCTATCCGAATCTCATAGAGTCGGCCGCCCACACGTCGTAAGACCATAGGACTCTATCCGATCGGATCCCTATCCGATCGAGCCGTATCCGAGTCCAACTCGAATATCTATTCTATCCCCTTAAGCGTGCGACCCTGTAGGTTCAGGTATACTCGGTTTCGGCTATGGTCTAACTTAGCCGATCGTCGGCTCGAGTCCAACTCAGCCGACACTGTCAACGCGGCGCCTAGCGGCACATATTGACATCATAGTATACAAGAATATAATATCGGCTCGAACTCGTAATGTGTACACAAATCCCTTTGCCTCACGTTACCAATTAAGCTATAGGCAAGATGTGTGCCATCCCTTCAATAGCTTAACCATTCACTCGAACCGTATTGGATTATCTATCCGTTGATTGACTCCTCAATCAACTTAGCATGGCCATGCATTTTCATAATCCATTACCTCGAGGGCCCAGAGATACCTCTCCAAAGGAGGGGCAAATTCCATCTTGATCACTCACATCCCACTCCATGTTTCATAGCAAACCCGAAAACTACCTTTATAACTATCCGATTACGGAATAGCGTTTTGTAGTCCCAAAGTAGGCTACTACACATGTTGGAATCCATGGTGATCTCAGGTCTAAGGACTTTGTACCACCAACACTACTCGAGACCAACTAATGGCACATTAATTTCTGTAGTGTCTCATGGTGGGTCTATCCAACAATGTGTTCTCCAACACATGTGTCCATGTTTATTGATTTGTTATCTCCATACCCATGATCTATGAGACATGATCATCAATGAATAAACATGCCGATCTTAGAATCATATTTGTTCCAACAATATGACATATGATCGAGGGATCGTTTAGAAATAGTCTCATAAATAAGTCACGTACTTATTGATCAATACAAGATGTCTATTTCATGGAACTGAATAACATTTTATTCATAAATACATAAACATTGACGTGATATCCAACATCTCCATGTTGCCTATAGGGCATATCACTAACAATTCTCATGGCTGAACCGGTCGAGACCGACTTGGCCATGGCCCGCAGAATCGCAGAGAAGAACAAGCTGTGCTTGAGCAGGAGTGCAAGCCGGCGTAAGAGGAGAATAGACGCAAGGAAGAAGCCGACAGGAGGAAGCGAGACCTGAGGACGACTGGGCGATCCGCTCGCGAGGCCATACTTCAGACACGAGTCGAAAACACGAACATCTTCCAGACGCCTCAACAGAACGCCGTTGCCGCCCTCACCCTCCTCAACACTGTTATCGAAGCGACACCCGCTATTGTAACACCAATCCTGAACAAGATCAAGACCATCGTCGTGGTCACAGCCAATTTCTCTCCCTCCACCTTAGCACGAAGGCCGACTGAGTCCGTCGCTGAAACACCCGACGAAAGCCGACTTTCGCCGCTACGGTAGAAGGACTACAGGAGGCCCGAGCAAGCCAAGACAACCACTAGGTCAAGAGACCCCCACCACAAGATAACACGAAGGCATCAAGAGCAATCAGCCGACTCTCACAAAAAACGACATGGACGACCACCCGTCCACGACCGGATCCGCTGCAGCTACAACTCCGACTACCATAGCAGCCTACAAAAAACCCCGTCGAGTGATCTGTGGGAAGTCCTTGACCGGCGCCATCGTGAGCGTGAGCAGCGCTCCTATGAAGACCGTAGGAGATCGCCCGACTGCAACGACGATGGAGTGCCTGCGTTCACTCAGGATCTGCGCCAAGTGGATTGGCCGAGTGGTTTCAAGCCCACAGGGATCGAGAAGTACGACGGAAAGACCGACCCCGAGTCATGGCCGACCGTGTACACCCTCGCCATCCGCGCAGCAGGAGGAGACAACAAGGCCATGGCTAATTATTTGCCTGTCGCCCTCGCCAACTCAGCCAGGAACTGGATCACGAGCTTGCCAAAAGGCTCAATTAGCTCGTGGAGTGAGCTCCAGGACCACTTCATCGCCAATTTCCAGGGCACTTTTGAAAGACTTGGGACCCACTTTGATCTCTACAACGTCATCCAGAAACCAGACGAGCAGCTAAAGGACTTCATCCGCCGCTTCTCGGAAAAGCGCAACAAGATCCCCAACATCACCGACGACATCATAATTGCCGCCTTCCAGAAGGGAGTCCGCGATGAGTTGCTGATCGGGAAGTTTGGGTGCAAGCCACCGAAAACGGTGAAACAAATGTTCGAGACAGCAAATTCTTACGCAAAATCAAACGATTCAATCAAGGCGGCACGACAAGATCGGCACAACAAAAGGGACAACAAGCAGTCGGGAGGAAGCCGGCATCCTAAGAACGATAACGGCAACAACAATCATGGCCAGAAAGATCGCAAGCGCCGGCCCGAGGACCTGGTTGCTACAATGTCCAACTCCCAACGCCGCCCCCGGGTTGCAGCTTACGACACCATCATGAACACTCAGTGTATGCATCATCCAAATCACAAGCATGTAGCCAAGGATTGCTTTATCTACAAGCAATTCACCGAACAATACGCGGCACAACTAAACAAGAAGCCGACTGACGAAGCCGCCCATCAGGAACCAAGAAGAACAACCCAACTGGCAACTCCGAGCCTTTTCAAGACCCCGTAGGGGAGCTGAATCATATCTTCGGGGGGCCGCAGTCTTATGAGTCCAAGAGGAAGCAAAAGCTGACTGATCACGAGGTTAACGCGGCACAACCTGAAGAACCGCAATATCTACGATGGTCAGAGGTGGCTATCACGTTCAACCGCTCGGATCACCCTGACCGAGTGGTTCACCCGGGGCGGTATCCCCTGGCACTAGACCCGGTGGTCCGAAACATAAAGCACAAGCGCGTCCTTATTGATTGGGGCAGTGCCCTCAACATTCTGTTCGCCAATACCCTGGACGAGATGCAGATCCCAAGATCTGAGTTGAAGCCGTGTTCAGCCCCCTTCCACAGAGTTATCCCGGGGCTGTCATCTACGCCACTCGAGCACATCGCTCTCCCAGTCACCTTCGAAGTTCGGGAGAACTTCCGAACGAAGAACATCACTTTCGAGGCGGTCGACTTCAAAACGGCCTACCACGCAATCATCGGGAGACTTGCCCTCGCCAAGTTCATGGCGATACCACACTACGCCTACCTCTGCATGAAGATGCCCGGCCCCAACGGCGTCATCACCCTGCGCAGCAACGTCAAACAAGCCTTCACCTGCGACAAAGAAAGTTGCGATATGGCCCAATCTCATGAGAGATCACGTGGCCAGGAAGAAATCCGACTGGCTGCATCAACATCTGAAGAGGGTGAAATCCCCAGGAAGAAGATAGCCAAGTCGGGACAAGGCGACGCCAAAACGAAGAAAATCTCCCTTGATCCATCTGATCCTTCCAAAACCGCTGTAATAGGCGCCGAGCTAGATCCTAAATAGGAAAGCGTGCTCGTCACCTTCCTCTAAAATAATAAAGATGTTTTTGCTTGGAAACCATCTGATATGTTGGGAGTTCCTAGGGAGGTGATCGAGCACTCTTTACACGTCAAAGATGACGTGAAGCCGATTAAACAGCGACTACGCCGTTTTGCTCAGGATCGAAAAGACGCCATCAAGGAAGAACTTACGAAACTCTTAGCCGTCGGGTTCATCAAAGAGGTTTACTATCCCGACTGGTTGGCTAACCCGGTCTTGGTTCGGAAGAAGATAGGGCAATGGCACATGTGCATTGACTATACCGATCTCAACAAAGCCTGCCCTAAAGATCCATTCGCATTGCCTCGCATCGACCAAATCGTTGATTCAACAGCCGGCTGCAAGCTCCTAAGTTTTCTGGACTGTTACTCGGGCTACCACCAGATCAGTTTGAAGGAATCCGACTGCCTAAAAACATCATTCATCACGCCGTTTGGAGCTTACTGCTACATCACGATGCCCTTCAGACTAAAGAACGCCGGAGCCACGTACCAGCGCATGATCTAGAGATTCTTTCAGACGCAGATTGGGAAAAACGTGGAAGCTTATGTCGACGATGTCGTCATCAAGACCAAGCAGAAGGAAAACCTGATTGCCGACTTAGAAGAAAGCTTCGCAAACATTTGGGCCTTCAGAATGAAGTTGAACCCGGAGAAGTGCACATTCTGCGTGCCATCAGGCAAACTGCTCGGCTTGATGGTGTCCCATCGCGGCATCGAAGCCAACCCATAGAAAATTAACGCTATTTTGAATATGAAGCCCCCGAGTAACCAGAAAGATGTCCAAAAACTCACTGGCTGCATGGCGGCACTCAGCCGATTCATCTCCTGACTTGACGAGCGAGGCATGCCTTTTTTCAGGTTACTGAAGAAAACCGATGACTTCCAATGGACCACGGAAGCCCACAAAGCCTTTGAAGATTTCAAAGAGTTTGTCACGACGCCGTCTGTCCTAGCCTCACCTCAGCCTCAGGAACCCCTATTGTTGTATGTCTCAGCAACTCACCAGGTGGTCAACACAGTTCTCGTCATTGAGCGTGAGGAAGAAGGATGAGTCCATAAGATTCAAAGGCCAATCTACTTTGTTAGCGAAGTGCTGGCAGGAGCCAAAATTCGCTACCCCTAGGTACAAAAATTAGTATATGGTGTTCTGATAACCACGAGGAAATTGGCGACTATTTTCAAGGTCACTCGGTCACCGTCGTCACTTCCTTTCCACTCGGCGATGTCATCCATAACCGAGAGGCGACTGGGCGCACCGCAAAGTGGGCTCTAGAACTGATGCCGCTGGACTTAACTTTCAAGGCGAGGACGTCTATAAAGTCACAAGCCCTGACGGATTTCCTGGCTGAGTGGACCGAACAACAAGAAGATGTACCTAGGAAAGACCTACAATACTGGACCATGCACTTTGACGGATCGAAGAGGATCATTGGCTTGGGAGCGGGAGTCGTGCTGATCTCCCCGACAGGAGAAAGGCTGCGATATGTTCTTCATATTCATTTTCCCGCCTCACCAACGTCGTCGAGTATGAAGCCCTGCTGCACGGCCTACGACTTGCTGTTTCTCTCGGGATGCGACGGTTGGTTGTGAGAGGAGATTCCCAGCTGGTTGTCAACCAAGTGATGAAAGACTTGTCCTGTTTAAACGGCACCATGGAAGCCTATCGGCAAGAAGTTCACAAGCTTGAAGACAAGTTTGATGGACTGGAGCTATCCCATGTCTTGAGACACAACAATGAGGCAGCTGACGAGTTGGCACGTTCGGGTCTAAGCGAGAAGCCGCCCCAACAGACGTTTTCGTAGAGCATCTCTACGAGCCGACCGTTGCTGCAAAATCAACTCCCAACGAGGAAGCTACAAGCCAGGTTGCCATGCTCGACGCCGACTGGAGAACTCCGCTCATCAAGTTTCTAACTCAACAAGAGCTGCCGGAAGACCAGGATGAGGCCAAACGCATCCGGCGTCACTGTCAGGGCTATGTCATGGTTGATTCTGCACTATACAAAAGAAGCCCCTCTGGAGTCCTAATGAGATGCGTCACGCCCGAAGAAGGACAACAACTATTACAAGACATCCACTCGGGTGTATGCGGCAGTCACGCTGCTGCACGCACCCTAGTGGGCAAAGCTTATCGACAAGGCTTCTTCTGGCTCACGGCGGTCTCCGACGCTGACAAAGTAGTTTGCACGTGTGAAGGTTGCTAGTTCTTTGCTCAGTAGAGCCATGTTCCATCCCAAGAGCTACAAACGATTCCATTATCTTAGCCGTTTGCGGTATGGGGCTTGGATATGGTCGGACCTTTCAAGAAGGCTCCAGGAGGATTCACGCATCTTTTCATCGCGATCGACAAGTTTTCCAAGTGGATCGAGGCTAAGCCGGTTGCTACGATCACAGCCGACAAAGCGCGAGACTTTATCCTCAACATCATGCACCGGTTTGATGTCCCAAATAGAATTATAACCGACAATAGGACTCAATTCACTGGAGGCATTTTCAAGGAATTCTGTGAAGATTTTGGCATCAAAATCATTACGCATCGATCGCGCATCCCAAAAGCAATGGGCAGGTTGAGCGCGCCAATGGCATGGTTCTTCAAGGCATCAAGGCCCGAGTGTTTGATAGGCTCAAACCTTACGCCGGCAGATGGGTTCAAGAATTACCTTCGGTCCTATGGTCACTGCGGACTACACCCAGTTAGGCTACCGACCAAACTCCTTTCTTCCTGGTTTACGGGGCAGAAGCCATGTTGCCGAATGAAATGGAGTATGAATCTCTTCGAGTCCGCAGTTTCAACGACGAGCGCTACGATCAAGACCGAGTGGATGACCTGACACGACTGGAAGAGGCCCGAGAGGCAGCCTTGATCCAGTCGCGAAGATATCTTCAAGGACTTAGACGATACCATAGTCGCAATGTTCGGGCGCGAGCTTTCATTGTTGGCGATTTGGTTCTACGCAAGATTCAAACCACCAAAGACCGTCACAAATTATCTCCACTATGGGAAGGACCATACATAATCGCTGAGGTGACTCGGCCAGGAGCATATCGACTAAAGCATGAAGATGGATCCATGGTGGAGAACTCTTGGAACATCGAACATCTTCGACGATACTATGCTTAAATTACTTTAAGTTCCATATTATTCTTGACTGCCAACCTCAAGCAAGATGGCTCCTTGAGTTGATAGTCGGGGCTATACATGTGTCAATAAAGCATGGTTTTCTTTGACAACTTGTTTATATTTGGTTTATCATTGTTTAATGTTTTGATTCGAGTTCAATAGATAAGGACTGAGAATTTTTTGATGACCTAATCAAGCTTAGGCTTGGTGACAGTCGGACGAAAATTACTTAAGAAATTTGACATAATGACTCGGATCAAGGTTGAAGGGTTACGCGGAGGCTACACTAGCCGAAAACAAAAACTTTTAACCGCGCAAACCAGGAACACTTGCAAGTAAGGGCCGATAGATCGTTACCGATTGGAATGTGCAGCGGAAATAGCCAATCAGGGCTATCCGATCTGGAACTGTGCTGGCCGATGACAGCCGATTCCTGGGGACAGCCGATTCACCAATCAGCCGATTCGCCGATGTAGCCGATTCGCCGAGTCGTCTGACCGTGTTCTCGCGCCTCGCTCCGATGCACTCGACCGTAGCCGATTCCACCACAGCCACCGTAGCCGATCAAGCGTGCAACGTAGCAGCGCCTCTACCAGTATCCACACGTCCGGGAACAGAACGCCGAACACCCGTGTGCTAGCACGCGATGCAAGACTAGGGTTTGGCTCGAAAGTGGGGAGGGTTTCCGTGGAGATTGATCTCGGCGACTTTTGTTGCGGATTCGGTTCAATGCGATACAATTGACGTGCCACAGCTCTCCACCCCTCCCTCCTTTATATAGAGTTGGCCGACTGGGACTAGTGGTCGATCAGGACTCTATTTTGAATCGGATCTCATCCGAATCTCATAGAGTTGGCCGCCCATACGTCGTAAGACCATAGGACTCTATCCGATCGGATCCCTATCCGATCGAGCCGTATTCGAGTCCAACTCGAATTCCTGTTCTTATCCCCTTAAGCGTGCAACCCTGTATGTGCAGGTATACTCGGTCTCGGCTATAGTCTAACTTAGCCGATCGTCGGCTCGAGTCCAACTCAGCGGACCTGTCAATAGCGGCACCTAGGAGCACATATTGACACCATAGTATACAAGAATATAATATCGGCTCTGAACCTGTAATGTGTACACAAATCCTTTTGCCTCACGATACCAATTAAGCTATAGGCAAGATGTGTGCCATCCCTTCAATAGCTTAACCATTCACTCGAACCGTATTGGATTATCTGTCTGTTGATTGACTCCTCAATCAACTTAGCATGGCCATGCATTTCATAATCCATTACCTCGAGGGGCCCAGAGATATCTCTCCAAAGGAGGGGCAAATTCCATCTTGATCACTCACATCCCACTCCATGTTTCATAGCAAACCCGAAAACTACCTTTATAACTACCCCAGTTACGGAATAACGTTTGGTAGTCCCAAAGTAGGCTACTACACATGTTGGAATCCATGGTGATCTCAGGTCTAAGGACTTTGTACCAACACTACCTGAGACCAACTAATGGCACATTGATTCCTATAGTGTCTCATGGTGGGTCTATCCGACAATGTGTTCTCCAACACATGTGTCCATGTTTATTGATTTGGTATCTCCATACCCATGATCTATGAGACATGATCATCAATCAATAAACATGCCGATCTTAGAATCATATTTGTTCCAACAATATGACATATGATCAGGGATCGTTTAGAAATAGAGTCATACATAAAGAGTCTCATAAATAAGTCACGTACTTATTGATCAATACAAGATGTCTATTTGATGGAACTGAATAACACTTTATTCATAAATACATAAACATTGACCATGATATCCGACATCTCCATGTTGCCTCTAGGGCATATCACTAACAAAGGTAACATAAATAAGCTAAATAACTACAAGTTCACACCAGAAGTTACATAGAAATTCTGCAAAATAATCAGGATCGAAAGTTGTTAACTACATGAGCAGCTACCTTTTTGGCCGACTCCTGTGCTTCACTAATCAACTCTAAGGCCTGCTCATCCAAAGTGCCGTCGGCGAAGCCTTCCCCGACTGAGTCAACATCTATCCGAGGATAGAGTGACATGGCCTGCGCAAGAGCGAAGCCTGCTCCCATGGTGGACGCTTCTGAAATATTGGCTATGTACTGTTTTGGGGCTCTCCTGAGCTTGTCAAAGACCTCGACGGCATCCAGTGAGCTAGTCCCGAGCCCGTGCTGGAACAACGACAAGAGGAACGGTGTGGCTACGTTAGCGATATTGTCCCTTACGCTTTTGGCTCTTTGGACCTTTTCGACGAAGACGTCGAATTGCGCTCGGGTCTTGACTTTATAAGCTGCAAGAGACATATGATTACACAGACACTTGAAGATGAAGCAAAATGAAGAATGCTATCTTAAAAGAATTTACCTTCAAACTCAGATTCCAACTCAGCTTTGTTGGCATTAGCTTATTCTAGCTGGGTCTGGAGCGTGTGGACTTCTGATGAGTTCTCTGCAACAAGAAAATTTGCTGACATCAAGACCAAGACAGAGTACAAGTAGAGGCATAAAGAGACCAAGATGATTAAACTTACTCCCGACTAAACCCCGGAGGTCAAGGTTCTCTTCCCGGAGCACAGCAATCTCCCCCCGCAAGGCAGCCTCTCTCGACGCAGCCCCTTCCCGGGTGGCCTTAAGCTCCTGCTAGATGTTCTCCAAGGAATTCAAGTGGGGGACCAGCTTCTCGAGGGTATCAGACTTGGCCATTGATCGGCAATATACTCTTTGCACGTGAGTTCAGAGTTAGTCGACTAAAAGAAATCGTGAAGTTACAACAAAGAAGAGCGATGCTTACATTTAGCAGCCGGGTGGCTTCATTAAGGCTGTCCACAAGCATGTCTCTTTCTTCATTTTTCTTTCTGCTTATTCAAGACAATGCCCTGTTTCAAGCTCTCGGAGTCGCGCCACTCTATTTTAATTGGAGGGATCCAGGTCTCTGATGATTGCAGCTTGGGGATCTCCTCTTCTTTGGCTAATCGATTTAAAAAAGACAAATGAAGACAAAGAAAAGACAGATTGAAGACTAAAGTTAGAAGACTGCTTTGGAACTTACCAGCATCCGTGGCCGAATCCTTGACTGGTACTTCCCGACTGCCCTCTTCTTCTTGGTTCACACCGGACTCGCTCTCAGTCGGGGCGCCTTGAGTGGCAGTCGGGATATCTTCTTCTCGCCGACTGGTTTCCAACGGGGTTTCTGGTGGCAGTCGTGGGCTCCTCCATTGGGATATCTTCACCGGGAGGTGAGAGCTTTTCACTTGGGGCCCTCTCACTCGGGAGAGGGCCCTGAGATTCCTGTTCTGCAGGCTTTGTCGCTTCAGCCGTTGCAGATGGCTTTGGGCCCTCACTCTGCAAAGTGGGGTCTGTGTTCTGAGGCCTCCTGCAAGGAAAAAGATGGGAACAATTGGGACAAAAGCAGAAAGATTTTCAACGAGGACATGATTTCAATTATGAGACATACCTGGTTGATCGGCGAATTTTAGGTGCGGATTTGGGGGATGGCCTCGGAGGGGTCACTTCAGCTTGAGGAGGTGGAACATCATCATCCGAGTCATCAATCACCAGCCTCCTTTTACTCGCCCGCTTGCTGATATCCTCATCAGCAGCAGCTCTTTTGCCAACAGGATCACTCCTGATCTTGATGCTGCCGGCTGGCTTCTTGGCGGGCCGAACTGGCGCATCATCATAATGTACCTTGTACGGCTTGGAGATGATGAAAGCATTTGTCTGCAAGGAGGATTTTTATACACTAAGAGATTCAATATTAAGATTGAAAGAGATTAAAGAAGTTGAGTCAGCTTATCGGGGGAGGAGGACGGTACAAGTTGTACGGGAGAACTGGCAGCATGAGGCTGCGTTCAACTGCGATCCCAGAAGAGAAGATTTTGTACATGCGAGTCTTCAGGGTTTCGTAGCTCAAGGAATCGTGATCTTCCCGACTGGGGTCCCTTTCACCCTCATACTCGAAGGCAGGCTTGGATCTTTCTTTAATGGGCGCTAGTCAGTTCTTGATGAAGTGCCGAGTGATCTGTTGTCCCCGAAGGCCCTTTTTCTTCATTTCAAGGATATTGGCCAAGAGCTTGTTGGCCTCGTCCCAATCTTGAGCTACTGGCACAGTGCTCCAGTTAGGCCTTGGAATCGGAGGAAGGCCGACAAAGTTGGGCAAACTGGGTTCAAGATTTGAGATGTAGAACCAGTTCGCATGCCAGCCTTTGTTTGAAGTTCTCAAGGAGGGAGAGAAATAATCTATGCGGAGAGTTCCGCAGAGTGGAAAGCCGGCCCCACCCACGTCGCATGGCTCATCCTTGTTTGGATGTGGTTTAAGATAGAACATGCGACGGAAAAGATTGAAGTGGGGAAGGATGCCGAGGAAGGCTTCACAGACGTGAATAATGATTGCGATATGAAGAATGGAGTTGGGATTCAAGTGATAGAGTTGAAGACCGTAATAATCAAGAAGACCTCGAAAGAACTCAGAGGTAGGAAGGCTAAAGCCACAGTAGAAAAAAGAGGTGAAAATGACAATCTCACTAGTGTTCAGAGTGGGGAACTCCTCACCGGCCGTCGGGACCAGCCGATGATTTCCTTGGGAGGAAGAACTCCGTTCTTCACCATCTCCCGAAGAGTCGATTCCTTGACGAAGTGGCGGGGATGACCTCGAGGCTTCATAAAAAGACTTGAGGGTTTTTGCTAAGTTCTCTTGTGAGTGGGCCGAGCCCATGAGAGACTTGCAGCCCAGCTAAGGTGTGGCCTAACGCGTGTCCTTAGGGACTTAAGTGGATGGACTTAAGCAGATTTGCCCTGGCAATATGCACGTGTCTAATTGCCCAATACCTTTAAAATCCTTTCATACCGCGGTTTGCGCAACTTCATGAGAAGTTGGCACGATGCAATTTGAAAGGTGACAAACAGTTAAGCTTTTCAAGGCTGTCCTGATGACAGGGACTGTTTGGTTTTTAGGCATTTGATTAAATGATTATATCAATGCTATTTTTCCACCTTGGTGAAGATCTTTTTAGATTAAGACTAATATTATGGCAAGAGCTATTTGATATTTTGGTCATATTTTTCATATGACTGAAAAATTTGTTTACCCATGAGGGTGATTAAATTATTTGTTTCGAGACGACTCGGTCAAGTTAACTCGGATAAGCATGGGCTTGCCCAGTGAATTGATTTCTTAACCATGAGGGTTCATCAAATTATTTGTTTCGAGACGACTCGGGCAAATCTACTCGAATAAGCATGAGCTTACCGAGTGATGTGTTATATAATTTTTTATGATTGCTTTAGCTTGAGCTAAACATTTATATGAATATGATTTTTTATAGTTCTTGACTATATGCTTACTTTGTTTTTGACTAACCATATAGTCGGGGGCTACATCTAATTTGGTGCATCAAGAGATGCATCTAGATATTTATTTTTGAGAATTTTTTGAGGTATTTTTCAGCCCTTCACAGTCTTTTTATCAGATGATAAAGCACTCGGGAGATTCAAGCAGAGATGATGGAACCACTCGGCAACAGAAGCACTCGGCCAAGGAGTCATTCGGCTGTGTGTTGCTTTGATTTGAGGCAATGTTATCTCGTCGACTGCGAAGGTCTCGGAGGCTACTGTGGAGATTATGGCAATCGGATACCCTCATGGCAAGCTTGTCCGACTGGTAATAGGGATAGGTTGCACCTAGTGATTATGTAAACTGGCTATGACTTGGGTGTTACGTTGCCGATGAGATAAGGCAACGGTTCATAGTCATAGTTTGGTAAGATTGAGGAAGCCGACTTAGAATGTGATAGGATTTCTGACTTGCAAGCCCGCCCTCCAAGACTATATAAGGAGGGTAGAAGCGTCCCTTGAGGGATATATGATTTATGCAACATACAAGCTACTAGACACACGAGATCAAGAGATCAATAATACACTCGGCGGATTGAATCCCCAAAACAGGAGTAGGGTATTACCTCACGAGAGGGCCTAAACCTATCTAAACCTCTTTTGTCCACTTAACCCATCGTGTTTGGCGATCTTGACTGCACCCCCAATTTCTATTGCCAACCAAGTTTTGACAGAAATCAACTACCGAAACCCGTGCCAGAAGTGATGCTTATATGGCCCTCCAGGCTCGGTACATGCACCCGCACGGCTTCGCAGCTGAGCATATGCGGGGAAGCAGGAGGAATGGCAGAAAGAGGATGAGGTGGCAGAGGCATCAAACGTGCCGCCTCCATTTGCCGATATCCGGCACCAACGTGCAAGGAGCGGGACAAGGGCAAGGGCCGTGAAGAACAGCGATAGGACATTCACTCTGCCAAATCCCCAGGAGCAACAAGTTTACGAAAATATTGTAAGTGTCTCACCTTATGATGTTTAGTTTCTTTACACATATCGTACACTCGATTTATACCTATCTTACTTGTAATGTAGAAAGAATTGGTTGCCGTGAGATAGTCCTCCCAAGAGGCCTGCACCAATAGACGCGAGAATGACATCCTCACACAAGCGTTGGACACCGACGAACACCGTAGATGGACAAGGGGTGTTGGCTCTAATGTCCCCTGGAAATATGGACTTCCAGAATACGCCGGGTAGTATAAAAAGAGGACCGTCATGAAGAAGGCGGAAAGAGATGCATGCTTAGTTGAGAGAATCCGGGAGCAGGTTAGAGCCGAACTGAGCTCGGAAATTGATGAGAAGCTAGACCATGTTGCGGAACAGATTAGGCAGCAGATCTGAGCTGAGCAGTAGAACATCGCATGCACTGTCGCTCCGAACCGAGAAAGTCTAATGCAAAGGCACATCAGTTTTGCATCAACTGAGGCGGTGGAAAATCCAACACCGGTCCTAGCCGCCGTCAACAATATAACGGTAAAACTCTAGGCCAAATGTATAACACTCTTAACAAATCCATTTTCTATAAATTATTTAAAAATTATGTTTGGATCTATCGTAGGAACCGACTAACTGCATGCTAAGAGTTGAGGTGATGCCCCTCTTTCATGGTATTGGATTATCTGTCTGTTGATTGACTCCTCAATTTACATGACCATGCACTCTCATAATCCGTTACCTCAAGGGGCCCAGATATATCTCTCCCAAGGAGGGGCAAATTGCATCTTGATCACTCACATCCCACTCCATGTTTCATAGCAAACCTGAAGACTACTTTTATAACTACCCAGTTACGGAATAGCGTTTGGTGGTCCCAAAGTAGGCTACTACACATGTCAGAATGCATGATGATCTCAGGTCTAAGGACTTTGCACCAACACTACTTGATACCAACTAATGGCACATTAATTCCTGTGGTGTCTCATGGTGAGTCTATCCAACAATGTGTTCTCTAACACATGTCCACGTATATTGATTTGGTATCTCCATACCATGATCTATGAGACATGATCGTCAATCAATAAACATGCCGATCTTAGAATCATATTTGTTCCAACAATATGACATGTGATCGGGGATCATTTAGAAATAGATTCATACATACAGAGTCTCATAAATAAGTCAGGTACTTATTGATCAATACAAGATGTCTATTTCATGGAACTGAATAACACTTTATTTATTTATACATAAACATTGACCATGATATTGAACATGAATGAACATATTCATGTGGCCTCTAGGGCATATCACTAACAGTCTCCCACTTGCACTAGAGTCTATCATGTAAGTATCTAACACCCATTGCTCTTGTGTGCGTCTCATGTTTCGGCTGAGGGAGAGGTTTTGTCAACGGATCAGCTATGTTTGAGATCCGTGTGGACTTTGCATATCTTGACATCACCTCTGTCCACAATCTCGCGGATGAGATGATATCACCGAAGTATGTGTTTGGACTTCTGATGTGACCTCGGCTCCTTGGCTTGCGCAATGGCTCCACTATTATCACAATAGAGAGACATTGGACCAGTTGCACTGGTCATCACACCTAGCTCAGAAACAAATTTCTTGATCCAAACAGCCTCCTTTGCAGCTTCTGAAGCAGCGATATACTTGGCCTCCGTTGTAGAACCAGCAACAATATCCTGCTTGGAACTCTTCCAGCTGACTGCGCCTCTGTTCAGGCAAAACACTAACCCAGATTACGATCTATAATCATCCTTGTCCATTTGGAAGCTAGCATCGGTGTAACCACTTACAACGAGCTCTTCTTCACCTCCATAGACTAGGAACATATCCTTAGTTCTTAACAAGTACTTAAGGATACTCTTTACGGTAGTCTAATGACCTTCACCTGGATCTGACTGGTATCTGCTCGTAGCACTCAAAGCGTACGAGACATCTGGACGTGTACAAAGCATAGCATACATGATGGATCCAATTGCTGAAGCATATGGAACCATACCCATCTTATTCCGCTCATCATGTGTCCGAGGACACTGATTCTTGCTAAGATTAATGCCATATGACATGGGCAAGAAACCTTTCTTGGATTCATGCATGTTGAACCTTTTCAACACCTTGTCAATATATGTACTTTGGCTTAATCCAATTAGCCTCTTGGATCTATCTCTATAGATCTGAATACCCAATATGTATGCTGCCTCCACTAAGTCTTTCATGGAAAAACTATTTTTCAATGAAGACTTGACGGATTCTAGCATAGGGATATCATTTCCAATCAGTAATATGTCATCCACATATAAGATTAGAAATACAATTGCGCTCTGTTGATGAGAAATCTTTCCCACGTGCTGGCCTAGGAGATCTACTTAACTGCAGTGCAGGTCCGTTCTTGGCTACCTTTGGTGATTAAGGCGTGCCAGTTGGTTTGATCTGCTAACGAACAAGAATCAACCAGATATGTGTTAAGGTTAAAATTAGATCCTACTGGATCGGCTCAGGGAACCAATTTACATATAATTGCTATCCCAAAGCATATTTAGAGTAAGTGATTAGGATACATTGGCTGCGCCGAGACAGTATAAACCACTTAGACCAAATATTCATTAAGATAATAAATATATGTATTCATAGTCTAGCCAATGCTATAGATCTAATGTGAATCGGCTAGTACCCCGATACATCTTATAAAAAGATATTAATCTAACCCAAATGCTCTAAACATAGATCAATCGGCTGTCATCGAAGACTGACAGATTGCTACCGGTTTAGGGCGTTTGACCAGATTGAGATCTTAATATAAGAGGCGGCTTTAATATATCTAATAGTAAATATAACTATAAAGATAATTAAAACAGATAAGGCCGGATGAAACCCCGACACTATCTCTAAAGATAAACATCTAGCCGAATAAATCTTAATAATTCTAAAAGCGACTTAATAGATTAACGTGATGCAGCATTAAGTACAAAAAGAAGTATCAGATCCAAAAAAACCGATGTAAACCCCCTCAAGACGGTGGATGCAACATATAACTTGGTTCAACACTTAGATCTAGCTCTATCGGCTACTGTCTCCCAAGAGAAACCAACCGATGGTGAGATAGATCTAGATATTGCTCCAAGTTATATGTTGTATATGATATTTTGCGCAGTTCGTAACATCAAAACTAGAGTATCATGACGATGTAAGCACTAATTTTGACGATACAAACCACTAATGACAAGCAATTACCTTGCTTGGAGATCGAGATCGATGCAGCCCGGAGCAAGATCAAGAACTCGTCTAAAATAAAAGGGTTTGGCGATGCGCCGAGTTTGTATTGATGTGTGTGTTGTTTGTTATGGGTGACCTCATGTCCTATTTATACCCAAGTACAACAAACTCCATGTAAAACACTATTTCTAACTTACTGTGCATCGTACGACAATATCCCGGGACATGGTCCCATGCCGCATTACAAAAGGAATATCTAAACAAATCCCTACTTTACAGATACAATTGTCGTTATAGGAGTCTATCCATAGATGGCAATATCTTTAACACATATTTGGGAACCAAATCTAACATTTATCTTCAAGCTTCCTTATCGGAGACGGTTCCGTCTTCTCCTCTAAATTGGAATCGGCTATCGGCTGTCCTTGTCCGATTTGGCCTCAGCCGACTGGTTTCCTAGCCGATTTGGTCTTAGCCGATGCGGCCTCTATTTCTCCGTCAATCACAATTCCGATCCGATTCCGCTTCAATCTCGGCCTTGAACTCAGGGATTTGGTTACCAAATTTGGTCGTTAACACATGCCCCCAAGTCCGTGATAAGATAATATCGCGGATTTGCCGCTTTTCGAATTCCCGCGTGTCTCTTGTCCTATTTCGGTTCGGCCATTGAAAAAACTCTTTAAATATTGCCCGCCCGGCACCAAAACAAGCCACGTTGTCACTTTTTACTCCTTAAGCTCTACAGAAAACTCTCCCTCTTCCTCGACGACCTCGTCGGAACTGCCTCCAGATCATGCCGACGCGCCCCCCTGAAGCGGCGATCTCCCTGTGCCGATGGCATCCTCAAGCGCCCCTTACGATGCAGCCCCTGCGGAGTACCCTGAGGTAAGTTTCTTGTCGGGTCAAACTCTTCACTTTGCACAATCTGGTTTTTTCCCTCCTTTTGATTCCATTACTCCTTCTTGCGATTTGTAGCATCTTTCCCACCAAATTGCAATCCCTAGCCTCCTTCACCCTGACCAGCTGCTCCTAGGGCCGATTGGCAAATAGATCCCGCTGAATTTATCAATGCTGAGACCAATCGGATCCCCTTCAAATTTTCCATCCCGAACTTAGATTATTGGTCAGGGGTCTTCAAATCCTGGCCATCAACAGACAAATCCTGGTCGTCTTGGTATGCTAGGGTATCGACTAGCAAGCAGGCCTTTTGGGACGAGATAGGGATTGGCTAGTGCTTAGCTTTGACCTTAGCCGATATGCCTAAGGATGAATCCTTACTGTCAGCTGCTAGCTACTTCTGGTCGGACACACTGAATGCCTTCCTTTTCAGACAATAGCTGATGACGCCAACCCTAATGGATATAGTGATGATCACCAGACTGGATATTACCTCGACTGTCGACCCTTTCGACCTAAACATCAAGTGCCATCACAACTTTAAAACTAAGAGCATAGGCGGCTGGAATGGTTATATCTCGATGAACATCAGGGACGGCCCCGTATCCGATAGGGAGCACACAACATTCTTAATGATGTTGTTAGAGAAGTACTTGTTCTACGGATCAAGTTGCGGGCCAACCACCAACTGGGAACATGTAGCCGAAGCATTGGTGGAGAAGAAAAGGATTCCTCTAGGGAAATACTTGCTCGGCTACTTGTACCAAATGTTGAGCAACGTGCCGGCTAAACTGGCTTTGAAGCAATCTGTCAACATAGGAGGCCCTTGGTGGCTAGTGCAGGTGTGGCTTAACCTGCATACCCACAAGGCTGCCAATCGGCCAAGTTTGCTCGATGCCGAATTCCCATGAGCCGAGCCGATATATCGTGATGATGAAGAGATAACCACTCGACGGTGCGTGTCATGCGGAGAGGCTGCTAACTCCTATTCGGGTTCCAAGCTGTCGGCTGAGTATTTCAAGAACTGGTTCAGTAATTTCTACAAGAGATTCCTAGCCGATTCAATAATCTGGTTTGCCTAAGAGAAATTCAGCAAGTTTGAATGGCCAGACGATCTTCGGCTCGACGAAATCAATTCTTTGAGGTTTGATAAACCAAGAGAAATCTTCACAATCGCCATCTCCCCTTGCATCCTGCCAGTCGGCATCCACCAAGGAAGAAATATCCAGAAAACCTATGAGTTTAATCATCCAATGGTGGCTGCAAGACAGCTTGGATTAGGCCAACTGCCGATTGGTCTGTATTACTCGGATAAAATCCAAGCCAGGGGCATCATAGACGGCAGAATCATGATGCATCGGCTGCTAAAACTCCCAAGTCCTCCTCTTGGCAGCTTCGGGGATGCCGAGCTAGCTGTCACCAGGACAAGTGCCTTCAGCCGATGTTGGGCGGAATGGAAATCACATATATTCCATCAATTGGCTTCCATGTAACTCACCATCGTCGACCCGGACATGATTCCATCAGTAAGTACCCCTTTTATTCTGGTCTCCTCTTCTTCATCAGCTATTGTATGCACATCTCACCACTTATGCCATTGCTCCTATAGACAAATGATGCCTCTCCTCCTCGAGTCAGCCGATCAGGGGTAGCCGTCAGCTATGGTCGTGCTTACTGTCGAACGGCTGTGGGTTAGCACCATCTATCATCGGCTTTAACACGCCGAAGGTATCGACTCTACTCCACGGCCAAACCTGCGAGCCTATCCATCGGCAAAAATGGACCAAGCCGTCAGCTGTTGCTGCACCGGCCGTGGTAAAGAAGAAGCCTGCAAAGAAGCAGAAACCAAGCCCAACCGATGATCTACCCCCCATCGACCCGGATGTCGACGCCGTGCTCGATGAAGAGGTTCAGGACGAGGAGATGGAAAAAGTTCTTGATGACGTCGCAGCCGAATCAAGCTCCTCCGATAAGTACGCTCAGACCCCATCAGCCGATGAGACGTCTGTGGAAAAAACCCCAAGTCCTCCAAGACGTCCTGTCTGTCCGACACCGGTAAGCTACTCTCAACACTTAAGTCTTTTTTATGCCTTGATTTATATTCTTCTTACTGTGTTTGTTGTATTGGCAAAGGAAGAAGGTGGCAACCAAGAAGAAAATGGTTCCTCTTTGTTCAGTAAGTCCTTCTAACTTACGTCCTTTCTCACTTAGCTGATTTCTAAGCTTACCCCTTCTCTTCTTAGCCTCCTCGTGCTTCGACACCTGTCCCCCAAGTGTCAAGTGAGCGCACTCCATCGGCCGCAGGTGGTGACAATGTTGACGACGAAGTTACTTCGGCCCTAGTGATCTCGGTAAGCTTTCCTCATTTTCATAATTGGCTCAATGATTCTCGTTAACCTTTCTGACTGTTTCCTTTCTTACAGAGCGTAGCCGATCTGCTGGGCTTTGACTTGTCGGAGTTCGTGGATCCAGATGAAGCTGCCGACAAGGCCACTGGACAAAGACTTACGGATTACATTGGCCGACATCGCTAATCAGCTAGAGAGTTCCCTGGATGCATTGGTGGCCGATTGCGGCTCTGTCCGTAGTCGGTTCGAAGAAGTCCAAGCCAGGCTCCCCGACGATCTAGCCGACACCATCGCACCAGCAACCTTTCTCGAGGCACATCGACACAAATACGAGAATGCAAAGCAACGGATAGCCGACCGCCGAGAGAACAAGTCACTGGCAGCCACGATAAGGCCAGTCAAGCAGAAATCATAGCAGAAAAAGCCAAGTTCGACACTCTAAGGACTGAGCCGATTGCCAAACTGGATTGGCTTCGCGCACGTCGAGGTGAACTGGTGGCCGAACTCGTCAAGATCGGGACTGAAGTCCAAATCCAAGAAGAATGTGTGGCCAGTCTGCCAAAGGAAATCGAAGATCAACGAGCAAAGATCAAGGTGGCTGTGTCCTATATAACCATTCTGACGAAGGCGGTGGAGCCAGTGGCCGGAACTGCTGCAGCCGATGCCAAGGTGATTGAAGAGATCGATGAGATTTGCCGTATGGCGATATCGGCTATCATGACTTCCTTAAGCGTTAAGCTGATTGTAATAGCCAACTAGGACATTTTTGTAACTGAACTCCTAATCCATCTTGTAATTGGCCTGAACTATGTTGAAAATTTTGCTCTGCCTGCCTTCTTGGTATCTCATTATATGTGTTGTTTGTGCCCCCCTAATTTTGATGATGATGTCCTCAGCGTTAAGTCCAGTATCTTGCCGCTATCGGCCAGGCTGAGCCGATGTAGAAAAATTAGGGGAAACAAACTTGGCGTAAAAATGTTCCAAAGGCAATGTGCGTATCCTACAATGCATCGGCTAACATGAATCGACGCAACCATAGCCGAATCATGAGTTGATCCATACACTTGGATAATACTTCTTTAAATATTTGCCATTCAGAGCCCTTCCAAATACTTCTCCATCCAAACCTTCTAGCATATAAGCTCCTTTAGAGACGCATTTGTGGATCTTGAAAGGCCCTTCCCAATTCGCTGACCACTTGCCGAACTTATTATCTCTTGATCCGATCGGCAATATCAATTTCCAAATGATTTTGCCTTCTTCAAATGATTTAGGCACAACCTTCTTGTTATAATGACGGGCTACTCATTCCTTGTCCTTAGTTACCTTTTACAAGGCCCTCATCCTTGATAACACTAGGTCTTCAGACTCGTCCATCATCAAGATGTAGTAATCATCGGCTGTAAGCTGATCGTGCAACTGAATCCTTCTGGAGCCGATGATATTTTCTCATGGCAGCACTGCTTCATGTCCATAGACCAGTTTGTATGGAGGTACTTATATAGATCCGTGGCAAGCCATCCGATAGGCCCAAAGTGATTCGGCTAATCAGCTGTGCCATTGCTTCAGGTCTCAGCGATCTTTCTCTTTATCAGCTTGATTAAACTTTTGTTTGAAGCCTCCGCTTGCCAGTTAGCCTGAGCATAATACGGCGAAGAATTGAGTAACTTGATCCCCATGCCATCGGCAAACTGAACAAACTCATCCGATACAAAAATAGATCCCTGATCCGTAGTTATTGTTTGAGTAACGCCAAATCGGTACACAATGTGCTCCTCAACAAACTCGATTGCATCCCTTGAATCAACTTTCTTTAAAGGGATTGCTTCCACCCACTTGGTAAAATAATCTGTTGCCACCAAAATGAACCTGTGCCCTTTGCTGGAGGGTGGATTAATCTGGCCAATCATGTCGATTCCCCATCTCTGAACGGCCAAGGCTTGATGATTGGGTTCATAGCCGATGCTGGTGCCCTTTGGACAGCTCCAAACTTCTGGCAATCCTGGCAGCCCATGTAGTACTTGAAACAATCTTCTAGCATCGTCGCAAAAAATACCCTGCCCTTCGAAGTAGCCACTTCATCTTGTGAGCCGATTGATGCGTGCCACAGATTCCTTCATTCACTTCTCCGATACCCACCTTGGCTTGATCGGCACTGAGACACTTAAGCAGCACAACATCAATCGTCCGATAGTACAAATATTTGTCGAGCAAAACATATCTCAAAGCCTTGTAGCACAATTTCGTTGAAGCCGATTGGGAGGGGTTTTTAGATAGTTGTAGACTTCAAACCTCCAGTCGTCGGCTGTGATGGTGGCAATTTCTACCGCAATATATTTTGTCATCGGCCTGTAGGCTGATGCCCTTGAGCTATATCATTTGCTTGTGTTATGCTCTCTGGGGATATGCTTCAATGTGACTAGCTGAAAGCTGTCCATCAATTCTCGGCATCTTTGATAATAGACCATCAACGCATCATTTTTGCACTCATATTCTCTTCACAACTGGCTGATAACCAACAGTGAATCTCCCATGATTTCGGTTCCGTTGGCTTCGACCTCCTTGAGAAGATGCAGTCCCGTAAGCACTACTTCGTATTCGGCCTGATTGTTTGTGGCATGGGGGTTGATTGAAAAGGCAAATTCAAAACTTGCCCCCCTTGGGGATATGATAACCAAGCCAATACCGCATCCGTTTGTGCAAACCGAGCCATCCAATGTCAAAGTCCAAGCCATGATCTCCACTGAGCCGATCGAATCATCTCTTTGTTCCACTATAAAATCGGCTATGGCTTGTCTTTTAACTACCCTGGGCGCCTGGTATCTTAGATCAAACTCTGTTAAGGCAAAAATCCATTTCCCAACTTGCCCTTTCAACACCGGAGCCGATAGCATGTACTTTACTACATCGGCTTTGCATACCACTGTGCACTCATTGGATAATAAATAATGCCTCAACTTTGTGCATGAAAAATACAGGCAAAGACATAACTTCTCCACTGGCAAATACCTTGTTTCTGTGTCCAGCAGCCGTCGGCTGAGATAAAAGATGACGTTTTCCTTTCCTTCAATCTCCTGAGTCAGAACTGAGCCGATGGACTTGTCGTCGGCTGATAGATATAGCTTGAACGGTATCCCTTTCTGTGGAGAAATCAAAACTGGAGGCAAGCTCAAGTAATCCTTGATGTTGTCCAATGCCTTCTGCTGCTCTGCCCCCCAAGTAAATGGTTCATCAGCTTTGAGCCAAAGCAATGGTGTGAACGGCTCCATCTTTTCTGAAAGATTGGCTATGAATCGCCTGATGAAGTTGATTTTGCCAACCAAAGATTGAAGTTGCTTCTTGTCCTTCGAAGGTTGTATTGTCTTTATAGCATTAATGTTCCTTGGTGTAACCTCAATTCTTCTCTCATGAACAAGAAACCCTATGAATTGCCCGGTCGACACGCCGAACGCACATTTCAGCACATTCATCTTTGGCCATATCTCCTTATTCGCTCCAAAACATGTCTAAGATCGGCTATGTGCCCCTCTATCTTCATGGATTTCACAATGTAAATTTCCACCAGAGAGCCAATCATGTCATGGAAAATGTAGTTCATGGCCATTTGATAAGTTGCTCCAGCATTCTTCAGGCCGAACGTCATGACGACCCACTTGTACAAGCCGATTGCTCCTGGGCATCTGAAAGCGGTCTTGTGGATATCTTCTTCGGCCATAAAAATCTGATTATAACCTGCATTACCATCCATAAAGCTTATGATCTTGTGGCCGGAAGTAGCATCCACGAGCAGATTGACTACGGGCATTGGGTATTCGTCGTTAGGGGTAGCTTTGTTTAGGTCCCTGAAATCAATACACACCCTAAGATTGTCATTTTTCTTCATTACTGGAACAATGTTCGGAACCCACTCTGCATATCGGCAGGGTCGAATAAATCCAGCATCGTATAGCCGAGTGATTTCGGCTTTAATCGCAACATACATATCGGCTTTAAACCTCCTGGGAGGCTGTTTGTACGATCAATATCCTGGCTTTATGGGCAGCCGATGTACGAAAATAGATGGGCTAGTACTAGGCATCTCAAAATAATCCCAAGCAAAACAATCTTTATATTCCTTTAATAAATCAACAAGCTTGGATCTAAAAAGAGAAGACAAATCTTTGCTAATATATGTCGGCCTAGACCTATCTCCTGGACCTATATCAATTTTTTCTAGCTCGTCGGCCGACATAAAACCTTGCCCAAGTTTGTCGTCATTGTCGTCCATGGCGTCCTCGCTGTAGACGCTCAAGCCCTCCACGACGCCTTCAAAGTAGTAATTGAGGCTCTTCGTCTCCAATGGGCTGTATGGCAGAATCGAACACCTTTAGAAAATCGGCTTGCCAGATTTTGCCGAATAGACAATCAATACCGTCGATTTTCCAAAGTGACAAATTGGCATTAGCGACGTTCACTGACCTGTCGGCTGGCACAATCTCAATCTTGTCGCCTTGCCATTGGATCAGACTTTGATGCATGGTTGAAGGGACGCGGCAATTTTTGTGAATCCAGTCCCTCCCAAGCAGTAGGCTGTAAGATCCCTTCCCGTCGATGACGAAAAATGTCGTGGGCATGGTTTTGCTATCGACGGTCAGCTCAACATTCAACACGCCCTTGGCTTCTGATGGGTTGCCGCCGAAGTCCTTGAGAACAATATTTGTCTTGATCAGATCTTCGGTTCTTTGCCCAGTTTCCTGAAGGTAGCATAGGGCATCAAATTCACTGCAGCCCCTTCATCGACTAGCATCTTTGACATCGGCTTCCCGTTGACAAATCCTTTGACATACAGTGGCTTTAAGTGCCAATTTTTGGTCATGTTAATGACCAAATTTGGTAATTAAATCCCTAAGTCCGAGCCGAGGTTGTAGCGGAATCGGATTGGAAAACGATGTGCGGAGAAAACAGAGGTTGCATCGGCTGTGATACAATTGGCTACAAGGCCAATCGGCTGAGGTTGAGTTGGACAAGGACAGCCGATAGCCGATGCTGAGTCAGAAAAGAAGATGGAAATGTTTCCAATAAAGGTGCTTAAAGATAAATAGAAGATTCGGTTCCCAATTTGTGCGTTAAGAGATATTGTCATCTATGGATAGAGTCCTGTAACGGCAATTGTATTTGTAAATTAGGAATTTGTTTAGATTTCCTATTGTAATGTGGCATGGGACTATGTCCCGGGATATTGTCGTACCATGTATAGTAGATTAGGTAGAAACCGTGTCTTGCACGGGTAGTTTTATTCTTGGGTATAAATAGGACCCGACACCCCTGTAATCAAACATTATCACACAATCAATACAACTATCGGTGCATCGCGTCCCATTTTCTTCAGACGAACACTTGATCCGGCTTCGGGCTGCATCGTTTCGATCCCCGATTAAGGTAAATGTTTGTCATTAGTGGTGTATCTCGTCAAATTTAGTGCTTCCATCGCCATGATACTCTAAATTCAATGATTTATGCTGCGCTAGTTATCATATATCGCATATAATCGAGAACAATATCTAGATCTGTCTCAACATCGGCCTGTTTCTGTCAAGAAGCAATAGCCGATAGAGCTAGATTTAGGGGTTGGCCTAGGTTATAAGCGATATCCACCGTCTCGAGGGGTTTACATCAGCTATAATAGATCTGATTGTTCTTTTTATACTTAATGCTGCACCAATTTGACCTATTAAGTCATTTTTAGAGCTTTTAGAATCTATTCGGTTAGATGTATTTGTTTAGAGACAGTGCCGGGGTTTCAGCCGGCCTTATCCGTTTTAATATTCTTTTGGTATGTTTACTATTAAATTTATTAAAGCCACCTCTTATATTAAGATCTCGCTCTGGTTAAATGCCCTAAGCCAGAATCAGCATGTCAGCCGACAGCCGACTGATCTAGGTTTAACACATTTAGCTTAGATCGATATCTTTTTATAAGATATATCGGAGTACTAGCCGATTCACAGTTAGTCTTACCGTATCGGCTAGGCTGTTAATGCGTATATTTATTATCCCTTTGTATATTTGGATTAAGTGATTAATACTGTCTCGGTGTAGCCGATCTATCCTAGTCACTTAGTTTAAATGCACTTTGGGATAGCATATATATTAATTGACTCCCTCAGCCGATCCAATAGGATCTAACTTAACCTTTAATGCATATATCTTTGTTTTTCTTGTTGGTTAACAGATCAAACCAACTGGCATGCCTTGTATTTCACAGACAGCCGAGAAGGACCTGCACTGGAGCTAAGCAGATCTCCCAGGCCAGCGCGTGAGAGAAATTTCTCATCAACACCCTTCTTGGCACTTCCGGTGGGACTATCTCTATCAACTTGGCTAGGACGCATCGACGCAGCTGACAAGATGGTCGACATCAAGAGACCCAGAGTTTCTGAGGAAAACATTGTGCCTGTGAAGATGGAACAACTGTCGGCTGAACAACAAGCCGACTACAAAAGGATGGTAGAAGAGCTCCAAGCCAACTACCTACAGTCGTTCACCCAGACGAGGTCTAGGGCTGTGCACCAGAAGTATAAATTCAGCATGGACGAATTCAAGGCGTCCTCCTCCAGCGGATCAAAGGACAAACAGAAGGTGGAGGAGCCGACTCAGGAGAAAGATGATTCAGGTTTGCATACTTTGCAAGACCGAATTGATTCGGCCGTGCACCATGCAGTGGTCAACCAGAGCGGCATTCTTGTTAACATCCTCAACAATATGATTGCCACTGTGGTCGATGCCAAGATAGCCGACCAACTGCAGCGGGGGCCGACATGCTTCACGGACGACTAGTTTCCTGGTTACAGGACATTGGCCACCCTAGATTGGCCGGTCCCACCACCAACACAGCCAGGGGCGCCAGGAGGAGTCCTAAACCAGCCGAATCCGTCTAGATCGGCTGCGAGACCGGTGATCGCCATGCTGAACCGACAACAACCACTCCACCAGGACCAGATCGCCAACATGTTAAACAACAATCAGCAATTGGAGCCGGTTGCCCAGATCGCCCTGGAAGGATAGTACAACGCCGGTGGTCGACAGCTATTCCCGGATCGGCAGACGCCACCACCAGGGAATCGGCCGCCTCCCATTGGCCATCCACACCAGTACCAGTACCAGGGAGGCCATCAAGGTCGGCACTACAGACCCCAGACACCACCACCTTTGTATCAGGAAGCTCCCGCACCATATGATCAATATGAGCCGATACAGCAGGACAACCGGACGTGGGCCGATTTGATTGCGGACGTCATGCGCGAAACATGTATCGGTACCCCTATCCGGAGCACTTCGAGTGGGTTCCACTGCCCAACCGATACAAAGTCCTGGACTTTTTGAAATTCTTAGACATGACAATGTCTCAACCTACGAGCATGTCAGCCGATTCTTGGCGCAGTGCGACGAAGCATCGGCTACGGATGCCTTGAGGGTTTGATTGTTCCCCTTGTCTCTTTCGGGATCGGCCTTCACCTGGTTCTCTTCATCGCCCTACAACTCGATTCAGAGCTGGGCCGATCTTGAAAAGCAATTCCACAGCTACTTCTACACCGACACCCATGAAATGAAGTTGTCGGACCTCACCAGCATCAGGCAGAAGCACAACGAATCGGTTAAGGAATACATTCAACGCTTCAGAGAGATGAGGAACCGATTCTAAAGCCTGGTGCTATTGGACACCCAGCTAGCCGATTTGGCCTTCCATGCCATGATCGCGCCGATCCGCGAGCGCTTCTCCGCTCAAGACTTCGACAGTTTGGCGCATCTTTTAGAGAGGGTGACGGCCCACGAGCAAAGGTTTCAAGACACCAGGAAGGCCGTCAAAAACGTAACTCAAGTCATCGTCGTATCAGCCTCTGATTCCAGCGACGATGATGCAGAGGTCGCGGCAGCCGAATGGGCCAAGAATAAAAAGGCCATCGTTCTTCAATGGCTACTGAAGACGGCTAAAGAGGAGAAATACGATTTTGACATCACCAAAGCCGATAGGATCTTCGATTTATTACACAAGGAGAAGCAGATCCAGCTTCTCGAGAACCATGTGATCCCATCGGCTGATGAACTGAAGAAGAAGAAGTATTGTAAGTGGCACAATTCTACATCCCATGCCACTAATGATTGTAAAGTCTTAAGGCTGCAGATCCAGTCGGCAATAGAGGCCGGGAAGCTCAAGTTTGCCGATTCCACTCGACCGATGAAAGTAGAAGGCAACCTCTTCCCGGTCAACATGGTTCAGGCCGGCCCCAGGCGAGCTGATCGGCAGCGCAGAATGACGCATAGCTTAGCCGAGACATTAAAAAGGGTCGAGGCAGAGAGCAAGCTGATTGGAGATCAAGCCGCGCCAATCAACATGGTGCGCCCCGTTGCCCGATCGGCTGATCGACGGCCGATCGACACGGATAGCCGACGCCGCTTCCGACAGCAATCTTGGCAGGAATTTTTTAGGCATTGCTGGGAAACCGTGATGAGGCTACCGATGCTAGACAATTGCCCGGCCTGCAGTGATCACCGCAAGGACGAACATAGGAATCCGCTAGTCAACAACCCAACTCAGTTCGTCCCGAGGGCCATACAGCTCAACCAGCGCCGACAGTCCGTCCACGATCGGCTAGGGCCGATCCACCAAGACTTCTTCAATGAAGAGGACGAAAACAATGACTACTACAACGAAGAAGAAGCCGATGATGAAGAATCGGCCAATCCCCAATGGTGCCCTTCTGACCTCTTCACCAAAATGCAGAAGCGAAGAATTCAAAGGCTAAAGCGTGAAGTAACGGAAGAAGAAGTTTGGCAGATGATCCAAGAACAACGCCGTCGGCTAGGCAAAAGCAAAAAGTAATGGAGGCCCAAAAAGAAAACTACGCCAGCCGACGAGGAACAAGCTAGAGAGAGCTCAACCGATCTAGCCAGGAGGGCAGCCAAGGGGAAAGGAAAAGTTTTTGCATCAGTCAATATGGTATTCATATTGCCAGCTGAGTTCGGCGCCCCTGAGGCCGATGCAGACCACGTCGAAGATGCCTTGGCCAAACTGGCACTGTCCCCGAATCAAGCGATTTTCGACAAGTCAGAGGGGACCAAAATCGGCATCTCAAGCACTATACGTGAAAGGCTTCGTCAACGGCAAGCCGATGTCAAAGACGCTAGTAGATGGGGGAGCTGCAGCAAAACTTGATGCCCTATGCAACATTAAGAAAATTGGGTAAGGGAGCCGAAGACCTGATCAAAACTAACGTGGTACTCAAGGACATTGGAGGCAACCCATCAGAGACCAAGGGCGTGTTAAATGTCGAACTGACCATCGGCAACAAGACCGTGCCCACAACCTTTTTTGTCATCAACGGAAAGGGGTCTTGCAGCATGCTGCTCGGGAGGGACTGGATACATGCCAACTGTTGTGTCCCTTCCACCATGCACCAATGTATGCTTCAGTGGGACGGCGACAATATAGAGATTGTACCAGCCGACAGGTCAGTAAGTGTCGCCAATGCCAATTTGCCACCCTGGGAAATCAATGGCATTGATTGTTTGTCCAAGAAAATCTGGCAAGCCGATTTTCTAAAAGTGTCCGATTCTACCATACAGCCGATTGGAGACGATGAGCCGCAGCTACTGCTTTGAGCAAGACGTCATGGAGGGCTCAAGCGTCTATGGCATGGACACCATGGACGAAGACGATGGCAAGCTTGGGCAAGGTTTTACGTCGGCCGACGAATTAGAAGAAATAGACATAGGCTCTGGAGACAGGCCTAGGCCGACGTATATTTTCAAAAATTTGTCCCCTCATTGTAGATCCCAGCTTATTAATTTGTTAAAGGAATATAAAGATTGTTTTGCTTGGGAGTACTTTGAGATGCCTGGTCTTAGCCAATCTATCGTTGTTCATCAACTGCCAAACAAGGTAGGCTATCGACCGTTCAAACAGCCTCCCAGGAGGTTCAAAGCCGATATGTATGATGCGATAAAAGCCGAAATAACTTGGCTATACAACGATGGATTCATTCGGCCTTGCCGATACGCCAAGTGGGTCTCAAACATTGTCCCAGTATTGAAAAAGAATGGTAAGCTTAGGGTGTGCATCGATTTTCAGAGACCTAAATAAGGCTACCCCCAAGGATGAATGCACGATGCCTATAGCCGATTTGCTCGTAGATGCTGCTTCAGGTCACAAGATCATCAGTTTTATGGATGGCAATGCAGGTTACAATCAAATCTTTATGGCCAATGAAGATATTCACAAAACTGAGTTTTGGTGTCATGGAGCAATCGGCTTATATGAATGGGTTGTTATGACATTTGGGCTGAAGAATGCTAGGGCAACATATCAACGGGCCATGAATTATATCTTCCACGACATGATCGGCTCTCAGGTGGAGATCTACGTTGACGATGTTGTTGTCAAATCCAGGGAGATAGAGAACCACATAGCTGATCTGAGGCAGGTTTTGGAGCGGACAAGAAAATATGGCCTGAAGATGAATCCGTTGAAGTGCATGTTCGGTGTGTCGGCCGGACAGTTTCTAGGGTTTCTTGTTCATGAAAGAGGAATTGAGGTCACAACAAGGAGCATCAACACTATCAAGACGATACAGCCTCCAAAGGACAAGAATAAACTTCAATCATTGATCGGCAAGACAAACTTCATAAGGTGGTTTATAGCCAATCTTTCAGAGAAGATGGAGCCGTTCACACCACTGCTTCGGCTGAAAGCCGATCAAGCATTCACATGGGAGGCAGAGCAGCAGAAGGCTTGGACAACATCAAGAATTACTTAAGCTCGCCTCTAGTTTTAATGTCTCCACAAAAAGGGATACCGTTTAAGCTGTACCTGTCGGCCGATGACAAGTCAATCGTCTCAGTCCTAATCCAAGAGATTGATGGCAAGGAAAAAACTATCTTCTATCTCAGCCGACGGCTGTTGGACGCAGAAACAAGATATTTACCAGTGGAGAAGCTATGTCAGTGCCTATATTTTTCATGTACAAAGTTAAGGCATTATTAATGAGTGTACAATAATATGTAAAGTCGATGTAGTTAAATACATGCTATCGGCCCTAGTGTTAAAAGGGCGTATTGGAAAATGGATCGTTGCCTTGACAGAGTTTGATCTGAGGTATCAGGCACCCAGGGCGGTTAAGGGACAAGCTATAGCCGATTTTATCATGGAACACAGGGATGACTCAAGCGGCTCAATTGAAAATATGCCTTGGACATTGACATTTGATGGCTTGGTGTGCACCAATGGCTACGGGATCGGATTGGTCATTATTTCGCCTAGGGGGGCAAGCTTTGAATTTGCTTTTTCTATCAACCCCCATGCTACAAATAACCAAGCCGAGTACGAGGCCGTGCTCAAAGGGTTACATCTGCTCAAAGAAGTTGAAGCCGACGCCATCGAAATAATGGGAGATTCATTGTTGGTCATCAGCCAGTTGTCAGGAGAATACGAATGCAAAAACGATGTCCTGATGGTCTACTATCAACAATGCCAAGAATTGATGGATGGTTTTCGGCTAGTTAGTCTGAAACATATCCCCAGGGAACAGAATACAGAAGCCAATAATTTAGCTCAAGGGGCAACGGGCTACAGGCCGATGATAAGAGACATTGAAGTGGAAGTCGCTGCCATCACATCCGATGATTGGAGGTTTGAAGTCTACAACTATCTACAGAACCCTTCTCAATCGGCCTCGAGGAAATTGTGATACAAGGCGTTGAGATATGTTTTGCTCGACGAAGATCTTTATTATCGGACGATTGATGGAGTGCTGCTAAAATGCCTTGGAGCCGATCAAGCCAAAGTGGCTATTGGAGAAGTTCATGAAGGGATTTGCGGCACACATCAATCGGCTCACAAGATGAGGTGGCTACTTCGGAGAGCAGGGTATTTCTGGCCAACAATGCTGAAGGACTGTTTCAGATATTATAAAGGTTCCCAGGATTGTCAGAAATTCGGCGCCATACAAAGAGCACGAGCATCAGCTATGAACCCAATCATAAAGCCTTGACTGTTTAGAGGATGGGGCATCAACATGATCGGCCAGATTAATCCACCCTCAAGCAAAGGACATAAATTCATTCTGGTAGCGACAGATTATTTTACAAAATGGGTGGAGGCAATTCCTTTGAAGAAAGTTGATTCTAGGGACGCAATCGAGTTTGTTAAAGAGCATATTATCTACCGATTTAGTGTCCCACAAACAACTACAACAGACCAGGGATCTATCTTCATATCAGATGAGTTTGTTCAGTTTGCCAATGGCATGGGGATCAAATTACTTAATTCTTCGCCGTACTACGTACAGGCCAACGGGCAAGCGGAGGCTTCAAACAAAAGTCTGATCAAGCTAATTAAGAGGAAGATTTCTGAGTACCCAAAGCAATGGCACAGCCGATTAGCCGAATCACTTTGGGCATATCGGATGGCATACCACGGATCTATCCAAGTCCCTCCATACAAGTTGGTCTATGGACATGAAGCAGTACTGCCATGGGAAAATATCATCGGCTCAAGACGGATTCAGCTGCAAGATCAACTCACGGCCAATGATTACTATCACCTAATGGTGGATGAGTCAGAAGACCTCATTTTATCATGGCTCAGGGCTTTGGAAAAAGTAACAAGGGATAAGGAACGAGTAGCCCGTCATTATAACAAGAAAGTTGTGCCTAAGTCGTTCGAAGAGGGCGAACTTGTTTGGAAATTGATATTGCTGATTGGATCAAGAGATAATAAATTCGGCAAGTGGTCACCTAATTGGGAGGGCCTTTCAAGATCCACAAATGCGTCTCTAAAGGGACCTACATGTTAGAAGGGTTGGATGAAGAAGTATTTGGAAGGGCTCTAAACGGAAAATATTTGAAAAAATACTACCCAAGCGTTTGGATCAACACATGATTCAGCTCTGTTTGTTTCAGCCGATTCATGCTAGCCGATGTATTGTTTTGAGCAAGCATCACCTTTACGTCATTTTTAATGCCAAGTTTTTCCCTAATTTTCATGCATCGGCTTGGCCTAGCCGACAACAACAAGGTATTTGATTTGATAATTTTGTTAACGCTGGGGACACCATCAACAAAAATTAGAGGGCATATACGACAACAACGTGATGTCAAGCAGAGATGTCAAGCAGGCAGGGCAAAAAAATTTTCACGATTTTGAAACATTTTTTGAAATAATCGGCAATCAAGTGAGTTCAAAATAATTGGCAAGCATACATTAAACAGGGAATGAGTTGCATTTAGCCGATTATAGAAGATGTCTTAGCCGATCACAAAACGTACAAAAGTGTTAGTGATATGCCCTAGAGGCAACATGGAGATGTTGGATATCACGTCAATGTTTATGTATTAATGAATAAAGTGTTATTCAGTTCCATGAAATAGACATCTTGTATTGATCAATAAGTACGTGACTTATTTATGAGACTCTATATGTATGAATCTATTTCTAAATGATCCCTGATCATACATCATATTATTGGAACTAATATGATTCTAAGATCGGCATGTTTATTGATTGATGATCATGTCTCATAGATCATGGGTATGGAGATACCAAGTCCTTAGACCTGAGATCACCATGGATTCCAACATGTGTAGTAGCCTACTTTGGGACTACCAAACGCTATTCCGTAACTGGGTAGTTATAAAGGTAGTTTTCGGGTTTGCTATGAAACATGGAGTGGGATGTGAGTGATCAAGATCGAATTTGCCCCCCCTTTGGAGAGATATCTCTGGGCCCCTCGAGGTAATGGATTATGGAAATGCATGGCCATGCTAAGTTGATTGAGGAGTCAATCAACAGACAGATAATCCAATACGGTTCGAGTGAATGGTTAAGCTATTGAAGGGATGGCACACATCTTGCCTATAGCTTAATTCGTATCGTGAGGCAAAGGGATTTGTGTACACATTACAGGTTCAGAGCCGATATTATTCTTGTATACTATGGTGTCAATATGTGCTGCTAGGGCCGCTGTTGACGGGTCGGCTGAGTTGGACTTGAGCCGATGATCGGCTAAGTTAGACTATAGCCGAAACTGAGTATACCTAAACCTACAGGGTCGCACGCTTAAGGGGATAAGAACAGGCATTCGAGTTGGACTCGAATACGGCTCGATCGGATAGGGATCCGATCGGATAGATTCCTATGGTCTTACGATGTATGGGCGGCCAACTCTGTGAGATTCTGATAGGATCCGATTCAAAATAGAGTCCTGATCGGCCACTAGTCCCAGTCGGCCAACTCTATATAAAGGGGCGAGGGGTGGAGGGTTGAGGTATCGCATTGAACCGAATCCGCAACAGAAGTCGCCGAGATCAATCTCCACGGAAACCCTCCCCACTTTCGAGCCAAACCCTAGCCTTGCATCGCGTGCTAGCACACGGGTGTTCGGCGTTCTATTCCCGGATGTGTGGATACCGGTAGAGGCGCTGCTACGTTGCGCGCTGTTGATCGACTACGAATCGGCTGCAATCGGAGCGAGGCGACTACGGCAGATCGGCGACGAGAACGCAGTCGAACGTCTTGGATCGGCTGCGACATCGGCGAATCGGCTGATTGGTCAATCGACTGTCCTCGGGAATCAGCTGTCATCGGCCAGCATAGTTCCAGATCGGATAGCCCTGATTGGCTATTTCCGCTGCATACTCCAACCGGTAACGATTTATCGGCCCTTCCTTGCAAGTGTTCCTGGTTTGCGCGGTAAAAAGTTTTTGTTTTTGGCTAGTGTAGCCTCCGCGTAACCCTTCAAAAATTTGAAGTACAAGGGTACCTCGTCGGCTATTACGAGCGAGTTTAGCACGAAAGGAAGTCCTTAATAGCTGATATTGCCCTACGGCGGGTCTCGTCTATTTCTTCGATGGCCTTTGCATTGGCTGCGTCATTCCCCGGGATTGGCTTTATCGCCTTGGCCATATCCGACAGGTTTGACACGGCCGCCTTGATCTTCGCTCACTGGTCTTCGATCTCCTTCGGCAGGCCGGCCACGCGTTGTTCCTTGGCCATGATGCCGGCGTCGATGTTGGCAAGTTCGGCTATCAGCTCTTCTCAACGCTTGCGAAGCCGATCAAGTTCGGCAATCGGCTCGGTCTTCAGAGCGTCGAACTTGGCCTTCTCGGCAGTGACCTCTTGCTGGCTAGCCTTGATGGTGGCTTCCAATGCTTGGTTTCGCGGCGATCGGCTATCCTCTGTTTAGCTCGTTCAAGCTTGTGCCGATGCGCCTCTAGAAAAGTAGCCGATGCGATGGTGTCAGCCAGCTGGTCCGGCAGCCGATCTTGAATGTTTTCGAACAGACTACGGATGGAACCGCAGTCTGTCACCACGAAATCCAAAGAGCACTCTAGCCGTTTGGCTATATCTAACAAAGTTGCTTGTAGCTCATCGTCTGATACCACCATGGCATTATCAGCGCCCTCGTCGGGATCAAGGAATTTCGATAGATCAAAATCCAAGAGATCAGCTACAGACTGCAAGTTAGAAGTTGGTTAAGAGAACTGACAAAACTAATAAGCCAATTTGCAAGGCTAAACAAGACTTACTCGGATAGCTGGAACTGAGGTAACCACGTCCTCAGCGTCACCATCATGCATGGCCATCGGCGTCAGCTCCCTTGATACACGGGGGGCAGGTGTTGGAGCACGGGGAGGCTGGAAAAGATCCAAGTTAGAAATTCGGCTGTGCTATTAAGAAGGGAATGAGGATAGAGTTTACCGAAGGAGGGGGAGCTGTTTTCTTCTTGGTGGCTAATTTCTCTGCCTATTAACACAGAAAGCCGATAAGTTGTAATAAAAAGGGAGAAAAATGGTAGGATTAAGCAATGAAATATGCTTACCGGCTGAGGACGAGGGACATGTTTCGGAGGGCTTGGAGTTCGCTCGGTAGTCTGCTCGGCTGATGGAGTTTGAGCGTACTTGTCTGAAGAGCTTGCTTCGGCTGCGGCGGCGTTGATGGCTTCCTCCATTTCCTCGTCCCTAACTTCTTTTTTAAGGGCCACATCCACATCCGTATCGACTGGGGGCAAATCGTCGGCTGGGGTTGTCCTCGGTTTATTTGAAGCTTGTTTTCTCTTTTCTGCAGCCGGAGTAGCAGCAGCCGACGGTGCCACCCTTTTTAGCCGATGCAGCGGCGCACGGGTTTGGCCGTGGAGCAAAGTGCCCACCTTCGGCGCATGGCAGCCGATGATGGATGGGGCCAGTCCGTAGCCGCCGGATAGCACGCCAGGGGCATAGCAGATGGCCACTCCTGTGTTGCTTGTGTGCGGAGGTGAGGAGTCAGTTGTCTGCAAAAAGATGAAGTATGATAAATCAATAATATAGGGAGTGGCCGAAAAAGAAAAAGGGACTAAGACAATGAAGGATACTTACTGATGGACTCATCTCCGGGTCGATGATGGTCAGATACATTGAGGCTGACTGATGAAACAAGCGCCGTTTCCATTCGTTCCACCATTGACTGAAGATTGTTGTCCCTCTCACCGTGAGATCGATATTGTTGATGCTTCCTAGAGGGGGGCCAGGGATATTGAGTAGCCGATTCATCATGATATCTCCCTCAATTTTCCCTCTGGATTGGATCTTGTCTGTGTAGTAGAGGCTGATCGGCAGCTGACCCATGCCAAGTTGTCTTGCGGCTACCATCAGATGATAGAACTCATAAGATTTTTGAATGTTGCGCCCTTGGTGAATGCCGACAGGTAGGATGCAAGGTGTGATAGCCGATGTGTAGATTTCCTTTGGCTTGTCATAGCTCTCAGAGTTGAGCTCGTCCAGCCAAAAATCATCTGGGAGTTCGAATCTTTCAAAGTCTGTATAAGCGAACCGTATCCTTGAGCTGCTTGGGAAGCCGCTATATAGGTTGCCAAACCAATTTTTTAAGTGTTCGGCTGTTAGCTTGGATCCAGGATAGGTTGCTACTGCTTCCCTATATGATAAGCATCGGCGAGTGGTCACTTCTTTGTCATCTTCAAATCTTGGCTAAATTAAAGGGAAATCGACCTCTAATGGGGATGGTCTTTCTGCAACCCGATGGAGGTGAAGGTTTAGCCACAGCTGCAGCAGCCACCAGGGCCCTCCTGTGTTGATGGCTTGTTGAGAAGCTAGCCGAGCCGATGCATTACTTAGCATCTGGTATAAGTAGCCGAGCAAATATTTCCCCAAAGGAACTTGTTTTTTGCTCACTAAAGCTTCGGCTACGTGCTGCCAGTTGCTAGTCGGCCCACAGCTCGACCCACAGAGGACATATTTCTCCAGCCACATTAGCAGGAAAGCAGTATGTTCCCTCTCATAAACTGGGCCATCTTTCATGTTCATGGATATGAATCCGCTCCAACCCCCTATGCTTTTGGTCTTGAAGTTGTGAGAACACTTGATGTTGAGGCCGATTGGGTCAACTGTGGATGCTATATCCAACCCTGTGATCATCACTATATCCATAAGGGTTGGTGTCATCGGCCCTTGCGTGAAAAGGAACACATTTAGCGTGTCCGACCAGAAGTAGGTGGCAGTTGATAAGAGGGGCTCGTCCTTTGAGATATCGGCTATGGTCAGGGCTAGGCATTGACTTATTCCTATCTCAGTCCAGTGGCTTTGTTGCCTAGCTGACATCCGCGAATACCAAGCTGGCCAAGTTTTATCCGTTGAGGGCCAAGACTTGAATGCACTAGACCAGTGGGCTAGGTCGGGAGTTGTGGAGATTATGGCAATCGGGTATCTACATGGCAAGTTTATCCGACTGGAGGTAGGGATAGATTGCGCCTACCAGATATATAACCAAATATGACTTGGGTGTTACGTTGCCAATTGAGATAAGGCAACGGCCCATAGTCACGGTTTGGTAAGATTGAGGAAACCGACTTAGAATAAGATAGGGTTTCCGATCTGTAAGCCCGCCTCCCAAGACAATATAAGGGGGGTAAGGGGCGTCCCTTGAGGGATATGAGTTTTCTGAGTTACAGATCTTGAGATCAATATACACTCGACGGATCGAATCCCCAAAACAGAAGTAGGGTATTACCTCACGAGAGGGCCTGAACCTGTCTAAATCCTTGTTTTCCACTTAACCCATTGTGCTTGGCGATCTTGACTGCATCCTCAATTTTCTATTGCCGAAACCGAGTTTTGACAGTTGGCGCGCCAGGTAGGGGACCGCGCATCAAGACTTCTCCGACAATTTCGCTGGCAAGCGCGATGGGATCTTCTTCAAGCTTCGGTGACTTCGCCGTCAACAACTTCAACAAGCTCTCCCTCTTCGACTCGGATTCGGACCAGTCGGGAGGAGAGACCCACTCGGCGATGTTCGGGCTCCCGAACAACGCCAAGATCTACGATGAAATCTTGGATTCCAAGATGCAATCCATCCACTCCGAGGGAAGAACTCACTCGGCACCGTTCGGACTACCGAACACCTTGAGATCTGCAGCAATCTTCTCGTCTCCCCAACAGAAGCAATCTACTCGGAAGAAGACCTCTCGGCGCCGTTTGGATTACCAAACGCCGCTGAGATCTACGGCAAGCTCCTCTCCCCAGAGTCGAGGTCGACCTACTCGGAGGAGTCCGCGTCCTCAAGCTCTGACTCGGATTGGAACGATCCAGATCCGAGCAACCCAGGATCGAAGGAGATCGCCGTCATCCTCCAGCCATTTGGCTCATGCTCATCCTCAGAGCTCAACGAATATCTCTGCTCCTCAGGCTTTGACAACCTTTATGGCATCCCCTGGACGAAGCCGATGACTCCGACTGCAACAAGGACTACGAGCCGAAGTGCTTCGATGTCCTCATGGCTGACGTGGCCGAGTCCGACTCAGCCATGGCCCGCAGACTTGCGGAAGAAGAGCGAGCCAGGATCGATCAAGAGTGCAAGATGGTAGAAGAAGAGAAGAAGCGCAAGGAGGAAGCCGACAGAAGAAAGCAGGATCTATGGGCAGCCGGACAGTCCGCTCAGGAGGCTATTCTTCAAACGCGAGTCTGCAACACCAATATCTTCCAGACGCCACAGCAGAACGCTGTTGCTACCCTCACACTCCTGGACACCGTCATCGAGACGGCGCCCCCCGACGTGACCCCAATACTAGACAAGATCAAGACCATCGTCGCAGCTACAGCCAACAGTCATCCCTCCACCTCAGCACGAAGGCCGACTGAGTCTGTGGCTAAAACACCCGACAGAAGCCGACTCCCGCCGCTAAGGTCAAAGGATTACAAGAGGCCCAAACCCGATCGGTCGACAACAAGGCCAAGAGGCCCACACCACGAGTCCACACACAAGCACCAGGAGCAAACGGTCGACTCCCGCGAGAAGCAACACGGACGCCCACCCGTCCACCACCGCATCCGCCACAACAACAGCTCCAGCTACCGAACCAGCCTACCGAGGACCCCGCCGAGTGATCTGCGGGAAGTCCTCGATCGTCGCTACCAAGAGCAAGATCAACGCACTCGGGAAGATCGGAGGGGATCACCCGACAGCAACGACGATAGAGTGCCAGCTTTCACTCGGGAGCTTCGCCGAGTGCACTGGCCAAATGGATTCAAGCCAACCGGAATCGAGAAATATGATGGCAAGACCGACCCCGAGGCATGGCTTACCATGTACACTCTCGCCATCCACGCAGCAGGCGGCGACAACAAAGCCATGGCCAATTACCTGCCCGTGGCCCTCGCCAACTCAGCCAGGAACTGGCTCACGAGCCTGCCAAGAGGCTCAATCGGCTCGTGGAGTGAGCTAAGGGACCACTTCATCGCCAACTTTCAGGGCACCTTCGAGAGGCCCGGGACCCACTTCGACTTGTACAACGTCATCCAGAAGCCGGACGAAGCTCTGAAGGACTACATCCGGCGCTTCTCCGAAAAGCGCAACAAGATCCCCAACATCACTGACGACATCATCATTGCCGCCTTCCAGAAGGGAGTCCGTGATGAGCTGTTAATCGGGAAGTTCGGGCGCAAGCCACCGAAGACGGTGAAGCAGATGTTTGAGACGACAAATTCTTACGCCAAATCCAATGATGCCATTAAAGCAGCGCGCCAAGTCCGGCCCGACAGGACGGATGACAAGCAGGCGGGAGGAAGCCGGAATCCTAAGAAGGATAACGGCAACAACAATAAGGGCCAAAAGGACCGCAAGCGCCGATCCGAAGATCTAGTTGCCGCAACCTCAAACTCCCAACACCACCCTCGAGTCGCGGCCTACGACGCCATCATGAATGCTCAGTGCACGCATCATCCCAATCACAAGCACGCGGCTAAGGACTGCTCTATCTATAAATAGTTCGCCGAGCAATATGCGGCACAGCTCAATAAGAAGCCGACTGATGAAGCCGGTCCATCGGGCGCCAAGAAGAACAACGCGGCTGAGAATGCCGAGCCCTTTCAAGACCCCATGGGCGAGCTGAATCACATCTTCGGGGGGCCGCTAGCCTAAGAATCCAAGAGGAAACAGAAGCTAACTGACCGAGAGGTCAATACGGTGCAACCTGAGGTCCCACAGTTCCTACGATGGTCGGAGGTGGCCATCACTTTTGAACGCTCGGATCATCCCGACCGAGTGGTTCACCCGGGGCGCTATCCACTCGTCTTGGACCCGGTGGTCCGCAACATCAAGCTCAAGCACGTCCTCATCGATGGGGGCAGCGCCCTCAACATTCTGTTCGCCAAGACCTTGGATGAGATGCAGATCCCGAGGGCCGAACTGAAGGCAAGCTTAGCCCCCTTCCACGGAGTTATCCCGGGGCTGTCCTCTACACCACTCGGGCACATCGCCCTTCCGGACGGAGAACGTTACTTTCGAGGTGGCCGACTTCGAAACGGCCTACCACGCCATCATCGGAAGACCTGCACTCGCCAAGTTCATGGCGATACCCCATTACACCTACCTTTGCATGAAGATGCCGGGTCCCAACGACGTCATCACTCTTCGCAGCGACATGAAGCAAGCCTTCACCTGCGACAAGGAGAGTTGCGACATGGCCCAATCTTGCGAGAGATCACGTGGCCAGCAAGAAATCCGATTGGCCCCATCGACTTCGGCAGAGGGTGAAATCCCCGCGAAGAAGATAGCCAAATCAGGAACCGACGACGCCAAGACCAAGAAGATCTCCCTTGATCTGTCAGATCTCTCGAAAACTGCTGTAATCGGCGCTGAATTAGATCCTAAATAGGAAAGCGCGCTCGTCACCTTTCTCCAAAATAATAAAGATGCTTTTGCTTGGAAACCATCTGACATGCTTGGAATTCCTAGGGAGGTGATCGAGCACTCTTTACACGTCAAAGATGACGCAAAACCAATCAAACAACGATTACGTAGGTTCGCATAGGATTGAAAAGACGCCATCAATTTTGATGTTGTGTGAGAACTGACACCTATACGGCTAAGTATTGACATCAATTTTGATGTTGTGCTTGGGCTGCCGGTCGAGCCCATGGGCCGGCACGGCATGGCACGACACCTGTAGCGTGTAGGCCCGGGCACGGCATGGCCCATGGGCCGGCACGGCAAGGCGCGGCGCGTGGGCGCATGGCTACGGTTAGGGTTTAGGCTGGCGGAGGAGGCGGCGGCCGGCGGGGGGCAACGACCAGAGGGGGCACGGCGCAAAGGCGAAGGCGGCGCGCCGGCGCGTCTCGGAGGGCTGAGGCGGCGTCGGAGCAAAGGGTGGAGCGGACCCGGGCAGCGCTGGGCGGATGCGCGGAGCGGCGCGGCAGCGCGGAGGTCGATGGAGGGATGGCGCGGCGCGACGCGGAGATCATCGGCGGGTGCGACGGTCCTCGGCGGCGTGGAAGTCAAAGGCGGCGGCGCCAGTGTGAAGGACGGGGCGGCGTCGGCGCCGGTGCGAAGGGCGTGGCCATGGGGTGGCGTCGGCCCCGGTGTCGCCTGGAGGAAGGGGAGAGCCGAGAGGAGAGGCCGCAGGTCCGGGTGTTGGGCTAGTTTTTTTTCATTTTAGACTCTTTCTCTGCCACTGTCGGGTGGTTTTGACCCGTTGGCTGGTTTTCGGCACGTGGACCTTAAGCGTGCCTGGGCTGGCACGGCACGGCCTAGCCACCCGTGGGTTGTGCTTGTGTGAGGGGTTAGGCACGTGGGCCGACACGGCTCGGCACGTTACAGCAACCGTGCCTAACGGGCCATATCTAAATGGGTCGTGCCTCACCCGTGCCCGTGCCGGGTCGGGCCGTGCCGCCCATTTGGCCATGTATAGCCGTAAGTGCAACCTGTGAGGATGGTTGGGTTGTGCCTTATTCGGTCGTGCTTTTGTTAGGTCTTGCCGGGCGGCCTGTCTGGCCAACTATACCTGGAACCCACAACATTATGACCTGACATCCTCCACCAGCGTATAATGGCATCGTGCATTGCTTTACACTACTGGAGAAAGCCACACTAGTCCCGGTTCGTAACCCTCAGTAGTCCCGGTTGTCAAACCGGGACTACGAATCCGGAACTAGAGATGGGCGACCTCTAGTCCCGGTTAAATAACCGGGACTAGAGATGCATCTTTAGTCCGGTTGAAGCCACCAACGGGACTAAAGATGGCGGAGCCACGTGGTCGGCTCCGCCATCTTTAGTCCCGGTTGGTGGCTTAAACCGGACTAAAGTTTTTTAATCTTTTAATTTGCCCTTTCTCCAGCGATGCTGCTATATATATATTACACACATATATTATATTACACTAAATATATAATTTATACACATTTAAACGAACTTAAGAAAGGAAATATACATATATTACCAAAATATGTACAATATTCATACATGTTACCTAGCTAGCTTATAAAAAATTGTCTCTAATCTACTTTGCTGTGGATGGAGTGGTTTAGCTACATTAATAAATCCCATCAAATCTTCCTGAGCGGCTTGTATGAAAGTCTCGTGGGGGAGGTCGTCTCTTACTCGCATAAGCTGTCATTAATTAGAATAAACGAGAAATAAATATATGAAGTGAATAAGAAATCGAGACGTGATGTATGAATTGCTCTTATACGTACATCTAGATCATCGATAGTTTTGACTTCGGTCACAAAGCGGTGAATGTAGTCGCAGACATAATATCCACATAGGTTGGTGCCCTGCGACTGTTTTGCACACTAAAAGAGAAACGGCGGCAGATTTAATATGCATTTCATATTTTAGAACATAAGAATGATTCAACTCAAATTAGGAGCAGACATGTTACTCACTGGAAACTTCATCCACACAGAGAGCTTATCTTTCCAATTTCCGCGAACATTGACCCGAAATCGTTCCCATGCCCTACGTTATTATCCAAGAACCGCATATATGTAATAGAAAGTAAGATGGCATTACCTGTTAAACGGTTCAAATATGTCAAAGTACGTGGACTCTGGTTTATCCATTGAGTCAAAGACATGGATCTTCGACTGACCCATGTCAAGTACTAACAGAATCCAGTGGAATCTGCAAATTGGTTTAGATGACACGTATGAAGATTTATGTATGCACGGGACTGAAATTGGTTCGGAAAGAAAGAAAAAACTTATGCAGTATTGTAGGGCAGAAGGATGAAGGACCAGAAGGGTTGCTTCACAAGCGCGTTGTATATGTTGTCCACGGTGTCATTAGGAAACTGATCAACCATGGGCCATTAATTTTGCGTGGATCCATGAATCCATGCTTGGTCATTCGTGCTTGTTGTAGTATTGGATCGCCAGTCTACAACGGTTAAAAAGAATTTTAGTCAGCTAAATTCAAGGAGGTAAGAAACTAAATAACAGGGCGATACTTACAAAACCCGCGCGGTTAGAAGTGAGACGTCGAGGACATCAAGTTGGTACAGGTCGAATATATCTTTGAATCGGAGATAGAGGTAGTCATCTCCATCGAAGAAGTAGTCAATTGAATATTTGCATGTTATCGTGTCTTCACCCTTGCTGGATCGTTGCATGTACCACTGATGGAAGTGGTACATCTCAGTTGGAAGCCTTTTCACGAGATCCGACTTGACAAGAGGCTTTCCAAGGTTGAACTTGTATTTAAGCGGAGCCTTCGCCAGGGGTGCACGCCCGTGTAATTGATCCATATTAATTCCAGCTTCTTGAATGAATTGTCTTAAATCACGTCTAATATTTGGAATCGTGCTGAACTCCAGAGGCTTCTGTGGCTGCATGCCAAGCTGGGGTACATCTTTGCCCGCTTTCTTTGCCCTGCCAGCAGCCGACCGCTTTGGTGCGGGTGGCGGCGTCTTCTCAATTCTCTGAGTATTTCTTGGACGACCGCTTGATATTGACGACGCGCTCTTGGATGATGACCGTTTAGGAGTCGGTGCTCGTTGTGAGGAGGGTTGGAAGGCGGTGGAGTTGAAGACGGCCATTTAGGGGTCGGTGCTCGTGGAGGCGACGCGGAGGCGGAGGAGGCGGAGGCAGCGAAGGAGGCGGAGGAGACGGCCCACGTGGAGGCGAGGGCGGTGGAACGATAGGAGACGCTGTTCGTCCGGGGAATTTTATGAAGATCTTCCTCCAGAGAAATATTCCATGAGTCGTTTCTCCTAGCGTCATGTCTCCGTCTCCTCCGGGGATATCACGCTCCAGATCTTCATAGCCGCGTTCCACCTGTTCAATTTCAACCTTCGAGTACGAAGGTGGAATGGGCCGGGAGTGGTAGGTGTCGTCTCGGGCTTGGAATAGCCATGCCCGACGCGACACATTCGAGAAGATTGCTTATTAGTTAATAATGAACATTGATTGACAAGTTATTCAAGAAAATATACGTACAACATAAAAGTACGGACATACCTTTATTGTTATGTTTTTCAGCGGGATGTGCAGATCACACGGGGTCCGCTGTGTGATGTCATTCACAGGGCATGGAGGACCTAGTTGAGCTTGTGGGGCCAGCTCGCCTTCATTTCCGAGACGCGCGCATGTTCTTTGCATTCTTGTTGGAGTTATGCGGTTGTTCTTTGGATCCGCTGTTGGCTAACCCACTGGCTCCGCTCCTCAGCCAACCTTACGGCCACCCTTTCGTCGATAATCTGATCGATCTGCGAGAGCTTCATTTCCATCTCAGCGAATCTCGCATCATTCTCTCGCTTTGACCTCATTCGGCTCCTGTATGTGTCAATGTCAGCTTGGAACCCGTATTTCCAGGGGACAACGCCTTTTCCTTGCGTATGCCCGGGTGCTCGGGTTTTGGAGGACGAGCGTTAGCTCGTCCATCTCTCTATCGGGCTCGAACGAGCCCGAGGAACTGGCCTGCACCACCTCCTCTAACCTCCGTCCGGCTTCTTGAATTTCATCACCAAAGATCACTGTGCCATCGACAGGATTACGTGAGCCGCCGTGAGCATAGAACCAGTTCTTTGATCGTTCGGGCCAGTTTGCTGTGCCTGGAACGATATCCCGTGCTTCTAGGTCGGTTTTCATTTTTTCCCATTTCTCCATTGCTTTTTTATAGCCGCCTGACCCAAGCCTGTGATGGTATTTCTTTTTGGCTGCATTGACCTTGTTCTTTTCTATGATAGATTGCACTTCTTCACTGGTCTTGTGCTCAACAAAAGCATCCCAATGATCTCTGAGCTTTGGGAACTTGTCAAAGTCTGGTGTCTGGCCCTTCAGGATATATTTCTTGTGTAACTGTTTCTTGTAGTTCCTGAAGAGCTCTGCCATTTTCTTCAACGTCCATTCCTTGACCCTTGCCTGATCTGAGTCTGGGATGGTGAACGTCTACAGCATTGTCGTCCAAAGCATCTCTTTCTCTGAGTCTGGGAGATAACTTTGCTCCTCTCCTCCTTTGGTAGACCGCCTCCAGTTGGCAACACTTACGGGCACGTGATCCCTCACCACCCATCCGCTGTGCGCCACAAACTTCCTTGTGGCGTCCTCTGGGGCAATTGGTCGACCGTCAGGTGCCACCTCCGTTATGACATATCGACCCTCTATTTTCTTGCTGAGGCCATGTGGCCTCTTCTGTCCAGCGGAGGCGGAGGCGGAGCCCTCATTCCCCTCCTCGTTCCTTTGCTCGTCTCCACCCTCGTTCCCCTCCTTGTTGAGGTACTGATCTGGATCTTCGTGTCCCTCCTCGTTGTAAAACTCTGTTCCTCGTGCGATCTCATCAAGGAGAAACTGTTCCTCGTAACGATCCGCCATTTGATTGTTGTGGGTTGAGGACTTAATCAAAGAATTCTGAAAAAAAATATAATCGGTTAATACATGTATCAATTATTTAGGAATATCATGTATGTCTACGTCAAAAAAACATAGACAGAAAAAGAAAAAGATGGAAAAAATAGATGAAAATCCGACAGACAATAGATCCAATTGTGCACATCCACAATGGTGATATTTTTCAGAAGTCACTTCGTGGATTACATCCACACCAAACGACCGAACGACCGAACGAACGAACGACCAAACGACCGACCATTCGTTCAATCTATCGTTCACGTCTCCGTTCGGTCGTTCGTTCGTTCACCCTAAACCCTAAACCCTAAACCCAACCCTAACCCTAACCTATCGTTCATTCACGTCCGTTCGTTCGGACCCTTAACCCTAACCCAAACCCAAATCCTAAACTATCGTCCGTTCGTTCTAACGTTCGTTGACGTCCGTGAGTACGATCATCTGGAGGAGAGGAGAGAAAGAGAGGAGAATGATGTGAGGGAGATAAGGTGGAGATGAGAGGAAGTGGAGAGGAGAGAAGAGAGAGAGGACGTTGCATGCCTATGTACGTTGTAACGACCGAACGAACGAACGAACGAACGAACGACGGAACGAACGAATGATCGAACGAACGACCGAACGATCGACCGAACGAATGAAGAAGAGTTTGTTCGTCCGTCTGTCCGTTCGTCCACGTCCGTACGTCCGTCCGTCCGTTCACATCCGTTTGTTGAGTTTATCGTTCTCGTTCGTTCAAAAAACAAACTTCACAAGTCACATACACATTCAAATTTAAATATATTCATGCATTTAAATTTAAATACACATTCAAAATTCTAAATTCACAATATTCATGCACTAAAATTTAAATAAACAGTCCATTTACATATAAAGTCTATACAAATTTACACATACACATCGAAATCATATTCACAAATTTACACATACACATCGAAATCATATTCAAATCCTCCTCATTCATTCACAGTCACAAAATTTGCAAATTTAAACATATAGCACGGTGGCTGCAGCGGCGGCAGCAGCGGCGGCCACAATGGCGGCGGCGGCAAGGAGGGGAGGCGACGGCGGCAACGAGGATGCAGGCGGCCAGCGGCGTGGAGGGGGAGGCAAGGTTTAAGGGTTTAGGGGACGGCCGGCCGGCATGGGGATCAGGGAGAGGACGGCAAGGGGAGGGTGCGGCTACGACGGCGACGGCAGCGGCGGCGGCGGACACGACAATGGTGGCGATGGCGATGGCATCGACGGCGGCGGCTAACCCTAGCGTGCATCACGGAGAAAAAAGGGGGCAGCGGCGGCTAACCTACGGCAGCGGCAGAGACAGCGATGAAGACGGTGGTGCGGCGGTCCTCCTCCGACAACGACGGTGACGAAGATGGCGGAGACGGCGTGCTGCGACGGCGTTCTTGTGCTCGACGACGGCGACGACGAAGAAGACGATGCAGTTGTGCGAAAATGGCTAAGTGTTTGGATCCTAGTGAGGCCCTTGCTATATATAGCTACGACAACTCTTGTCCCGGTTGAAGCCATCAACCGGGACTAGAGATGATATAGTCGCGGTTGGTGGCTTCAACCGGGACTAAAGATCATACCTTTTGTCCCGGTTGAAGCCACCAACCGGGATTAGAGATGGCGGGCAGCCACGTGTCCCAGTAGGAGGGCATCTCTAGTCCCGGTTTAAGCCACCAACCGGGACTAGAGATGTTTTTCCGCCCACTGAAATTCACCTTTAGTCCCGGTTGGTTTTAAAAACCGAGACTAATTATTACGATGCCTAATTATATTGTGTTTATATTCATATATAATTATAATTAACATATGCTCATATATTCATATATAATTAACATATGTTCATATAATTAACAAAGAATATTATAAATTAAAATAATAACATATAATTAACATTTGTCATATTCCAAACTATTTAAAATTTAAATAATAATATATATTTAACATATGCCAATTTGAAAATATTTTAAATTAAAATAATAACATATAATTAACATTTGTCATATTTAAAACTATTTTAAACCATAAACCCTAAACCCTAAACCTAAACCCTTTTACCATTAACCCTTAACCTAAACCCTGTACCCTATTTTAAACCCTAAACCCTAAACCCTAAACCCTCCTGCGGCCTGCGTGATTGGCATGTAGAAGTACTGCGACATGAGCTAGAACGTCAATGCCTTCTCCTCTGATCTAACATCGTCTCTTATGCTCTTGGAGGCTGCTCTGTTCTCATCACTGTAATAGAGCAGTGGCAATCCCTTCTCACTTTGTTCTACCTTGTTCTCCGATTGCTCCATCTCATCCCAGTACTTCAGCACATCATCTTTAAAGATGACACCAAGCTCGTCTGTATGGCAAGAAACAAGTGTCTAAGCAACGCAAATCAAGAAAGCACCATTCCTTTTCGATTAGAAAAAAGAGAGCATCATTCTTGCATTGATCCGAGTAGAAAGAAAAGAATCATACCTTGTAAAACGTTGTTTTTCATGACAGTAGAGCAGAATGGCTCGGGATGGAAGCTCGAGAAGGAGATACTGGAGAAGAGAGCTTCCTCCTCAAGCAAGTAACTATCAGGCCAAAGGCTAGTGCAATAAGGCCACCAGTTAGTTCATGAAAAAAGGTTAGATCAATAACAGATAAACAGATAAACAGAGATAGTCTTGCAGCCAAAAGAAGCTACTGTTATAAAATTTTCTCAGCGATGAGCATGGTTAACCATATGCATGATGCAAGACAAAACTGCATTTACCTATGTTTTTGGCTGGGCTCCATTATTTCGAGAGACATGAAGCAAATCTCACACTCCAATGAGTCGGGATCAATGAAATAGCTTATCTTAGTCGTCTCGTCCATATCCGCATCCAGCTGCTCCTGATGATCCGTGGAGAGGCCCCGACGTTTTTTTCCTACCTTCTTCACGGATCTTGGTCTCTTCAACATATCATGATCCATCGTACTAGCCTTCTTCACCGATCTTGGTCTCTTCAACATGTCATGATCCGGATCACAGTCTTTTTTCTTGCTTTTCTCCCTTTGCTTCATATGTTTCTGTCTTGCTCTTTCTTCGAGTACGGCGTAGCAGTACTCGTGTATCTCCATCAAACTTTGAATAGTGAGAGATATGACAATGATTGGATAGTGCAGCTATATATGGCAATGATGGCTTGCCTCCCCCGTTCCCATCTCAATGCCTCGGCGGCGCCATGAAAGCTGTCGGTGGCGCAGCCTCCAAGAGCATGAGAGACGATGTTAGATCTCATGAAAGCTGTGTTTCAGCGGCAATGTTCAAGTTCTCGTTGCTAATGTCTTCTGCCAACGTTAGATTTCCTCCAACGTGAACGTTAGATTTGCGGATGTTTTCTAACGTTCACGTTGGTGGAAATCTATAAGAGGAAGAAGTTCATAAGGCACTGAACAGTCCCTCGGACAGTGAACAAGGGGAACCACGTTGGAGGAGGCATCAACACCATCCACTGAATTCATAGTCAATTCCCCTTGATCATATTACATTTGCAGGCAGCTATGAATAAAAAGGTAAAAGGGTGAGACCGAGGTCGACGAAAAAGTCCTCAGGGATGATAGACAAGCGGAGGAGGAGGGCGGCCGTCGACATGCTCCATACTCACAGAAGATCCTAACTTGTGATCAGGACAATAATGCTCTAACAGCTAATGCTTATGTGGCAATTCACGAGAATAAGGCAGAAGATATTAGCAACGACAACTTGAACATTGCCGCTGAAACACAGAGAAAGCACACCTCTCCACGGATCATCAGGAGCAGCTGGATGCGGATATGGACGAGACGACTAAGATAAGCTATTTCATTGATCCCGACTCATTGGAGTGTAAGATTTGCTTCATGTCTCTCGAAATAATGGAGCCCAGCAAAAAACATAGGTAAATGCAGTTTTGTCTTGCATCATGCATATGGCTAACCATGCTCATCGCTGAGAAAATTTTATGGCAGTAGCTTCTTTTGGCTGCAAGACTGTCTTTGTTTATCTGTTTATCTATTATTGATCTAACCTTTTTTCATGAACTAACTTGTGGCCTTATTGCACTAGCCTTTGGCCTGATAGTTACCTGCTTGAGGAGGAAGCTCTCTTCTCAAATATCTCCTTCCCAAGCTTCCATCCCCAGCCATTCTGCTCTACTGTCATGCAAAACAACGTTTTACAAGGTACGATTCTTTTCTTTCTACTCGGATCAATGCAAGAATGATTCTCTCTTTTTTCTAATCGAAAAGGAATGGTGCTTCCTGGATTTGTGTTGCTTAGACACTTGTTAGACACTTGTTTCTTGCCATGCAGACAAGGTTGGTGTCATCTTTAAAGATGATGTGCTGAAGTATTGGGATGAGATGGAGCAATCGGAGAACAAGGTAGAACAAAGTGAGAAGAGATTGCCACTACTCTATCACAGTGATGAGAATGGAGCAGCCTCTAAGAGCATGAGAGACGATGTTAGATCAGAGGAGAAGGCATTGACGTTCCAGCTCGTGTCGCAGTACTTCTAAATGTCAATCACGCAGGCCGCATGAGGGTTTAGGGTTTAGGGTTTAGGGTTTAAAATAGGGTTTAGTGTTTAGGTTAAGGGTTAATGGTAAAAGGGTTTTGGTTTAAGGTTTAGGGTTTTAGGGTTTAGGGTTTAGGGTTTATGGTTTAAAATAGTTTTAAATACGACAAATGTTAATTATATGTTATTATTTCAATTTAAAATATTTTTAAATAGGCCATATGTTAAATATATATTATTATTTAAATTTTAAATAGTTTGGAATATGATAAATCTTAATTATATGTTATTATTTTAATTTATAATATTTTTTGTTAATTATATGAACATATGTTAATTATATATGAATATATGAACATATGTTAATTATAATTATATATGAATATAACACAATATAATAGGGCACCGTAATAATTAGTCTTGGTTCTTAAAAACAACCGGGACTAGAGGTGAATTTCAGTGGACGCGAAAACATCTTCTCATGTTTGCATACAAATCTAGAGATGAAAATGTATAGAAAACAACTGCAAAATGCGAAGTGCTAAGATTGTAGATAGCACATGACATGTAGATAGCAAAATGTATAGAAAACAACCACAAACTATAAGAGGAAGAAGTTGCTAACCTTGTAGATACCAAATATTTGTGTATTATCACCAAAGAAGTTGCTAACCTTGGCAGCACCGGACCTCTAGCTGAGAAAAATTTTGAAGATGTACAAGTGTGGCTGGCTTGGGATGGAGGAGGAAGAAGGAGTATATAAAGCAAAATCTCTAGTCCCGGTTGGTAACACCAACCGGGTCTAGAGATGACATCTCTAGTCCCGAGGCAACGGTTTAAAAATTTCAACGGCTCTCTGGGACCTTTAGTCTCGGTTCGTGTCAAGAACCGGGACTAGAGGTGACGGTTCAAATGTTGTCAGAGCATGTCAGAGCGCCGGGCACCTTTAGTCGCGAGTGGTAACACCAACCGGGACTAGAGATGCTATCTCTAGTCCCGGTTGGTGTTACCAACCCGGACTAAAGGTGTCGGCGCCCGACACGCTCCGACAACATTTTAACCGAGACTAGAGGTGATCTTTAGTCCCGGTTCGTGTCACGAACCGGGACTACTGTTCCTAGAGGGCCATTGAATTTTTAAACCGGGACTAGAGATAATCTCTAGTCCCGGGTGCAACTCAAACCAAGACTACTGTGATTTTTGCCACTTCAACCAATGATGGTTTCTCCAAAAGTATTAGATGCAGGGCAGCAAAGTTGACCGATCCTGGAGGGAGGAAGAAGGAAGTACCTGCAAGCTTTGCTCGTTAGGATTATCATGAGCTCGCCCCGTCGCTGGTGAAGGTTGGGAGATCGAGGAGCAACCCTCTTGCACTGCATAGTCCGAACCAGTACCCTTCAATTCTAGTTCAAGTTTACCACTACAAATAAATTGAAACAGACATTGAATTCAAAAGCATTTTTTGGCACACACAAATACTGCTTTTCAATAAAAGCGTGAGACCTACACACAAAAACAACAATCCACAAGCAGATAAATTGGCTAGACCATAGTACTAAGCAGAATAAATGAATAAATTGGGTAAACTATATTATAATATATTACAAAGCAGAATGCATGAATAGATTAACGGTGTACATGTATTCTCTTCAAAATTCACATGACCCATACCAAAATTAATGGTTCAGGCTTAGTAAAATTGTTTGTATGGAATTAGGTAAGAAAACATATGTACGTGATGGGAGTTGAGGAGAAACATGACCAGTGATCCGGCAGATTTTGTTGGAACACTGAACGCTAGGTGATGGCTATGATGCTTGCTGTGGCGGTACGGTTCGCGCCTTCCGGTGCTGGTGTGATGAGACGGAGACAAAAGACGGATGACGGAATCATGGGGAAGCGGTATCATCGGCGGCGGCGGCCGTGGCAATGACCTAGGGATGGGGAATCATCTGCGGTGATGGTGACACATATCAGGGCAGCAGGGTTGTCGGTGGCGACAGCGACGCCGATCCAGGTGATGCGACATGCGACGACGACCTGGTGGTGGGATGGACTCGAGCGGGACAAGGGCTTAGTGCAGTCGGGGATAGTGAAGGGGCCGCGACAGGATGGTGGACTGGATGGGGCGTTTGACGGTCCGATGAAGCAGGATGGTGAATCGGTGACAGTGTGAGGGTGAAGGGGTGCAGTTCTCGGGTTCAGCTCGTGCAAGAGGAAGAGAAGATCGTGTCCAGGGTGGAGGCGCGCGCGGAAACAGTGCAGGAAGAGTGGGAGAGAGGGAAATGTGTGACGATCTGAGCCATCAGATTCGAAGATTTTGGGTCGTTCAATTTGAAGGATGAGGTTTGCAGGAGTGTAGTTGATGAACTATAGGATAGGTAATTACATTTTGGTCAAGCGGGTCATACATTGGAAGTGCAAAAATGGTGTCATGCACACATGCCAGAAATATACACCATTTTCAAAACGCTCAGTAGATTAATCCTCATCCTAGAGAAACACAGGCAAAGTTCTTTATTTAGGCCGCAGTTACGAAAACATAAAAGACAAGTACTTTATTACATACTAGCACCTGTAACCGTGCGTTGCAACGGGTGAAGTCGGGACGTGACGCGGCTGAAGATGGGAGGAAGGGGCGCAAGTGCGACGTGGGGCGCGACGTGAATGGGGACGGAAGGAAGGAGCGCATGAGGTCTTTTTTTCATCCAAGCTCTCTTTTTTTCCAGCATTAAGACTACGGGTTAATTTTATAAATACTCAAGAGGTTTTATGCAATATAGCCAGACAGACGAAAATTTTGGATAAAATCACTACTTGCTTTATAGATAGTTATAGATTATAGATATACGACTATTGGCCCTTTATATTCAAAGAAAAACAACGGAATACTACGGAAGAAGAACCACAGGAACTTGACGGTCGAACAAACTAGAAGTCCAACAAGAGAAAGAGAGACGGCTGGGCTGAGGTGGGACTTTGGGCCAGAGGGGTGGCCTGGGGGAAGGGGAAAGAGAGGGGAGGGGACGGAGGAGAGGAAGAGTTGAGCTGAAAATGGCCCAAGATTTATTTTTAGTTTTTCCTTTTAGAAAACTCTGATAATTATTTTTGTTGCTTAATAATTATTTATTTTGATCTTAAAATTGAAAATTGAGGGCACGTTTTATACTACAGGGAATTTTAGAAAATTACCACAAGCCACATTTGACTTTTTCTTTGACATATTTATTGTGTCACACTTTTCTTTAAGCTTTTAATGATTTCTCTTATTCAATTTACAAAATGTTTTAATGGGATGAATTATCATGGCGTGATAAATCCACCGCCCTTTCAAAATGCCCCAAGATTTGTAAGGAGGGATAGTAAGAAGATAGGTATGGGCAGTCTACGATTTTTTTCTTGCTTGCTTCTTCTTGGGCTACTTTTTTTTATCTAACTAGCCTAGCAAAACTTTTAAACTATGAGCTGCTTGGCTTATGTCCCGCTGTAGGTAGAATCATGTCCCTTGGCTTCACCTTGGCTTGTCCCTTTTTTACCGTTAACTATGTTGTGGTATTTGGAGATGATGCTTCAATTTCAAAAGCTCTAATAATCCGTAACATTAGTACCAACCTTGATGTGACTAATAACAGTATGGATCCAATCATTGTTCCCATTGTTGACGGTCCTTAAATACTAAAATCCGACCATCAATCTCTGTATAAAACAGATAAAAGATAAACATCAACATAACGATAGGGTTATTTACTAATCTGTTCACAAGTATTGGTGAATATTTGTATGCAGGTGATTAATGAGAGAAAACACAACCGTCATGCGACAAGATACACCTCCGACCAACCACGCGTGGGCACAAGGATTGGGGGACCCATAATTCAGCTTGAACGGACCTAAAGTGGGGACAAACACCTAGAAACCGACTAAAGGGCCCACCTGTCATCCACTGGAGAAAGTTGGTGGCCAAAGGCGGTGGAAATGGTTTGGCCGAACCACTCCAGCAGCCCCTAACCATCAGCTTGCACGTGGCAACTCCCCATTGGTCCCTAATGGTCGTTATGCATGTTTTGCGGGAAGAAACCGACCTTACAACCGTCATTTGAAGACTATATAAGGAGGAGCTCACTTCACTCTCAAGACACATGACAAGAAGATCAAACCTCCATTCCAAAGGTATAGCCCTTGTTCCCTAGTGCTTAGAAAATAGGGTAGAGAGTGAGGGGTAGTCCGGAGGAGTGCCGGATATCACTGCACCGACATGTGATCTTGTACCTCTATGGATCCTTATTCTATCAAGTAAGTGTTCATGATTTACTATGGTTACTTTCCTTTACTTAGTGTAATTGCTTTACTACGTTTACTTCTGGGATCATCGTCCATTCATGGGTGCTCAAGTCGAAGACCCCTGACGAAGACGGATGTTCTTGGCCAAGATTAGAGTAGTAATCATTAGCGTAGACGTTGTGTCTAGGCTGAAGTTTACCTTTGTTTGTCGTGTACTCCACGGGTTGTAGAGGTAGGTGGTAGGTGGTTATAGCTCTAGCCGACCTTTGCAATCCTCCACGTTCGAGTACGTTGTAGAGCTTTTTGGTCGGAGTCACTCGGCAGATCAAGTGTAAGTCGGCACCCAAAGGAAGTAAATAAAGTAAGGAAATTACCATCTATCTAGAGCCACAACCATAGAAATCATCACTATACCCTTGCCTATATATTATTATTGTCCTTGGATGAACATGACCCTTAGATAATTTACACACGGTCCCTATGAATTCGATACCTTGGAATACTCCTGGGTGAAGTGCTACAACGGTATTTCGTACACTTGCGGATTTATCTGTGACCGTAAGAAATACCAACAAGAATTTCTAATGCCGTTGTCGGGGAACGATTGTTGTTTTATCTTAGAGCCTAAGTCATCCTCATATCTTTTCATTTCTCTTTTTAGATTATGGAGCAATCTATCCCCAACCTATCCCCTCTGAAGGGCGAGTTCTATGAGCCACTATCATCTTTTAAGTCACTTCTTTCATCTAGCTATGAACTCCGCCTTGGCTTTATAGCCCTGGTTCGGAATAAATCCTTCTCTGGACGCGACCATGAAAATCCATACCATCATATGCGAGAGCTCAAGCAACTGTGTTCGTGCGTGATGATTCCAGGCATGACGCAGGAAACTTTAAAGTGGAAATTATTTCCCTTTTATCTTACCGAGAGGGCGAAACAATGTGACACTCTTACCATAGGGAATGCGAACGGTGAATGGGAGAAACTTATAGATAGATTCTTTCTCGCTTTCTTCCCGCTAACCCACATCACATCCCTATGAGTAGAAGTTCTCAGCTTTCAGCAGTCTGAGAAGGAGACCAGATGATGAGGACATCACTCCTTCGGATATACATAACAACCCTCCATTGGACATTCAAGGTCCAATCACAAGAGCTTGCACGAAACAATTGAATTTACAGGTGAGCTCGTTCCTAAGTTCCTCTTTATATGATTTTGAGCATAGATTGCTACCTAATGATTATATTATGATTAGTAATGATGGAGAAGATAAGGAGACACTTAGATAGGGGCTTAGAGGCGTGGAGGACCAGCAAGGGAGTTCAAGTCAAGGTGAAGGCCCGAACCAAGTCGACTTCGAGTATGTTTCGGAGTCTAGGACCAGTCGGCACTAAAATGGGTGCCCAGGTCGCATACGTGCTCGGATTGGGGCGTTCTTTATATGGATGGAAAGCTAAGAAGATAATATTTCTAATGGTTTTGGTCCCAAGTGTAAATTCATCCTATGTCATTGGGAATCGACCGAATAATTTGACGTCCAGAATCTGTCCCGGTGCTGTGTCATCGTATTTGGGCCTTTGGGCCATGTATCGTGTGGGAACCCATTAGGGTTTCGTCCAGGGGTCTTTGCACGCCCCTAAACTCCATATATTCATAGCCGTCGGTACCTTTAGGGTTTGGGTTTTGCTTAGATTAATCTGTCAAGAACAGTTTCGCCGTTCCTTCGGTTTGTGAGACCCCAACTTGTGCGTTTAATCATATATTCGCAATTTTGGTTGCAATATTTCTTATTCTTGTTTGTGTTCTTCGATTCGCAAGCAGAGATTAGCCTTCTTGGCGAGGTCGACCATGCCACACTGGTCGATAACCTGAGGAGACGTGGTGCTGCGATTGCGGGGCTCAAGAGCATGTATTCGTTCAGAAGCCGGATCGACTTGTGTCGCGACTCCACCAAATCGAGTAATTACCAGAACCTTTCGAATGATCGGGACCCTTGTCCACATCAAGTGGTATCAGAGCTTTAGTTTTACCGTCAGGTTCGCTCTTACCCTAGATTAGTTTTTCATTTCGCCGTTATCCTAGAGTCTACAGAAAAGCCAAACAAAATTTTAGTCGATAGTTTTTCCCCATCCCGAGCAGTGTTTTGCCCTTGCATAATCCAATTTCAGAGTCCGTAGTGTTGAGTCAGAGTCCTAGTTTAAGTTCTTTGTTGCTGGTTTAGTGCATGTTTTAGTCTAGTCGTGTGTTTTCCCTTGTAACCCTAGCCACCACCTTTCATCCTATGTGCTAGGGTTCATCATTTGAAAACCGTTTCCGCCATCATAAGCACCAACCAAGATCACAACGTAACGCCAGAACACTCTTCCGTACTCCACTGCCACCATATCCATCTCCACCATAAAACCGATTTGGTTGTATTTCCTTCTGAAAAACCTAGTCGGAAGGCCAAACTTCAAACAACCATAACTTTCGTATACGGCTTCGAAATCAGGAAAATTTTAACTTTTCGAACAAGAGAAAAGAATTTTACATACATTGGCAAAACCAGTTTTCAAAAATTTGGCTTATAAAATTATACGTTCGAGCTCGAAGTTTCGCATGTTCTTTCAAAGTTTCTACGAAATTCCATAGGCCACATTTTAACTCCGTTTGAGTGAAGCTTTGAGGTGTGCCTATTCTTGTGCTCCTGGTTGAAAAAAAGAAAAAAAGAAAAGAAAAAGAAAAGAAAAAAAGAAAAGAAAAAAAGAAAAAAAAAGTTGATTTCTACTAGTGCTTCAGGCTTTTGATCTGCTCCGTTGAGCCTCTAGCCTTGCGCGGTATTTCTGGTTTTGCTGAATCTCGCCGAAGTTTGCCTTGTCCTTGTTTCCTTGCTTTCCTTGCTGTTACCCACTGTCATACTTGCTCATTCCTTGTTACCACAACTTTTCTAGGACACAAATAGACCAACAACTAAGGCGAGTAACTTGGGATTTTTATTCAGCATTACTATCTGTCATTGAATTGTGTACCACTCACATATTTTTTATTCAGCCTTCCTAGCTCCACATACTACTTCCGGACAGCACAGGTTCTTGATCCTTGCAATCGCCGCCTACGCCTTTCTCCAGGTATCCTTTGCCTTTGCTGGTAAGAACCTTATAAGAGCTTGGTAAGGTGCACCACTTTGCTGAATTGTTGAGAGGCCCCACTACACCTACGTAGTAGATTATTACGGATAACCTTCACTGTTTGTTGCTATTTTTTTGTGTTTTCGATGGCAGGTGACGGTGAGGAGAGGACTCCCAAGGATTTCAAGGAGTGTGTCAGTCAAGAGCAGCTACAATCTGTTGTAGAAAACGCTCACAAAGAGGTGAAGGAGGCAGTCACCAGGGCTATCACTGAAGCCCTCATTGAACTTGATCTCGGCAACTACATGGAGAGGTTGGACAAACGGGTGTCCACGCTTACTGATCGGGTTGCTACATTGGAGACGCGACAACCAACCAATGAAGATGTGAGCGGCAGCAACACCGGAGCTCATTTGCCAGAAGACACGGTGTATGATTCCAGTGGCAATATTGATGAACAAGCTACAAGGCAAGCACGACTACAACGTCGTCTTCGGACAAACCGCACAGGTATGGGTGGCGCTCCAAATCACCACCACCATCAAGGTAATAATAATCGTGCGGCCGATGATCCTTATGCTAAGGTTAAGTTTAAACTACCATCTTTTTCTGGTTATTATGATGCCGAGCGATACCTTGATTGGGAGATGATAGTAGAACAAAAGTTTAGTGCCCACCTTGTGCCTGAGCAACATAGAGTAAGACAAGCCACTAGTGAGTTTAAAGATTTTGCTATCATTTGGTGGACTGGGTTAGCTGCAGAGGGTGCTTTACCTACTACTTGGGAAGAACTTAAGGTAGCTATGCGAGATAGATTTGTTCCTCCTTCTTATCATAGAGATTTACGCAAGAAACTGATGCGTTTAGAACAAGGGGATAAATCTGTACAGGATTACTATGGTGAGCTACAAAAGGGATTGATGCGTTGTAGCATAGTGGAGGGGACCGAGGATGCTATTTGTCGTTTTTATTCGGGTTTGAGGGTTGAAATTCAGAACATAGTTGATTATAAGGAATTTAACACTATCAACCAGTTGTTTCAGTTTGCTATGCTTGCAGAGAAGGAATTGTAGGGGCGTGATCAGCAGGGCAAGAATAAGGCAAGTACGTACACTCCGCGCACGATGCCACCTTCGGGGCTGACCAAGGCCACCTCTTTCCGGGCACCTCCACCAGCGAGCAAGCGACCAGCTGCGTCCGGAGTTTCTGCAACGCCAAAACCACCTCCCCACGACCCATAGATTCAGGTAAAAGTTCTTCGCAGGTACCCACCAAGAGTGCCTCATTCGTCGCTTCGACGGGGCGCACTCCCAACATTCAGTGCCACCGTTGCCATGGAATTGGCCATGTGCAAAAAGATTGCCCTAGTCAACGGGCATACATTGCCACAGAAGATGGCTACATCAGCACCTCCGATGTTGAAGATGAGGAAGAAGAAGAAGAAGTTGATGCTGAGGATGGCGAAGTCCTTGGTCGTGAGGACACGGCAGCCTACATGAACATCATTGTACAACGGGTGCTCAGCACACAGGTACAGCAACCTGAGAGGTTGCAACGCCATATTCTTTTCCAGATTTTCTTCGTCTTCAACAATCGTCGTGCATGTGTGATCATTGATGGAGGTAGCTGCAATAATTTGGTGAGTTCTGACTTGGTCAAGAAGCTTGGCTTGACCACATGCCCACACCCACATCCATACCATATCCAGTGGTTAAATGATTCTGGAAAAGCAAAGGTAACACGAGCTTGTAGAGTTTCGATTTCCATTGGTTCGTATGCTGATTCTGTTGATTGTGATGTGGTTCCTATGCAAGCTTGTTCACTTTTGTTGGGTCGTCCTTGGGAACATGATAATGATGCTACACACCATGGTAGAAGTAATAAATACACTTTTGTGCATAAAGGAAAGAAAATTACTTTGGTTCCTTTGACCCCTGCTGAAATTGTACAACTGATAAAGATCGAGCTGCTAGTTTGAAAGTTGTTGAATCCGAAAAGCAGCAAGTTGCTAAATCTGTTTTTCTACCTAAAAATGATAAGCAAACACCTAGTTCTAAGAGGCCAAGGGGATTAAATTGAAGGGTGGTGTTATGCTTGCAACAAAATGTGACCTTGCTGAAATTTCTGATGATGATATTTGCTATTCTTTGATATGCAAACAAGCTTTGTTTTCTTTAGATGATATTGCTAGCTCAATATCTCTTGATGTCACTAACCTTTTGCAGGAGTATGAGGACATTTTTCCAGAGGAGATACCCCCGGGGCTGCCACCTATGAGAGGGATAGAGCATAAAATTGACTTGATCCCGGGAGCAAGATTGCCAAACCATGCTGCTTATCGAACCAACCCCGAGGAGACTAAGGAAATTCAGCGGCAAGTCCAAGACCTTTTGGACCGTGGGTATGTACGTGAAAGCCTTAGTCCTTGTGCAGTGCCTGTACTTTTGGTTCCTAAGAAAGATGGTACTTAGCGAATGTGTGTTGATTGTAGAGCCATCAATAATATTATAATTCGATATCGTCATCCTATTCCTAGGCTAGACGACATGCTTGATGAGTTGTGTGGTTCTGTTATTTTCACAAACATTGACTTGCGTAGTGGCTACCACCAAATTAGAATGAAACTTGGGGATGAATGGAAAACAGCCTTCAAGACCAAATTCGGGTTGTATGAGTGGTTAGTAATGCCTTTTGGTTTGACTAATGCACCTAGCACCTTCATGTGTTTAATGAATGAGGTTTTAAGGCCTTTTATTGGTCGCTTTGTGGTAGTTTACTTTGATGACATCCTGATTTATAGCAATTCTTTGGAAGCACACATGGATCATTTACGTGCTGTTTTTAATGTTTTACGTGATGCAAAATTCTTGAGTCATTTTTGGCGCACGCTATGGAACAAATTGGGTATAAAGCTATTATTTTCTACAACATGTCACCCACAAACAGATGGACAAATGTAGGTCGTCAACCGCACTTTGAGCACCATGTTGAGGGCTATTTAGAAGAAGAATTTGAAGATGTGGGAAGAATGTTTGCCTCATGTGGAGTTTGCATACAATCGGGCCACACATTCTACTACAAAGGTAAGTCCTTTTCAGGTAGTGTATGGATTCAACCCCTGTGCTCCTATTGATATCTTGCCTTTGCCTACTTCTGAGAGGGTTCACCTTGATGCTAAGGAACGAGCTGATTTTATTTTAAAAATGCATGAGACAACTAAGCACAACATTGAAAAGATGAATGAAAAGTATAGAATTGCTGGTAGCAAAGGTAGGCAAGAAGTGAAACTTGAATCGGGTAATTTAGTTTGGTTGCACTTGCGAAAGGATAGATTTCCCACTTTGAGAAAGTCTAAGTTGATGCCTAGAGCGGATGGTCCTTTCAAAATAATTGAGAAGATTAATGATAATGCATATAAACTTGAGTTGCCTTCCGAGTTTGGGGTTAGTCCCACCTTTAACATTTCAGATTTGAAGCCTTACTTGGGAGTAGAAGATGAGCTTGAGTCGAGGACGACTCCAATTCAAGAGGGGGAGGATGATGAGGACATCACTCCTTCGGATATACATAACAACCCTCCATTGGACATTCAAGGTCCAATCACAAGAGCTCGCTCGAAACAATTGAATTTACAGGTGAGCTTGTTCCTAAGTTTCTCTTTATATGATTTTGAGAATAGATTGCTACCTAATGATTATATTATGAATAGGAATGATGGAGAAGACAAGGAGACACTTAGATAGGGGCTTAGAGGCGTGGAGGACCAGCAAGGGAGTTCAAGTCAAGGTGAAGGCCTGAACCAAGTCGACTTCGAGTGTGTTTCGGAGTCCAGGACCAGTCGGCACTAAAACGGGTGCCCAGGTCGCATACGTGCTCGGATAGGGGCGTTCTTTATATGGATGGAAATCCAAGAAGATAATCTTTCTAATGGTTTTGGTCCCAAGTGTAAATTCATCCTAAGTCATCGGGAATCGACCGAACAAGTTGACGTCCAGAATCTGTCCTGGTGCTGCGTCATCGTATTTGGGCCTTTGGGCCATGTATTGTGTGGGAACCCATTAGGGTTTCGTCCAGGGGTCTTTGCACGCCCCTAAACTCCATATATTCATAGTCGTCGCTACCTTTAGGGTTTGGGTTTTGCTTAGATTAATCTGTCAAGAACAGTTTCGCCGTTCCTTCGGTTTGTGAGACCCCAACTTGTGAGTTTAATCATATATTCGCAATTTTGGTTGCAATATTTCTTGTTCTTGTTTGTGTTCTTCGATTCACAAACAGAGATTAGCCTTCTTGGCGAGGTCAACCATGCCACACTTGTCGATAACATGAGGAGACGTGGTGCTGCGATTGCGGGGCTCAAGAGCGTGTATTCGTCCAGAAGCCGGATCGACTTGTGTCGCGACTCCACCAAATCGAGTAATTACCAGAACCTTTCGGAAGATCGGGACCCTTGTCCACATCACCATAGGTGTAGCCTGGGCTAGGTTCTTAACACTAATCCAATCTGGCCTTGACTTGTCTTTACCTGACCAGATGTTGTTACAACAATTTTGGTCAGGACTTAGCAAGACATCTTAGCCGACAGTTCCTTCTCACATAAAACTGCGATGGAATGAAGAGAGATCCTAAATCATATCTTAGAAAACACTTCCTTTGTCGAAGATTATCATGAACCTCCATCTGAAGAAGTCAAGATGAATGACGAGGAACCAACTCAAGCCAAATCAAATTCTTTACCCAATACATCTCAAGATCCGGCCGTGAATCCTCACCCGAACCATTAGCACCGAATGAAGAAGAAATTTAACCTTTGGAGTTTCCTTTTATATTCGAGAATGATCTATTCAAAGTCTTCGGAAACACCTCGAATTCTTTTGCAAAAAGAGACCACTAGTTCTAGTTGCTCCTCCTGTGCCTCTCGAGGATAAATTCCTTAGGAAGACCGTGAAGGGGTTAGCGTCCATTATGAGCCATCAGTGGTTGAAAGAGTGCGAGCTTTCGTCCAAAGCAATTCGGATTAGCTCACCTTTGTCAACCATTTATTGCGACATACGGGGGAACTCTGGTTAAGGTCCTTTACAAACCCATTGCCGGGGTGAATATCATATCCGATTCCTTTGTGTTCACACTTCTGGGTGATGAACCTTTGACTCCGACCAACAAAATTTTCAAAACTGTTTCTTTAAATCTTTTAGAAAGTTATGGGTGTCGGAGACGCCCGAACCCTCCGTTCTATTTACAATATGAGTTGAATTAGTTCAGCCCATATGGCAAACATAACGAAACATCCGGAGTCCCGAGAGAGGGATAAGTGAGACATCGCTGGGCCTTTAGTCTGCCAGTCAACTTCAGCCTGAAGTGTTCCCCTCAAACCACTCGAAGGTGGCAACCATATGTGTTACACACTCAGGGGACTTGACAAAATGGCTAAAGATCTACGATGCCTCAATTATTCCTAACTCATACTCATATGAATCTAGCTCCCAGGATGTGCGTTAGATTCACACTTTCATCACAAGAATGAATTTACATAGCAAATACATTTGAATCGAACAACACTTAAATATTGCATCACTTATATAAATACATAGGCCAACCAGCTAAATAAATATATCAGAGAGCAGCGAATAGCAGTGGCTTACTACCCATTCCACAAGCACACTGACTAGGGTTCACCCCGTTAAGTTCTCATCCTAGAAGAGCAATCGATCACCCGCATCACTCAGAAGATAGGTCTAAATCCTCCATCAAAATGGATATCCCAATCACAAGCATCAGTACATTATTAGAAATAATGTACTGGCAAGAGCCCAATCAAACCTGAGTACATGAAAGCTCTAATCCAAGGGAAGGCTACTTGTGGTTACAATTTTTGGCATAAAGCATATTTTAGTTCGCAGACGCTTTACAATGTGGTTTTGAACAAATCATTTTCAGCAAACCTCAAACTTTATTAAACATGGCATGGCTTCATCATATATATATATATATATACTTAGATAAGATTTCAGCATCTTACTCGCGTCATGGAGTAAGGCAAATATAAAGCGTGAAACAACATTATTTCCAACACAATACATTTTATTTTCAAGACCATTTAGGGAAAAACAAAAAACTAAAAATTTATACCCATAGCATTTCATTATGTCGCTCATGATCGTGAGCACGGCTAATCGATTAGTTTTATTATCTCTGCAGAGATTGTACAACTTTTTACCCACACAATATCAACACTTTAGTTTGTTTTGTGCTCGCGACACACTACCACACTCTTCATGGTAAATGTGGTCTAGAGGTCATAACGTAGCCTTTACACTACTTAGTCCCTAGCCTTGCACTAGCACGATATGTGTTTCCTCCATCCTAGGTCATACTGGAATAAGACCTAGAACCGTTAAGTGAAGGGCCCACGCCTTAACTTAACGCCGTGGTGGCGGACACGACGGAAACCCACCCACGTGGTACGATACCGTTGTATTGGACAGACTTAGTTGCCTAAACTACCACGATGGAGTAAATAGGAAGTTCCTTTGTTTATCCGAACCCATACACTTCGGCCTACCATAATGCAAGGCTAGGTGCTAAATAGATTACTTGGCTAAGGCTATCCCATACTAGCACATGTGAATGTACGATATACATAATGAATGACATGTAGTTCAGTCCTTAATCGACTCGGGCAAACACTCCCCCTATCGGTATACGAATACATCAATCGCAAGTCTATAAGTCAAGTTTTGACTTTTATTTCGCAAATAGTTGGGGTTCCTCCCCATTTATTTCAGAACACACAAGAGGTTTTCCAAAAGGTTTAGGAAGCAACCCATGCCTGTTTTTCGAATAACGCTAAGCAAGGCTAAGCATATCGTTTTCATAAAGCATGGCAAATTTTCACATAACTTCTTTAATTTATTTCCTAGGGTTCAAAACAGCAAGGGGATGTTTTAAAAAGGTTCCATGCAGTTTTAGGTCATATCTACCAAGCATAGTTAAAAACGACGATTATGATAAAATATGCATGCACATTTACAAACAAAATACATTGGCCGAAAACATGGGTTCATTGTGTTCAAATGAGGGGCAAGAACTTTCCTTGTAATTGTAAAAGGTCAGCACTTAATCCACTCCATCACCGTCTACGCAATCATCTAAACAAAATATACGATATGCAATTAAATACCGAAAATAGGTGAAAATCCAAAATGCTCTAAAATGCAAGATTTTCATACATTGAGTAGGTGCTGATATAAAATGAATTTAGGTGAAAGAATTTTACATTTATCTTATTCCATTTAGGAGTTAAGCATTTTACAAGTTTTATTGGGTCGTAGCGGCTTAGGGTTAGATGCTGATTGGACAGGGCTTCTAAACTTAGATTTGTACTAGTTTGACTTCACAGAGGTGTGGGGAAGTGTTTTCTAAGTCTAACACAATTGGTTTCATAATTTTTAGAGTTAATATAAATTTTCTACGTATTAAACGATTTATTACGCGTTCTAGGCCCATAGCGGTATTTATGTGTATAGCCTAAGGATGTTTGGTCCAGAATATGTTTTGTTGCTAGGGATGTATGAAAATGAATGATGTAGTTCACATATTTAGTCTTAGTTCGCAGTTTTAGGGTTTATATTATCCCACCATTTATGTGTAGGCTAGAGAGGGCTCTAAGTTAATTCCTTTTAACATATTAACCTAGGAAGTGATGTATGAGTTAAGGGTGCCAAGTTTTTGGTGGTAGGGTTGGACTCTATGGTTTCACTGTTCCAACAAGTTTTTAGGTGGATCTACTTAGTGCTAAGGTGCATATGCATCTTTGCATGTATAAAGTATTTAGCCACTATAGCGATTTGCATCCCCTTGTCTGTTTAATACTTTTCGACATTTTTGGTGTATGTGTTGGCATATTCTATTTTACCTAGTTGGAGTTCATTAGTTGCTAGTTTTAAAGAAATTTGGTTTACTCAAAATGAATTAAAGATGAATTTACTACATACAAATTTTATAAGTTAAAATGCACCCCTAAGTTGTCTATTCTTTATATAAATGTTTAGGTGATATATTTGCACAATAGGCATATACTTTTATTTTACATTTTGAAAATAGGTGTTTTGTCGGTTCTACAGAGCCTGAGTTCACTCAAAAAGGAATTAAAATGAAATTTATATAAATCCCTAAAGTTCAGCCTTCCTAAATCACATAGTTTTATTATTAATAGTCTTAGGGGTATTTGGTACTAGGTAACTATATGTTTTTTATTTTTCCTAAATACAGAGGGTAAGATGAGGGATCTATAGGACTTGGGTTTGCTAAAAACAAGTTAAAGTGAAGTCCCTATGAATTTTGTAAGCTTAGGCTAGCTCTATGTGTGATTTAACTTAGAGGAATTTTAGGGACAAAATTAGTACAGTGAGTGTCAACTTTTATAATTCTAAGTTAAAGTTCATCTTTTTATAAATCCACAAAATTTTGTTTCACCCTAAAATGTGTTGGATTGGATTTTATATGGATTTTATAAGTTTGACGATTTTTTTTATAGACAGATTTGATTTTGCCATTTTCCCTTTATATTTTTGAATAAAAACCCCATGGGATCCACTAGCAGTGTCTTGGTCATTTTGCACATAGGCCCCTGAAGTTTATGGAAAACAACCTGCAGCCCTCAGCACATGTGAATTAGAATTTTCATTAAGAGTCCTCGGTATTTTTGTCAATTACATTTAGGTCCTCGGGCCCCTATATCAGTCTAAGCACATTTACAAATTGAACCTTACAACATTTAAACTTTCTCTAATAGTGTTCTTAGCGCCTAATGACGGGAGCCCCGCTTGTCAGTGAGGTCGCGGCTGAAGAGGAGCTGAGCTCTGGTGGCCGGGGATGCTTCGTGGCAGCGCCGACGACGAACAGCTAGGTTTTTGACGCTGCCACCAAAAGGAAAGATGGAGAGGACTAGTTGGCGAGCAATATGGTGGTGCATGCTTAGCATATGGTGGCCGGGAACGATGGCGACGGCTGTGCATGCGGCGGCTTTGCACGACATGCATGCATATATCGTGCTAGGGGCTTGATCCATGCGGTTGCGAGCGTGCTCATGGTCCTAGGGGATACCAGGAAACTTACTCAAGGTCGTGCATGGGCTAGTGATGAGTGGCCGATGCTAGCAAGGTGAAGAGGGCTTCGACGGTGGCAGAACCTGGTGGGTTGACGTCGCCAGCTTGTTCGGGTTGAGGACCTCCAAAACCAAACCATGAAAGCTGTTAAGGGCCACATAGGGGGCGGTGTGTTCCCAGGGAATCGAGCTGAGTCTCACCGGAGAGGACGGGCTTCCCGTGGCGGTGACTTGGCCGGAGTTGGGGAAGAGAGAAGGGATCTCCGGATTCGTGGCACCTTGGCTCGATTCGGTTGGGGAGAATGCGGCTACTAGCTAAGCGATGTTGTTGGCGGGGTGGCTCGGCCGGCGGTGGTCCGAGTTGGCCGGAACGGAGATGACAATACGACGGCGGCGCTCGGTCCCTGCTCTGGAACGTCGATGGCGAGGGGCATGTTCCCAGTGCTGCAATGGGTGAAACGAGAGGGTCTCTAAGTGAATCTTGCTCGGCATGGCGAGTAGAATGTGGAACGCATAAGGGTCAGAGCTAACCGCGGCTCCTCGACGACGGCGGTGGTCATCCCCTCCGTGGTCGGTGATGAAGGAGAGGGAGAGATGGGAGAGCCGAGGCTTCCTTTCTCAAGTTGAGTGACCTTGACGTGTTGTACGAGGTTAGGTAACATTGCTGGAGATGTCTAGAAGACGGGAGGAACGCTCGGACATCGGCACGTCGTGGCCACGCGCTCTGGCGTTCTTCGGCGGTGGGGTGAAACGGTACTGCACGGGATCAAGCCTTTGAGGCCGACAGTGGGCCCAACCTTGTGGTGAACAAGGCTGAGGAGTGGAGGAGGGGTAGATATTTGAGTGTACATGCATTTTGAAGGTGTTTTCGATTTATTTTCCACCCCTTAACTTTGCTGATCCATATCTTTCTGAGTGAGGTTGTTAAATTAGTGAAAATTTTCATGTGGATAGGGAAGCAAACACTGAATCCATTTTCTTTAGTTTCACTCAAAGTTCTCTTATGCTTCACTCCCAGAAATTCGGCAAATTTTGGATAGTTTGAATCTTCTTTGAATTTTTAGAGAGTTCGAACAGTCCAAAAAATCCTAGAAAAATTATATTAAACTTTTGTGTTTAACCTAGTATTTGATTAAATTATTTCATGTATACACTTATGTGCATCTTAATGGTCTTCCAGGCAATTTATTGTTTTAGTCGATTAATGACATTATTTAGCCTAATAGTGGGTTGTTTTGTCTAATTTGTTTGGGGCATCAAACATAGTTATTAAATTGTACCAAAATTAGGATGAGTTGTTCATAATGTTTAGCACTTACATGAATTCTACCATGAATTTATCTTCTATGGATTGACCTAGAAAATTAGGGTATCATTCCTATGTATAGTCGCTCCCGTTCTGCGGTCTCACCTAAAATGGTCGTAGGGAATGATTTGTATTTTATCTTAGGCCAAGATATTGACCTTTGATCTAAATTTTTAGGTTCACATGCTAGCATCCCAAATTTGTTGTAGATTTGGTTTGTAAATGTCGATTATTTAGGTTATGCATATATGGTCTATAATGCGATATGTTTTTGAAAATCCGAATTTACGCGTTTGACCTAGGTCAAAGAGGACCTTATGTTAGTACGCTTGCCTTCGTATGAGGTTGCACTTTCGTCCTAGGTTATAAATAAAAAAGTTTCTAATTCGCTCCAAAATTTTGTCCATCATACCTAAGTCTAGGTTAGTCCCACCTAGGTTTGTAAAAGAAAATTTTTGGCTCCCAAAATTGAGAAACCTTACTTTTATTTTATTCGATAAAAATTTTGTTGACCCTAGAATTTGGGTATATGACAATGGGATTTTGCAAAATGTGACCCTAAGGCATGGAAACCTCGACGCCATCCTAGATTTTCACGTGTTCGAAGCCCTAGACTTTGACATTTTAATCAGGCATCCATCTAAAAAACTTTTCTTGGATGCTCGACACTAGGAAACCTCGACATTAAACTCGGAAGAGAGGAGTTTTCCATTCCTATCTCTAGAGCTATCAACACCATAGCTGAACCCTCTCCCGAGTATGAACCTATCAAGAAAGTAATGGAGGTTTCTCCTTTTGATCCCCTATAATCCGCCCTTGAAAAAGAAGCTCATCTTTTTACCCAAGAAACGAACGATTCTAGAGAGACTATCGAGCTATCCAAGTCTAAACCACCATCATGACTTCCGATAGAGTTTAAGTCTCTCCCCTCTGGCCCACAACACGGTGTTCTCGAACTCAGTCGAGAATCAACCTTGATCTTTCATGATAAATCTCTTGGGAGGAAGAACTCTTGGGTCATGGAAGAGCTAGAGGAGTTGACTTTGGAGGTTGACAATAACGACCATTTATGTTAGTGATATATCCTAGAGGCAACATGGAGATGTTGGATATCATGGTCAGTGTTTATGTATTAATGAATAAAGTGTTATTCTGTTCCATGAAATAGATATCTTGTATTGATCAATAAGTACATGACTTATTCATGAGACTTTGTATATGAATCTATTTCTAAATAATCCCTGATCATATATCATATTTATGGAACGAATATGATTCTAAGATCACCACGTATATTGATTTATGATCATGTCTCATGGATCATGGTATGGAGATACCAAATCAATAAACGTGAACACATGTTAATTATTGTTGGATAGACCCGCCTTGAGACACTACAGAAATTTAATGTGCCATTAGTTGGTCTCAAGTAGTGTTGGTGCAAAGTCCTTAGACCTGAGATCATCATGGATTCCAACATGTGTAATGGTTTACTAGTGACTATCAAATGCTATACCATAACTGGGTAGTTATAAAAGTAGTCTTCAGGTTTGCTATGAAGCATGTAGAGGAATGTGAATGATGAAGATGGAATTTGCCCCTCCTATGGGAGAGATATCTCTAGGACCCTCGATGTAATGGATTATGGAATTGCGTGGCCATGCCGTGCCGAATTGATTGAGGAGTCAATCAACAGATAGATAATCCAATACGTGATCGAGTGAATGATTAATCTATTGATAGGATGGCACGTGTCTTGCCTATTGCTTAATTGGTATCGTGAGGCAAAGGGATTTGTGCACACATTACAGGTTCAGTCGATTTGATCTTCTTGTAGACTTAGGTGTCAATACGTTATGCTAGGGGCCGCTATTAACGGTCGGCTGAGAAGCGTTCTTGGGTCGGAACCAAGTCTGCATGAACCTATAGGGTCACACTAAAGGGTTACGTGGAGGCTACGATATCATAAAACAAAACATTTCTACCGTGCAAACCAGGAACACTTGCAAGTAAGGGTCGATAGATCTTTACCGATTGGAGTAGAGTGCAGCGGATTAGCCACTCAGGAGCTATCCGATCCGGAACAGTGTTGGCCGATGACAGCCGATTTGCCGATAGCCGATTCCCGCAAGCCGACAGCCGATTCACTAATCAGCAGATTCATCGAGTAGCCGATTCACCGAGTCGTCCGATCGCGCTCGCGCGCCTCGCTTCGATGCGCCCGACCGCAACCGATTCCACCACAGCCGATTCGTAGCCGATGAACAGCACTGCAACGTAGCAGCGCCTCTACCGGTATCCACACGTTCGAGGATAGAACACGGAACACCCGTGTGCTAGCATGCGATGCAAGGCTAGGGTTTGGCTCGAGAGTGGGGAGGGTTTCTGTGGAGATTGATCTCGCCGACTTCTGAAGCCGCGCGTGATTAGATTGATTCTGTTCCAGTTGACATGCCACAGCTCTCCACCCCTCCCCCTTATATATAGAGTTGGCCGACTAGGTCTAGTGACCGATCGGGACTCTATTCTGAATCGGATCCCATCCGAACCTCATAGAGTTGGCCGCCATACTTCGTAAGCCCATAGGACTCTATATTAAATTGAATCTTATCCGAATTGAGCCATATCCGACTCGAACTTGAATGCCTGTTCTTGTCCCCTTAAGCGTGCGATCCTGTAGGTTCAGGTATACTCAGTTTCGGCTCGAGTCCAACTCAGCCGATTTGTCAACAGCGACGCCTAGCAGCACATATTGACACCATAGTATACAAGAATATAATATCGGCTCTGAACCTGTAATGTAATGTGTACACAAATCCCTTTGCCTCACGATACCAATTAAGCTATAGGCAAGATGTGTGTGCCATAATGTTAAAAGTTATTCGGTAAGGTCTCTTAGATAACTATTGCTTGGAGACCATGATGCCTCTCCTCCTCGCTCCACCCCGTAGCTCCCCCAGCATCCGACTCCCTCGCTTTCTCATGGCCAGAGTCCGTGATAACCTACCTGCTTGAGTGTATCCGGTCAAGCCTTCGTTCATGATGTTCGACATGGATTTCGTCAGCAAAATGGACTTCGACAAGGGCCTGGTTTTCCAAGAGGAAATTCGCCACAGTTTCAGGTCACTCGTGCACCATCCTTCTGATTCTGCTTCGGGTTCTTTCTTTTTGTTGGTCACTTTCCGTCGCCGTCTTTTTCGTCTCTTCGAGGAATCTGTGGCCCTCGCTCTGCAAGCGTGTTTGGGTGGCAAAGCTGAGAACTTTCATGTTCGTTTCTTGAGCAACAACCATTTTCACTTCTCGGTTTTCTCTAAGCAAGTTGGTTTTCATGTGTATAAGCTTCGCCGGGTCATCATGGTTAGCTTTGATTGTTATTTTCGTCTTTGGAGCAATGGCTTGCCCAACTGGGAAAGAGAGAAACGTCTTTGGGAAATTGAGCAGGAAAAAAATGGATCAAAGTGGTCTCTAAGAGGTCCAGAAAGCTCATCTCTAAAAGCTCCAAAAAAGTTTCTTTTGCCAAGCCGTTTTCCAGCTCTCTGATCAAATCGGCTAGACCAAAGTCCTTCATTTACTTTGGCTCTCACAAGGTTAACTTTGAAGCTTCTTCATGTTTGTTCCCTGGTAAACTCATCTTTGGGAAGAATTCTTCTTCTTCTAGACAAAGCCAGGGTCTTCTTTCCGGTTTTCTTGTTCTTCGGTCTTGTTTGAAATGGTCGGCAACTCTCAATCATAGTACTGCATTAATTGGCAACAATATGGGCCGTGCAAAGAAGATTTTCATATCTCAGTCTGCACATTCCCCAACTCTTGCTCCCCTGGTTTCAAAACCTTGCAGTATCTGCCTCTTGCCGGGTCACATCGGCTTTAACTGCCCGGGTAGGACTGGGTGCAACCGATGCAACTTCGTCGGGCACACTGTTGCGGCTTAACATGGCGGCGAAAATTTCGTATAGCGCGAAGTTCTGACTCTCTGGCCGGTGGGGTCACCCAATCTCTCCCCCGCCTAACCTGGCGTTCCAAGGGCATAGCCAGGAGACCATCGGTCGCTCACCTCCACCACCACGCCCACGATTAGCATTCTCCAGATTCATCTCTCCAATTGTTCTAATCCTCTTCGCCGATGGTTCCTCCTTCCAGCCTGCCTCCGCCTTGTGCCAGCGTCCGTTCTCCCTCCACCGCCACCGCCATGGCCAACTTCTCGGTGAACCCAACTCCGTTTCTCGTAGGCGGCCTCCAGCTGGATCAAGGCTGGGAGCGACCGGCAAGAACTAGGGTTGCTCTAGGAGGCGAACCACCGCGTGGTCATGAGGAGTTCGCTATTGTCTCTTTAGAGCCAATGCCATAAGACCACCAGCTTCTTCGTCAAGCCCTCACCAACGTCTGTGACTTTCTGGAAGAAGACCAGCATGTGCGCTGTAACACCCTGGAATTTGAAGAATTTAAAACTGGGAATTAAAAATCGAAACTCACAAAAACTTTTGGCTCATTGCTTCTCATCGTGTTGATTGCTTCTTATTTGCCAGCTTTGTTGCATAAAATTTATTAAGAGAGTGAATCATCTCGATGTTTGAGAAAATTCAAATGATTTGAATTTCCAATGGGGAAAACTTCAAAATTTAGAGTTGGAAATTTTAATATAAAATAGAAAAGGGTGGTGGATTTACAAAATATAATGTAAAAATATACTTTGGTTTAAAACATTATTTTTATGGTGGAATAATGTTAATTAGTAAGCAAAATGAGTGATAAAATATTTTTAAAAGGATATATATGAAGTTAGAAACTATTTTTGAATTAAAGACACATTTTCTTGAATTTAGAAAAAAAATTAAATTAAATATGTAAAATATATTTTTAAAATGATAAAAGTGGGTGAAAAGGTTGAAAACATATTTTACAACTTAATTTTGGGTGTGTTAGATTTTATTTTAAATTTTAGAGGTGAAAGGAAAAAGAAATGGGAAATTAGGAAATTAAATCGGGAAATTAGGAATCGGCACTTGTTCATTGCGCAACACGTGCTCGATGCCGTACCGCCATCTTGCGCGAACCGCCCGCGCGCGCCACGCGCCGCGCGCGCGCCCCGCCGTCCTCGCCCCCGCGCCCGCGCCCACCACGCCGCCCCACGCGCGCCACGTGCCGCACGCGCCGGACCCCACCGTCCTCCGCGCGCGCGCCGCGCCCGCGCCGTATTGGCCCTCGCCCATGCCATGCGCTACGCTCGCCGCGTCAGCCACGCCGCGCGCCGCCCGCACACGCACCCTAGCGCCCTTGCGCCATGCGTGCCGTGCTGTACCGGCCCCCCACCGGCGTGCCCGCCCTCACCCTGCCCTCACCCGGCCCTTGCGCCGTGCCCGCCCTCACCCGGCCCTGTCCCGCATGTCGCCGCGTGTCGCGCTGCCCGCGCGCCCGCGCCGGACCCCCTCTTCTCTCCCCTCATCGGTCCGCTATATGATGGGGGCGTGCCCTCCATTTCCCCCACACACTTCTCCCGTTGCCTCTTTCCTCGCCGCGCCGTCGCTCGCCTTGCGCCACCCCGCGCCGAAGCCACGCCACCACCCTTGGGAGCCGCCGACGCGTCATCGCCTCGCCTCGCGCCACCTTGCGCTGCCGTCGCCGCCGTCACCGCCGCGTCGCCGGTGAGCCAACCCCCCCTCTCTCTCTCTTCTCCCCACCCCTTGTGCCTTGCGCCGGCCGCCGGCCGAAAACCGAGAGATAGCACGAGCAGAACAGAGGAAGGAGGAAGGAAAGGAAAGAAAAAAACAGAGAAAAGAAAAAGAAAAGGAAGGGAGAAAAAAACAAAAAGGAAGAAAAGGAAAAAGAGAAAAATAGGGAAAAATTAGGAAAAATCCAGAAAAATTCGGAAAAATATTTGAGAAATATTTGAGAAAATATTTGGGCAAAAATATATTGTTTTCTTGTGTTTTTCTCTGAGCAAATTCGGAATTCAAAAACAGGAATTTGGGAGGTCTCGTTCTCTCGTCGTTTTTACTCGGAGTTTGTCTATTTTCTTTTTGCCATTAAAAATATATTCTTTTGGTATTCAAACCTCCAAAACTTTGAATACCAATTCTTTTGATCAACACCTTTTTTAAGTTTATTCCCTTAATCAATTAGATCGGTATTTTGCGTAAACCCTATAAATTCCAAACTCGCTTTTTAAATCGGATTTCATCCCAAAACCCTCACCCAAACTCGACTAAAATTTTAGGCTAAACATTTGGAGTCGTTCTTATGTTTCTTTCCGATCTCTTAGTACTTTTATTGAATTCTGATTGAACTCAATTGATTTTTCGCACATACGGATAGCAACCGAGGAAGCGGCACCGACTACGATGAAGACCCCGTCCAACGAGCGTGCGAGCAAGGCAAGTCAACACTTTCCTTTAAACATATTGAACCTATTTTGCGAAATGATATTGATTTACACTTCAAACATGCATGCTATACACAAATGAATACCTATGCTTGTTATACCACGCCTTGATATTAATTACCCTTAGGAATATTCTTTGTAACCGTCGATGTGATATAACCGGAGGTTATCTTCGGTAAAATGCTTAGCCATGCTTATATTAGATTCGTGCATACTCATGATTTTACAAAGAAGCTTTATGTTTGGGCAACTACCTTTGGGAAGGTAGTTGGAATACGGCATGCGGAGACATGAGCGCCACATTGCCTTGATCATGATGAAAATAGTTTTGATGGAAAAATGAAAAGTACAAAACCAATGTTTTTAGAATGGGGCAGATGGTTGGAATTGCGTGGATTCCGGTAAAGGCAAGAACCGTCCCTGGTCAATTAAGGACCGAGCCATGAGAGTTATAACCTGGAACGAGCCAGAACAACCGTACTTCTTGAATGGGTATACACCTAGCGGACTAGATAACCGAGCGGAGACAGTATCCCTGCATAGTGGTTCTTGAGTGAAGAGGTGGTTCTGGTTATCGAGATAAGGCTGCGGCCTAAGTGTTGTGTAATGAATGAGAATTTTGTGAGTTTTCCCTTACCCCGGGAGCGCCAGAACTTCTCTCACTGCTAGGAAAGGACGGCTAGAGTGCAAGAGCATTTATGTTAATGGAGCGGGTACTGCCAAAGCAATGTTATCGAAAGGTTTTGCCGTGACCATCCCATATGAAGGGATGAAAGCTCATTCAATGAGCAGTTGCGGAGTACGAGTAAAGTGTACATCCACTGCAGTGTGAGTAAACCAATCTATTCGAATAGCCGTGCTCGCGGTTAATGAGCGACGTGACAAGTTTCTCCCGTGGCTAGACTCATAAATTTTAAAATGATGGGTGGGAATGTGTTGACGAGAAAAATCAACACGCCGGCCTGGGAGATCTGCTTAGCTCCAGTGCAGGTCCTAGAATAGATGAAGCGTGGGCGTGCCAGTCAGTTTGATCCTGCCACTGACAAGTTATGCAAAACAGCAGAACATAAATCATATCCAGCCGACGCCAATGCCAGCCGATGGTGTAAAATGTGTTTGAATCCATCGGTTGTACGCTGAACAAATATTTATATAAAGGGGATCGGTTGACAATAACATGATATATATAACATTGCATGAACCAACCACATGATGAAATAAATACCGATTTAAAGGTTAAAGCACATATCGGCTGGAAGTCCGATGTCATAAATTTCAAATGGTTAAATGTCCAATGAAGCCTCTACTGCAATCGGCCATATCCAACTAATCTAGTAAACAATTTAGCCCTTGGCAGATTTTCAGGCTAGTAGATGCCTAAACCAATCTAATCTAGTAAACAATTTAGCCGGTAGCGACAGAAACCCTCAAACAAGAAACAGCTGATAGGGCTAAACTGAAATACTAAGATTAGATTAATAGGGACATATGATAAATATTCAGGCAAACATATCAATCGAACTAAAGCAATCCAAGAGGTCGAATGTACTGATGCAGCCATGCAGCCTTGGACGACGCCGACGTAGCCAATACGATTGCCTGAGTCGGCGGGACCTTGGACTTACCCCTTCGCCGGAGATTGAAGCCGATGCAGCCCCGCGTCAGGTGCCAAGTTCCGCTGGATGATAAAGTAGAACAGATAATAGAAAGGTGGCGATGCGCCGAGTTGTATTGATCGAGAGATAATATTACATGAACCCCGGGCTTACATATTTATACCCGTGGGATGACAAAGATCCTAAAGGATTACAATACAGACTTTCAGCCGATTCTGCTTCGAGCTGATATTAACCCTTAGCCGATAAGGACTTCGGGGCTTACCAAATTTTGGCGTTAACACATGCCCCCCAGTTTTGGAGTATGAGAAGTCATGCTTCAAAATTGTCCTTGTCTTGATGGCCCCAAAACTGATTCTTTTCTTCTTCTTGACACCGGCTCTCATAAGCCAATACCTTCTGTAATAGCTGAGCCAGGCTGTCAAACTCATGGTTGAAAAACCTGCCTCGGTTAGCTGCTGACAACCCTTGGAATGCAAGATCTGCTATCTGCTCATCACTTAGGCTGAAACTATAACATCGAATGTGGATACTACAAAACCTTTGAATGTATTCCTTAGCCGATTCCCCTTCTTGCTGTTTAACTGATATCAAATCTGCAAGCCTCAACTCGCTAACCCCAGCAAAGAAGTACATATGAAACCGCTTCTCAAGATCGGCCCAACTTCTGATGGAATTCGGTGGTAATGATGAAAACCATGTAAAAGCCAATCCAGTCAAAGACAATGGAAAAAGCCTAACCTTCAGAGCTTCTTCAGCCGATGCTTCCCCACATTGAGCTAAGAATCGGCAGATATGTTCCATTGTGGATATACCATCTTGCCCTGAAAACATGGAGAAATCTGGAACCTTGTATTGGCTTGGAAGTGGAACCCCATCAAACCACTCACGATATGGTAGCTGATACACAAAAATTTGAGTTTTGCGTTTAATTCCAAATTGCTCCTCCATTACCTTTGTAATTATATCGGCCCAATCCTCTTTGGACGGATATCTTTGAATTTCCTCTGGCCGATATTGCTGATGTGGCTCTGCATACTGATATCGATCAACTTGCCCCCCGAGCCAATTTTGTTGTTGTCGATAGTGTTGAGATTGCTCACCAATTTGCCCCCCATGCTGACTTCTTAAGGCAATTACCCTGGGAACTGTTTCCTCGATCAAACCATACAATGTATTCATCAAAACTCCAGATTGATCGAACACAGCACGATGAATGATGTTATCAACCATCTCTTGAAGCGTCTCATCATCCATCAGCTCGATAAATTGCTCCTTCTCTTCATTAATCAGCTTGAGAGATTGTTCTTCCTAAGTCTTGATTTCTTTATCACACATTGTAGCAATTATGGGTCTGCGAGCCATGTAAAAAGATATACTGTCCAAAACACGGTCCCACCGGGCGTGCCAAAAATGTGTTGACGAGAAAAATCAACACACCGGCCTGGGAGATCTGCGTAGCTCCAGTGCAGGCCCTAGAATAGATGAAGCGTGGGCGTGCCAGTCAGTTTGATCCTGCCACTCACAAGTTATGTAAAACAGCAGAACATAAATCATATCGGTAGATAGACCGATACCCAAAAACTAACTGATCGGTTAATAAGCCGATGGTGCAATTCCAGCCGACGGCGGTGCCAGCCGATGGTGTAAAATGTGTTTGAATCCATCGGTTGTACGCTGAACAAATATTTATATAAAGGCGATCGGCTGACAATAACATGATATATATAACATTGCATGAACCAACCACATGATGAAATAAATACTGATTTAAAGGTTAAAGCACATATCAGCTGGAAGTCCGATGTCATAAATTCCAAATGGTTAAATATCCAATGAAGCCTTTACTGCAATCGGCCATATCCAACTTGTGTATATTCCTTGCAAGCCGATGCAATATCCAGATAACTCAACGGCTGAAACCTCGATGAAACCCTTAGTGGCAGTCAACAGGCAGGCTAGATATTACGGTTCTAATCACGACTTAGTAGATCAAACTGATGCAACACTAAGTATGAAAAGAAAAAGCAATATCTAGACAATCAAGCCGTTGGCTGATTTTCAGGGTGGTAGATGCCTAAACCAATCTAATCTAGTAAACAATTTAGCCGGTAGCGACAGAAACCCTCAAACAAGAAAAAACCGATAGGGCTAAACTGAAATACTAAGATTAGATTAATAGGGACATATGATAAATATTCTGGCAAACATATCAATCGAACCGAAGCAATCCAAGAGGTCGAATGTACTGATGCAGCCTTGGACGACGCCGACGTAGCCAATACGATTGCCTGAGTCGGCGGGACCTTGGACTTACCCCTTCACCGGAGATCGAAGCCGATGCAGCCCCGCGTCAGGTGCCAAGTTCCGCTGGATGATAAAGTAGAACAGATAAAATAAAGGTGGCGATGCGGCGAGTTGTATTGATCGAGAGATAATATTACGTGAACCTCGGGCTTACATATTTATACCCGTGGGATGACAAAGATCCTAACAGATTATAATACAGACTTTCCTAAAGATAAAATAGAAAACTAACAACCTCTTCTTAATAAATAGATACAAGCCCCCTGGACTCAGTTTCTTTTGGATAAGATCTTCTCAAACCGAATCTAACAAGAACCCGACTGCTGGAAATATGGATCGTCCATCTGCTGTTACAAAACTTTCAGCCGATTCTGCTTCGAGCTGATATTAACCCTTAGCCGATAAGGACTTCGGGGCTTACCAAATTTTGGCGTTAACACATGCCCCTCAGTTTTGGAGTATGAGAAGTCATGCTTCAAAATTGTCCTTGTCTTGATGGCCCCAAAACTGATTCTTTTCTTCTTCTTGACAACGGCTCTCATACGCCAATACCTTCTATAATAGCTGAGCCAGGCTGTCAAACTCATGGTTGAAAAACCTGCCTCGGTTAGCTGCTGACAACCCTTGGAATGCAAGATCTGCTATCTGCTCATCACTTAGGCTGAAACTATAACATCGACTGTGGATACTACGAAACATTTGAATGTATTTCTTAGCCGATTCCCCTTCTTGCTGTTTAACTGATATCAAATCTGCAAGCCTCAACTTGCTAACCCCAACAAAGAAGTACATATTAAACCGCTTCTCAAGATCGGCCCAACTTCTGATGGAATTCGGTGGCAATGATGAAAACCATGTAAAAGCCAATCCAGTCAAAGACAATGGAAAAAGCCTAACCTTCAGAGCTTCTTCAGGCGATTCTTCCCCACATTGAGCTAAGAATCGGCAGATATGTTCCATTGTGGATATACCATCTTGCCCTGAAGACATGGAGAAATCTGGAACCTTGTATCGGCATGGAAGTAGAACCCCATCAAACCACTCAGGATATGGTAGCCAATACACAGAAATTTGAGTTTTACGTTTAATTACAAATTGCTCCTCTATTACCTTTGTAATTATATCGGCCCAATCCTCTTTGGACGGATATCTTTGAATTTCCTCTGGCCGATATTGCTGATGTGGCTCTGCATACTGATATCGATCAACTTGCCCCCCGAGCCAATTTTGTTGTTGCCGATAGTGTTGAGAATTCTTACCAATTTGCCCCCCATGCTGACTTCTTAAGGCAATTACGCTGGGAACTATTTCCTCGATCAAACCAGTATTCATCAAAACTCCAGATTGATCGAACACAACACGATGAATGATGTTATCAACCATCTCTTGAAGCGTCTCATCATCCATCAGCTCGATAAATTGCTCCTTCTCTTCATTAATCAGCTTGAGAGATTGTTCTTCCTCGGTCTTGATTTCTTTATCACACATTGTGGCAATTATAGGTCTGCTGAGCCGTGTAAAAAGATATACTGTCCAAAACACGGCCCCACCGGGCATGCCAAAAATGTGTTGATGAGAAAAATCAACACGCCGGCCTGGGAGATCTGGTTAGCTCCAGTGCAGGTCCTAGAATAGATGAAACGTGGGCGTGCCAGTCAGTTTGATCCTGCCACTGACAAGTTATGCAAAACAGCAGAACATAAATCATATCGGCTGATAGACCGATACCCAAAAACTAACTGATCGGTTTATAAGCCGATGGTGCAATTCCAGCCGATGCTGATGCCAGCCCATGGTGTAAAATGTGTTTGAATCCATCGGTTGTACGCTGAACAAATATTTATATAAAGGCGATCGGCTGACAATAACATGATATATATAACTATGCATGAACCAACCACATGATGAAATAAATACTGATTAAAAAGTTAAAGCACATATCGGCTGGAAGTCCGATGTCATAAATTCCAAATGGCTAAATATCCAATGAAGCCTCTACTGCAATCGGCCATATCCAACTTGTGTATATTCCTTGCAAGCCGATGCAATATCTAGATAACTCAACGGCTGAAACCCCGAATAAACCCTTAGTGGCAGTCAACAGGCAGGCTAGATATTACAGTTCTAATCACGACTTAGTAGATCAAACTGATGCAACACTAAGTATGAAAAGAAAAAGTAATATCTAGACAATCAAGCCCTTCGCAGATTTTCAGGGTGGTAGATTCCTAAACCAATCTAATCTAGTAAACAATTTAGCTGGTAGCGACAGAAACCCTCAAACAAGAAACAGCCGATAGGGCTAAACTGAAATACTAAGATTAGATTAATAGGGACATATGATAAATATTCAGGCAAACATATCAATCGAACCGAAGCAATCCAAGAGATCGAATGTACTGATGCAGCCTTGGACGACGCCGACGTAGCCAATACGATTGCCTGAGTCGGCGGGACCTTGGACTTACCCCTTCGCCGGAGGTCGAAGCCGATGCAGCCCCACGTCAGGTGCCAAGTTCTGCTGGATGATAAAGTAGAACAGATAAAAGAAAGGTGGCAATGCGCTGAGTTGTGTTGATCGAGAGATAATATTACATGAACCCCGGGCTTACATATTTATACCCGTGGGATGACAAAGATCCTAGCAGACTACAATACAGACTTTCCTAAAGATAAAATAAAAAACTAACAACCTCTTCCTAATTAATAGATACAAGCCGTATCCTCCCTAGACTAGGTTTCTTTTGGATAAGATCTTCTCAAACCGAATCTAACAAGAACCCGACTGCTGGAAATATGGATCCTCCATCTGCTGTCGCAAAACTCTCAGCCAATTCTGCTTCGAGCCGATATTAACCCTTAGCCGATATTAACCCTTAGCCGATAATGACTTCGGGGCTTACCAAATATTGGCGTTAACACATGCCCCCCAGATTTGGAGTATGAGAAGTCATGCTTCAAAATTGTCCTTGTCTTGATCGCCCCAAAACTGATTCTTTTCTTCTTCTGACACCGGCTCTCATAATCCGACACCTTCTGTAATAGCTGAGCCAGGCTGTCAAACTCATGGTTGACAAACCTCCCTCGGTTAGCTTCTGACAACCCTTGGAATGCAGGATCTGCTATCTGCTCATCACTTAGGCTCAAACTATAACATCGGCTGTGGATACTACAAAACCTTTGAATGTATTCCTTAGCCGATTCCCCTTCTTGCTGTTTAACTGATATCAAATCTGCAAGCCTCAACTCGATAACCCCAGCAGAGAAGTACATATGAAACTGCTTCTCAAGATCGGCCCAACTTCTGATGGAATTCGGTGGCAATGATGAAAACCATGTAAAAGCCAATCCAGTCAAAGACAATGGAAAAAGCCTAACCTTCAGAGCTTCTTCAGGCGATGCTTCCCCACATTGAGCTAAGAATCGGCTGATATGTTCCATTGTGGATATACCATCTTGCCCTGAAAACATGAAGAAATCTGGAACCTTGTATCGGCTTGGAAGTGGAACCCCATCAAACCACTCAGGATATGGTAGCCGATACTCAAAAATTTGAGTTTTGCGTTTAATTCCAAATTGGTCATCCATTACCTTTGTAATTATATTGGCCCAATCCTCTTTGGACGGATATCTTTGAATTTCCTATGGCCGATATTGCTGATGTGGCTCTTCATACTGATATCGATCAACTTGCCCCCCGAGCCAATTTTGTTGTTGCCGATAGTGTTGAGATTGCTCACCAATTTGCCCCCCATGCTGACTTCTTAAGGCAATTACCCTGGGAACTATTTCCTCGATCAAACCAGTATTCATCAAAACTCCAGATTGATCGAACACAACACGATGAATGATGTTATCAACCATCTCTTGAAGCGTCTCATCATCCATCAGCTCGATAAATTGCTCCTTCTCTTCATTAATCAGCTTGAGAGATTGTTCTTCCTCGGTCTTGATTTCTTTATCACACATTGTGGCAATTATGGGTCTGCGAGTCGTGTAAAAAGATATACTGTCCAAAAACACGGTCCCATCGGGCGTGCCAAAAATGTGTTGACGAGAAAAATCAACACGCCGGCCTGGGAGATCTGCGTAGCTCCTGTGCAGGCCCTAGAATAGATGAAGCGTGGGCGTGCCAGTCAGTTTGATCCTGCCACTGACAAGTTATGTAAAATAGCAGAACATAAATCATATCCGTAGATAGACCGATATCCAAAAACTAACTGATCGGTTAATAAGCCGATGGTGCAATTCTAGCCGACGGCGATGCCAGCCGATGGTGTAAAATGTGTTTGAATCCATCGGTTGTACGCTAAACAAATATTTATATAAAGGCGATCGGCTGACAATAACATGATATATATAACATTGCATGAACCAACCACATGATGAAATAAATACTGATTTAAAGGTTAAAGCACATATCGGCTGGAAGTCCGATGTCATAAATTCCAAATGGTTAAATATCCAATGAAGCCTCTACTGCAATCGGCCATATCCAACTTGTGTATATTCCCTGCAAGCCGATGCAATATACAGATAACTCAACGGCTGAAACCCCGATGAAACCCTTAGTGGCAGTCAACAGGCAGGCTAGATATTGCGGTTCTAATCATGACTTAGTAGATCAAACTGATGCAACACTAAGTATGAAAAGAAAAAGCAATATCTAGACAATCAAGCCGTTGGCTTATTTTCAGGGTTGTAGATGCCTAAACCAATCTAATCTAGTAAACAATTTAGCCGGTAGCGACAGAAACCCTCAAACAAGAAACAGCCGATAGGACTAAACTAAAATACTAAGATTAGATTAATATGGACATATGTTAAATATTCAGGCAAACATATCAATCGAACCGAAGAAATCCAAGAGGTCGAATGTACTGATGCAGCCTTGGACGGCACTGACGTAGCCAATACGATTGACTGAGTCGACGGGACCTTGGACTTACCCCTTCGCCGGAGATCGAAGCCGATGCAGCCCCGCGTCAGGTGCCAAGTTCCGCCGGATGATAAAGTAGAACAGATAGAAGAAAGGTGGCGATGCGCCGAGTTGTATTGATCGAGAGATAATATTACATGAACCCTGGGCTTACATATTTATACCCGTGGGATGACAAAGATCCTAACAGATTACAATACAGACTTTTCTAAAGATAAAATAGAAAACTAACAACCTCTTCCTAATTAATAGATACAAGCCGTATTCCTCCCTGGACTCGGTCTCTTTTGGATAAGATCTTCTCAAACCGAATCTAACAAGAACCCGACTGCTGGAAATATGGATCCTCCATCTGCTGTCGCAAAACTCTTAGTCGATTCTGCTTCGAGCCGATATTAACCCTTAGCCGATAAGGACTTCGGGGCTTACCAAATTTTGGCGTTAACAGAATGCATAATGATTTTGTGTGCTGGTGGACTCAATTTCTCGAACAACGAGAAGGGGTGGACTCCCCAGAAAACCATGACGAACCGGACACGGGAAGCCATCCTTGGAATCACGATGGATGGTAGACAGAATCATCGCCGACTTAATATACTATGGAACTAAAACTTGACCTGGCTGGAAGTTAGGTTTGTGAAATGATTTGTGAAAATATGCTTTGTGCAAACAAACCATAGCCATCCTTTGAATGACCCTATCATGTGCATCATTCCGTGTCGGCTTGCTGAGTACGTTAGGTACTCACTCTTGCTATACGCACAAACCTTCAGATGGTGGAAACGAAGAACTGGAGGACCCCTATGCTTACTGCCAGGTGGGCGAAGAATGAGAAGGCGTCTACTAGGTCTTAGTCCCCAGTCGTTGCCTGTGGCAATCGACATGCCGCTGCCTTTCGACTGCTATCTTAGCTAAATTCTACTTTTGGTTGTATCCGGACCAGTAGGTCCTATATGTATTGGATATTGCCGTTGTGCCTATTATTGTAATACTTTTGATGTAAGACTATTCGTGCACTTTGCACTTGGTAATTCAGTGTTGTATTCGTGGGTACCAAACTACTTGATTCAGGGATATGATACTATGAACACGAATGATTCCCATTCCAAAATTGGGGGTCCACAGAGCTGGTATTAGAGCAGTGCGACTGTAGGATAAGTCCAACTGGCGCCCTACCCCTAAATAGCTGGTTAAAGGGAAATATCCCTACATAGGATTATTTTCAAAAGACAGACTATTTTCACAAAACAAATATGTTTTCCCTCATACTCTTGTCCCCATTCCTCTACTAAAATTGTTTTGATATTACCCCTCTTTGACCCTAAGTTATCTTCAAAACAGATGGCAGACCATTATCGGAAATGGAACAAGGGATGGGTATACCCGGATCCTGACCCAAGAAAAGAAATGGCGCACAATAAGAGAAAGTCACTAGACTAGGATATAAGTTGTGATAGCAAAATGATCGTCACAGGCACGGTGTTTACACCCGGAGATGCTGCGAAGATTCCCCGACACCTAAGGAACAACACCTTCCGTGGTGCGCGTCAGTTAACCCGACATCTCCAGCTTTATGGACCACCTCAACCAGAAGACGACACATCGGAAGAGATGTCCTCCGAAGATGATGAAGAAGAAAACATGGGAAGTGATAGTGAAGGAGAACTGAGACCCAAGGCATGTACTCATTGTGGAGAAGTTGGACACACTGCAAGTATGTGCAACTACCTCTGTAGCTGCGGTGAAGACACCCACATGCCAAAAGAATGCCCCATGAGAGCCGTTACGTGCTTCTTGTGTGAAGGGACAGATCATGTACCTAAGGACTGTCAACTAATGATAATCTTAGACAAGCAGAAGAAGGATCAAAAGGTATTCTGACAATCCGCAAATCAACTCTTGGATGGTACCACTAATAAAGGAGATGTTCCGGATCCTGAGACAGCCCCAACTCCGATGAAGGCCAATAGTGGTAACAAAGGCGTGTTGCATACCCAAAAGAATGCACCTCGTGACAAATCGGGTATGATCTGTTTCAACTGCCGTAAGTTGGGACACTTCTTCAATAAATGCCCTCTTCCGAGACCGGCAAAAGAAGACCGACGTTGCTTCAACTGTGGCGGAACAGGACATGTATCCAGAAATTGCCCACTGCCCAAGCTCCTTAGTCTCAAGACGACCACATGACCTGCAACACCGGTAAACCACAAGAGCCAAAATAGCACCTGGATCATGCGGATGGCTGGATGACTAGTTTGGATACCTGCAGCAGCTCTGGTCTTGCTTTGGATGGAGTTAAGACAACAATGACCATGCCCTACCCCTTTATGTATGAACACCCTAGATCGATGTTAGTGTTGTTGTATTATGTTGTATGGGACTACACATGTCCAATGTATCCCCCTGATGTAACATCTATGAACTGATATGAAGTTCCATGATATGTCATAAATGAGTTTATTCCACGAAGCTTGCTTTGAAAGATCACCTTAAACAACTCAAAGAAAAATTCCTTAGAATCGTGACGTTAGCAAATCATGTCTCTTACCTTATCCACATTGTTCAGATGGCGCATCGTTAGAGCCCCAGCAGCTACTAAGAACCCGCCAGAGCCTAACCCCTCCACCCTAGCGGAAGTCATGGCTTTACAGACCCAACTGCTTCAAGCTATCGCCAACAACCAAGGACAACGCGGAGGATCAAACCTCAGCGAATTTATGAGAGCAAAGCCGCCAACATTCTCCTCGGCAGATGAACCCATGGATGCTGAAGATTGGTTGAGAGTGATAGAGAAGAAGTTGACTCTCGTCCGAGTACGGGAAGCTGACAGAGTCATCTTCGCCACCAATCAGCTGGAAGTCCCGGAAGTGACTGGTGTGACACCTACAAGGAAACCCGGGCTAAAGATTCCGGTGAACCAACTTGGGAAGAATTCACGGCTACCTTCCGTGAAAACTTCATCCCTGCTGCACTCAAGAGGATGAAGAAGAATGAGTACCATAGGCTGTGTCAAGGCAACACCACGGTACAAGAGTACCTTAACAGGTTCACGCAGCTTGCACGTTACGCCACAAGCGACCTGGCAGACGAAGAAGAGAAGACGGATAAGTTCATCGAGGGACTGAACGACGAGCTGAGAGGACCAATGATCGGTCAGGACCACGCCAGCTTCCAGAGCCTCATCAACAAGGTCGTGAGGCTTGAGCATGACCAAAGGACAGTTGAAAACAACCGAAAGAGAAGGCTTGCAATGGCCCGCCCAATTCAAGGGACATCCCAGCGACCCAAAGGAGCAACCCCGTCAGGTTGGAAACCAGTCATAGTGGCAACCAATCGCCCTGCCGCACCCGGCAACGTCAGCAGGCCACCTGCAACACTGTCTCGCACTCCGCACCTACTTTGGCAGCCCCAGGAACCAGGAATGTCAACTGCTTCAACTGCGGATAATTTGGGCATTACGCCAACAGCTGCCCTAAGCCGCGCAACACCCCCAACCGCACCGGAGCCAACCCCATCGCAGTACAAGGAACCCTCGCTCCGGCACCTGGACACGGTTTGTTCAGAACGCCCCAACCAAAGGAAGCTGCAACCGGATTCCGTCATGGTCAGGTTAACCATGTGCTTGCTGAGGAAGCTCAAGAGGACCAAAGCATGCTAATGGGTATGTTCTCTATCCATTCTGCATCAGTTAAAGTTTTGTTTGATTCTGGAGCTTCGCATTCATTTATATCGTCAAGAATAAGTAAAAAGCACAACTTGCACCGAGTAGACCTTAAGAGACAAATGGTAGTACATTCACCCGGGGAAGATATAACTATACCCCATGCGTGCATTAATGTGCCCATTCGGATCAAGGACGTGGTATTCCTGTCCAACCTTATGGTTTAGCCACCCCAAACCTTGGACATCATATTAGGAATGGATTGGTTAACCAAGAACCAAGGGGTATTAGATTATGGACGAAGAGAAGTTACCTTATCTACCCCATGGGGATCACCAATGACAGTAGCCATGGATCAAGACCCTATGCTCTGTGGCCGAGCTACGGGAATATTCACCATGCTACCCATAGTTGGAATGCCAGTAATCTAGGATTACCCGAATGTATTTCCTGAGGAACTACCGGGAATGCCCCCAGACCGAGACATAGAGTTCATCATTGACCTCATGCCTGGCACCGCCCCCATAGCTAAGAGACCCTACCGGATGCTAGTAAACGAATTGGAAGAACTTAAGAAGCAGATAAGGGAACAGCAAGAGAAAGGCTTCGTATGCCCTAGTTCTTCACCGTGGAGAGCCCCAGTGTTGTTTGTTAACAAAAAGGACGGAAACATGAGAATGTGCATAGACTATCGGTCATTGAATGAGGTTACCATTAAGAACAAGTACCCGTTACCTCGAATCGACGACCTGTTTGATCAACTAAAGGGAGCCCGAGTGTTCTCAAAGATCGATCTTCGATCTGCATATCATCAGTTGAAAATTAGGGCTGAGGATATACCCAAGACTGCGTTCTCTACACGCTACGGCTTGTACGAGTTCACAGTGATGTCCTTCGGACTAAGCAATGCCCCAGCCTACTTCATGAACCTCATGAACAAAGTATTTATGGAATATCCGGACAAGTTCGTGGTAGTGTTCATTGATGATATCCTCATCTATTCCAAGGATGATGAAGGACACGCAGAACATTTGCGCGTGGTACTAGAGAAGTTGCGAGAGCATCAGCTATATGCCAAATTCAGCAGGTGTGAATCCTGGCTTAAGGAAGTAGCTTTTCTCGGACATGTAATCTCAGCTGGAGGTGTAGCACTAGACCCCGCCAGGGTCGAAGCTGTTACCAAGTGGAAAGCACCCCAGTCAGTAACAGAGATTAGAAGTTTCTTAGGATTGGCCGGATATTACCGGAGGTTTATTGAAGGATTTTCTAAGATAGCTGGACCCCTGACTCAACTATTGAAGAAGGAAAAGAAGTATGCATGGACTGAGCAGTGTCAACAGGCATGTGAACAGCTCAAAAAAAAGTTAACCACCGCCCCGATCTTAGTCCTACCGGAGTTCATCATATACTGTGATGCATCCCAACAAGGATTAGGAGGTGTGTTGATGCAAGATGGAAAAGTTGTGGCTTATGCCTCAAGACAACTACGACCGCATGAGGAGAATTATCCCACCCATGACTTAGAATTGGCCGCAGTGGTGCATGCCTTGAAGATTTGGAGGCACTACCTGATCGGAAACCACTATGATATATACACGGACCACAAGAGCTTGAAATATTTCTTTACCCAGATAGATCTTAACCTGCGCCAGAGAAGATGGATAGAGCTAATCAAGGACTATGACCTAGGAATCCATTAGCACCCTGGTAATGCCAATGTTGTAGCTGACGCTTTGAGCCGCAAAGCCCAGTGCAACCAACTGAGGATGGAATGTATGGCCAACGAGCTTCAAGAAGAAATGGCTCGGCTTAACCTACAGCTGATTCCTCATGGACAACTGAATTCGTTGGAGGTACAACCTATCCTACAAAGTCAGATTAAGGAAGCCCAGAAGGATTGTGAGGAAATCCAGCTAATCAAGGAGCGCATGGCCGAAGGACTGGCCAAGGAATTCATAGCCGATAACAATGGAATCCTATGGTATCGTAAACGGATTTACGTACCAGAGAAAGGAGGATTGAGAAGACTGATCCTCAAGGAGGCCCATGAGTCAGCATACTCACTACACCCAGGAAGCATCAAGATGTACCAGGATTTGAAAACAGAATACAGGTGGCCCAACATGAAAAGAGACATGGCGGAATATGTAGCCATTTGCGATGTGTGTCAACGAGTCAAGGCCGAGCATCAGAGACCGGCAGGATTGCTACAACCACTCAAGATCCCTGAATGAAAATGGGATGAAATAGGCATGGACTTTATAGTAGGACTACCCAAAACTGCTAGAGGATGCGATTCCATTTGGGTGATCGTGGATAGACTTACCAAGACTGTCCGATTTATCCCGGTCAAGACTCGGTATAGCAGCGCTAAATTGGCAGAGCTGTACATGTCCAAAATTGTGTGCCTACATGGAGTACCCAAGAGGATTGTATCATATCGTGGTACTCAATTCACATCTCACTTCTGGGATAAGTTTCACGAGGCGTTGGGAACTCACCTCGCCTTCAGTACTGCTTATCACCCTCAGACTGATGGACAAACCGAGAGGACAAACCAAGTCCTTGAGTACATGCGAAGAGCCTGTGCATTGGATTCTACTAAGGACTGGGAGAAATGTCTGCCCTATGCAGAGTTCTCCTATAGCAACAGCTACCAGGCTAGTCTGAAGATGTCACCGAACGAGGCTTTGTTTGGACGAAGATGTCAAACCCCGTTGATGTGGTCGGAGACCGGTGAGCGAGCCGTATTTGGACCAGACATCATTAGGGAAGCCGAAGAGAAAGTTCGTCTGATAAGAGATCGGCTTAAGGTAGCCCAATCCCGGCAAAAGAGCTATGCAGACACTCGCCGCAGAGAGTTGGAATTCAAAATAGGCGACTTTGTGTACCTAAAAGTTTCACCACTAAGAGGGACCAGGAGGTTCAAGGTCAAAGGAAAACTGGCGCCAAGATATGTTGGACCTTTCCCGATAAGCGCCAGAAGAGGCGAAGTAGCCTATCAATTGGATCTGCCGAAAAATCTTTCCGATGTACACCCTGTCTTTCACGTATCACAACTGAAGAAATGTTTGCGAGTACTGGAAGAGCAAATTCCCTCGAAAGACGTCCTTATCAGTGAAGACCTCACATACCCCGAACACCCCATGAAGATTTTGGACGAAGCCGAGAAAATGACTAGGACCAAGATGTGGCGAATGTACAAGGTGCAATGGACCAACCACACTGAAGACGAAGCCACCTGGGAAAAAGAAGACTTTTTGAAGACCGAGTACCCGAACCTATTCTGCGAACGGTAAGAAATCTTGTGGACGAGATTTATTGTTAGGGGGTAGGTTTGTAACACCCTGGATTTTGAAGAATTTAAAACTGGGAATTAGAAATTGGAACTCACAAAAACTTTTGGCTCATTGCTTCTCATCGTGTTTATTGCTTCTTATTTGCTAGCTTTGTTGCATAAAATTTATTAAGAGAGTGAATCATCTCGATGTTTCAGAAAATTCAAATGATTTGAATTTCCAATGGGGAAAATTTCAAAGTTTAGAGTTGGAAATTTTAATATAAAATAGAAAAGGTGGTGGATTTATAAAATATACTATGAAAATATACTTCGGTTCAAAACATTATTTTTGAAAGGATATGTACGAAGTTAGAAACTATTTTTGAATTAAAGACACATTTTCTTGAATTTAGAAAAAGAATTAAATTAAATATCTAAAATATATTTTTAAAATAATAAAAGTGGGTGAAAAGGATGAAAACATATTTACAACTTAATTTTGGGTGTGTTAGATTTATTTTAAATTTTAGAGGTGAAAGGAAAAAGAAATGGGAAATTAGGAAATTAAATCGGGAAATTAGGAATCGGCATTGTTCATTGCGCAACACGTGCTCGACACCGTACCGCCGTCCGCGACCCGCCCGCGCGTGCGCCACGCGCCGCGCCGCGCCCGGCCCCACCCTTGTGCGCGCGCGCCGCACGCCGTCCTAGCTAGCCCGCGCCCGGACCCGTCGTCCTCCCGCGCCCGCGTCGTAGAGGCCCCCGCCCGCACCGTGCGCTGCGCTCGCCGCGTCAGCCACGCCGCGCACCACCTGCGCATGCACCCCGCGCCCTTGCGACACGCGTACCGTGCCGAACCGTCCCCCGACCCGCACGACGTCGCACCGCGCCCGCCCTCACTCGACCCCGTCCCGCGCGTCGCCGCGTGTCGTGCCGCCCACACGCCCGCACCGGACCTGCTCTTCTCTCCCCTCGCTGGTCGGCTATAAGATGGGGGAGCCCTCCATTTCCCCACGCTTCTCCCATTCCCTCTTCCCTCTCGCGTCATCGCCTCGCCTTACGCCGCCCCGCGCCGTAGCCGCGCCGCCACCCTAGGGAGCTGCCGCCACACCATCGCCTCGCCTCGCGCCACCTTGCGCTGCCGTCACCGCCGTGTCGCCGGTGAGCCAACCCCCCTCTCTCTCTCTCTTCTCCCCGCCCCTTGCGCCTTGTGCCGGCCGCCGGCGAAAAAGAGAGAGAGAGCGCGCCGAAACGAGAGGAAGGAGGAAAGAAAGGAAAGAAAAAGGAGAGAGAAAAGAAAAGAAAAGAAGGGAGAAAAAAAGAAAAAGGAAGAAAAGGAAAAAGAAAAATAGGGAAAAATTAGGAAAAATCCATAAAAATTAGGAAAAATATTTGAGAAATATTTGATAAAATATTTGGGCAAAAATATATTGTTTTCTCGTGTGTTTTCTCGAAGCAATTTTGGAATTCAAAAACAGGAATTTCGGAGATCTCGTTCTCGCGTCGTTTTTACACGGAGTTTGTCTTTTTCTTTTTGCCATTAAAAATATTTTCTTTTGGTATTTGAACCTCCAAAACATTGAATACCAATTCTTTTGATCAACACCTTTTTAAGTTTATTCCCTTAATCAATTAGATCGGTATTTTGCGTAAACCCTATAAATTCCAAACTCGCTTTTAAATCGGATTTCATCCCAAAACCCTCACCCAAACTCGACTAAAATTTTAGGCTAAACATTTGGAGTCGTTCTTATGGTTCTTTCCGATCTCTTAGTACTTTTATTGAATTTCGATCGAATTCAATTGATTTTTCGCATGTACGGATAGCAACCGAGGAAGCGTGCACCGACTATGGTGAAGACCCCGTCCAACGAGCGTGCGAGCAAGGCAAGTCAACACTTCCCTTTTAACATATTGAACCTATTTTGCGAAATGATATTGATTTACACTTCAAACATGCATGCTATACACAAATGAATACCTATGCTTGTTATACCACGCCTTGATATTGATTACCCTTAGGAATATTCTTTGTAACCGTCGATGTGATATAACCGGAGGTTATCTTCGGTAAAATGCTTAGCCATGCTTATATTAGATTCGTGCATACTCATGATTTTACAAAGAAGCTTTATGCTTGGGCAACTATCTTTGGGAACGTAGTTGGAATACGGCATGTGGCGACATGAGCGTCACATTGCCTTGATCATGATGAAAATAGTTTTGATGGAAAAATGATAAGTACAAAACCAATGTTTTTAGACTGGGGCGGATGGTTGGATTTGGGTGGATTCCGGTAAAGGCAAGAACCGTCCCTCGTCGATTAAGGACCGAGCCATGAGACTTATAACCTGGAATGAGCCAGTACAACCGTACTTCTCGAATGGGTATAGACCTAGCGGAGTAGATAGCCGAGCGGAGGTAGTATCCCTGCATAGTGGTTCTTGAGTGATGAGGTGGTTCTGGTTATCGAGATAAGGCTGCGGCCTAAGTGTTGTGTAATGAATGAGAATTTGTGAGTTTTCGCTTACCCCGGGAGCGCCAGAACTCCTCACACTGCTAGGAAAGGATGGCTAGAGTGCAAGAGGATTTAAGTTCATGGAGCGGGTACTGCCAAAGCGAAGTTATTGAAAGGCTTTGCCGTGACCATCCCATATGAAGGGATGAAAGCTCATTCAATGAGCAGTTATGGAGTATGGGTAAAGTGTACATCCACTGCAGTGTGAGTAAACCAATCTATTCGAATAGCCGTGCTCGCGGTTAATGAGCGACGTGACAAGTTTCTCCTATGGCTAGACTCATAAATTTTAAAATGATGGGTGGGAATTCATAATGATTTTGTATGCTGGTGGACTCAACTTCTCGAACTACGGGAAGGGGTGGACTCCCCAGAAAATTATGACGAACCGAAGGCGGGAAGCCATCCTTGGAATCACGATGGATGGTAGACAGAACCGTCGCCGACTTAATATACTATGGAACTAAAACTTGACCTGGCTAGAAGTTAGGTTTGTGAAATGATTTGTGAAAATTGGCTTTGTGCAAACAAACCATAGCCATCCTTTGAATGACCCTATCATGTGCATCATTCCGTGTCGGCTTGCTGAGTACGTTGGGTACTCACCCTTGCTATACATACAAACCTTCAGATAGTGAAAACGAAGAACTGGAGGACCCCTATGCTTATTGCCAGGTGGGCGAAGAAGGAGAAGGCGTCTACTAGGTCTTAGTCCTGGTAGTTGCCTGTGGCAATCGACATGCCGCTGCCTTCCGACTGCTATCTTATCTAAATTCTGCTTTTGGTTGTATCTGGACCAGTAGGTCCTATATGTATTAGATATTGCCTTCGGGCCTATTATTGTAATACTTTTGATGTAAGACTATTCGTGCACTTTGCACCTGGTAATTCAGTATTGTATTCGTGGGTACCAAACTACTCGATTCAGGGATATGGTACTATGAACATGAATGATTCCCATTCAAAAAACGGGGGTCCACATGCGCATAGTGGAAGCACACCTCTCTCCTCTAGGCTTGTGTCTGATCAAGCTTAGGACTGTTGTGCAGCGGGAAAGGCTGGTAAGAAACTCACCCTTTCATCCGGGACAAGATCATGTAATCTGGGTGGTTCCGCACGATGAAGGAATCAATCTTTGGTCATGCAGCTACACTCGCCTTTGCTGGATTATGCTACTGGCCTTCCCTTTGGACTACCAGAAGACTCCTTCGTGCAGGCGGCGGTGGCACCGTTCGGAAGGCTGCTAGAGTGGTACCGAGATGGTAACCGATCGAGAATACTTGCAAGGATGCTGATCCTGAGCACAGACAGGGTCCCTGAAGCATTGTGATTTCTGTGGCCTCCATCTTTGACGGAATAGGCAGATCTTGGATGGTCCCTGTCTTCATTCTCAACGGACAATTCCCTGACCAGTTCCCCGCAGACGAGGACCCAGTCCCACATGGGGGTCAGCCCCATCTCCCTTCGGTTCCAGTGCTACTCGAGCTCGTGCCGCCGGTCCCTGATTGGTAGAATGAACAACAAGGAGGGGGAGATCACCTGGATGTGATCGGCGGTGACCCCCACCAGGAGGCGGTGCAACAAGAGCAGCTCCAGTGGTATCAGCAGCAGTTGGAGCAACCACCCCCACCTGGAGTTATTGAACAGCAGGCTGAACAGGACTTGGAGGTGGATGGGGAAAATGTTAATGACTGGCCTTCTTGGGATCCCAAGATACCGGAACACCCATAATTCCCCCAGCACTACAGAGACATTGATCACTCTTCTTCCTCTATTTGCTACCTGCGTGCACAGCGCCCTGACATCCCTCTTGATGACCTAATCAATGCTTTAAATGGGGAAGGGGTCCAGCACAGTTCCTCCTCCAACGAGGTGTCCTCTCCAGCCTTGAATGAGGAAAGGGCCAACTTTCACGCAGCTAGGGCGCGGTGCGCGGACCTGGCCTTCTACGACAAAAGAGACATCCCAAACACCTTCTCTAAGGTCGGGGAGTCCTCCAGCAACCCGGTTCACTTGGACGTCAGCTCCCTCAATTGGAGGCCAATCGCGCCAATTCAGCCGCCGAGGCCTCCGCAGGGGATGGAAATTGTACCCTGGTACCCGGTGATTGATTCCATTGCCCTTCGGCTCTGGCCCATGGTGGACAGGGCGATCAGAGATGGACACTAGACCAAGGAGGTGGATGCTGTTCGCGTGACGACAGCCCAGACAGCAGCTTCAGTTGACCTGACCTGCATCGCCTCCCAACCTTCCCAAAAGAACAAAATTCCACCGGGTACAAAATCTCTTGCTCTTCCTACCAAAGCTTCAACTAGTAACAAACAAACACCTCTGTTGCACAACTTTGTGAGAAGAAGTTCAAGAAGAAATCCTAACTCCAATGGTTTTTTCCGCCCAACAGCTATGTTGGACGCTAATCCTTCCAAGAAACACAAAATCGCGGTGGTCCAAATTGTCAGTCCTTCAGGGTTGGGGAATTGACTGCAGAGTTGATCCTAGCGAGATCTCCAATGATGTGCTAATGCAGAACCCAGATGGTACCAATGAAGAAAACCAAGAGTAGCATCCCCCAACGGCAGCTGGCCCAAACCAATCACCACCGCAGCTTTTTGTCCTCTGTTAAGACTGTGTTTATGACGTTTGTTGATGATCATGACTATGTTGAGGATTTTTGTAATATGTTTAACTGTGGCTTGCTGGGCCCTTTTTATCACCTTGGTTGGAGGCCTAGTCTGTTGTTTTTGTTGCTGATGTTGTTCCTCCCTGGCCTTTCTTGCCTTCATGCTCCTTATGGTTGTGCTCTCTCCCTTTTGGCCTAGTTGATGGCGATATCTGATTGGCTTTGCTTATCAGGTCTTTCCTGCTGCGCTTCTATTTTGTTATCATGTTTCATCGCGACTGGATTATTTTATGCTGGAATATAAGGGGGATTAATGCCCCTGGGAAGTGGGAGGCCATCAGGAACAAAATTGAGGAAAGTGCTTGTTCAATTGTCTGTATCCAGGAAACTAAGAGAGAATCCTTTGACAAAAGTTATATCAGAAAGCTAGCCCCAAAGAGCTTTGACTGTTTTGACTTCATACCATCTGTGGGGGCCTCGGGAGGAATTCTGATTCTTTGGAAAGGAAATCTTTTTTCGGGCTTGGTCTTTGATAAACAAAGCTTCGGCATCTCAGTGGCCCTAACCTCCCTCCAGTCCTCCCTAACATGGAAGCTAACAGTGGTTTATGGTCCCTGCGAGGAACCGCTCCGATCGGATTTCATGAACTAGTTCAGAAACCACGAGATTGCAGACCTTGATGACTGGCTTTTTCTGGGGGATTTCAACTTTTATCGGTCACTGGCTAACAGAAACAAGCTGGGAGGAAATATTCTGGATACTCTCACCTTTAATGAGGCCATTGGTCACTTAGGCTTAATTGACCCTCTCCTAGAACAACTTGATTGGTTTCGTTCCTCCATCAATTGGACGACAGATTTTCCAAACACCAGAGTAATTCTGCTAGGAAGAAGAGTTTCAGATCACGTCCCCGTAAAATTGTGATTGGGACAAAAATCCCCAAGGCAAACATCTTCCGCTTTGAGAACTTTTGGGTGAGCAACCGGATTTCGGTGTCATAGTTTCGAACTGTTGGTCTTATCTAGCGTTCCCTGGGGATGCAGCAAAGAATATTGCAAGGAAATTTAAAACCCTGAGAGCAGGGCTTAGATCTTGGAGTAAAAGTTTCTCTAATCTAAAGGCCCTCATTGAAAACTGCAACACTGCGATTGCTTTCCTTGACTTGCTCAAAGAAAGAAGGCGCTTGTTCAACACATAAATTAACTTGAGGAAAGTAGTGAAAAAGAAGCTACAACATTGGCTGCATATGAAGAATATTTACTGGAGGAATAGGTACACTGTAAACAGAGTAAAGCTTGGGGATGAATGCACGAAGTTCTTTCAAAGCTTGGCCTCTATTTCCTATAGAAAAACATGATTTCGCACATCAAGAATGAACAGCGTGACTGGATCCAGGACAACTCAGGAAAGGCGGCAATTCTTTGGTCCTCGTTCAAGGACAGAATGGGATCTTCATCCGATCCATACATGATCTTTGATCTCCCAAGCCTTATTCAACCGAGAGAAGGATTAGATTTTCAGGAACAACCGATTTCTTATGAAGAAATTGATTTGGTGGTTAAAAGGATGCCAACTGATAAAGCCCCAGGACCGGATGGTTTCAATGGTCTTTTGTACAAAACAAGCTGGCCAATCATCAAGGATGATTTTTACAGACTTTGTGACTCTTTCTAGCAAGGACAGACTAGTCTTCAACCAATTAATAATTCTTTCATCACTTTGATCCCGAAAAAAGACAACCCCGAGACAGTCAATGACTATCGACCTATCTCCTTGCTCAACTCCTCCTTGAAAATAATAACCAAAGTCTTAGCAGCTCGGCAACAAGGAGTTATAAAATCTGTGATCCATAAGAATCAATATGGCTTTATCCGATCAAAAACAATCCAAGACTGCCTTGCCTGGGCCTTTGAATACATACATCAATGTCATCGATCCAGAGAAGAAGTGATCATCCTCAAATTGGACTTTGAAAAGGCCTTTGACACCATTGAACACTCAGCCATCCTCCTTATGATGCAAAGTCTTGGGTTCCCAGATAAATGGCTGCAATGGGTTCACGAGGTCCTCTCCTCCGGAACCTCCTCTATCCTTCTCAATGGAGTTCCTGGGAAAACTTTTCGCTGTAAGAGAGGCGTCAGACAAGGAGACCCCCTTTCGCCTTTGCTCTTTCTGCTGGCGGCTGAATTGATCTAGATTTTAATCAATAAAGCCCGGCAAGAGGGCCTTCTACATTTGCCAATAGCACAGCCGATGGAGGATTTTCCAGTAGTCCAATATGCGGATGATACCATTATCATCCTTCAAGCAGATGCCAGACAACTTTTCTTCCGCAAAAACCTTCTGAACACAATTTAAACGGCGACTGGACTCAAAGTGAACTACAAAAGATCAAGCATGTACCCAATCAATCTCAGCAATGATAAGCTAAGCCACCTGGCTAACACCTTTGGCTGTGATGCGGGCTCCTTGCCGTTCACCTATGTGGGTTTACCACTTGGGACAACTAAGCCAAAAATTGAGGATCTGGTACTACTACTAGACAAAGTCGAAAGGAAGCTCTCCTCATGCGCGTCTTGCCTGTCCTATTCAGGAAGGCTCGAGATGATCAACTCGGCGATTACCCCAGTAACAACTTATGCCATGTGCACCCTCAAGATCCTGAAAGGTATCATAGAAGCCATTGACAAGGCAAGGAAACAGTGTCTTTGGAGGGGAAACAGTCTGGAAAAAAAGGAGGCAACCTGGCAGCTTGGAATTTAGTAACCAGACCAAAAGCGAAGGGTGGACTAGGGGTGCTCAATCTCCACCTACAAAATGATGCTCTGGTCATCAAACAACTCTCAAAACTCTACAACCATGAAGACATCCCTTGGGTGGAACTCCTCTTCTTGTGCCCCTTTGCGATCCAATGCTGGTCAACTTTACAGCTTCAATGGGACACCTCCTTATCCATCATGGACAGATTGTTGCAATCGATTTCCACATCAACACCATGTGCCACAGAGATAACCCTTTTGGTGGCCTGGGAAATATGGAAGATTCGGAATGACAAGGTGTTTCAGAGAGCAACTCCAAATCTGTAGCTCTGGAAAAGGAATTTCAAACTACAGTGCTCACTCCAAGTTATCAGGCTTGGGATAGAAGATAAGACCTCCTTTTGCGCCTGGCTTGATGCTTACAATTAGTTTTAGAGTCCACCTAGTCATCGCTGCTATAGCTATGCTAGTTGCTAAGGATAGCAGCTTTATTTGGGTATCTTTGCCCTTGTCTCAAAAGGTTGTATTCTAAACCTTTAACCCTTTCTCTCTTCTATAAAATTTGGCTCGCAACTGTCGGGACCTTCCCCCCAGTGTTTTACGGTCAAAAAAAGATGTGTGTGCCATCCCTTCAATAGCTTAACTATTCACTCGAACCGTATTGGATTATCTGTCTGTTGATTGACTCGTCAATCAACTCGGCATGGCCATGCACTTCCATAATCCATTACCTCGAGGGGCCCAGAGATATCTCTCCCAAAGAAGGGGCAAATTACATCTTGATCACTCACATCCCACTCCATGTTTCATAGCAAACCTGAAGACTACTTTTATAACTACCCAGTTACGGAATAGCGTTTGGTAGTCCCAAAGTAGGCTAGTACATATGTTGGAATCCATGATGATCTCAAGTCTAAGGACTTTGTACCAACACTACCTGAGACCAACTTATGGCATATTAATTCCTGTAGTGTCTCATGGTGGGTCTATCAAACAATGTGTTCTCTAACACATGTCCACGTATATTGATTTGGTATCTCCATATCATGATCTATGAGTCATGATCATCAATCAATAAACATGCCGATCTTAGAATCATATTTGTTCCAACAATATGACGTATGATCAGAGATCGTTTAGAAATAGATTCATACATAAAGAGTCTCAGAAATAAGTCACATACTTATTAATCAATATAAGTTGTCTATTTCATGGAACTGAATAATACTTTATTCATAAATACATAAACATTGATCATGATATCCAACATTTCCATGTTGCCTCTAGGGCATATAACTAACACACACACTTAACGGGATGGAACAGGTATTCGAGTTTGACACGGGTAGAACTAAGTACGGATAGAGATACAATTGAATATAGAGTCCCGATGGGCCTTTAGGCCCAGTTGGCCAACTCTATATAAGGGGGGCAAGGGGTGGAGATCAATGAGCACAACCTCTAAGCTAGATCAACTTCTCCACGAAAACCCTAGTCCACGTTTGAGCCAAAACCCTAGTTGTGCATTGCGTGCTAGCACACGGGTGTTCGGCGTTCCTTCCCTAGATGTGTGGATATCGGCAGAGACATCGCTACGTTGCGGTGTAAGTCGGCAAATCGGAACGGATTCGGTGAGATCGGATCATGGTCGGTGACATGGTCGGCGAGCTGGTCGGGAGATCGGATCGTGGTCGGCAACGTGATCGGGGAGCGGATGGGGAGATCGGAGTGAGGTCGGGCGAGGCGCTGTCCGAGGTTGGCAAGACATCCCGACATGTGTACGTTGGGTCGGCTACTCCAACGTAGTTTTTCTGCTGCACTGCACGTCACTTGGTAACAATCTATAGACCCTTACTTGCAAGCTTTCCTGGATTGCGCGGTAGAAAAATTTTGTTTTATGCTATCGTAGCTTCCGCGTTCTCCTTCAATGTAGACAAGCATGAAAGTTTCTTTCTTGATATAAGGAACCGTGCTCTCTTAAGGTGTCTTTAGAGTCTGCCACATTTTGTGCCATGAGCGCATTCCACCACCTTAAGGTCCGCGCTGAAAAAATGTTTGGAAGGTTGGTTGTTGATGCATTTGTTTATCATAAACATTGCAAATGTCGTGGTTGCTCCTATGATACTAACCTTGTAGCTACAACTTCAATGATAAATCAACAATTGGTGGTCAAGTATGGGACTACATCACCAATGGTGGCTGCAATGTAAAAAGTCCCCATGGTTGAGCTTTTGACTATAAACAAAGCACTGCTTGGAGTTGCCCGGATTATCATTCCCCTTAATCAATAAAAAGCAAGAACATGTTTTAGGATAAGTTTTCCCTTGGGTACTTTTGGTCACTAACCATTTAAGGTTCAGATTAAAAATAATTATGGTCATGCGACGCCTGAGAACATGAGAGCTACACCAACTGTAACGCCTTGGTGCTTTTGGTGATGAAACAAGTTCTGAAGGAGGCGTGCCACACACTTGGTTTTTGGTGTCCCACAACACAAAAATCCAAGTGTGGGGGACGTTGGTACGTATCTCGTAACAAATTCCATTCATGCCAAAATTCCTTGATTTTGAGATAATGTTAGTTCTTGTATCTTGCCTTGATTAAAAAAATTTGTCTTGCTTTTGACATTAAACAAAGCCCTGCCGAGAGGTACCTGAAGTTCAACATTCAAATACTCGTATTTATTTTCACGTGAATATACTTGATCATATGCTTCCTTTATCTATTCTCGCATGTTCTAGTTTGAATGAATATGTAAAGTCCATTCATAGGCTCTTTAAATTAAGCATGGTGCTTAGGTTAAAAGTCTTCTTTAATCAAATTAGACATGGTGTCGAGTTTGCTTAATGAACCTTAGAGTTAATGCTTGTATATATCTTGGTTGTATAAATATGGATTAACCCACATAGAAAAATCTTACAATTTGAATGGGTAAGTCTTTAAGTTGATTCAAACTAGAGATAACTCAAGGCATTGGATATACGACAAAGGTGCATAACATACAGAGGAGGCACAAGACCTCTAGTGTTTATGTTGAGTCAATTTTAATTTAGCCTTATTTGAAATTTAAAAAAGAGAAGGCAAGAATATCTTTTACTCTTATTCTCTTTGTTTGTTTCTAAATGGCCCATGGATGACGTAGCCTTCACGCTCAACTTCCCTATGTGAATTCAAGGTAAGTTTCCAGGTAAGTTTTATTTTAATTAAATAAAATAGAGCTTTTGACTCTCCGGATTTTAAGCTGGTGGTGTCCCTTTTTTCTCACTTTTTGTTTTTGAATAAGTAACCCAGGTATAAGAACAAGTGCAGGGTGATCTTGTGTTAATATTGTATACTCACAAATCAAGATCACCCATCTCCATGCTTCACCATGATGCCTGCATATTCATGAGACGAGGCAAAACATCCATTGCACATCGGTTGCTTGCCTCTACACTCACCGCATACTGGTTTGCACGTTTATCCTCTCATCCCCTTATTGATAAATTCTCATCATGGAATATATCTAGAAAAGCTAAACTCAACTTTTAACATGAGCCTGGATTATTCAAGCTAGAGTATATGACTTGCCTGCAAATATCATGCATACTCTTTATTCCTCGCATGTTACCTTGTGCTTGTGAACATATATCATTAGGAACACATGCCATCTAAGTAATTGATGAATGAGGGATTGCCTGAATGAAATGATCATTGCTTTCTTCTGTTAAATCCTTGGAAATTTTATAAAAAGAAAATACTATAACTCTACATACTCCTCATTGATATTTTATTCCCACCAGAGCCATATGTCGATCTTCATGGTAAAACCTATACGTATGTGTGGGGTGTCACCCCGGGGTAGCACATAGACTGGAGTTGAAGTCAAGCTGGAGTCAGACTGTGAGTCTTCGGGATAGGGTCAGGAGCCTGAGCCCTTTCTCGACCTCAACTCCTCAACCCGACTTCCGGCCTCGAGACAATACTTAGCTTGCAAGGAGGCGAGGAGGGGACAACCCGATAAGGAATGATGTCACCCGACAGCACAGTACAGGTGGTATCTGCAGAGGAGGGGTCCCAAGATAGATAAGGCACAAGAAATCCACGACGTGCAGGGCCCAGAGAGCATCTCCATGTACCTTTTTCAGATGTTGTTTGTACTCACCTTTTTAGATCTTTAGTCTTAGTTTTTTTGGCCCTCAAGTCCCATGTAACTGCCCTCCTTGAGCAATAAAAGGGAGGGCAGGACGGGCTGAGGAAGGGATCTGAGTTCAGATCATTCTCAGTTCTTTACTTGTTCTCAGCCAGCTTGGTCTAAGCCCCAAGAACTCTCTCTTGTAAACCTTGTTCATCATCCACCCCAACAAAGAACATTAGATGTAGGCCTAATATCCTTTGGGAGGGCTGAACTAGTATATATCTCGTGTCTCTTGTTCTTTGGCTCCTCTTAGTGACACGAGTCGACCACCAGGTGCTGAGAGGAGGCATATTCCCAACCACTCACTCACCTCCTTGGGCACCCCCTCGGAGGACTTCCGACCTACCCGTCGACAGATGGCTGTCGTTTTATCCACCGACTTCACGGCACCCGTCGAGGCGACGTTCATCTTCGGGAGCCTGGAGTTCCATGCTGACAAAGGTGGCTTCGTGTGAGCTCGAGCATGCGGCCGCGCAATAGCGCGAGGCTGGGAGGCAGAGCCGCGCGGCTCTGCGCCTGGCGGCCTCGGCCCCACGGATCACCCGACCACGCAGGCTAGGCGGCTCAAGCTCCCGACTGCCTGCTTGGTCGCCTCGAAGGTGGGCTCAGCTTGGATCTAGGTTAAGCGCCCTGCAAAACGCCGCTCCCCGCATCCAGCCTCCCCGCCACGCGGGAACCCATCATCCTCTTCATCCATCGCCCGACAGACCTCCATGCACCACGGGATGGAGAGCACCTTGAAGATTGCTTGCTGTGCTTCTCCTCCAAGCTCAGTGCCAGCAAAAAAGTCGCGTGGGCAAGTCTTTGTCCCGGGCAACCGCTGGCCGGCGAACTTCGTCATGATGGTAGGCACGGTCTCTGAGGATGAGGTCACGGGCTCCCAGGAGTCCGATGCCCATCGTAACGCCCGTCGTCACCGCAACACGGTTCGGGTTGTGTGGTGCGAGCAGGCCCAACGCCCTCGCATCCAACCCCAGAGCCTGGAGTCCGACTTCACTGTGGGGTTTGACGGGCAATAGGTCTTCCGAACATGACGGCCAACCTTGTGGCCATCGAGCGAGCGCTCAATGGCCTTCCCGACTCCCCAGAGGTACGGAAGGCAAAGGCCATGACACAGGCGGCAGTCGCTCGGCTCAACGTCTCGGGCCCGTTCGAGCGCCCCACGGTGAGCGCGCGACGCTTGCGGTCCTGGCCACAGCAGAGCGTAGGCTACTCCGCCTCTCCTGGCCCTTCCAAGGGCCAAGCCACGTGGACGGGGCCATTCCCGGTGGTTCAAGAGTCCGCCCCAGGAATGCCCGTGCGACAGAGCACCAGGGCAGCTCCTACACCGGGGACATGCGTGAGATCATCACCCAGAAGACCGATGCCCACAATACTATCGAGCGTCGCATCATGAACCGGGACGACTACGACTGGGTGCACGGCCCTCCCGACAGCACCTCTGGTGCCGAGGCCGTACCGCGGCGCAATGGCTTCGCGGCCTTCACCACTAGCCTCCAGTAGGTAACGTTGCCCAAGGAGTTCTGCCAGACTGGGATTGATCCCTACGACGACAAGACCGACCCCACCTTGTGGCTTCAGTTATACTGCACGGTGGCGATGCCCACGTGATGGCTAACTATCTCCCGGTCATGCTGGCTCCGACCTCCATTAACTGGTTGGCAGGGCTCCCCAAGGGTTCTATTGACTCTTGGGATGCCCTCTGCGATGCCTTCGTTGCCAACTACCAAGGCAGTTGGCAAAGCCCCCCTCACGGTATGACCTCCGCCAAGTTTTGCAGGGGGCTAGCGAGTCCATTCGGGAATACATCCGACACTTCTCGGAACGCCGCAACCCCGTTGCGAGCATCACCAAAGAGGACATCATGCGCATCTTCTCCGAAGGCCTGCGAAAGCCCTCCGACCTGTTATGGTTCCTCGCCTGGAATCGGCCGACCTCTCCAGCGGATATGATCTCCATTGCCAAGAGCTTTGCCAATGCTGAGGATGCCGAGTGGTAGGAAATGCTCGCCTCGGAGCCCCTTGTCCCGAGGGAGCCTCGAGGAATGGAGCGTGCCGAGCCTGACCGGTGCTCGCCGAGAAGAGCGGACCATCGACCGCCCCCACGGGTCAGGCAAGACGAGGTGAAGCGCAAGTCGACCCCTGAGGTCCGCCATTGAAAGGTCGAGTTGGAGGGGAGAGTTTGGGAGGCACTGGACAAGCCGTGCTTCCTGCACCCGAAAGGTAATCATACCATCCGCCAATGCTACACCCTCCATGACCAGTTGGCCCGGGAGGCACAGCATCCCCGGCCCCCCCGAGGTCACGGCAGAGGCGAGACGGAGAGGCGAAGTACCACAAGGAGGATCATCGGAGGGATGACGGCTTCCAGGAGCTGACCCACACCGTCAACATGATCCTATCCGAATCTCACAGAGTTGTCCGCCCATACATCGTAAGCCTATAGGATTCTATCCGATCGAGCCGTATTCGAGTCCAACTCGAATGCCTCGTTCTTATCCCCTTAAGCGTGCGACCCGTAGGTTCAGGTATACTCGGTTTCGGCTATAGTCTAACTTAGCCGACCGTCGGCTCGAGTCCAACTCAGCCGACCACATCCTGACGGTGCCTAGCAGCACATATTGACACCATAGTATACAAGAATATAATATCGGCTCGAACCTGTAATGTGTACACAAATCGCTTTGCCTCACGATACCAATTAAGCTATAGGCAAGATGTGTGCCATCCCTTCAATAGCTTAACCATTCACTCGAACCGTATTGGATTATCCGTCCGTTGATTGACTCCTCAATCAACTTAGCATGGCCATGCATTTCCATAATCCACTACCTCGAGGGGCCAGAGATATCTCTCCAACGGAGGGGCAAATTCCATCTTGATCACTCACATCCCACTCCATGTTTCATAGCAAACCCGAAAACTACCTTTATAACTACCCAGTTACGGAATAGCGTTTGGTAGTCCCAAAGTAGGCTACTACACATGTTGGAATCCATGGTGATCTCGGGTCTAAGGACTTTGTACCAACACTACCCGAGACCAACTAATGGCACATTAATTCTGTAGTGTCTCGTGGTGGGTCTATCCAACGATGTGTTCTCTAACACATATGTCCATGTTTATTGACTTGGTATCTCCATACCAATGATCTATGAGACATGATCATCAATTAATAAACATGCCGATCTTAGAATCATATTAGTTCCAATAATATGATATATGATCGGGGATCATTTAGAAATAGATTCATACATATAGAGTCTCATAAATAAGTCACGTACTTATTGATCAATACAAGATGTCTATTTCATTCATACATATACATTGACGTGATATCCAACATCTCCATATTGCCTCTAGGGCATATCACTAACAATCTCCCACTTGCACTAGAGTCAATCATGTAAGTATCTAATACCCATTGCTCTTGTGTGCGCCTCATGCTTCGGCGAGGGAGAGGTTTTGTCGGCGGATCGGGTATGTTGAGATCCGTGTGCACTTTGCATATCTTGACATCACCTCTGTCCACTATCTCACGGATGAGATGATATCGCCGAAGTATGTATTTGGACTTCTGATGTGACCTCGGCTCCTTGGCTTGCGCAATGGCTCCACTATTATCACAATAGAGAGACATTGGACCAGTCGTACTAGTCATCACACCAAGCTCAGAAACGAATTTCTTGATCCAAACAGCCTCCTTTGTAGCAAGAAAGCAATGTACTCGGCCTCCGTTGTAGAGTCGGCAACGGTATCTGCTTGGAACTCTTCCAGTGGCTGCGCCTTCGTTCGGGCGAGAACATGAACCCATTGCGATCTATAATCATCCTTGTCTGTTTGGAAGCTAGCATCGGTGTAACCACTTACAACAAGCTCTTCTTCACCTCCATAGACTAGGAACATATCCTTAGTTCTTCTCAAGTACTTAAGGATATTCTTTACGATCCAGTGACCTTCACCTGGATCGCTGCATATCTGCTCGTAGCACTCAAAGCGTACAAGACATCTCGGATGTGTACAAAGCATGGCATACATGATGGATCCAATTGCCGAAGCATATGGAACCATACCCATCTTATTCCGCTCATCATGTGTCCGAGGACACCGATTCTTGCTAAGATTAATGCCATGTGAAATGGGCAAGAAACCTTTCTTGGAATCATGCATGTTGAACCTTTTCAACACCTTGTCAATGTATGTACTTTGGCTTAATCTAATTAGCCTCTTGGATCTATCTCTATAGATCCGAATGCTAATATGTATGCTACCTCCCTAAGTCTTTCATGGAAAAACTATTTTTCAATGAAGACTTGATGGATTCTAGCATAGGAATATCATTTCCAATCAACAATATGTCATCCACATATAAGATTAGAAATACAATTGCGCTCCCACGACCTTTTGTAAACACAGGCCTCCTCTTCATTTTTTATGAAACCAAACCCTTTGATTACTTCATCAAAACGAATATTCCAACTCCGAGATGCTTGCTTCAATCCATAAATGGATTTTCGTAGCTTGCATATCTTTCCAGTGATTGTGGATCGACAAAACCCCGAGGTTGTATCATGTATACATCCTCGCTTAGGTTTCCATTTAGGAAAGCCGTTTTGACATCCATCGCCATATCTCATAATCGAAATATGCAGCAATCGCTAGGATAATCCGAATAGATTTAAGCATTGCGACGAGCGAGAAGGTTTCATCATAATCAACTCCTTGAATCTGTTTAAAACCTTTCGCCACCAATCGCGCCTTATAGATGTGAACATTTCCATCCATATCGGCCTTTTCTTAAAAACCCATTTACACTCAATGGTTTTGACACCATCGGTGGATCAACCAAGTTCCAAACTTGATTGTCGTACATGGATTCTATTTTGGATTTCATGGCTCCAAGCCACTTGTTGGAATCGGGTCCCACCGTCGCTTCCTCATAGGTCTTAGGCTCATCGTTGTCCAACAGCAATATATCACATTGTTCCGCACCTGTGTACCTGTCAGGTGCACGACGTGATCTTTCATACCTCCGTGGGGCTGGTGTATCTACAACTGGTGGCGCAACACTTTGCACCTCCTGTTGTGGTTCTGTGGTCGCTGAAACATTTTCTGGTGTTTCTTGAACTTCTTCAAGATGCACCCTGCTCCCACTAACCCTTCTTGAAAGAAACTCTTTCTCCAAGAAGACACCGTGTCGGGCGACAAACACTTTGCCTTGTTCCCGATTATAAAAGTAATATCCTTAGTTTCCTTAGGATATCCCACAAAGAAGCACTTGTCAGATTTGGGTGTGAGCTTGTCGATCGTAAACGTTTTACATAAGCTTCGCATCCCTAAATTTTGAGAAAAGACAAAGTAGGGGTTGTCTGTCCATATCTCATATGGTGTCTTTTCAACCGACTTAGATGGAACTCTATTTAGTGTGAGCGCGTGTTTCAAGAGCATATCCCGAAGGATAACGGAAGATCACTTTGGCTCATCATCGACCGCACCATGTCCAACAAGGTGCGATTTCTCCGTTCGGACACTCCGTTCCATTGTGGAGTTCTGGCGGAGTCAACGTGGAACCATTCCACAATCTTTCAAATGATTACCAAACTCTTGGCTCAAGTATTCCCTCCACGATCGATCGTAGGAACTTGATTGTTTTCCCTAAATGATTAGTACTTCATTCGGAATTCTTTGAACTTTTCAAAGGATTCGGACTTATGTCTCATTAAGTAGATATAACCATATCTACGAAGTCATCAGTAAAGGTAATGAAGTACGATAACCACCTCGGCCGTTGAGCTCATTGGTCCACATACATCGGTATGTACGAGTGCCAACAAGTCACGTGCTCTTTCATTGTGTCCCGTTAAGGGTGCCTTTGTCATCTTACCAAGTAAATAAAACTCACATGTCTCAAATAATTCAAAATCAAAAGAGTGAAGCAGTCCATCCTTATGGAGCTTCTCCATGCGTTTCTTATTTATATGGCCTAAGCGACAATGCCGGATAAACGTGGGGTTTGTATCATTAGAGAGTTGCCTTTCGTATTAATGTTATAGATGGGAGACGCTTCAAGATTCAAAACGTATAATTCATTCACCAATGGAGCATGAAAATAGAACATATCTTTGAGATATATTGAACAAAAATTGTCCATTGATCTAAAATCATATCCTTCCGCTTGCAAACATGAAGCGGAAATAACGTTTTGACATAGTGTTGGAACACAATAACAATTATTTAATTCCAAAACTAATTCTGAAGGTAGATGAAGTGGTATCTGTGCCGACGCAATCGTAGCAACGCTTGCTCCATTGCCGACGCGCAGTTCACCTCGCCCCTTCTTAAGCCTCTACTTCTTCTCATTCCCGCAACCATTTGCAAATATGAGCTACCGATCCGGTATCAAATACTCAAGAGTCGTAGGTGAAGTAGCAAGATTAATGTCTATAACATTAATACCGGCGTAAGTCATACTTTGCTTCTTTTTGAGATCCTCCATGTACTTCCTGCAGTTCCTTTTCGAGTGGCTGTCTCCTTGCAATAGAAGCAAACGACATCCGATGCCGCCGACCCTTATTGCCCTTCTTTGCATTCGAGGCACTCGCGATCTCATCGAGAGTTAGCTTCCTCTTGGTGCAAAGTTTCTTGACAGTGGTTTGCGCTTAGCCTTCGCATCATCATCACATGATGACCATTTTTCGGATATTCTCCTCATTGTCTTAGCATCCCATGCAATTCAGCCAAGGTTCTATCCATATTGTTCATGTGATAATTTAATATGAATGGCTCGAAGCTCGGAGGGAGCGACGGAGAACCACATCGTAGCCAACTCTTAGCTAAGGGGAAAACCTAGTTTTCCGGACTCAATGTAGCCAATCATTTTTATCACATGCGTACCGACGGGATTCCCTCAACAAGCTCGCACGCAAACAAGGACTTTGAGGTGTTGAACCTCTTGGCCTCGAGCTTGGTTCTCAAACATACCACGCAGTCCCCGAATAATAGTGTGAGCATCGCTGCTCTCATATTGCTTCAAGCTCGGGGACATTGTAGCAAGCATCGGACGGCTAATATCTAGGGCATCATTAATGTGCTTCTCGTAAGCTCTCCGTGCGCTTGCAAGTGGCATTATTAGGCAAATCCTCCGGATAGGGTACTTCAAGAACATACTCCTTACGCTCTTGCTTGAGAACAATTCTCAAGTTGCGATACCAATCCATAAAGTTTGTTCCATTTAATTTTTTCTTTTGGAGAATAGATCGCAAATTAAAAGCACTTGGTGTAGTATTAGCCGCCATTTATTCTACAACAGAAAAACAAAGTTTACCACAATGTTTATGCTATGTCTATTGTTAAACAATTTAACATTAGACTCCCATTACGTATTTTACACCTTCCTCTAGGTTACATATTGGGGCAAGATCCACATGTTAGTTAATTTCTAGTGAGCTTTGGCATCACTTGCTAGAAGATTAATAACATCGGTAAGCAACTCCTTGCTAATCACATCTCTATGTGACTCTTGTTGTTGGTGTGGCATCTCCATGCCTGGCCCCAACCTATGCCCCAAGCCCCAAAAGCTGCTTTGATAGCCTTGTTAAGTAAACCAAATGCTCGCTGTATATGTCCGACATATACCCCTCGTGTTATGATAGAGAATGGCACTCGCTTTGTGAGACCCACCATTGAAGAGCATAACGGTGACGGGTGCAACATTTGGAAGGGCATCATTACTACTTAATTTTGCAAGGGATGCTATCCTATCAAACAAACATATCACATATATGAAAGCAGGTAGAATAGCATTTAATGAAATAGTATGGCCCCCTTCACATGGTGATCTCCATCTGCATGTCGGTGTAGAGGATCTCCATCTTCATCACCGTTCTTCCGAGTGCCGAATGCTTGATTTCTTCAAACTAAGCTACTACTATAGAAGCTCTAATTGAAGATTACCGACTCGTAGGTCGTGAAAGAATATTACAAGCATTGCACGTATGAAAGAATATTACAGGGATTGCACATATGAAAGAATATTACACGCATCACATGCATCTCATACATACAATAGGGCCCTACCATCTCAAAGCATTCTCTGCAAAAACAAGTTAGGCGTAGAAATGTTTTCTATCGCAGAGAAACGGCATCGAGACGACCTATAAGGGGGACGCACACGAACGGAAACCATGTCGGCATAATCATATTATGCCGTCCCGATACACTATCAAGGGAAATGGTTTGCGTAGGCGTGAGGCAGCAAACAAGATCGGACTACGAGATAGCTTTGGTATAATCACATTATACCGTTCCGATACACTATCAAGGAACGCTATCTCGAACACGACTCAAACCGAGTTCTATGGATATTGCTTCGACGTAATCACATTACGCCGTTCCGATACACTATCAAGGAACGCAATTACCATCTACTCTCCTCAACAGATCCCGTAAAACCGATTAATCTAATCAACCCGTGTGCAAAACTTGTTCCGATCCAATCTAAAACCCAAACTAAGCAAGATTAGCTCGATACCACTGAAGGGTTACGCGAAAGCTACCTAGCCGAAAACAAAAACTTTTCTACCGCGCAAACTAGGAACACTTGCATGTAAGGGCCGATAGATCGTTACCGATTGGAGTATGCAGCGGAAATAGCCAATCGGGACTATCGGATCCGGAACAGTGTAGCCGATTCCCGCAAGCCGACAGCCGACACGGGGACGCCGATTCGCCAAGCAGCCGATTCGCCGAGTCGTCGACCGCGTTCTCGCTCCTCGCTCCGATGCGCTCGACCGCAGCCGATCGCCGTAGCCGCTTTGCTCGAGTACCACGCCGATGTGAACGCGCGCACAATGTAGCAAGCACCTCTACCGGTATCCACACGTCCGGGGACGAACGTCGAACACCCGTGTGCTAGCACGCAATGCAAGGCTAGGGTTTGGCTCGAAAGTGGGGAGGGTTTCCGTGGAGATTGATCTCGGTGACTTCATTGCGGATTCGGTTCAATGCGATGCAATTGACGTGCCCCACTCTCCACCCCTCCCTCCTTTATATAGAGTTGGCCGACTGGGACTAGTGGCCGATCAGGACTCTATTTTGAATCGGATCCTATCCGAATCTCACAGAGTTGGCTGCCCATACGTCGTAAGCCTATAGGACTCTATCCGATCGGATCCCTATCCGATCGAGCCGTATTCGAGTCCAACTCGAATGCCTGTTCTTATCCCCTTAAGCGTGTGACCACGTAGGTTGAGGTATACTCGGTTTCGGCTATAGTCTAACTTAGCCGACCGTCGGCTCGAGTCCAACTCAGCCAACTGTCAACGCGGCGCCTAGCAAGCACATATTGACACCATAGTATACAAGAATATAATATCGGCTCGAACCTGTAATGTGTACACAAATCCCTTTGCCTCACGATACCAATTAAGCTATAGGCAAGATGTGTGCCATCCCTTCAATAGCTTAACCATTCACTCGAGTCGTATTGGATTATCTCGTTTGTTGATTGACTCCTCAATCAACTTAGCATGGCCATGCATGTCCATAATCCACTACCTTGTGGGGCCCAGAGATATCTCTCCAAAGGAGGGGCAAATTCCATCTTGATCACTCACATCCCACTCCATGTTTCATAGCAAACCCGAAAACTACCTTTATAACTACCGCCATTACGGAATAGCGTTTGGTAGTCCCAAAGTAGGCTACTACACATGTTGGAATCCATGGTGATCTCAGTCTAAGGACTTTGTACCAACACTACCCGAGACCAACTAATGGCACATTAATTTCGTAGTGTCTCATGGTGGGTCTATCCAACAATGTGTTCTCTAACACATATGTCCATGTTTATTGACTTGGTATCTCCATACCCATGATCTATGAGACATGATCATCAATCAATAAACATGCCGATCTTAGAATCATATTAGTTCCAATAATATGATATATGATCGTGGATCATTTAGAAATAGATTCATACATATAGAGTCTCATAAATATGTCATGTACTTATTGATCAATACAAGATGTCTATTTCATGGAACTGAATAACTCTTTATTCATTAATACATAAACATTGACGTGATATCCAACATCTTCATGTTGCCTCTAGGGCATATCACTAACACACGGGTGGTAGGCGTTCTGTCCCCGGACGTGTCGATACCAGTAGAGGCGCTGCTACGTTGCGGTGTTGTTCGTCGGCTATGGTGGAATCGGCTGCGGTCGGGCGCATCGGAGCGAGGCGTGCGAGCATGGTCGGATGACTCGGCGAATCGGCTACTCGGTGAATCGGCTGATTGGTGAATCGGCTATTCCCAGGAATCGGATGTCGGCTTGCGAGAATCGACTATCGGCAAATCGGCTGTCATCGGCCAGCACTGTTCTGGATCGGATAGCTCCTGATTGGCTAATCCGCTGCACTCTACTCCAATCGGTAACGATCTATCGACCCTTACTTGCAAGTGTTCCTGGTTTGCATGGTAGAAAATTTTGTTATTAGCTATCGTAGCTTTCGCGTAACCCTTCATAAGAGGCAAATGAATTCGACAAGATGCAATAACTCAAAAGTTTTGTTGTGGATTCTGGTTTTTAGATCGCCATTTTTAAGTTCCGATTTTCGAGGTGTTACAAATGCACAACAAGGCTATGGTAATCTTTTTGTCGTAATCGACAAGTTCACGAAATAGATCGAGGTAATGCCCTTAAAGACATGCACCACGAAGAAAGTGGCTAAGTTCATCGAGGGCATTACTTGTTGTTTCGGTGTTCCGAGGGAGATATCACCGACCTCGGCACGTAGTTTACTGGCAACGACTTTTGGGAGTTCTGTGAGGACAGGTGCATCGAGGTCAAGTATGGCTCAGTGGTGCACCCTCGGGCAAATGGGCAATGTGAACGTGCCAACGGCATGATTTTGCAGGGTGTAAAGGCTCGAATCTTTGACCCACTCCAGAAGTATGGGGGTCACTAGTTGCGCAAGCTCCCGGCTGTGCTCTGGGTGCTCCGCAATCGGCTGAGCCGAGCCATGGGACGGACTCTGTTCTTCCTAGTTTATGGTTCAGAGGCAATCCTGCCGGTCGACATGCTCCATGAATCCCCAAGGATTCGCCTCTACGTTGAAGGTATGGCCCAACAGACATGGACCGAGGACATCGACGGCCTCGAGGAAGCAAGAATGGTTGCGACAATCCAGATGGACCGATACCAACAGGCCCTCCGCTGATACCATGATAGCAACATCCGTGGGAGGTCCTTCAACGTTGGCGATCTCATGCTCCGTAGGGTGCAGTCCTTGGCCGGCATGAACAGGCTGTCAGCCCCTTGGGAAGGCCCATTCATCGTTTCCGCCATCACTCATTTGGGCTCCTATAGGCTGGTTCACGAAGATGGACAGGAAGTGCCGAACTCATGGAACATCGAGCATATGTGCCGATTCTACGCTTGAACAGCTAAGTACCCGATCCTTAATCCCTTATAATAGCGCATTTTTGGTTATCCCCTGATCTTTTTGCAGGATGCTTACCTCCCGACACCAGGACAGTTTGGGGGGTCGGCAGTCCTCCCAAGCAAAATCGCCAGCTGTGTCAGCCCCTTCTGATGCAAATACGCTTACGGTGAGCCCTGAGCAATGCGGTCCCAGCTTGTAAGCTGAGGATACATGAGAAGAGGAGACCGCCAGTTGAGCTTGAGCTGCTCGGGGGCTCATTCTTTGCCCACTTCGATTGAACATGACGGCTCGACCTGATGTCCCTTGGGATAGGCGCCTATCCCCTACCCAAGGCAGGCTAGGGTCAGGACTAGTCGTGTTTCAGTCAAGTGCCAGGCGAATGAGCTCGGGGCTATTAACAACTATATCCTGTGTGAAGGACTAAGACGCCAGGAGCTTGACTTGCAGTCACCCGAACACAGGTCTGTCGATGGCTCAAGCCACTCTACTTCGAGGGTCAGATACACAGAGATAAGTTGGTCATCAACCTCGCACTCACCTGCTGTGTACACAACTAAGTGACCTTGCTCAACTAAATGCCCCTGGAATCCGTCCCGTAGGCTTTAGTCGCTTGGCCCTGAGAGTTATACACATACCGAGTGACCGCCGATATTTCCCCGTCCACCTATTCACCCTGTATGTGGCTGAGTCGGTTCGGGTTAGGCTGGGTGTACTCTGGATCCATCTGTTGAGGCCCTAAGTTGCTCGACATCGGAGGTCGGTCATGAGATGAGGAGGTAAACCTGCTCGAGCTTGATCGGTAGCCCTCCGGACATAGTCTATCGATGGCCGAGATCGTTCAGCATGGTTTATTCCGAGTGACAGATGTGCTCGAGCTTGATCGGTAGCCCTCCAAACTTAGTCTATCGATGATCGAGATCGTTCAGCATTATCTGCTTCGTGTGACAGACGTACTCGAGCTAGACCAGAAGCCTTCCAGTTTTTGATCTGTTGACGGCCGGGGTCGCTCGGTGTAAACTACCCGAAGTGGGAAGTTGGGTGTCCAAAAAAAACATAACACACATATCGGACATTTTGCCAATAGAGCATGACATTCAAAAGAACTGATAAAGTTTTTCCGTACAAGCGAGATGATGATCATACATAGGGCCCGAGGTCCCCTAATTTACCGGTCCATGTTGGCGACGATCTTCTCCACTGTTGGCTCCACGGAGTCGTAGATGCCCTCAACATCAGACTCGGCGACGCCAGCAGGCCACCCTTCGATGACCGCCTCGATGTTCGCTCGGGGGTATAGTTTGTGTACCACCCCAAGGACGTGCGCTACTCTCGCCTTTGCCACACCCCTGACGTAGGCCTGGAGAAGCTTCCCGCCGCTCTGGAGACGCACCAGGAGCATGTTGTCAGTCGGCACGGTCGACAATGACTCCGGGTCAATCTTGGCGAGGAGCGCTGGGACTCCCTCCAGAGATTGCCCAGTAACCATCGGTCGTCTGGATGCGGGCCTGTAGTCCGCCCATCTGACGATGGAGGGTCGCAAGTTGGCCTACTCAAAAAAGAGACCGATCAACAACATAGGCCGAAGCCGAAAGTGGAAGGAAATAAAGAATGGAACTTACGGACGGCTTTTGCCCGCGCGGACTTGTCTATGGCCATGCCGGCCAATGCTTCGTCCCTCACCGCCTCGGCGACCTCTAGCTTCCTCTCCGCTTTGGCTTTAGCTGCCTCGGACGCCCTCGCCCTTGACTCAGCGTCATCAAGCGCAACAACTAGGTCCTAGAGGAGATCCTCAGAGCGCCGATGCTGAGCCGCGAGCTCCTCAGCGCTGGCTCAGGAGGACGACCCTTCAATGCGAGGGTCGATGTCCGACGGCTCCCTAACAAATACTCCATATGGTTTTGATCATCATCAATAAAGTGAAGAATGCAACAAAATGCTGAAACCCACCTGGTGTAAGCCGTGAACCTCATAACACCTTGACATGGTATCTTCCTGGCTGATTCCAATTCCCGCGCCCCCAGCACCTAGCGCGAGCTTGGCCCCATCTCGGGGGAAACAGACAACGTGCGTTTCCCCTTCGAATTGGCCGTCACAACAAGGATCCACAACATCTAGTCGCGACAGCACGGTGCAGGCTCCAACTCCCTGGCATGGCACCAACACGTGGCAGGTGAGGCTTCAACAAAAACAGAGAACACGAGAAAAGGGAGATAGCATTGGACCAAGGCCAGGATTCAGGACTTCACCGGTTGATGATGATCAGGGCATTGCTCTAGCTCCCGCTCTCTGAGGAACTTAGAGAGGACTCCATAAGTTTTGTAAAGTTTTGAGACAGCAAAAGAGCAAGGAGGGCGCGAGTCTTCAAGTTTTTCCGCTGGCGAAAGTGTGGTGTGAGATGGAAGGAAGTGAGAATGACCGGGCTTAAATAGGGACAAATGGGCCTATTGGCGTCGTTCTTGGAAAACATGCACACCGTCGTCAGTAACAGACACGGGGAATCTGGAGCGCTCTTGCCCATCCATCTCCTCGGCATGCCACGACACCTTTGGAGCAAATCAGAGATGTCGATTATGTGGAATAGCTAACGGCGTCCGCTGCATCTTTCGGAAATTGTTTTCATCTTAAACCACCAACCCTGCCTGTCGCCTGGGAAGAGTGGAAAACCAGGAATTTGATTAGCCGCTATGCGGTGTCGGTTCTCGCGCCCTTAATGTCATGTTTGGCACTCTGCCTGAGATTGTCGGAGGGTCACCATTCGACTTCATCGACTGTCATTAGCTGTTTGGGTTACGACCCAGACGACTCAATACCTGGCCTCCGAGCCAGCCGCCAGTCGGGGTTGGGATTACCATAGGCCTCCGTGCAGTAGTCCCGATCACCCCACCGACTACCACTGGCCTTCGGGCCATGGCTTTCCCTATTTGGGCGATGGCTTCCGGGCCATCCCCCGGTCGGGTCGGGTTTACCATAAGCCTCCGGAAGGTGGTCCCAATCACCTCGCCGACCACCACTGGCCTCCGAGCCATGGCTTTGCCGACTCTAGCGGTGGCTTCCGTGTCACCCCCAGGTTGAGGGTCAGAACTACCGTAAGCCTCCGGGCAGTAGTTCTGACCAACTCGCCAATGACCACTTGCCTCTAGGCTATGGCTTTGCCAATTCAGGCAATGACTTTCAGGCCATCCCCGGTCAAAGTTGGAGTTACCATGAGCTTTTGGGCAGCAGACCCGTTGAACACAACAATCATCACAGGACCCCGAGATACGGTCGAATCGGAAAAGAAAAATAAAAGGCAATCCCACAGACTGGACCCTAGGCTCGGATGTACCATCCGACCCTAGGCTCGGGGGCTACATCTGGCAGGTGCACCTGCTGAAGTTTGAGCTACAAAATTCTGGAAACCTGCTAAGGCCCAGCTATGACGCCTTGGGAACCCACTGAAGACGACGAAGAGGACCTTAGGTCTTAAGGACCGATGTCTCATTCCTCCTTAGGCTCGGAGGATGCTATGGGGGGTGTCACCCCGGGTTAACACACAGACTGGAGTTGATGTCAAGCAGGAGTCAGACAGCGAGTCTTTGGGATAGGGTCGGGGGCCCGATCTCCCCTCGGGGTCAGCCATCCTGACCTCCCCCCAGTCAAAACTCGGCACCCCTTTCGCGACCTCAGCTCCTTGACCCGACTTCTAGCCTCCTCAGGACAAGACTTGGCTTGCAAGGAGGCGAGGAGGGGACAACCCGGCAAGGAATGACATCACCCGGCAGCATAGTATAGGTGATATCTGCAGAGGAGGGGTCACAAGGCAGGATAAGGCACAAGACACCCATGGCGCACAGGGCCCAGAGAGCATCTCCATGTACCTTTTTCAGATGTTGTTTTACTCACCTTTTTAGATCTTTAGTCTTAGCTTTCTTGGCCCCCCCAAGTCCCTTGTAACCGCCCCCTTGAGCTACAAAAGGGAGGGTAGGATGGGCTGAGGAAGGGATCCGAGTTCAAATAATTCTCAGTTCTTTGCTTGTTCTTGGCCAGCTTGCTCTAAGCCCCAAGAACTCTCTCTTGTAAACCATGTTCATCATCCACCCTAACAAAGAACACTGGACGTAGGCCTATTTTCATTCGAGAGGGCTGAACCAATATAAATCTCGTGTCTCTTGTTCTTTGGCTCGTCTTAGTGACTTGAGTCGACCTCCAGGTCCTGAGAGGAGGCGCATTGCCGACCACTCACTCACCTCTTTGGGCACCCCTCTCGGAGGACTGCTGACCTACTCATCGATAGTAGGCTGCTTGTAGTCATTTTGAGTTTGGTCAAATGGTTAGACCCTTGTTAGATTTGTTTTCATGTTTTCATGATCACAGTCTTGTGCATGTCCACCATATAAATTGCTCTCCCTCTACACTAGAGGTTTAGCAAGAATATTCCATTCACCACCATATGCAAAACTTCTCCGGAAGTCTACATCCACCATCATCCCTCCACCAAATAAAGACTCCAAATGATTATGATTCTCTATCCTCCTGTCCATGCCAAATGAGACATGAGCTAAAAAAATATACGATGGTGATGTTAGAAAATCAAAATGCTAACAAGAGAAGAAAGAAAATATTCTCGAGCATGATGAAAAAAACAAAAAGAGAAAAATAAATGTTCTCGGCCATGTTCTCTAAATAAAAGATAGGAAGGAGGATCATACAAAAATGAGTCACAACTTATTTCTTTTTCCATTTTTCCACTCACATATCCCCTTCCACATTTATGCACAAGCTTGATCATGGTTGCATAATTAGTATTCTTCTTGGATCTACTCCTCGACTTTACAAAATAGTTGATTCAAGTATGTCATTCTATTTTCCTACCCTGAGTTCCACATAATCCTTATTAGAAAGGTAGGATAAAGATAGGAAAAATCAAAGCCTTGGTGAGGAGTCAAACACATTGAGTGATATGAGAGAATCAATTGAGGAGTAAAAGTAAAGTTATGTTTCTATGAGCATAAAGAAAAACCCTAAGGTAATTTATCAGAAGAAGTAAAGGTGATTCGAATCAAGGCTGTTCCATTCTTCAATCACCCAGGTCTTGATGCTCGTTAAGTAACGATTTCGATCGTCACAGACCTTGGAAATAAAAGGGAATTAGCGTCTGCTACCAACATTTAGGAGTAGAATTAATAAAATTCCATGTTCTTGGACTTTAGTTATTTGCAGGAACATTTATTACATAATTAAAGCAAAGTCAAGCTCACGTGGCGAAGAAACACAACTCCAACCTATCGGTGATCGCCACGTCGGATTCCCGTGGATCGAAGGGCCCACAAGTCGGCTGAAACCAACTTAGGAGGGAACGAAACCACTGGGAACCGCCCTAGGGGCTCACAAGTCAGTGTCTGGCAAAAGGCGGTGGCGAAAGGAGGTTAGGGGGGTTCGGCCGAACCAGCCCTAGGTCCAATCGCCACCGACTTCAACGTGGCATTCCCTCATTGGATTCCAAGGTCGGTAAGGTGGGTATGGCAATTGAAATCGTCATACAAACCGCCATTGGAGCACTATAAAAGGAGGAGGCTCACTTCACTTCAAGGCACACCACAAGAAGAAGATCCTAGAAGTTATATCTTAGTCATCTAGGCTAGTGGAGTTAGGAAGTAGTTTAGAGTTCCTTTCAGTTCCCGAGTCGCCTTTCGAATTCGGGTATGTGTTTAGTACTCTTCTTATTTTGTATGACTTTGAGCTTAATAAAGATTATATCTTATAGTCCATATGAGTGTGGTACTTCTTATGTTTTAATAGATAAGAGTTCCATTATTAGTTTAATTCATAGTCTTGTTGTGTTTAGACGAGTAATTCTATTTCCACAGACATGGTCCAATGAGCAATTAGGATGTAGGTTTGCTTCTATCTTATCCCCGAGAGGTAGAAGTATTTATGGTAATGTAAGCATGGTGCTTATATTATTTCATAGACATTGGTTATAACCACTTCCCATGGGTGAGAGGTTGGCGACAGGTGGTGACAGCCCTGTCCGTCCTTTGTATTCCTCCATGTTCGGATTTGGTGTAGGGCAAACAGTAAGAGATCGCTTCGTGGTGGCAGGCCGGGCCACTAGGCGGCGGTACCCCCGTAGTCCTTGGAGCATAGAACTAGGTTTAGGCATGAGTAGAATAATTAATTAAACCATGTACTCTCACTAGAATAACTATAGGAATTTGACTCTAAATACTACTCTCCACTTAGCACTAGTGTATTATTTATCTAGGACTCTTCTATATGTGTCACGCTACTTTAAACATATGATTACCTTACCCCTATCTAGACTTAGGTATCTCATCTATAGCTTATGACTATCCATGGCATCTTAATATTCTCTTCAAGACCGTAGTCTTCCTTTGGGATAAAATAAATAACGATACCGTTGGAATACTCCCTGGGTGAAATGCTACAATAGTATATCCGTGCGCTTGTGGATTTATCTGTTAACGTAAGAAATACCAACAAGCATTTCTGGCACCATTGCCAAGGAAGAACAATGGTCTAGGAAGAAATAATAAGTGCTTGGATATCCATATAGTTATATTTGTCTTACCTTTGCTCTAGCAGGCTTATCTTGGTCTGTTTTCTCTTTTATGTGAAAACAGGGTAGTGGATGACCGGTTTCAACTTGCCGAATAATTATAATCCAAATCTAGAGGCCCTTGTGAGAAGAGTTTGACCTCGTGTCATTCCTCCTCAAATTTTCCTCTCATCTGTTAAACCAAAGGTCATGGCATCATCGCGATCAAAGACTCTCCGCGATTTCTCGACACCCTCAGCTGAAAATGTCTGTACTGGACCAACAATCAACACTGGGAGGCCAATTTTGAGATCAACACGGGTCTTATAACCATGGTGCAGGCCAATCCCTTCTGTGGGAAGCCCAATGAGGACGCCAACGCACGTCTCCAAACTTTCCTGGAGATCTGTAACACTTTCATTATCAAGGGAGACACACAAGATGCCATCTGACTCCGGCTGTTTCCATTATTCCTCATCAGGAGAGCGAAGCAGTGGTTCTACATGAACCAAAGTGCTGTGGACACCTGGCACAAGTGTTCTAACGCGTTCCTTGCAAAGTATTTCCCGATGGGCAAGACCAACACTCTTCGAGGAAAGATTTTGAGTTTTTAGCAAGAATCAGACGAGTCAATCCCATAACCATGGGAGAGGTTCTAGGAGTAGATCCTGGCATGTCCTCATCATGGTATGGACGATTGGCTGCTTATCTAGAATTTCAACAATGGGGTGACTTCGGCGGCCCGTGATCATATTGATGCTGCTGCTGGAGGTGCTTTCTTCTCATTAACGGTCGGAAGTGCGATCGATTTAATTGAGAAGATGGTATCCAACCAAGGATGGAGTGACGATCGTCTCCAGTCCCAGAAGCGCTATATGCATACCATAAAGGAGACAGATATGCTGGCTGCCAAATTGGACCTCTTGCTAAAGAAATTCGAGGACAAGGCTAAAGGATTCCAGGCGGTGGACGCTCGTATGACGTGCGAGACATGCAGCAACAGTGGCCATTCGGGGAATAGCTGCCCCGAGACCAGCACGGACGACTGCTACCTAACAACAATGGCTACCGTCTGCAAGGAGGTCAAGGATGGAACAAACAACGCCCATACTATCAAAGAGGTAACCATTCTTCTCATACTTCCAATCCTAACCAATCCTCCTTGAAAGATCTTGTCTTAGGCCAAGCTAAAATTAATGTGAACATTTCTAAGAAGCTAGCGGCCAATGACAAATCCTTGGAAAGTATCAATGCTAAAATGGAAGGCTTTTCCTCTGCTATTAAGAACCAGCTAAGCTTTAACAAAATGCTAGACTAGCTTAGCTGGTTGCTGCTATCCCTTCATCTGAGGCAAGGAAGATCCCGGGGCAACCCGAGGCTTCCCTTGAAAATGTGAGTGCGGTGACCACACGAGAGGGTAAAACCACTCGTGATCCGCCATATCCTAACAACGCAGGGAAGGCAATGGAGAAAGAGGGTGTGCCGTCTAATATTCATAACCAAGTTCATGAGGGAACACCGGCACCGGAGGAATTCCACGACTCTACATTATTGTCATTCCCTCATCGCTACAGGAAGCCAGCCACGGACGAGCAGTTTGCTCGTTTTGTTGAGGTCATTAGAAGATCCACATCGACGTTCATTTGATGGAAGCGATGCAAGTAGCCACGTACGCTCGCTACCTCAAGGACATCCTCAACAACAAGAGACCGATTCCTACCGCGGAAGTTATCAAGCTGACGGAAGAGTGTAGCACTGTCATACTCCACTAGCTTCCTGAGAAAAAAATAGGATTTGGGGTGTCCCATGATCACTTGCTCGATCGGGACACAACAATTCGACCATGCCTTGTGCGACCTTGGGGCAAGCATCATCGTCAAGCCGGAGTTTTGATCGGCTGAACTACACCACCATGGCATCAACGCCGATGCGGCTGCTGTTAGTGATATGCCCTAGAGGCAACATGGAGATGTTCGATATCATGGTCAATGTTTATGTATAAATGAATAAAGTGTTATTCAGGTCCATGAAATAGACATCTTGTATTGATCAATAAGTATGTGACTTGTTTATGAGACTATATGTGCATGGAGATGCCACAAACAACAAGAGTCACATAGAGATGTGATTAGGAAGATGTTCCTTACCCATGTTACTAATATTCTAGTAGTGATGCCAAAACATGTGGATCTTGACCCAATACGTCACTAATATTCTAGTAGGGAAGGTGTAAAGTACGTAATGGGAGTCTTATGTTAAATTGTTTAACAATAGACATAGCTTAAACATTGTGCTAAACTTTGCTTTTTCTGTTGTAGAATAATGGCAGCTAATACTACACTCAGTACCTTTAATTTGTGATCTATTCTCGAGAATGAAAAATTGAATGGAACAAACGTTATGGATTGGTATCGCAACTTGAGAATTGTTCTCAAGCAAGAGCGCAAGGATTATGTTCTTGAAGTACCCTATCCTGATGATTTGCCCAATAATGCTACTGCTACTGCACGGAGGGCTTATGAGAAGCACACTAATGATTCTCTAGACATAAGCTGTCTCATGCTCGCTACAATGTCCTCTGAGCTTCAGAAGCAATATGAGAGCAGTGATGCTCATACTATTATTCAGGGACTGTGTGGCATGTTTGAGAACCAAGCTAGGACTGAGAGGTTCAACACCTCAAAGTCCTTGTTTGCGTGCAAGCTTGTTGAGGGGAGTCCCGTCAGTCCGCATGTGATAAAAATGATTGGCTACATTGAGAGTCTTGAAAAACTAGGTTTTCCCCTTAGCCAAGAGTTGGCTACTGATGTGATTCTCCAGTCGCTCCCTCCGAGCTTTGAGCCACTCATACTAAATTATCACATGAACAGTATGGATAAGACCTTGGTTGAGTTGCATGGGATGATAAAGACGACTGAGGAGAATATCTAGAAAAATGGTCATCATGTGATGATGATGCAGAAAGCTAAGCACAAACCACATGTCAAGAAACTTTGCACTAAGAGGAAACTAACTCCCGATGAGATCGCGAGTGCCTCCAACGCAAAGAAGGGCAAGAAGGGGTCGACGGCATCAGATGTCGTTTGCTTCTATTGCAATGAGACAGGTCACTGGAAAAGGAACTGGAGGAAGTACATGGAGGATCTCAAAAAGAAGCAAAGTGCGACTTCCTCTTCAGGTATTAATGTTATAGACATTAATCTTGCTACTTCATCTACTGAATCTTGGGTATTTGATATCGAATCAGTAGCTCATATTTGCAAATCATTGCAGGGAATGAGGAAGAAGTAGAAGCTTTAGAAGGAGCGAGGTGAACCTGCATGTCGGCAATGTAGCAAGTGTTGCTACAATTGCTGTCGGCACTACAACACTTCATTTACCTTCAGGATTAGTTTTTGACTTAAATAATTGTTATTGTGTTCCAACTCTATGTCAAAACGTTATTTTCGCTTCATGTTTGCAAGCAGAAGGATATCATTTTAGATCAATGGACAATGGTTGTTCAGTTTATCTGAGAGATATGTTCTATTTTCATGCTCCATTGGTAAATGGATTATACGTTTTGAATCTTGAAGCATCTCCCATCTATAACATTAATATATAGAGGCAATTCCCAAATGATACAAACCCCACGTTTATCTGGCATTGTCGCTTAGGCCATATAAATCAGAAACGCATGGAGAAGCTCCATAAGGATGGATTGCTTCACTCTTTTGATTTTGAATCATTTGAGACATGTGAGTCTTGTTTACTTGGTAAGATGACAAAGGCACCTTTCACGGGACACAATGAGAGAGCAAGTGAATTGTTGGCACTCGTACATACTGATGTATGTGGACCAATGAGCTCAACGGCCAGAGGTGGTTATTAGTACTTCATTACCTTCACCGATGACTTTAGTAGATATCGTTATATCTACTTAATGAGGCATAAGTCCGAATCCTTTGAAAAGTTCAAAGAATTCCAGAATGAATTACATAATATTTTAGGGAAAACAATTAAGTTTCTACGATTAGATTGTGGAGGCGAATACTTGAGCCAAGAGTTTGGTAATCATCTGAAAGATTGTGAAATTGTTCCACAGTTGACTCCGCCAGGAATTCCACAATGGAATGGGGTGTCCGAACGGAGAAATCGCACCTTGTTGGACATGGTGCGGTCCAAGATGATCCAAAGTGATCTTCCGTTATCCTTCTGGGGATATGCTCTTGAAACAGCTGCGTTCACACTAAATAGAGTTCCATTTAAGTCAGTTGAAAAGACACCATATGAGATAATGGACAGGGCGACCCCCTAGTTTGTCATTTCTCAAAATTTGGGGATGTCCGACAAGCTCACACCCAAATCTGACAAGTGCTTCTTTGTGGGATATCCTAAGGAAACTAAGGGATATTACTTTTATAATCGGGAACAAGGCAAAGTGTTTATCGCCCGACACGGTGTCTTCTTGGAGAATGAGTTTCTTTCAAGAAGGGTTAGTGGGAGCAGGGTGCATCTTGCAGAAGTTCAAGAAACACCAGAAAATGTTTCAGCTATCATCTAACCACAACAGGAGGAACAAGATGTTGCGTCACCTGTTGTAGATACACCAGCCCCATGGAGGTCTGAAAGATCACATCGTGCGCGTGAGATGTACACAGGTACGGAACAACGTGATATATTATTGTTGGACAACGATGAACCTAAGACCTATGAGGAAGCGATGGTGGGACCTGATTCCAACAAGTGGCTTGGAGCCATGAAATCTGAAATAGAATCCATGTATGATAATCAAGTTTGAAACTTGGTTGATCCACCTGATGGTGTCAAGACCATTGTGTGTAAATGGGTTTTTAAGAAAAAGGCCGACATGGATGGAAATGTTCACATCTATAAGGCGCGATTGGTGGCGAAAGGTTTTAAACAGATTCAAGGTGTTGATTATGATGAAACCTTCTCGCCCGTCGTAATGCTTAAGTCTATTCGGATTATTTCGATTATGAGATATGGTTGATGGATGTCAAACTGGCTTTTCTAAATGGAAAACTAAGCGAGGATGTATACATGATACAACCTGAGGGTTTTGTTGATCCACAATCGCCTGAAAAGATATACAAGCTACAGAGATCCATTTATGGATTGAAGCAAGCATATCAGAGTTGGAATATTTGTTTTGATGAAGTAATCAAAGGGTTTGGTTTCATAAAAAATGAAGAGGACGCCTGTGTTTACATAAAGGTCAATGGGAGCGCAATTGTATTTCTAATCTTATATGTGGATGACATATTACTGATTGGAAATGATATCTGTATGCTAGAATCCGTCAATTCTTCATTGAAAAATAGTTTTTCCATGTAAGACTTAGGGGAGGCAGCATACATATTGGGAATTCAGATCTATAGAGATAGATCCAAGAGGCTAATTGGATTAAGCAAAAGTACAAATATTGACAAGGTGTTGAAAAGGTTAACCATGCACGATTCCAAGAAAGGTTTCTTGCCCATATCACATGATGAGCGGAATAAGATGGGTTTGGTTTCATATGCTTCGGCAATTGGATCCATCATGTATGCCATGCTTTGTACACGTCCAGATGTCTCGTACGCTTTGAGTGCTACGAGCGGATACGTCGCCGATCCAGTGAAGGTCACTGGATTGCCGTAAAGAATATCCTTAAGTACTTGAGAAGAACTAAGGATATGTTCCTAGTCCATGGAGGTGAAGAAGAGCTCGTTGTAAGTGGTTGCACCGATGCTAGCTTCCAAACAGACAAGGATGATTATAGATCGCAATCTGGGTTCTTGTTCTGCCTGAACGGAGGCGCAGTCAGCTAGAAGAGTTTCAAGTAGGATACTGTTGCTGATTCTACAACGGACGCCAAGTACATCGCTGCTTCAGAAGCTGCAAAGGAGGCTGTTTGGATCAAGAAATTTGTTTCTGAGCTGGGTGTGATGACCAGCACAACTGGTCCAATGTCTCTCTATTGTGATAATAGTGGAGCCATTGTGCAAGCCAAGGAGCCGAGGTCACATCAGAAGTCCAAACAAATACATCGGCTATATCATCTTATCCACGAGATTGTGGACAGAGGTGATGTCAAGATATGCAAAGTGGATCTCAACATAGCTGATCCACTGACAAAACCTCTCCCACAGCCGAAACATGAGGCGCACACAAGAACATTGGGTATTAGATACTATCATGATTGACTCTAGTGCAAGTGGGAGACTGTTAGTGATATGCCCAAAAGGCAACAAGGAGATGTTGGATATCATGGTCAATGTTTATGTATAAATGAATAAAGTGTTATTCAGTTCCATAAAATAGACATCTTGTATTGATCAATAAGTATGTGATTTATTGATGAGGACATCAACACTATCGATACATCCACTCCGCCACATGTACAACTTCATGGTCCAATAACCCGGCTCGTGCGCGTCAACTCAACCATCAGGTGAGTTCATTCTTGAGTTTATGTTCCTCTTCTTTATACCTTGGTGACACGTGCACTCTTGTTTTACTCAAGAACGGTGGGTTTCGTTGATTAGAGTTAGTGTCTTGGTACTTGCACACAGCGCGCGTGTCGGCTAGACCGCCCGTCTGTTTGTTTTCAGAACCCCTTCATATTGTGTATTCAGAATGAATCTTTCATATTTATATCTAGCAATTCCAGTGCTTGTTTTACTTGTTATTGCTTTTTCTCGATTGCTTGCAGGACGAGTGCCCTAGTGGCTGGGTTGTCGTGCACCGCAAGTTCGCGTCGACCACCGGAGACGGTGTATCGGTTGCTAAGGCGCATCGTCCTTGGACGGTTGAAGTCGGGACGTGAACGTCGCCTCCGTTCTCCAATCGAGTTGTCCTCCACCTCTCATCAAAAGATCAGGACAAAACCCTAGCGGGTTCGCATCAGTTGGTATCAGAGCGCGGTTGATTGGTGAGAGATTTTCTGCCCTTCATTGTTTAATTTTTTTTCTATAGTCCAGAAGAAGCCAAAAATAGTAGATTAGTTCTCCGCAATCCTAAAAACCCTATGAGCCTTTTTGTACTAGGACTGCTTAGTTAGGGCTTGTTGAGTCTTCGATTGCATGGTTGTGTCAATGTGCTGGTTTTAGCGTTTGGGCGATTAGAGTTTCGAGTTCTTGCCACCGCACATCGCCACCTTCACCACCGCCATCACCACCTTTGTTTTAGCCGTCATCACCACATCGCTGCCACCCACCAAATCACTTTCCTTCCACCAAGTCACTTTCCATCTCTAGTTTGATCTGTTGCCTTTGATCCTGCCGCCATTAGAAAGGAAATAGAGCCCTGATTTAAGTGACCTTCCTTAAAACAGTTATATCTTTTTCATACGGACTCGAAATTAGGCTTATAATATATCCACGGACATCTACAGAAAAAGTTACAGCCGTCTATTCTTGGGCATTGCCAGGTTTAGCAAATTTAAAATCGCCAAATTCCGCTTGCAAAATTCTGTTTTCGTGGCGAGAAGCTTCGGAACCCCTTTCGATAGAACTTTGAAAAATTCCACATGCCTCATATTCTGTCCGTTTGAGCTAAGAATTTTTGTGGTTGGTTCTAGTGTGTCCCTGGTTGTGAAAAAATATCAAAAAAATAAAAAAAAGTTGCGTCTCTCTCCTCAGCACTAGAGAAAGAACAGCAAAAAGAGAAAAAAAGAGCAAAAAAAAGAAAAAAAGGGGCCGACTCCACCTTCCTTACACCTAGTCCCCGTTGTCTCCACCTTCCTGTTAACGTGTCTATTTGGGTTTGTGTCTTGTGGCATGGTCTTGTGGCGTCCTTTGTGGTTAGGCTCGCGTCTCTACTTCGCCTAGCCTAGGACCAGCACGGTACCGACCTTGAATGAGTACTTAACTTGCTTTGACTAACGTGGTTTTCTAGTACTTCCTTGTGCATTACTTTCATCCCTCCTACAGCTCCACACATATGACTACAGCTTGATAGGCCTCGTTGCTACGGCACCAATACACCTCGTTCCACGGTTGCAGACTTGTCGGTTGTCGTCACCCCACCTGTGGGCATGGTATGAACTGGTAAGAGCTTGTGAGATAAGCTGACAGTGAGCGCCCTTCAGTAGCCACACCCCAATAGTTGTAGGGATTTTTTTTCTCGTCAATTGTTTTTGTTGTTGTCTGCTATATTAAACATGGCAGGTTCGGAGGAACAAGATGCATCCCATTCTCCACGCACCAAGCGCATCATACAGGATTTTGTGAGGCAAGTGAAATGGCACACGAAGGACTTGATGCTGATTTGCAGGTGACGAATGACAAGATTGGGCAACTGGAGGCCACACAGATCGATGCCACAACCAGGCTTGCAGGGTTGGAGGCATCGGTTGCGCGTATTAACACCAGTCTTGCTGCACTTGTGAGGCATTTTGATGACCTCAATGCTGAGGGCCATGATCGGAATAATGAAGACGACGTTGATGGTGAGTATGGTGGGGACAACTTCAATGCTGACTATACCGTTGACACTAAACATGATTACCGCAACGCTCGTGATAGCCGCCGGCTTCGCAACAACCGTAGAGGCATGGGAGCACACCGCCGACGAGAGGTACACAATAATGAAGATGCTTTTTCTAAAGTCAAATTTAAGATACCTCCTTTTGATGGAAAATATGACCCTGATGCATACATTACATGGGAGATTGCTGTTGATAAAAAATATGCATGCCATGAATTCCCTGAGAACTCTAGAGTTAGAGCTGCTACTAGTGAGTTCACTGATTTTGCCTCTGTGTGGTGCATAGAACATGGCATGAAAAATCCTAAAAACATGCCACGGACTTGGGATGCTTTGAAACGGGTCATGCGGACTAGATTTGTTCCTTCTTACTATGCACGTGATTTGTTAAGTAAGTTGCAACAACTGAGACAGGGTGCTAAAATTGTAGAGGAATATTATCAGGAATTACAAATGGACATGCTTCGCTGTAATTTAGACGAGTCTGAGGATGCTGCTATGGCCAGATTTTTGGGTGGTCTAAACCGTGAGATCTATGACATTGTGGACTACAAAGATTACACTAATATGACTCGATTGTTTCATCTTGCTTGCAAAGCTAAAAGGGAAGTGCAGGGATGACATGCTTGTGCCAAGACTAATGTTTCTGCAGGAAAATCGACATCATGGCTGCCACGCACGACTTCTACTCCTTCACCATCTTCCACACCCCGGCGGTTGGCACCTTCTCCATCCAGCGACAAGCCACGTGTTCTGGCTGTCAGTGCACTGACTAAGACAGCCCAGCAGCCAGCCACGAGTGCATCTTCTGTTGCATCCACTGGAAGAACAAGAAGATGTCCAATGTCACTGTTGCAAGGGCTATGGTCATGTCCAGCGTGACTGGCCTAGCAAGCATGTTTTGGTAGTCAAAGATGATGGTGAGTATTCATCTGCTAGTGATTTCGATGAAGATACACTTGCTTTGCTTGCAGCTGAGCATGCAGATAAAGATGAGGGACCAGAAGAACATATTGGTGCTGATGATGCGGAACGCTATGAGAGCCTCATTGTGCAGCGTGTACTCAGCACACAAATGGAGAAGGCCGAGCAAAATCAGTGGCACACTTTGTTTCAAACAAAGTGCGTCATCAAGGAGTGTGCCTGCCGCTTGATCATTGATGGAGGAAGCTGCAACAACTTGGCTAGCAGCGAGATGGTGGTGAAGCTTGCTCTCAGCACCAAACCGGATCCCCACCCATATCACATTCAATGGCTAAACAACAGTGGTAAAGCAAAGGTAACCAAACTGGTGTGCATTAATTTTGCAATTGGAACATATCGTGATGTTGTTGAGTGTGATGTTGTACCTATGCAAGCTTGTCATATTCTGTTAGGTAGGCCATGGCAATTTGATAAGGATTCTATGCATCATGGTAGATCAAATCAGCATTCTTTTCTGTACCATGACAAGAAAACTGTGTTGCATCATATGACCCCTGAAGCTGTTTTTGAGGATGATGTTGCTAGAGCTGAGAAAGAAAAATCAGATCCATGCTATAAGTGAAAATCAGATTGTAGCCAAAGAACTTGTTCAAAATAAAAAGAAAGAATCTAAATCTGACAATAAAAATGTGATTCACTTCAAAGGTTCTTGCTTGCTTGCTGTTAAATCTGATGTTGCCAATCTGGATACAACTAAAACTGTTTGCGGATGCTTTCGTCTGCAAGGATGCTTTGTTTTCTTTTGAGGATATACATGTTTCTTTTCCTCCTGTGGTCACTAATCTTTTGCAGGAGTATGAGGATGTTTTCCCCAGGATGTACCACCGGGGCTGCCACCGGTGAGTGGAATTGAGCATCAAATCGATTTGATTCCAGGGCTTCACTACCCAACCGCGCGCCATACAGAACCAACCCTGACGAAACCAAGGAGATTCAACGTCAGGTTCAGGAGTTGCTTGATAAAGGGTACGTACGAGAGTCTCTTAGTCCATGTGCTGTGCCGGTGATTTTGGTGCCTAAGAAAGATGGATCTTGGCGTATGTGTGTTGATTGTAGAGCTATTAATAACATTACAATTAGATATCGTCATCCAATTCCTAGGTTAGACGATATGCTTGATGAATTGAGTGGCTCTACTGTCTTCTCTAAAGTTGATTTGCGTAGTGGATACCACCAGATTTGTATGAAGTTGGGAGATGAGTGTAAAACAACTTTCAAAACTAAGTTTGGATTATATGAGTGGTTAGTGATGTCTTTTGGTTTAACTAATGCACCTAGCACTTTCATGAGGTTGATGAATGAGGTTTTGCGTGCTTTCATTGGCAAATTTGTGGTGGTATACTTTGATGATATTCTGACTTATAGAAAATCTTTGGATGAACACCTTGATCATTTACGTGCTGTTTTTAATGCTTTGCACGATGCACATTTGTTTGGTAACCTTGCGAAGTGCAGTTTTTGCACCGATCGTGTCTCGTTTCTTGGCTATGTTGTTACTCCACAGGGAATTGAGGTTGATCAAGCCAAGGTCGAGGCAATTCAGAGTTGGCCGCCTCCTAAAACGGTCACACAGGTTCGAAGCATTTTAGGACTTGCTACAAGAGGGAAAACCCGTTGCATATTTCAGTGAAAAATTGAGTGGGCCTGTTTTGAATTATTCTACTTATGATGAAGAATTGTATGCTCTTGTGAGAACTCTGGAAACACGGCAACATTATTTATGGCCCAAGGAATTTGTTATACATTCTGATCATGAATCTGTAAAACATATTCGTAGTCAAGGAAAACTAAATCGTAGGCATGCTAAATGGATTGAATTTATTGAATCTTTTCCTTATGTCATCAAACACAAGAAAAGGAAGGAGAATATCATTGTTGATGCTTTGTCTAGGAGATATACTTTGCTGACACAACTTGACTACAAAATCTTTGGCCTAGAAACAATCAAAGCCCAATATGTGAATGATGATGATTTTAAAGATGTGTTGTTGCACTGTAAAGATGGTATAACATGGAACATATTTGTCTTCAATGATGGGTTTATTTTTAGAGCTAACAAGCTATGCATTCCAGCTAGCTCCGTTCGTTTGTTGTTGCTGCAGGAAGCGCATGGCGGTGGGTTCATGGGGCATTTTGGTGCCAAGAAGACGAAGGACATCCTTGCTAGCCATTTCTTTTGGCCGAGGATGAGAAGAGACATGGAGAGATTTGTGGCTCGCTGCACGACATGTCAAAAGGCTAAGTCACGCTTAAATCCACATGGTTTGTATATGCCTCTACCTATTCCTAGTGTTCCTTGGGAAGATATTTCAATGGATTTTGTGTTGGGCTTGCCTAGGACTAAGAGGGGGTAGGATAGCATTTTTGTGGTTGTGGATAGGTTTTCTAAAATGGCACATTTCATACCATGCCATAAAACTGATGATGCTACTCATATTGTTGACTTGTTCTTTCGGGAGGTTGTTCGTTTGCATGGTGTGCCAAATACCATTGTTTTAGAGCGTGACACTAAATTTCTCAGCCATTTTTGAAGAACTTTGTGGGCTAAATTGGGGACTAAGCTTTTGTTTTCTACTACTTGTCATCCCCAAACTGATGGGCAAACAGAAGTTGTGAATAGGACTTTGTCTACTATGTTAAGGGCTATTTTAAAGACAAATATTAAGATGTGGGAAGAATGTTTGCCTCATATTGAATTTGCATACAATCGTTCGTTGCATTCCACTATAAAGATGTGCCCTTTTGAGATTGTTTATGGATTTTTGCCTCGTGCTCCTATTGATTTAATGTCTTTGCCATCTTCTGAAAAATTGAATTTTGATGCTAAACAACGTGTTGAGTTGATGTTAAAACTGCATGAAACAACTAAAGAAAACATAGAGCGCATGAATGCTAACTATAATCTTGCTGGTGACAAATGTAGACGTCAATTGAATTTTGAACCTAGTGATTTGGTTTGGTTGCATTTGAGAAAGGAACGGTTTCCTGATTTGTGAAAGTCTAAGTTGATGCCTAGAGCTGATGGACCTTTTAAAGTGCTTGAAAAAATTAATGAAAATGCATACAAGCTTAATCTCCTTGCAGATTTTGGGGTTAGTCCCACTTTTAACATTCCAGATTTAAAGCCATATTTGGGAGACGAAGATGAGCTTGAGTCGAGGACGACTCCAATGCAAGAAGGGGAGGATGATGAGGACATCAACACTATTGATACATCCACGCCTCCACACGTACAACTTCATGGTTCAATAACCCGTGCTCGTGCACGTCAACTCAACCATCAGGTGAGTTCATTCTTGAGTTTATGTTCCTCTTCTTTATAACCTAGAGACACGTGCACTCTTGTTTTACTCAGGAACGATAGAGAGGATCCAACGGGGAGAGGATTAGCGCGGGGTGGATTCGGACTGCAGAACAGTGTCAAATTCTGACGGCCGCCACGACTTCATGCAAACTCCGATTTGGGCGTGCAAGTACTTGATGGAAAGGTCAATATCTGTCCTGGAGCGGCCGCAATTGTCATTTTTCTACTGAGTGTTTTTCTGTCCTTGGTGCTACGTTACCTCTTTTGGCCCAATGGGCCGTGTATCAAGTTGGGCCCATTAGGGGCGCGTCCTAGGGTTTAGCATGACCCAGCACCCCTGTGGTCGTCTCTCCATCTTCTTAAACCTTCAGCCGCCGCCAAGAACTATGTGTTCTGTTTATTAGAGTTAGCGTCTTGCTACTTGCACACAGCGCGCGTGTTGGCTAGACTGCCCGTCTGTTTGTTTCCAGAACCCCGCCATATTGTGAATTCAGATTGAATCTTTCATCTTTATATCTAGCAATTTCAGTGCTTGTTTTACTTGTTCTTGCTTGTTCTCAATTGCTTGCAGGATGAGTGCCCTAGTGGCTGGGTTGTCGCGCACTGCAAGTTCGCGTCGACCACCGGAGACGGTGTATCGGTTGCTAAGGCGCATCATCCTTGGATGGTTGTAGTCGGGCCGTGAACGTTGCCTCCGTTCTCCAATCGAGTTATCCTCCACCTCTCATCGAAAGATCGGGACAAAACCTAGCGGGTTCGCATCACTTATTTATGAGACTATGTATGTATGAATCTATTTCTAAATGATCCCTGATCACATGTCATATTGTTGGAACAAATATGATTCTAAGATCAGCATGTTATTGATTGATGATCATTTCTCACAGATCATGGTATGGAGATACCAAATCAATATACGTCGACATGTGTCAGAGAACACATTGTTGGATAGACCCACCATGAGACACTACAGGAATTAATGTGCCATTAGTTGGCCTCAGATAGTGTTGGTGCAAAGTCCTTAGACCTGGGATCATCATGGATTCAACCATGTATAGTAGCCTACTTTAGGACTACCAAACGCTATTCCGTAACTGGGTAGCTATAAAAATAGTCTTCGGGTTTGCTATGAAACATGTAGTGTGATGTGAATGATCAAGATGGAATTAGCCCCTCCTTTGGAGAAATATCTCTGGTCCCCTCGAGGTAATGGATTATGGAAGGACATGGCCATGTCGAGTTGATTGAGGAGTCAATCAACAGACAGATAATCCAATACGGTTCGAGTAAATGATTAAGCTATTGAAAGGATGGCACACATCTTGCCTATAGGTTAATTGATATTGAGGCAAAGGGATTTGTGTACATATTATAGGTTCAGAGCTGATATTATTTTCTTGTATACTATGGTGTCAGTATGTGCTGCTAGGTGCCGCTATTGACGATCGGCTGAGTTAGACTCGAGCCGGAGCCGAGTATACCTGAACCTACAGGGTCACACTCTTAAGGGGATAAGAACAAGCATTCGAGTTGGACTCGAATATGGCTCAATTCGGATAAGATTCGATTTAATATAGAGTTCTATGGGCTTACGAAGTCTGGCCGGCTAACTCTATGAGATTTGGATAGGATCCGATTCAAAATAGAGTCCCGATGGGCCTCTAGGCCCAGCCGGCAACTCTATATAAAGGGGCAAGGGGTAAAGAGTTGCGGCATTGCATTGAACCGAATCAAACTGATTTGGTGCAACAGAAGTCGGCAAGTTTCAGATCTCCACGGAAACTCTCCCATTCCCGAGCCAATCCCTAGCCTTACATCTTGTGCTAGCACACGGGTGTTAGGCGTTCTATCTCTGGACGTGTGGATACCAATAGAGGCACTGCTACATTGTGGTGCTGTTCGTCGGCTACAGATCAGCTACAATCGAACAAATCAGCTGCGACGCATCAGAGCAAGGCGGTTGTGGCTGATCGGCAGCGCGAGCGTGTTTCGGCGAATCGGCAAATCGGCGTGGCGGATCGACCGTGGAATCGGTGTGTCGGCTTTTTCAGATCGGCCGTCGACTAAGGGAATCGACTGTCAGCAAATCGGCTGTGATCGGCTGGCACTGTTCTGGATCGGATAGCTCCTGATTGGCTATTTGTGCTGCACTCTACTCCAATCGGTAATGATCTATCGACCCTTATTTGCAAGGTTCCTGGTTTGCGTGATAGATTTTTTTTGTTATTAGCTATCGTAGCCTCCGCGTAACCCTTTAGCTGCAGCTGGCTGATTCGTCAGTCTGCTATCCAGCGGGAATCGCAGAAGACATACCAGTGAAAATCCAGGCATGTTTCATTCCTGTGGATTTCGTGGTGCTTGACATGGATGTCGACAAGAGGATGCCGCTCATTCTTGGGCGCCCGTTCCTTAGCACCACAGATGCCCACATTGATGTGGGAGCCGGAGAAATCTGACTCCACATTAATGGGAAGGAGGAGAAATTCAACTTCCAGCCAAGGGTGGAGCAATGTTCTATGGTCAAGTTCAAGTACGGACCTAATACCAAGAACATTAAGGAGGTCGAAGTTAAGCCCCCGGAGATGGACAGTCTGATTGAATTCATAAAGGATTTCTTGGAGAAGGAATCACCGTCTCCAAGGAGAATCAAGAAAGAAAGGTCGGAGGTGTCATTCCAGCCATCGCCAAAGTCTAGAATTCCTTCTACCACACCTTATGAACAAAAGAAGATCTAGAAGGTGTGGCAATTGAAGTCATCCGCGTTTGCTTCTCTGAAACCGAGCGATGCATAAGCTTAATTGATCGGAGAAAGTCTAGCTCATTGGATTTTAAACGAGGAGCCCTGGCTGATAGGTAAAATCGGTACGTATCCCATATTTAATTTTTCAAAAGCATATTTACTTTCCTTAATTTTTATTCCTGCATAATCAAGCATGGCATGTTTACTTTTCCTCTCATGCATAGAAAAAAATTAAAAATTTGAAATTAGGACTTTTATATTGAAAAAATTATACTGTTCATCATAGCAACACACTAGGATGATTATTTTAGTAAGAGCAAGCATTGGATCCTTGGGTGGGGGCCAAACCCCACCAAGTTGGTTCGGCCGAACCATCATGGAGGCCAATTGTGCTCAAACTTTTAGGTGTAGTGGATGATGATGTGGAGAAAAGGAATCCAAAGTTTGGAGGTGAGAGGAGCCCCTCTTGGTTCGGCAGAACCAAGGGAGAGCCCCCTCTATAAAAGGGAAGGTGGGAAGGTTCCTCTACTTGCACCAACTTGAGATGCCATAGTGTGTCCTCAAGTTCCCTTCTCCTCTCTAGAGTTCTTTCAATATGTTCTTCTTAAGTTCATAAAAAAATATTTCCTGAGTTTTGCTTGCTTTCGAAGTTACCTTCATGGGTTGTCACGCAGGAACGATTTGTGGTGGCGACCAAGCTCCACAAGAACAACTGACTTTTGGATCGCTAACCTAACGTTGTGCTAACACTTAAACCGTTCCAAGTGTTCTTGCGTGCTCTGTTCTTTTTAGCTGCAGATGAAGAAAAGTGTCAAGCGGTTGGTCGGCGCAGCGCGCAAGGGATCGGGATCGAGCTTGGGCCATTCAAGCTCAGCTCCGTGCCCCGGTCATGTGCATAGCCCGACAATGCAGGACGATCCGCAAGCCGAGAAGGAAGTAATCATGCTTCCTCTCTCATCCATGACACTGAGCTCGATTTTAAAGATGAGCGAGAAAGACAGGCGTACATCCTCCTTAAGGATCGGATATTCGCTCCTACGCGAGCGTATGATCCGGAAGTGCTCACTAAGATAGGTATGGACTCTGAATTTTATCTTGTTTAGTAATCAATAGGATGTCAAAATTTTGCTCATGTGGAGGAAGAAGGTTCATGCCTTCTGACCATCCAATTTCTATGCACTTTGAAAGAAATTGGAGGTGGTATTTCTTTTCGATTATTCGGGAGGGAATATTACTACACATGGAAAGAATTGAGTCTCTTGCTTGGTTTCACTTATCAGTGTTCTGTTGAGTGGGAATCAAAATTGCCAAATTTTGATAAACATAGTTTTTGGCAAAGTATATCAGGTGAATCCTTTTGTACTAAGCCAAGAACTAATGACATTCATAATCTTACCTTAAGACTGATGCATAAATTGTTAGCATTTATCCTTTTTCCTCGAGAAAATGTTAGACCTGTTAGAATAGATGAGTTGATGATCATATATGCCATGGTAAAAAAGATTAAAATCTCCCCTGTCAAGGAAACGATTAAACTATGGTTAGAACAATTTAGGATGAAGGGGCCTATAGAATGCACTTCATTAATTACTCGCATTGCTCGTCATGTTGGAGCTTTGGAGAATGTGCAACTCTTGTACATCACCGAGCCCCGTGAATTTATAGATGCATGGTATTTAGTGAAGGGCCATACTTTGAAGCATGGCCCCGATAGATCCCTTATTTTCTTCTTCCCCAGATATACAAATGAAATTCCGCTTCCTTACCCGTAATATCATTTGTATAAGTGTCGGATGCTAACCATCGCTCTCCATTCAAGAGAAATTGCCCACTAGAGTAGTAATTCACGCAGTATCACAAGGAGCAGGTCTAGAAGAGCTGCTATGGAGGAAGAACCGCAATCGTCTCCACAACAAGTGACGGAGCCGGGGTGGGTTCCGACTGGGTATGCATCTGGTTGGGACTAGCCTCAGAAATATTATGAGGCGGGAGGCTCTTCATGGCAGTCAGCTAACAGTGCTCAATGGGCACACGAACCTGGCTGGCACCATGAACAAGCCACGGAGTCATCAAGCTCTAGTGGTTTGCCTCCATCGTATGGTGTTCCACGCTCCTTCTCGACACGAGGTTTTCGTAGCCAAGAATACACGGAGATTACCGAATGACTGGGAACATTGGACATGAGGACTACAACTTCATCAACATGTTCAAGGAACTTAGCAGTGGCAAGACCAAGCCTATCAGTGGCAGCAGCAGACTGTTGATCAGCTCCAGGAGATCAACTCCAATCTGCAGCAGAGCCAGTGTGACATGATGGCGTACTTTCGGTCACAAGGGTTTAATCCCTATCACGGTCCATAAGTAAAAGGACAATCTTGGGGAGGACCCCCACATGAGGTACCCCGTCCCTTTGTTTTATTTCTTTCTTTCCACTGCATCTAAAAAAATCTGAAAATTAAAAATGCAAAAATATAATAATGTTAATTCCACATCTTTGGATATGATGAATAGTTGCTCTGTTTTATATCTCTTCTATGCCTAGTTTACAACTTAGCATTCTCCAAGTTTTAAGTTTGTTGGCTTAGGTATGACACCATGAACTTGAAAACTTGTGGGTAGAAAATGCATGATCTAAGTCTAGGTTGTTGTGAAATATGAGACGACAAGATAGAGTAACTATGATCATATTCCAAATGAAACTAATGTTTGGAGAATTTTATTTTCAAAAATTCAAAAATGGTTGAGTTCATCAAATGATGATACATTCCTAACAGAGCCATATGTTGATCATAATTGAATTACCCCCTACATATGCTCCTTGTTATCAGTTCAAGTTTGGTCAAGTAGTTAGACCCTTGTTAGAATCTTTTCATGCTTTTGTGGTCTAAGTCTTGTGCATATCCACCATAAAAGATGTTCTCCCTCTACATTAGAGGTTGTCGATGGGTGGGTCGGTAGTCCTCAAAGGGGGGTGCCCAAAGAGGTGAAAGAGAATGGTAGATAAGCTGTTCCCCGATGGATCTAATGGTCGACTCGAGTCCGGAGACGAGCCAAAGAGTAAGACACAGGGAGTTATACTGGTTCGGCCCTCCCGAAAGATAATAAGCCTATATCCAGTGTTCTTTTTTGGGGTGTACGATGATCAAGAGTTACAAGGAGGTGTTCTTGGGGCTTGAAGCAAGCGGACCAAGAACAGAGAATGAGAAGTGCTGGAGTTCGATCCCTCAGCCCCCTCGCCCTTGCCTCCCTTTTATAGCCCAAGGGGGCAAGTTACAGGAGAACTTGGGGGCCAAGAAACCTATGTCTAATGTGATAAAAGGAGAGTACAAACAACGTCTGAAAAGGTACAAAACAATCTGCTAGGTCCTATACACCATGGGCATCTTGTGCTCTCTCTCTCTCTTGCCTTGGGATCCCTCCTCCACCTGGGAGTCTGTACTATGCTGTCGGGTGACGTCAGTCTCTGCCGGGGCTGTCACCTCCCTCTTCCTTCTTGCGCACCAAGTCCTGTCCCGAGAATGGTCGAGGTCGAGCCGTGATTAACGAGGTCGAGAGAGGAAAACCGAGGTCGGATTCGAGGTAAGGTCGGGACGTTCGACCCCGCAGGAGGGGGTCGGGCCATCAACCACGTCCCGAGGACTCTCGGTTTTCACTTCATTGGGACATAGACTCCTGTCCATAGGGTACCCCAAGGTTACACCCCACAGCAACCCCCGAGCATAAGGAGTAATGGAACATCCATCCTTAGGATCGGAGTTTCTTTGTCGCCACCGTCTTCAAAGGATCCTCGAAGCATCGAGCCAAGGTTTTGGATGTTGCACCTCCCAGGTGCTGCCAGGTGTTGCCCCCGAGCCTAAGGGCAAATGATACATTCGTCCTTAGGTTCAAGTTTCCTTCGAAGGTGCTAGTCCCTTGCAGGTTGTCAAGGTTTTGGGAATTCTTGGTTTTATAGGTGCACTGCCCAGGTGCACCTGACAGGTGTAGCCCCTAAGCCTAAGGTTGGATGACACATCCGAGCCTAGGGTCAAGTCGTCTGAAGTGTCCTTCGTTCGCCTTCTAACTTGAGTATAGCACGGTGATCTAACAAAAGCTCTTTTGGACCCGACAGGCTCACTCCCTGGGAGCATACGGTAGTACTCGTGTTATCCCCAGCGTGGCCAAGAAGCCAAGGGCGGGGTTAAGGATACCACAATCCGAAGGTGAGTGGAATTCGATGAGATGACTGGTTCCACTCCCGATGGTAGCAAGCGGCCCCGGCTCTGACCATGGATTCGCCCGGAAGATAACCCCCGAGTGGGTGAAAGCCACTGCCCCGGGGTAGTGGAGTCGGCCGTGCGGTCGGGACTACCGCCCGAAGGCTTACAGTAGTCCTGACCCCGACAATGGGCTAGCTTGGAAGCCCATGCATGAGTCCTCGAAATCCATTGCCCTAAAGCAATGGAAGCCAGCAATGTGGTCGGGACTACTGCCTGGAGGCTTCTGGTAGTCCCGAACCTGACCGGGGGTTGGACCGAAAGATAGCCCCCGAGTCGGTGAGGGCGAATCCCGAGTCAGGTAGAGTTCTGCCATATCCCGCTGAGGGCGCGGAAGCCGGCGTAACATTCTGTGATGGGATGAGACGGGGAACGGAATCCAAGCGAGCGCCGTTTGCCATTCTAGGAATCCGACGGTCAAGGTTCTCCTCAAGGGCAATGTGGCATGCCAGAAAGACGGATGGATGGGGGGCGCTTTGAATGCTCCGCGCTAGTCATAAATGGCATCATGCACATTTTCTGAGATTTACGACATCTAGCCCATCATTCCTCCCTATTTAAACCCGATCATTCCAAGTTCCTTTCTTCCTATGCCACCTATCTCTTTAGTTCAAAAGAAAACATCAAGGCTCCTATCATTGCTCCGCAACCTTCTACTCCCTCAAAGCATTCTAGGACTCATGGCTTCATCACTGAGTTCCACTGAGGGTTGGAGCGGGAGGGACAACTCCGAATATCCATGGCATATGAATATCCATCTATAGGTATCACTAACTTAGGTATCTCATCTATAGCTTGTGAATATCGATGGCATCTTCATATTTTCTTCAAGACCATATTCTTCCTTTGGGATAATAACGATACTCTTGGAATACTCCCTGGGTGAAATGCTACAAAGTATATCCGTGTGCTTGCGGATTTATCTGTGAACTTAAGAAATACCAACACCAAGATGACATGGTAGACACTTCAAAAGTTCTCGGGTACATGTATGGCTTGGAATACACTGTATGTTTGCTTTATAGAAGCAGCCCATACTCTATTTGGTATCCATTAGCTTTACTCGGGGACAAGTAAAGGATAAGTGTGGGGGTGTTGTTGATGATCCTTAAATACTAAAATCCGACCATCAATCCCTGCATAAAACGGATAAAAGATGAACATCAACATAGTGGTAGGGTTATTTACTAATCCGTTCCACAAGTATTGGTGAATATTTGTATGTAGGTGATTAATGGGAGAAAACACACCCGCCATGCGAAAAGATACACCTACGACCAACCACGCATGAGCACAAGGATTGGGGGGCCCACAAGTCAGTTTTAACCGACCTAAAGTGGGGCCAAACAACCAGGAACCGACTAAAGGGCCCACCTGTCATCCACTGGACAAAGTGGGTGGCCAAAGGCGGTGGAAATGGTTTGGCCGAACCACTCCAGTAGCCCCTAACACCAGCTTGCACGTGGCAACTCCCCATTGGTCCCTAATGGTGGTTATGCTCGTTTTGCGGGAAGAAACCAACCTTACAACTACCATTTGAAGATTATATAAGGAGGAGCTCACTTCACTCTCAAGACACAAGACAAGAAGATCAAAGCTCCATTCCAAAGACGTAGCCCTAGTTCTCTAGTGCTTAGAAAATAGGGTAGAGAGTAAGGGGTAGTTCGAAGGAGTGCCGGGTATCTCTGCACCGACATCTGATCTTATACCTTCATGGATCCTTATTCAATCAAGTAAGTGTTCATGATTTAGTATGGTTGCTTTCCTTTACTTAGAGTAATTACTTTACTACATTTACTTATGAGACCATCGCCCATTTGTGGGTGCTCTAGTCTAAAACCCCTGATGAAGACAGGTGATCTTGGCCAAGATCAAAGTAGTAATCATTAGTGTAGACGCGGTGTCTAGGTTGAAATTTACCTTTATTTGCCACGTACTCCACAGGTTATAGAGGTAGGTGGTAGGTGTAACAGCCCTATCCGTCCTTTGTAATCCTTTGTTAGTGATATGCCCTAGAGACAACATGGAGATGTTGGATATCATGGTCAATGTTTATGTATCAATGAATAAAGTGTTATTCTGTTCTGTGAAATAGAAGTCTTGTATTGATCAATACAAGACTTTTATTTTATGGAACAGAATAACACTTTATTCATTGATACATAAACATTGACCATGATATCCAACATCTCCATGTTGCCTCTAAGACATATCACTAACAGTCTCTCACTTGCACTAGAGTCAATCATGTAAGTATCTAATACCCATTGCTCTAATATGTGCCTCATGTTCCGGCTAAGGAAGCGGTTTTGTCAACGGATTGACAATATTTAGATCCGTGTGCACTTTGCATGTCTTTACATCACCTCTGTCCACTATCTCGCGGATGAGATGATATCGCCGAAGAATGTGTTTGGATTCTGATGTGACCTAGGCTCCTTAGCCTGCACAATGGCACCACTGTTATCATAATAGAGGGACATTGGACCAGTAGCACTAGTCATCACTCCCATCTTAGAAACAAATTTCTTGATCCAAACGGCCTCCTTTGCAGCTTCAGCAGGAGCGATATACTTGGCCTCCATTGTAGAATCAGCAATAGTGTCCTGTTTGGAACTCTTCCAGCTGACTACGCCTCTGTTTTGATAGAACACGAGCCCAGATTGCGATCTATAGTCATCTTTGTCTGTTTGGAAGCTAGCATAGGTGTAACCATTTACAATGAGCTCTTCTTCACCTCCATAGACTAGGAACATATCCTTAGCTCTTCTCAAGGACATAAGAATATTCTTTACAGCTATCCAGTGACCATCACCTGGATCTGATTGGTATCTACTCGTAGCACTCAAAGCGTACGAGACATCTGGACATGTACAAAGCATAGCATGCATGATGGATCCAATTGCCGAAGCATATGGAACCATACTCATCTTATTCCGCTCATCATGTATCATAGGACACTGATTCTTGCTAAGATTAATGCCATGCGACATTGGCAAGAAACCTTTCTTGGAATCATGCATTTTGAACCTCTTCAACACATTGTCAATGTATGTACTTTGGCTTAATCCAATTAGCCTCTTAGATCTATCTCCTTAGATCCTAATGCCTAGTATGTATGCTGCCTCCCCTAAGTATTTCATAGAGAAATTATTTTTTCAATGAAGACTTGATGGATTCTAGCATAGGGATATCATTTCCAATCAATAATATGTCGTCCACATGTAAGATTAGAAACACAATTGCACTCCCACTGACCTTCTTATAAACACTGGCCTCCTCTTCATTTTTGATGAAACCAAACCCTCTGATTACCTCATCAAAACGAATATTCCAACTCTGAGATGCTTGCTTCAATCCATAAATGGATTTCTGTAGCTTGCATATCTTTCCAGGCGATTGTGGATTGACAAAACCTTCAGGTTGTATCATATACACATCCTCACTTAGGTTTCAATTTAGGAAAATCGTTTTGACATCCATCTGCCATATATCATAATCGAAATATGCAGCAATCGCTAGAATAATCCGAATAGACTTTAGCATTATGACAGGCGAGAAGGTTTCATCATAATCAACACCTTGAATCTGTTAAAAACCTTTTGCCAACAATCGCGCCTCATAGATATGAACATTTCCATCCATGTTTGCCATTTTCTTAAAAGCCCATTTGAACTCAATGGTTTTGACACCATCAGGTGGATCAAACAAGTTCCAAACTTGCTTATCATAGATGGGTTCTATTTCAGATTTCATGGCTCCAAGCCATTTGTTGGAATCTTGTCCCACCATCACTTCCTCATAGGTCTTAGGTTCAACGTTGTCTAACAACAATATATCACGTTGTTCCGCACCTGTGTACCTCTTAGGCGCACGACGTGATCTTTCGGACCTATGGGGGCTGGTGTATTTACAACAGGTGGTACAACACCTTGTTCATCCTGTTGTGCTGTAGTGGTGGCCGAAACATTTACTGGTATTTCTTGAACTTCTTCAAGATGCACCCTGCTCCAACTAACCTTTCTTGAAAGAAACTCTTTCTCCAAGAAAACACCATGTCGGGCGACAACCAGTTTGTCTTGTTCCCAATTATAAAAGTAATATCCTATTGTTTCCTTAGGATACCCCACAAAGAAGCATTTGTCAGATTTGGGTATAAGCATATTGGATTGTAAACGCTTTACATAAGCTTCACATCCCCAAATTTTAAGAAAAGACAATTTAGGGGGCTGCCCTATCCGTATCTCATATGGCGTCCTTTCCACTAACTTAGATGGAACTCTATTTAGTGTGAATGCAACTGTTTCAAGAGCATATCCCCAGAAGGACAGTGGAAGATTACATTGGCTCATCATGGAACACAACATGTCCAACAAGATACGATTGCTCCATTCGGAGGGGTTCCTGGTGGAGTCAATTGTGGAACAATTCCACAATCTTTTATATGATTACTAAATTCTTGGTTTAGGTATTCACCACCATGATCTGATCATAGAAACTTAATTGTTTTCCCTAAATGATTCTATACGTCATTCTGGAATTCTTTGAACTTTTCAAAGGATTTGGACTTATGCCTCATTAAGTAGATATAAACATATATACTAAAGTCGTCGGTAAAAGTTATGAAGTACTGAAACCCACCTCTGGCTATTGAACTTATTGGTCCACACACATCCATATGTATGAGTGCCAATAAGTCGGATGCCCTCTCACTATGACCCATGAAAGGTGCTCTTGTCATTTTACCAAGTAAACAAGATTTGCATGTCTCAAATGATTCAAAATCAAAAGAGTGTAGCGACCATCTTTGTGGAGCTTCTCCATCTATTTCTCATTTAGATGGCTTAGGCGACAATGCCAAAAAATGTGGGGTTTATATCATTTGGGAGTTGCCTCTCTATATTAGTGTTATAAATGGGAGACGCCCCAAGATCAAAAACGTATAATCCATTCACCAACGGAGTATGAAGATAGAACATATCTCTAAGATAAATTGAACAACCATTGTCCAATGATATAAAATCATATCCTTCCGCTTGCATACATGAAGCAGAAATTATGTTTTCACATAGAGTTGGAACACAATAACCATTATTTATTTCCAAAACTTCCTGAAGGTTAATGAAGTGGCATAGTGCCAACGGCAACTGTAGCAACCCTTGCTCCATTGCCGACGTGCAGGTTCACCTCGCCCCTTCTCAAGCTTCTACTTTTTCTTATTCCCTGCAACGATTTGCATATATGAGCTACTGATCCGGTATCAAATACCCAAGAGTCAACTGATGAAGTAGCAAGACAACATTAATACCTGAAGCAGAAGTCGCCTTTGCTTCTTTTTGAGATCCTCCATGTACTTCTTGTAGTTCCTTTTGTAGTGACCTATCTCCTTGCAATAGAAGCAAACAGCATCTGATGTCGCCGATCCCTTATTGCCTTTCTTTGCTTTGGAGGCACTCGCGATCTCATCAGGAGTTAACTTCCTTTTTGTGCAAAGTTTTCTTGGCAGGAGGTTTGCGCTTAGCTTTCTGCATCATCATCACATGATAATGTTTTTTTGAATACTCTCCTTGGCAGTCTTTAGCATCCCATGCAATTCTGCCAAAGTTTTATCCATGTTGTTCTTGTGATAATTTAATATGAATGACTCAAAGCTCGGGGAGAGCGACTAGAGAATCACGTCTGTAGCCAACTCTTGGCTAAGAGGAAAACCTAGTTTCTCAAGACTCTCAATTTAGCCAATCATCTTTATCACATATGGACTGACTGGAGTTCCCCTCTACAAGCCTCCACGCAAACAATGACTTTGAAGTATTGAACCTCTTGGCCCTAGCATGGTTCTCAAACATGCCACGTAGACCCTCAATAATATTGTGAGCATCACTGCTCTCTTATTGCTTCTGAAGCTCATAGGACATTGTAGCAAGCATGAGACAGCTTAGATATAGGGAATCATTAGTGTGCTTCTCGTAGGCCCTCTGTGCAGCAGCATTAGCATTATCAGGCAAATCATCAGTATAAGGAACTTCAATAGCGTACTCCTTCCGCTCTTGCTTGAGAACAATTCTCAAGTTTCGATACCAATCCATGAAGTTTGTTCCATTCAACTATTCTTCCTCAAGTATAGATCGCAAATTAAAAGAACTGGGTGTATTATTAACTGCCATAATCTACAACAGAAAATACATGCAAAGTTTTGCACAATATTTATGCGTTGTCTTTTATTAAACAATTTAACAAAAGACTCCCATTACGTGTTTTAAACCTTTCCTCAAGGCTACGTATTGGGTCAAGATCCACATGTTCATTAATTTCTAGTGAGCTTTGGCATCACTGCTAGAAGATTAATGACATGGGTAAGCAACTTCTTGCTAATCACATCCCTATGTGACTCTTGTTCGTTGGGTGGCATCACCATGCCCCGGCGCCAACTTATGCCCTAAGGCCCAAAACTGTTTTGATAGCCTTCTTAAGTAAACCAAATGCTCTTGCATGTATATGTATAACATATACCCATCGTGTAATGATAGATAATGACACTCTGCTTTGGCAGACCCACCAAATGATGATCACAACGGTGATAGGTGCAGCATTTGGAAGGGCATCATTACTACTTGATTTTGTGAGGGATACAATCTTATCAAACAAACATATCTCATATATGAAAGCAAGAAAAATAGCAATTAATAACGAAATAGTATGGCCCTTTCCCATGGTGATCTCCATCTCCATGCCGGTGTAGAGGATCTCCATCTTCATTACCGTTCTCCCGAGTGTCGGATGCTTGATTTCCTCAAACTAAGCTATAAATGGAAGATTACATCGACACACAGGTCGTGAAAGAATATTACAGGCATTTCACGTATGAAAAAATATTACAGGCATCACATGCATCTCATACATATAATAGGGCCATACCATCTCAAAGCATTATCTACAAAAACAAGTTAGACATAGAACACTTTCTACCTATCATAGAGATACGATACCAAGATGACATAAAAGGGGGTACACACACGGCGGTTGTGGGAGGTGTCACCTCGGGGTGCCTCAAAAACCCAGATTGAACCGCAACAAAATTCAAACTGAGTGTCCTCGGGATGTGACCGAGAGCCTGACCCCCCGGGGGTCAGGCATTCTGGCCTTCCCCCGAGTCCAACCTTGGCCCCTTCTCTTGACCCCGACTCGTCGCCCGACCTTGAGCATCCTCGGGAAGAAACTTGGCAAGCACGGAGGAAGAGGAAGGAGACAGCCTGGCAACATCTGACACCACCTGGCGGCGTAGAAGCAGGATCCCAAGGCTGACAGGAGTACAAGATACCCACGGTGTACAGGACCTAGCAGACCAACATGTACTTTATCAGATATTCCTTGTATCCCACCTTTTGTCTCTCTTAGTCTTAGCTTTCTTGGCCCCCAAGCTCATCTGTACCTAACCCCCTTGAACTATAAAAGGGAGGACAGGGCGACGGGGCCAAGGGAGGATTCTAGATCCAACTTCCACACTTTCTCACACTTGTAATCCTGTTCATCATACACCTCAACAAAGAACACTAGACGTAGGCCTATTATCCTTCAGGAGGGCTGAACCAATATAATTCCTTGTGTCTCATTCTTGGCTCGTTTTAGGACTCGAGTTGACCATCAGATCCGTCAGAGGGCTGCTTCCCTACCGCTCTCTCTTCTACCTCCTCGGGGACCCCCTTTGGTGGACTGCCGACCCACCCATCGACAGATGGCACGCCAGGTAGGGGCACTGTCCTTCACCTGGAGCAATCCGATGGTTGTTTCCTTCGCCACCAACTTCGTGGCTCCCGCCGGGATGACCTTCGTCTTCGGCACTATGGTGTTGCGTGCGGACGACTTTCATCGCCTCACTCTCTCCCAGACGGCCTCCGAGGAGCTAGAGCGTGCGGTCGTGCCTCCACGCGTGGTGGAGAGGCCAAGGCGCGTGGTCTCATGTCCTGAGGCCTCAGCTCCCAAGCCCCGCGTGACCATCAGGGTTTGGCAGCCCAAACCCGCGACTGCTCGCACGGCAGTCCTGAGGGCAGATGATGCTTGGACCCGGATTGAGCATCCAGCTCGACTCCACGCCACGCATTATGCTTCACCGTGCCGAGGGTCATCTTCCATGCCTTCGCGTGTTGCTGGGAGTGTTCCCACGTCTCTTGGCATAGAGGACCCTAGCAGGACCATCCGCCACGCCTCTCTCCCCCACATGGCGTCGAGTGGGCAGCTCCACGGACCAATAATTTTTGAGAATCCATTCTAAACGACCAACTTAAGGGGCTCCTATAGTCGGTATTTGCTCTGATACCATGTCTTTTCGGGGACGCTTGGACCTCCCATTATATTTGCAAGATGAGGTGAAACGCTTCAGCTCATCTAACAAACATAACGAAACATCCAATGTCCTGAGAGAGGAATATGTGAGACATTGCTGCACCTTTAGCCTGCCAATCAACTTCAGCCTGAGATGTGCCCGTCAAACCACTCGAAGGCGACGACAAGATGTGTTACACATTCAGGAGACTTGACAAAATTGGCTAAAGATCTACAACATCTCAAATATTCCTAACTCATACTCGTGTGAATCTAACTCCCAGGATGTGCACTAGATTCACACTTTCTTCCCAAGCATGAGCATACAAAGAAAATACATCTAGATTGATAAGTAAGTACAGATTACATCAACGTCATTAATTACATAGGCTGACCGGCCAAATAAAAATATAAATCATAGTACAACGAACAGCGATGGCTTGACTACCCACCCACAAGCACACCGACTAGGGGTTTACCCCGTTAAGTTCAATCCTAAAAGAAGCAGTCGGTTACCCACATCACTCAAAAGACTAAGTCTAGAATCTGCAAGCAAAATAGATATTCCAGTAGCAAGAGTTAGTACATTATTAAAAATAATATACTGGCAAGCGCACAATCAATCCTACATACATGAAAGCTCTAAGTCAAAGGTAGGCTATTTGTAGTCTCAACTTTCAGCCGAAGCTAATCGATTAGTTTTTATAACTCTGCAGAGTCTGTACAGCTTTATCCACGTGATATGAACACTCTAGTTTGTTTTGTGCTCGCGACGCACTACCACACTCTTCATGTTGATTGTGGCCTAAAGGTCATAACGAAGCCTTTACACTACTCAGTTCCTAGCCTTGCACCAGCATGATACGTGTTTCCTCCATCCTAGGTCATACTGGAAATGTGACCTAGAACCGTTAAGTGGTGGGCCCATGCCTTAACTTAACACCATGGTGGCGGACGTGACAGAAACCCACCCACGTGGCACAATATCATTGTATTGGACAAACTTAGTCACCTAAACTACCACATCGGTGGTAAATAGGATGTTCCTCGGGGTTATCCGAACCCATACTCACCGCGCCTACCATAATGCAAGGCTAGGTTCGGTCCTGAAGTTGGTGACACAATTTCGGTCCTTACGGACTTGGGCAAACACTCCCCCTATCGGCAATGCAAATACATCAATTACACGCCACTTGCCGCCCAAGTCAAAATCATATTTTTACACATTTTAGTTCGCAAGTTCTTATCAAGTATAACCCATTTCAGCAAGGGTAAACGTATCAAAATATGTTTTACTATACGATGGAATAAGTATTTGCATTATCTCTAGGCATGGCTAAGCAAGTGTTGCATAAAGCATGTATAAAACCATTCGAGCACAAGGTAAGTACTCTAACCAACTCTAGGGTTACAAACAGCAAGGGTTTCAAATATTCAAGGTAGGAAATGCAGCAAATTTGTCATAACTATCATAACCTAGTTTTAAATATTGTTACAGTCTAGGTTCACATGCAACTTTGCAAACAAACAATTTTCATCAATCAAAAATGGGATTCAATGTGTTCAAAGGAGAGGAGGGGAAGAACTTGCCTTGGTCTGGAGAAATGTTAGCACCTAGTCAACTCCATCACCGTTTATGCAATTATCTATACAAGATACACGATATGCAATTAAACACCGAAAATAGGCAAAAATCCTAAATGCTCTAAAATGCATGATTTTTATACATTGAGTAGGTACTGATCTAAAATAATTTTAGGTAAAATAATTTCTATTTTATCTTGTTCCATTTGGGAGTTATGATTTTTAGAAGTTTTATCGGGACGTAGCGGCATAAGGTTAGGTGATGTTTGGATACTGATGCTATAATTTTATTTTTATTAATTTTACTTCTCAGGGGCAAGGGAATACATTTTCTAAGTCTAACACAATTGGTTTCATAAATTTTAGAGTCGTTTTGAATTTCTTATGTATTTTACAAATTTATGTGTTCAATGTGTGCTTAGCCTAAAGGTTATAGGATCAGAACCTTTGTTCCCCTTTTACTTAGGTGAAAAAGGATTAGTTTTGGTTGACCAAACTATTTTTAGTTTATAAGCTTAGGGTCTTTACTTTATAAACTAGGGTGCTCTAATCTAGATTAAAAATTCCCTTTTATTAACCTAGAGCTTATTTTCATAAACTAAGTGCACCGAATTCTTGGTGAATGAGGATGAACCTAAGGCTTCCCTGGTCTACCAAGTTTTAATTTGATTTATTTGGAGCTAAGGTGCTTATATATGTTTATGTATATATATATATATATATGTAGTACTTAATTACATGTAATAGCACCTAGATTATCTTTGTAAGGTTAATGATATATTTGGCATATGAGTGACCATGTTTTATTTTACCTAATGGAATTCTTTTAGTTGCTAGTCTTATAGAAACTGGTTCATTCAAAATGGATCAAAAACAAATTTACTACAAATTTTCCAAGTGAAAGTGTGCACTACGGTGTCTATTTCTTAAATAAATATTCAAGTGATATTATTATATAGTAGGCATATATTTTTATTTGATAATTTGAAAACATGTGTGTTAGTGGTTCTACAGAGCTTGAGTTTACTCAAAAAGGAATTAAAATGAATTTTATATAAATTCCTAAAGTTCAGCCTACTTATAATTCATCATTTTGATGTAAATAATTTTAAGGGTATTTCGTACAAGGTAACCATATGTTTTTGTTTTTCGTAAACAGAGAGTGTGAGTTGAGGAATATGTAGGATTTAAGTTGGTCCAAAAATACGTGAAATTAGATTTTCTATGTACATAATTTGGTGGTAGCTCTATGTGTGATTTAACTTATTCAAATTTTTGTGATAAAATTTGGGCAGTGAAGGTCATGTTTTATACCTCTAAAATAAAGTTCATAAATTTAGGAACCCACAACAATTTGAATTACCTCAAAAGGAGCTATAATTTATTTTATGTTGAATTTACAATTTTGGTTACATTTTCTCCTAAGGGTATTTGCCTTCAGCCATTTCATATTTTTGTGGGGTCCACCTGTCAAGCGCAGTGTTGGTATGGGCGATCTAACCGTTCTCTCGCGCGCTGTTCACCTGGTCCCACATGTCATTTGCTCGGTGAGGAAAAGAAGCAGCAGCTGGGGCAGAGCTCATCGGTCGGCGGGCTTGGTGGGTGCTGCCGACGGCGAACGGTAGCTTGGCTGGGGAAGCGACCAAAAGAGAAAACGTGCGCTAGCTCCTTGTGCTCCCAATGGGGGTGGTCGTGTCGCCAGTTGTGGCCGAAATAACATCGGCGGCGAGCTCGAGCATAGATGCCTACGGCCACGTTGTGGTTAAATGGGTGCATGCATGCGCGTATTCATGGTCCTTGGAGACTCACCAGAGGTCACGCGCAGCCCGGCGATGCTTGGAAGGAGACTACGGTGTGAGGGAGAGCTCGACGATGGCGAAAATCCTTGGGCCGACAGCGGTAGCTTCATTCGGCCTTCCATCTGTCCAGAGAAGAGAAGGGATAGCTCAAGGACGCCCTAAGGACGCTACCGTTGCAAGGAATTTGATTCTAACTCACCGGTTGCACAAGAATCGGCGATGAAGCGTTAGTGATATGCCCCGAGGTAACGTGGAGATGTTGGATATCATGGTCAATGTTTATGTATTTATGAATAAAGTGTTATTCACTTCCATTAAATAGACGTCTTGTATTGATCAATAAGTATGTGACTTATTTATGAGACTCTTTATGTACGAATCTATTTTTTAATGATCCCTGATCACATGTCATATTATTGGAACAAATATGATTCTATGATCGGCATGTTTATTGATTGATGATCATGTCTCATAGATCATGGTATAGAGATACCAAATCAATATACGTGGATATGTGTTAGAGAACACATTGTTGGATAGACCCACCATGAGGCACTACAGGAATTAATGTGTCATTAGTTGGTCTCAAGTAGTGTTGGTGCAAATTCCTTAGACCTAAGATCATCATGGATTCCAACATGTGTAGTAGCCTACTTTGCGACTGCCAAACGCTATTCCGTAACTGGATAGTTATAAAAGTAGTTTTTGGGTTTGCTATGAAACATGGAGTGGGATGTGAATGATCAAGATGGAATTTGCCCCTCCTTTGGAGTGATATCTCTGGGCTCCTCGTGGTAATGGATTATGGAAGTGCATGGTCATGCTGAGTTGATTGAGGAGTCAATCAACAGACAGATAATCCAATACGGTTTGATTGAATGGTTAAGCTATTGAAGGGATGGCACACACATCTTGCCTATAACTTAATTGGTATCATGAGGCAAAGGGATTTGTGTACACATTACAGGTTCAGAGCCGATATTATATTTTTGTATACCATGGTGTCAATATGTGCTGCTAGGCGCCGTTGTTGACAAATTGGCGGAGTTGGACTCGAGCCGAAACTGAGTATACCTGAACCTACAGGGTCGCACGCTTAAGGGGATAAGAACAAGCATTCGAGTTTGACTCGGATATGGCTCGATCGGATAGGGATCCGATCAGATAGAGTCCTAAGGGCTTACGAAGTCTGGCTGGCCAACTCTATGAGATTCGGATAGGATCCGATTCAAAATAGAGTCCCAATCGGCCACTAGACCCAGTCGGCTAACTCTATATAAAGGGGCGAGGGGTGGAGAGTTGTTGCATTTCATTGAACCGAATCAATCTGATCTCCATGGAAACCCTCCCCACTTCCAAGCCAAAACCCTAGCCTTGCATCCTGTGCTAGCACACGGGTGTTAGGTGTTCTGTCCCTGGACGTGTGGATACCGGTAGACGCACTGCTACATTGCGGTGCTGTTCGTCACCAACAAATCGGGCTGTGGCGCATCGGAGCAAGGCGGCTGCGGCGAATCGGCAAATCGGCTACGGCGGATCGGGCGTGCAATTGGCGCATCGGCTGCGTCGGATCGGCTGTCGACTCGGGAATCGGCTGTTAGCGAATTGGCTGTGATCGTCCAGTACTGTTCCGGATCGGATAGCTCCTGATTGGCTATTTCCGCTGCACTCTACTGCAATTGGTAACGATCTATCGACCCTTAATTGCAAGTGTTCCTAGTTTGCGCGGTAGAAAAAATTTGTTTTTAGCTATCGTAGCCTCCGCGTATCCCTTCAGAAGCTTGGTCGCTAGAGTTTGGGAAGACGACGGCGATCTCCTTCCATGGTGCTGGATTCTTGGGGACTCTTGAGGGGAAACGACTAGAAGGTTGAGGCGAATGCGAGGGAGCAGTAGCTCGGCCTGCCTTGGTCCCTCTTGGCCGGAATGCCGACGAACCCGAAGCGACAGCGCCCACTTGAGCCCGGTGCATGAACATGGACAGTGTGGTACCTCGGCTTGCACGACATGGGGAACGAAGGCCACGAGTGTATTAGGCATCAAAGGAAGATCACGTTCCCGAGAGTGGGTTGCGTCGAAGCTCACTAGTGAAGCTTGGCGACGGATCAAACACCCATCGGTGACGTAGAAGACAAGGGTGTTCCCAACAATTTTGAGGTGTTTTCTCTCGATTTCTTCGTGGAATGCGATGAGGGAGTGATGAAGAGTGCGGTGGTGAAAGGGTTTTTCAAACAATGAAGGTTGAGCTGGTAGTGGTGTCCCGGTGTACTCTGAGCACGCTGACACGTGTCCTTGCATTCTCTCTTCTTCCTTGGCATCTTCCAAGTGGTGGAACTTGTTGTGCCTTGGTGAAGTAAGCCCGAGTGGCTCCCATGTGGGGCCACTTCATGGTAGGCAAGGCAACGGAGAGATGGGTGGGTAGGAACACAAGTGCATTTGATTTTTGTTGAATTTTTGGAATTAATTCTCTCCCCTTTCTTTGTAGCTCAATTATTTAATCTATGATCATGATAAATTAGTGAAAAATTTACTGGAGGTAGGTGATTATTTCTAGATTCCATTTTCTTTGGTTTCACACAAAACTCATTTGTAGATGACTCCCAGGAAATAAACAAAGATGGGGTAATTGGAAATTAAATTTGAATTTTTAGAAAGCCTAAATAGAGAAGAAAAATTCTAGAGAAATTATATATATTCATGATAATTAACCTATTATTCGAATAAATTATCTCACATGTACACTTATGTTCATTTTAATTAACTTTTAGAATAGATGTCATTTTAGCCGATAAGAATATCAATTCGCCTAATATTTGACTGTTTTGTCTAATTTGTTTGGGGCTTCAAATCCAGTTATTAAATTGCACTAAAATTATGTTGAGTTGTACATAATATTTGGTACCTACATGAATTTTCCATGATTTTATCTTGTATGCATTATTTTAGAAAATTAGGGTAATCTTCCTATGTATAGTTGTTCCCACTTTGTAATTGCACCTAATATACTTATATTAAAATTTTCCTTGCGCACAGGAGGTGATCTTTGGATTAAATTTTTTTGTCTACATATTAATACCCAAGGTTAGCTGTAGACTTATTTTGTGGATTTAAATCATTTTAGGTTATGCTCATTAGACCTATAATGAAAATGCGAGACCAAAATCCGAATGCACAAAGGTCTTATTTTCAAAACATTTCTTTTATGCATATGAACGTGCACATGTATGTTTGTATCCACATTATAATTCAGAATTGAAAAAGGTTTTTCTTTTGTTCTCAAATTTTTAATCAAGCATTAGGTTGAGGTACTTTGCTAAGTTAGAAAAAAAATTTGGTTCACAAAATTGAAAAACTTCACTGTCATGTGGTTTTGAAGAAAATTATTTGCCCTAGAATTTTGGTATGTGATACCTCTATCCCTCTTAAAGGAAATCTCGTCCCCGAGATTTGGGTTGGGTCATTGTCATATACCCAAATTCTAGGGTCGACAAATTTTGTCCAAATAAAGTAAAGTAAAGTTTTCCCAATCTTGTGAACCAAAAATTTTCTTTCCAAACTCGGGTTAAAGGATTTCAATCTAGGCCTTTGCATGATAGACCCAAATTTTAGAATAAATTAAAAGCTTTTCATTTATAGCCTAGGATAAAAATGCAAACTCATGTGGGAGCATGCATACTAACATAAAACTACTTTGACCTAGGTCATTTACGTGTATCCAGATTTTCGAAAACACATCTCATTATAGGTCATATGCACATAGCCTAGACGAATTAAGTTTACCAAGCAAACTTACCACAAATATTGCGTGATAACAAGTGAACATGAAATCTAGTCCAAAGTTCTTTTCCTCACCTCAAGACCAATGTTTACACCCAAAATTGGCACCTTGGAATCAAAATAGGGAAGATTGCCAATATTTAGAAATCTACCGGTTTCCTTCGGAGAGGCCGGTCTGAGCACCGTGTATAGGCCGGTCAGACCGGGCAGTGGGGCCGGTCAGACCGGAGGCATGTGGCCGGTCTGACCGGCATAGTCCGAAACCTAGACGACTTCGTCGGTACTCGGGTTTCCTTTCTCTATACGGTGTATCTCGGGTTTCCAAACATGTCTATCCCGAATTAGATGTGGAGAAGGGACTATGGAGGGCAAGACCAACCCCTATATAAGGGCCAAGGCCAGTTCCATTGTAATGACGAAACACACAACAGACAATCAATCTATTTGAATCGTTTTCTTTACTTTTCAGCCATATTTTCTATTTTGCCCTAGTTTAGTCCATCTTTGTCGGTTTGCGCCGTAAACTGTCCACCGCCGCTGCGGGAGTGCGACAACTCTTTGTAGGTTTGTCCTGAAAACCTTCCGTTCGCTCACAAGACAAGTAGTTATCAATCTATCCATCTAAATCGGTTCCGCTAGCCGATTTGATCTACAAAACCCACTTTCTTCTAGTTTTTGCTAGATTGAAGTGGTTGGCGACTTCGTACCAAGAACCACCATAAAACTTTAGGTGATTTGATCGTGTTTGTGCCGTTGCCAAAAAAGGTGCCAACACGATTTTTGGCGACTCCAATGGGGAAGACATGACGCCAACTCGGGTTCGACGCCGTCATGTCCAAGCATGCGGCGCAAGACGTGGAGCCATCCAACGTTGTCCACATCTCGTTGGACGACTTGGATGGGGAGGCTCACCAAATCATGGAGGAGTGCATCCGAGTGATCACTCAGTAGGTGCTAGATCAATCTTGCACCAAAACGCGACAAGGCGTCATCATCAAGCCCGGGAGCCCGCTCAAGGTAACTCGCGGCGAGGTAAGCGCTGATCACATCTCTATGCCTATTCAAAAGCTTGTTGCTAGTACGGGGGACGAGTCCATTACTGCCACCATAAACAATAAGATTGAATCTGCTATGGAGGCCTGTTTTAATAGATTGTTTAAAGCACACATGAGCGGAAAATCCGGTCTTCCCGCGACCGATTCGCCGCCTACCTCGGTTGTGAGTGGGAGCCAACCCCCTGTGAACCACATATTCAGCAAAACCGACGGGGCGATTGCCCAAGGCCCCAGCGAAAGTAGTTCTGTCGCCTCTGTCGGTCGGACCGGCCCTCACCACATCGGTCTGACCGGCCCTACGGCTGGTCTGACCGGCCCACCGTATCTCGGTCTGACCGGCCCAACAGCCGGTCTGACCGGAACACAGTATGGCAGTTTAATCGGCCCTATGGCCGGCCTGACCGGGTCACCTTACGTCAGTATGACCGGTTCGGCATAAACCGGTCAGGCCGGCCCACACCCATACTACATCGGTCTGACCGGTGGCTATATGGCCGGTCAGACCACGCCTTACTTGGCCGGTCAGACCGGGCCCATGGCCGATCGGACTAGCGCTCGGTGCCGGTACGGAGGTAGATCCCATCACGGGCAACTCGGTTCTATACCACCACTAGTACAGAATGCCTCATAGGTGCCGGTTGGGAAACCCCCTTAGGTGCCGGTTTTCCCAACCGGCACCTATTGGTCGGCACCAATGACTTTGGTCATTGGTGTCGGTTCTTCGACCGGCACCTATTCGGGCAAATAAGTGCGGGTTCGTGTAGAACCGACACCTATTTATCCGACACCTATATGGACCAAACACTATTCAATGAGGTGCTCCCAATCTTTTCTTATGGGCCCACTCCTTTAGCCGGACCCACCATATTTACCAGACCTACCATATTTTTCCACGCGGGCGTGGGCCCATGAGATAGAGCTACAGGCACGAGCGAGCGATTCGGCGAGCGGTTCTACACGACGAGCGAGCGAGGCATGGACCTATTTAAGCTGGTGTTGCTCTGTTTCGGCAAGCGGTATGATACTAATCGAGGGAATAGTGTGTTTCTGAGAATAGGTGGCGGTTCTTATTATGAACCGCCACTTATAGTATAGGTGGCGGTTCGTAATAAGAACCGCCACCTATTCACGAAGAATAGGTGCCAGGTGAACAGTAAAACCGCCACCTATAGTCTCAAATAGGTGTCGGGTGAACAGTAAAACTGCCACCTATAGTATAGGTGGCGGTTTTACTGTTCACCTGGCACCTATTTGAGACTATAGGTGGCGGTTCTTAACATGAACCGCCACCTATTCTTTTGCCGCCACCTATATACATTATAGGTGCCGGATTTGGATTGACCGGCACCTTTTGGGGCGACACCAATGAGCCTTTTTGTAATAGTGCACGTTCCCGCACATGATTCCCCTGTGCCTACTGTCATGCACCGATTCCCCCGCATGTCCCCAATCAATACAATGATCCTAATAGGGGATATCCACGCGACACGAGAGATGGCCAATATGACAATATTGTGCCGCAACACCCGCCTTTCAGGCCGTCAGTCTTGCCCGACCCGCCTAGGCCTGAAAATATGGAGGACCAGATTAGGAACATCATTAGAGAGTCATTCGGAATTGAGCCCAGGAATCGCGCTAAGGTTTACCAAAAGTCGTATCCTGACTATTTCGATAACATCCCATATCCTCGTGGTTATAGAGTCCCTGAATTCACCAAATTCAGTGGAGATGATAATAGGACCACATGGGAGCATATCGGCCAATTCTTAGCGCAATGTGGGGAGGCTTTCAAATTGCGCTTATTTTCTTTATCTCTATCCGGTACTGCTTTTACTTGGTTTACATCTTTACCGGCTAACTCTATTCATACTTGGGCTCAGTTAGAACAGAAATTTCATGATTATTTTTATACTGGTAAGACTGAGCTTAGACTTTGTGACTTGATATCAGTTAGGCAAAAAAGCCGATGTTTTAGCTTGAGTATAACTGAGAGAGACTTGGCCGACCTTGCTTTCAATGGGTTGCTTGCTCCCATTAAAGAAAGGTTAGATGGCCAACAATTTCTTGATGTTAGTCAAGTGATGCAGAAGGCTCTGGCTCAGGAAAGCCGAGTCAGAGAGGCTAAAAAGTTTGTTAGGCCTGGTGATAAGAAACCTCATGTTAGCATGATCGACTGTCCTAATAGTGATTCCGATTCCGATGAAGGCGATCATGACATGTATATCGCTGAGTGGTCTTGGACAAACAAGAACAAACCCTTTGTTTGTTCTAGCTTCACGCCGACTCCTCGCAAGGATCGACAAAGTGAGATTAAGTATAGCTTTGATGTGGCCAAGTGTGATAGGATTTTTGACTATCTCTTGCAGGAGAAACAAATTAAGTTACCCAAAGGCCACATCATACCCTCATTAGAAGAATTGAAGCACCTTTCTTATTGTAAATGGCACGATTCTTATTCGCATTCTACTAATGAGTGTAATGTTTTTCGTCGGCGGAGTTCAATCGGCAATAGAGGAAGGACGATTGAAATTCACCGAGGGCCCGAAGATGAAGCTTGACAGCGATCCTTTCCCGGTGAATACCATCGACCTTGATGGCAAGAAGATGTTGATTCGGCCGGAGAATCGGCTAAGGGAAAAGAAGTTGTCATTGGGGAGCCTAGGCCCAAGATGCTTGTGCCAAAGAGCCCAGAAGTTGGGGCATAGAAGGAGAACAAGGTCAAGGCATCCACATCAAAGAAGCGCTGCAAGCCAAAGGTAACCTTTGACATGCTCCTTGACAAATACAAGAAGAAGAGTGTCGAGAAGGAGCATGCCAAGGGAAAGAGACCAAGATCGCCCCCTAAGGAGCGATTTGGTCCTTCATCAAGGGTTTTGGATCCTTCTTTCCCCATTGCCCTCAAGTCATGCCATGGGGACCATGCCCGATGCCGCCTCCAGGTTATCCGTTCCCGTACTTTATGCCTTGGGGGGAACCCCCACCTATGTACAACATGCCTCCGATGCAGGATCACCAAGGATGGAGAAGGGAGGGGAGATCGCCGCGAGGGCATGCATCTACTTTTAGTGAAAGCCGGTTCCCCACAAAGGACCGGTTTGATGACGAGAAAAGGGCGTGCAAGCGTGCTAAGCCCAAGGCGAGGGCTTCGGAGGCGATCACCGTCAAGATAGGATCCTACGATGTGCCAATACCATCTGGCAAGGAGGCTAAGTTGGTATTTGGCCCCCGAACCAAAGCCTTGAAGGATGCCGCACGGGAGGACAGTCAGACCAGACGTCTTGGCCGGTCTAACCGCATATCAGTAGCCGGTCAGACCGAGCCTTCTGGCTAGTCTGACCGCAGCTCAGCAGCCGGTCCAACCGAACCTTCGCGGCCGGTCGACCACGGTTCTATGAGCGGTCGAACCGCGCCGTCGCGATCGACACTCGCTCCGTGCTGCGGGCCTAGCCGCCGGTCGCTGCGGACACAGCACGCCGTCGATCGGCCGCCAGGGCCGGTCGACCACCGTTACGTAAGAAGAGTACCGGGCGGTTCCCTCTTCGGGCAAAGGTAACGGGGGACATTATTTGCCTCCTAGAACAGAGCAGAATCCTAGGTGGATGCCTGAGGATTTGACGGCTATCCAGAAGAGGAGGTTGCAGCGTCTTCGTGCTTCTGAATTAAAGGAGAAAGAAGCCGAAGAGAGGAGATACAGCGAGTTCAATGAGTTGCGACCACCACATGCGAAGGAGTGGATGCGTAAGTTATCAAATGTTGAGAAGCCGGTAGTTGTTCAAAAGGATGAACAACCGGTTGTGGAGGCATCGTCCAGCGAGAACATGGATGTCAACATGGTTTGCATGTTGCCCATGGAGTTTTGCGCCATGGACGAGGCCGAGGTCTCACAGATGTCGCTACGTCCAAGGGACGCGGTCTTCGAGAAGCCCGACGAGTCCAACCGTCACATGAAGCCTCTCTATTTGAAGGGCCATATTGATGGGAAGCCGATCTCGAGGATGCTAGTGGATGGAGGCACGGCGGTGAACCTGATGTCTTACTCTCTCTTCAAGAAGTTGGGTCGCGAAGAAGCGGAGCTGAAAAAGACCAACATGCTTCGCAACGGCTTCAATTGTGAGTCGACAGAGGCGAAGGGGATCTAGTCCGTGGAGCTTACGGTGGGGAACAAGACGTTGCCTACCCCCTTCTTCATCGTCGACATACAAGGTAACTATAGTGTCATCTTGGGGCGGTGTTGGATTCATGCCAACTGCTGCATTCCATCTACTTTACATCAGTGCCTACTACAATGGGATGGCGATAAGGTTGAGGTAGTTCAGGCGGATACATCTGCTGAGGTTGCCATGGCCGATGTTTCTGTAGGATGGAAACATGGAGACATGCAGTGCTTATCAGGGCTAGATCTTTCTAGTTTTGATTTTATTAGTGTTTCCAAAGAAGGTTTTGTACCCATTTCTGTAAAGCCGGCTAGTTTAGCACGGCTGGGTGACATCACTCTATATGATGAATCAAGCAACCAATTTGGAATAGTTACAAAAAAGAGTTCAGGAATATCGGTCAACAAAGAACGATATTGGAGAGACTATAGAGGATTTTGACGAGGTAGAGAAGCTCGGTCAAGGGTTCACATCCGCCGACCCGTTAGAAGAAATAGACATAGGAGACGAGAGCGTACCACGACTGACCTTCATTAATAAAAACATGAGAGCTGATCATAGAGTTAAAATGATCGAGCTGCTTAGAGAATATAGTAATTGCTTTGCATGGGAGTACCATGAAATGCCTGGACATAGCCGTGATCTTGTTGAGCATTGGCTTCCGATAAAGTCAGGATTTAGGCCTCATAAACAACCTCCTCGTCGGTTTAACCCACTTATATATGATCAGGTCAAAGAAGAGATGGACCGATTATTGAAAGCAGGGTTTATTAGGCCGTGCCGGTATGCGAAATGGGTGTCTAACATAGTACTGGTAGAGAAGAAGGGGAGCAGCAAAATTAGAATGTGCATAGACTTTAGAGACTTAAATAAAGCCACTCCTAAAGATGTGTATCCTATGCCTATAGCCGACATGCTAATAAATGATGCTTCAGGTCATAGAGTGATTAGCTTTTTAGATGGCAATGCCGGCTACAACCAAATCTTCATGGAAGAGGAGGATATGTATAAGACAGCCTTTAGATGTCTGGAATTTGTCGGGTTTGTTGAGTGGGTAGTTATAACATTTGGGTTAAAGAATGCCGGCGCAACGTAACAAATAGCGATGAATCTAATTTTTCATGATTTGTTAGGTTTCATCCTAGAGATTTACATTGATGATATTGTAGTCAAATCGGATAATATGGATGGACATATGGCCGATTTGAGGTTAGCTTTTGAGAGGATGCGTCGGTATGGTTTGAAGATGAACCCACTCAAGTGTGCCTTCGGTGTGTCGGCGGGGAAATTCTTAGGATTCATGGTGCATGAGAGAGGGATTGAGATTGATCCTAAGAAGTTGAGAAGATTCAAGATTTCAAAGCGCCGACATGCAAGAGGGAAGTTCAGAAGTTGCTAGGTAAAGTAAACTACTTGAGAAGATTCATATCTAACCTAGCAGGTCAAATCGATGCTTTTGTGCCTATTCTACGCTTGAAGAAAGAAGCCGATTTTACTTGGGGGGCAGCACAACAGGAGGCGTTTGAAGGTTTAAAGAGATATTTGTCTATTCCACCTATGGTGCGAGCGCCTAAGACCGGAATTCCATTTCGGTTGTATATCGCTACCGAGGACAAAGTTATTGGAGCCGTTTTGACGCAAGAAGAAGATGGCAAAGAGTACATAATTACTTATTTAAGTCGCCGTCTTCTGGATGCCGAAACGAGGTATGTATTTATAGAAAGGCTTTGTCTTTGTTTATACTATGCTTGTACTAAGTTACATCATTACTTGTTATCTAGTACATGCATAGTTGTTTGTCAGACCGATGTTGTTAAGCATATGTTGCAAAGGCCAATTCTAAGTGGGAGAATTGGCAAGTGGGCGTATACATTAATTGAATATGATTTGGCCTATGAATCGTTGAAGCCTATGAAGGGCCATATTGTAGCGGACTTTACAGTAGATCATCATATAGACGTTGCTTGTGGAGATGAAGTTCATTTGGTTAGTGTTACACCTTGGAAAGTTTATTTTGATGGCTCTTCGTGTAAGGATGGTAAAGGCATAGGTGTAGTTTTAATTTCACCCAATGGTCAATGCTTTGAAGCATCGGTTCGTTTAGAGTATTATTGTACCAATAATCAAGCCGAATACAATGCTTTGTTATTCGGTTTACAAGTAATGGAGATCATTGGAGCTACACACGTAGAAGCGTTCGGTGATTCGAATTGGTGGTGCAACAAGTTGCCAGGGTCTACAAATGCTTCGACGGATCACTGAACAGGTATTTTTAGATCAATGCCTAGATATTATTGCCAGTTTCGATGATTTTACTATTAAGCATATTGCTAGGGTTGAAAATTCTAGGGCAAATGACTTAGCTCAACAAGCATCTGGTTATAGCATCAAAAGAGGTTTATTTTTCATATTGGACCAACCGGTGCTTGATTATAATTTTTTGGGCGAAATTGGCAAAGAGGCAGACCGTAGGCGGTCTGACTAGCGCATTGTCGCCGGTTTGACCGTGGATGGCAGCCGGTCTGACCAGCGTTATATGGCCAGTCAGACCGACTTCACAGAAGGTGCTGGGGGGCACAATATTCTCAATGCGGATGCCGAATTAATTGAAAATTCGGACATATGTGCCCTGGAAACAGTAGGTGATTGGCGAATTCCTTTGATTAGCTATTTGAAGGATCCTAGTCTTAGGGTTGATTAGAAAATTCTGCGGCAAGCGTATAAGTATACTTTGCATTATGAAAAGCTATATCGCTGAAATATAGATGGTGTACTATTAAAATGTTTGGATACCGATCAATCTAAAGTTGCTATGGACGAAGTTCATGCAGGAATTTACGGAACTCATCAATCAGCCTACAAAATGAGTTGGTAGAAGAGCGGGGTTCTATTGGCCGAGAATGATTGATGACTGCTTCAGATACTATAAAGGTTGTGAAGCTTGTCAACGGTTCGGCAATGTTCAATTGGCACCGGCTTCAGTGTTGAATCCTATTATTAAACCATGGCCGTTCCGGGGGTGGGCTTTAGATTTTGTTGGTCAGATTTATCCTCCGTCTTCAAAGGGGCATCGGTTCGTGCTAGTTGCGACGGATTACTTCACCAAGTGGGCCGAAGCCGTGCCGCTTAGGAATATGACGCATAAGAAGGTAATTGATTTTATTTTGAATCATATTATCCATAGATTGGGTATTCCTCAAACATTAACTACGGATCAAGGAGCTTCTTTTATGTCTAAAGAAGTGAAAAATGTTGCCGAATCTTATGGAATTAAGCTGTTGAGTTCGTCTCCTTATTACGCTCAGGCTAATGGACAAACCGAGTCTAGTAATAAGACATTGTTGAAGTTGATCAAGAAAAAGATCGAGGAACATCCGAGAAGGTGGCATGAGGTGCTTTCTGAAGCTTTATGGGCGCACAGGATATCCAAGCATGGTGCCACCAGGGTGACCCCTTTTGAGCTAGTTTATGGACAAGAAGATTATTTTGCCTTTAGGTTCCCGATCTAAAGAATTTGGTAAGTGGTCGTCGAGTTGGGAGGGACCTTATCGGATATGTGAAATCGTTCGGGGCAATGCGTATTTCTTAGAGACGCTTCAAGGAGAACGGTTTCAACGGGCTATCAACGGTAAATATTTGAAGAAATACTTCCCGAATTTTTGGCAAGATGCTTAGGGAGTTTTGTGGCTAATAATTGAGTTATCGTCCTAAGTATGAACATGTCTTGTGCTTTTAGATTCACGACGTTCATCATAAAAGGCAGGGGGCATGTGTTTACACCAAAAATTGGCACCTAGGAATCAAAATAGGGAAGATTGCCAATATTTAGAAATCTGCCGGTTTCCTTCGGAGAGGCCGGTCTGACCACTGTGTATAGGCCGGTCAGACCGTGCAGTGGGGCTAGTTAGACCGGAGGCACGTGGCTGGTCTGACCGGCAGAGTCCGAAACCTAGACGACTTCGTCGGTACTCGGGTTTCCTTTCTCTATACGGTGTATCTCGGGTTTCCAAACATGTCTATCCCGAATTAGACGTGGAGAAGGGACTGTGGAGGGCAAGACCAACCCCTATATAAGGGCCAAGGCCGGTTCAATTGTAATGACGAAACACACAACATACAATCAATCTATTTGAATCGTTTTCTTTACTTTTCAGCCATATTTTCTATTTTTCCCTAGTTTAGACCATCTTTGTCGGTTTGTGTCGTAAACCGTCTGCCGCCGCTGCGAGAGTGCGACAACTCTTTGTAGGTTTTTCCTGAAAACCTTCCGTTCGCTCACAAGACGAGTAGTTATCAATCTATCCATCTAAATCGGTTCCGCTAGCCGATTTGATCTACAAAACCCACTTTCTTCTAGTTTTTGCTAGATTGAAGTGGTTGGCGACTCCGTACCGCTAGGTGATTCGATCGTGTTCGTGCCTTTGCCAAAAAAGGTGCCAACAACCAATTCAAATAAACCTTTACGGTTATATTTGGCGAAACCACAGAGCGAGAGCAACTATACATAGGAGAGCTACCCTAATTTTCTAGGTCAAACCAGACAAGATAAATTCACGGAAAAATTCATGTAGGTGGTAAGAATTATGTACAACTTAACCCAATTTTTGTGTAATTTAACAACTGGATTTAGTGCCCCAAACTAATTACACAAAACAGCCTCATAATAGGCTAATTAATAGTTTTAATCGGCTAAATTGATAACTTGCCTAAAAGGGCATCTAGGTGCACATAAGTGTACCTGGTAAATAATTTATTCAAATACTAGTTTAATTAACATGAATAAATATAATTTTTCCAGAATTTTTCTCTTTTGTTTGAGCCTTCTAAAAATTCAAAAAATTCCCAAAAGTATCCTGCCTTTAATTAATTATTTGGAACAAACCACTTATTATTTTTTGTGTAGAACCAAATAAAATGGAATATAGAGATGAGTAAAAATTTTATGAAGTTACCACGGACACATAATAAACTATGAAGTTACCAAGATTGGAGGTTAAGAAATAATCTGAAAATCAACCTTTAATCATTTACACATGTGTTTCTACCCATACCTCTCTTCTCTGCCTTGCCCTCTTCGCTCTGACCCCACCTGGCAGTCACTGGAGCTCGCCCCAACTCGGTGCGAAACGTTTCCACTACTCAAGAGGCAGCCAGGAGAGGGAGAGAAGCAAAGAACGTGTCAGCGCCGACGACGTCCACCTAGCATGCCACTGCCAGCTCAAGCTCTCGCCATTTGAAAAACCAACTCGCCACCGTGCTTCTCCACACTTCCACATCGTGTTCCACGCAGAGACCCAACGAGATCATCTCGGGGTCGCCCTGAAACAACCCCGGGTACTCCTCGGCCGAAGCTGTTTGATCAATGCCGCATCCTCTCGGGTGAGTTTCATTGCAACCTAAATCATAGAACACGATCCCCTTCCCATGCCTAATCCATCCGTATCCTTGGTTTCCGGTGTCGTGATGTTCGGGATCAACGGAGCACGACCAATGCTGCTCATGGCGCCGTCGCCCGGGTCCGACAACGTTCCGGCCGTTGGGGGCCAGTGCACAGCCGGCACACCGCGTCATCAGCTTCGCCTCATCCTCTCCATCGTTTCCCTCCAAGAAAACAAGCCAATGGCGCACCGAAGGAGGAGATCGGCTTCCACCTTCATCGGCTCCAGACAACCGCTGCCGCAGATTGTTCCGTCTACATCGGTGAGCAAAATGCCGATTCCTTGCGCATACACCATCTCCATGTTGCTCATAACCATGTGCCCTACTCGATTCGGTAGATGGAAAGCCGAACCGAGCTGCCGTCGTTCGGGTGAAAGCCGTCGTCGCCGTCGGGCCGTTCCTATGGGCGCCTCTCCTCGCCAGGCTTCGCCGACCATGGAGCTCCACCGTGTAAGTCTCCTTAGTACCTAAGCGACCTTATCCATGCATAAAACCAACTAGAACAGGGCCTCAACGTCATATGCACCAGCAACCCGAGGATCGCCCCGCTTGTGCTGTCGTCGCCACTGGGTACGACCACCATTTCCTGCGAGGCGGCCATCCATAGCTTCCTCAAGATCCCCTCTACATTTTCTATTTAGGTTGTTTCCTCAGCCGGGCAGCCGTTCATCGCCGACACCGTCAGCAGAGCCCGCCGGCCGGCCGATGCGCTTTGCCCTGCTATTGCTTCCTTCCTCCCCGAGCCAATGACAAGCGGGCCCCATCATTAGGCGCTAACTACTTCATTAGAGAAAATTCAAATATTGCGGGATTCGATCTGTAAATATGCCCAGTATGACATATGGGCCCTTGGACCTGGGTATGAATATATAAAATATTGAGGACTCCTAATGAAGTTGCAATTCCCATGTGCTTTAGGCTACGGGTTAATTTCATACTCTCCCAGGGGGTTTTCAGTAAGATTGCCTCGCTGAGGTGAGAACCCCAGCAAATTGAAATTTGGAAGATTTAAAACAAATACACAAACTAATACATATTCAATAGAAAATTTAGACAAATTGTAAAATTCATATAAAACCCAATCCAACTCCTTTTTGAGTGGAAAAATTTCTGTGAACTCATGGCAAAGTGAACTATATTTTGGAAGCATAAAACTTGGCCCTCACCATACAAAGTTTTCCTCTAAAATTCAAATAAGGGGACCTACACATAGAGCCACCACAAACTTATAAAATGCATAGTAAATTTAATTTAACTTATTCTTGGGCAAACCCAAATTCCACAGATGCACCAACTCACACACTTTACCTCGGAGAAATAAAAATATGTAGCTACCTTGTGCCAAATACACCTAAAGCTATTAATACTGAAATGATGTAATTTAGGAAGGATGAATTTTAGGGATTTATATAAAATTCATTTTAGTCCTTTTTAAGTGAACTCAGGCTCTGTAGAACCATCAAAATATCTATTTTCAAATGGTAAGATAAAAGCATAAGCCTACTGTGCAAATATATCACCTAAACATTTATATATGAATACACAACTTAGATGTGAATTGCAAATTATAAAATTTGTAGAAAACCCATTTTTAATCCTTTTAAAGTGAATTAAGTCCCTACAAAACCAGAAAGTGTTGAACCTCAATTAGTATAAATAAAATATGGCAATTCATGCACTAAAAAATATAAGAAACTCTTACATAGTTAACGTAGGAGGAGCTAATCCTAGATAGATTAAGCCTTAAATGCATATATGTATAGATGTATGTATAAATTGTGCTCTAGCCTTAAATAATTACAAATAAAACATGATATAATTACAAATAAAACATGATGGATCAGTGGAACCTTAGGAACCATTCCTAATTACCATATTCCTAATTACCAAGGCATAGCACACATGGCACAAATAACAATCCCTAGGTTCAAATGTTAAAGGACTAACGTAGGATACCCTCTAGTTATAAAGTAAGTATTGTTAAAGGACTAACATAGGATACCCTCTAGTTATAAAGTAAGTAATAAAGAAATTTAACTCTAAAAATCTTGGACTAGACTATATTTGATAAACCAAATAATTTATTTTTATGCCTCCTTAGCAAATAAAACCAAGTTCTGGACCCAATACCCTACAGCCATATAAACAGAACATTATAGGCTTAGAACCCGTCGTAGATTTGTAAAATACCCAAGAAATCTGTAAAAGCTCTAAAAATTATGAAACCAATTTTGGTAGTCCTAGAAAACCTATCCCCATCCCTCTGTGGAGTCAAATTAACAAAAATCCAATTACAAGAGCCCTATCCAAACAGCGCCTGATCCTATGCCGATAAGACTCGATAAAACTTCTAAAATCGATAACTCTCAAATGGGATGAGATAAAATAGAAATTCTTTCACCTATAAATTATTAGAGATCAGTACCTACTCAATGTATAAAAATCATGCATTTTAGAGCATTTTGGATTTTCGCACATTTCGATGTTTAATTGCATTACGTGTACTTTTTATAGATGATTACTTAAACGATAAAGAAGAAATTAGGGTGCTGACATTTTCCCTGCAAGTCCCACCTCCCTCTCTTTGATCACCTTGATCCATGCTTTGGAGGTTATTGAAAATGATTGCAAACCTTGCATGTCGATTTATATGCTAATAAATTTAAAATCTTGATAAACTTGTTAGATAAACTCCTAATACTTGTATATTACCTTAGCCCTACATATGTCCATAACCTTCATTCCAAACCTTAGAAAAAATATGGTTATAACACCTTGTGTCAATGATTTTGATGTCTAGAGTACTATGATGCTTAGCCATGCTTAAAAATGTTTTCCTCGATATTATGGGCTCATCACAAGCATGAAAACCATTTTCTTAATAATCTGGACAGAACACTTGGTATTTTAACAAATAAAATGATGAAAAACATGGATTTTAGGTTTGGGCCACAAGTGGTGGACATATGATGATTAGTTGTGCACCGATAGGGGGAGAGTATGCCCAGACCAACTTAAGGACTTCGCTCAACGTGTGTTCATTTCATATACAGTACAACTACATGTGCCAGTATGGGATGGCCTAAGCCAAATAAGCAACTTAGCAACTAGCCTTGCATTCTGGTAGGCCGGTGTGTATGGGTTCGGAATAACCCAGAGGAACTTCCTGTTTACCCCGTCGTGGTAAAGGCGACTAAGTCTGTTCAATACAACGGTAACGTGCCACGTGGGTGGGTTCCCTGTCGTGTCTGTCACCACGACGTTAAGTTAAGGCATGGGCCTGCCACTTAACGGTTCTGGGTCATATTTCTAGTATGCCCAGGATGGGAGAAACACATATCGTGCTGGTGCAAGCCTAGAAACTAAGTAGTATAAAGGGTTCGTTGTGAACTCTAGTCTGTACTCGACATGTAGAGTATGGTGGTACCGACGGGTACCGAACAAAACTAAAGCGTATCACTCTATGTGAGTGATTCACATCATGTGGATAAAGTGTTTAAACTCTGCAGAGTCTAAACTAATCGATTAGTCATGCTCACGGACATGTGCAGCATGTGAATGTGTATTGAGTATAGACTTGTATTTATTCTTCTGGATGCTGAACTTGCCTTCAAATTATGTTATAGTTTTGTGAATGATCTCCTTGCTGCCATGGAGGGCAATGAGGTGTATATTTATGTTAGTGATATGCTCTAGAGGCAACATGGAGATGTTGGATATCATGATCAATGTTTATGTATTTATGAATAAAGTGTTTTCAGTTCCATGAAATAGACATCTTGTATTGATCAATAAGTACGTGACTTATTTATGAGACTCTATATGTATGAATCTATTTCTAAACGATCCCTGATCATATGTCATATTGTTAGAACAAATATGATTCTAAGATCGGCATGTTTATTGGTTGATGATCATGTCTCATAGATCATGGGTCATAGATCATGGGGATGGGATACCAAATCAATAAACATGGACACATGTGTTAAGAGAACACATTGTTGGATAGACCCACCATGAGACACTACAGGAATTAATGTGCCATTAGTTGGTCTCAAATAGTGTTGGTATAAAGTCCTTAGACCTGAGATCATCGTGGATTCCAACATATGTAGTAGCCTACTTTGGGACTACCAAACGCTATTCCGTAACTGGGTAGTTATAAAAGTAGTCTTCGGGTTTGCTATGAAACATAGAGTGGGATGTGAGTGATCAAGATGGAATTTGCTTCTCCTTTGGAGAGATATCTCTGGGCCCCTCGAGGTAATGGATTATGGAAATGCATGGCCATGCTAAGTTGATTGAGGAGTCAATCAACAGACAGAGTTGTGCACACATCATGCCTATAGCTTAATTGGTATCATGAGGCAAAGGGATTTGTGTACACATTATAGGTTCAGAGCCGATATTATATTATTGTATACTATGGTGTCAATATGTGCTGCTAGGCGCCGCTATTGACAGGTCGGCTGAGTTGGACTCGAGCCGACGATTGGCTAAGTTAGACTATAGCCGAAACCAAGTATACCTGAACCTACAGGGTCGCATGCTTAAGGGGATAAGAACAGGCATTCGAGTTGGATAGGGTCGAATACGGCTCGATTGTATAGGGATCCGATCGGATACGGCTCGATCGGATAGCGATCTGATCGGATAGTCCTGTGGGCTTACGAAGTCCGGCCGGCCAACTCTATGAGATTCGGATAGGATCCGATTCAAAATAGAGTCCCGATGGGCCTCTAGGCCCAACTGGCAACTCTATATAAATGGGCGAGGAGTTAAAAAATCGAATTGAACCGAATCAATCTGATTTGGCGCAACAAGTCGGCGAGATCAATCTCCACGAAAACCCTTCCCACTTTCGAGCCAAACCCTAGCCTTGCATCGCGTGCTAGCACACGGGTGTTCGGCGTTCTGTTCCCGGACGTGTGGATACCGGTAGAGGCGCTGCTATGTTGCGCGCTGTTGATCGGCTACGAATCAGCTGCAATCGGAGCGAGGCGACTGCGGCAGATCGGCGACGATAACATGGTCGGACGACTCGGATCGGCTGCGACATCGGCGAATCGGCGGATTGATGAATCGGCTGTCCCCAGGAATCGGCTGTCGGCTTGCGGGAATCGGCTGTCATCGGCCAGCACAGTTCTAGATCGGATAGTCCTGATTGGCTATTTCCGCTGCACACTCCAATCAGTAATGATCTATCGGCCCTTACTTGCAAGTGTTCCTGGTTTGCGCGGTAGAAAAGTTATGTTTTCGGCTAGCGTAGCCTCCGCATAACCCTTCAATTTAATCATGATTAATGACTACTTTGATGCCCATATGTTAAGATTATGCCTACTGAAATTTGATTTGAAAGCAAAATCTGATTTGGAATTGTTTTATGCAAATAAAACTTGCTTTACGCTAAATGAACCATATTATGCCTTCATTGATTATAGCCGTACATGTAGAGTGTTAGGCTTGCCTTGGTGCTTGCCAGTACATTAACTTATTTAAGTACTGACTCTTGCCACTGGAATATCCACTTTGCTTGCAGGTGTAGTCTTAGTCTTTTGAGTGGTATGGGTAATCAACTGCTTCTTCTAGGATTGAACTTAATGGGGTAGGATTGAACTTAACGGGGTAAACCCCTAGTCAGTGTGCTTGTGGAATGGGTAGTAAGCCACTACTGTTCACTGCTCTCTGATATATTTATTTGGCCAGTCGGCCTATGTAATTATCTAAGTGTTGTAATCCTTTAAGTGTTGTTCAATTTAAGTGTATTCGCTATGTGTAATCATGCTTGAGATGATAGTGTGAATCTAGCACACATCCTGGGAGCTAGACTCACATGAGTATGAGTTAGGAATAATTGAGGCGTCGTAGATCTTCAGCCATTTTGTCTAGTCTCCTGAGTGCGTAACACATCTGGTCGCCGCCTTCGAGTGGTTTGACGGGCACACTTCAGGCTGAAGTTGACTGACAGGATAAAGGCCCAGCGATGTCTCACTTATCCCTCTCTCGGGACTTCAGTTGTCACGTTTTACTTGTCGTATGAGCTGAACCATTTCAGCTCGTATTGCAAATAGAACGGGAGAGCCGGGCATCTCCGACAGTTGTGGATGGAAGTGTGTTTGTCATACGAGGATTAATCTATGTGGGGTTTTGTCCTAATAGGATGATGGACAAGACATTTGCTTAGGATGAGGTGGAAAACTTATCATTAAGTTCCTAATGGTGATCCATATAATGTCTTTGCAATTCTTTGTCTCTGATAACAATATTATCTCTTCCTTTTTTCCTTCTACTAAACTCCTAATAATCTAATGTTTTCACAAATGAATCTTTTGGCATGTGTCACTTAAAAAAAAGTGAGAGAGGTGGCTTGTCTTTCACATTTGCTCCGACTAGCGGATTTGAGAGTGAGCAGTGGCGGAGTAGCTTTAGAGAAGAAAGAATGGAGAGAGGGTTTCACAACGAAGGCGAAGCAAAGCGAGGTGTTGCTGGTAAGGACGAACTTCGTCGACGATTAGGGCTTGTGGTCGCAGGGTCCGGAATGGGGCGAGGAGTTCCCTCATAGGCTCAGGCGTTGGATGGTTTCGTCACCGGAGATGATGCCCGGATGATGGTGATGCCGGGGTGCTTCGGTCGTGGAAACCACATTCTGGTGGGAGTGGCTGCTGCTTGGCGATGGGTGTGGGCAAAAGTGTGGTATGTCGGTTCGGCCATTTGTACTTTACTGGCTTGGGTACTTTATCCTCTGGCTTTTGTTTGGAGGTTGTGGCAGGATGCGACAGAGGATGGTTACCAGGATTTCATTTGTGCGGCGGTTTGTCTTCTCATCGTGTTGGCGCCTCTTGTCTTTCTCTCTTTCCTGGGATTGCTGATAGATTAGGTAGTCAGTGGATGCTCCCTAGAATTTGTCCCCTTATGTATGTATTTGGCGGGTAACTGCTGGAATATCCCTTTTGCCTTTGTATTAGGAACACAATGGGTTTTTGGTGTTGACTGGTGCTCAGGTGGTTTAGGTTGTTCTGTCAGATGGGTGGTTGGACGATATTGATTGCTAGTTGTACTCCAACCAGTTTCCTTTTGTAAAATATAGAAATATAATCATGTTGGAAAAAAGTTCAGATCTATTTATGTGGTTGATGTTGTTGGGTTGGATGTTCCAGATCATTCAAATATACGGAAATGGATACCACTGCAGTGGAGCACTAGGTTCCCGATGACATGGTTTTATCATCTTTTTGTTATTATGAAATCTTTCCAAACATACAAGATTAAATATCTTTAACAAAAGTTCTACTTAATTCCTATGGGCTGGGGTCGGCTCAAGATTATACACAACCCTTTAACTCTTGAGGTTATGACAGAAGGTAATGACACCCTTAAGGTTTATTATAGACTTGCTACAATGAAACACCTAGAAACTTTTTAATCTCAAATGTGAGTGATGATCCTATATACTTGGCTAGAGTTCATGGAGATATTGTGAATGTTTGGAATATAGCACAAAAGAATGGTGATATATGGTTGCAGTAAGGTGCAAGTTTTCGGGGTCTATGAGCATGTACAGACTTGGTTGAGCTCATATCTATAAATTTTAAATTTTCAGAATAGCAAGCACATAGGTTATAGAATTAGAGATAAACGGGTCCCTTATTATTATTACCTTCTTCCATAAAGGTCCTTCATAGATGGGGTTGCATCTTAAGGGTTGGTAATATTTGTTTTCCTTAGGTACATTTTGGTCTCATGGTTTACCTCCATATACTTGGGTCATGGTAGAAGATTGATTGTTATATGGCATGCATGACAATAACTTTTTTCTTTATGCAAAAAAGACATGCATGAATGCTATGATATCATGATGTATGAATGATGCAATGAATGTATGGAATGATTCAATGCTTTTGAAGATACTTTGTATTGCCTTCATGCCATAGAACAAATAGGTGTGCATGTTGAGAGATTTGCCATACCTACAAGTCAAGTCTCCAAACCATGTTGGTGAGTTGCTGCGATTTACAAATTTTGCATCCATTCGAAAAAGGGGCACAAAATTTTATGAACCGAGCCATCTCAACTTAATCCTAGTTTGCTTATGACTTGCTCTTAGCATGGCATCTCCATTTAGGCTTGTGGGACTTACAAAGGTTAAGTATTTGTCTTTGGGTTTATAAGGCCATGATACACTATCCCCCTTAAAAGAGATAGACTTTTGGTTAGGAGAATTTGCGACATAGGGTTTAATTTGCCTGATGGTCTTAGGTACACCTATATATCGATATGGTAAGAATGGAGCTTAGCGGTCAATTTAGAAGGGCTGCTAGATGAATCGACACCCATTCCTAGTTTTCTAACAAGGCTTCATTTGGTTGGGAAAAACTTTGGTGATTTTTAGATGGATGGGTTGCCCTAGAGAAAATGTTTTAGTCAAGTACCGCTGTGCTGGAAAATATGAGTTTGCTGTCTTTATAGGTCTCCTTGGGCCAGATTCCAAAGGTAAAAATTTGATAAAAAATCATAGAGGTAGGTAAATCAATATTTTATCACCTATAGTTTTGTCTGTACAAATCCAGCAACCAGTTGACTAGTGATTTTCATATTTTGTCTTTCTGCAGCTATACGAATTTTTGTTGCATGATGCAATGACTCAAAAATCCAACCAAAATTCGTGGAGCTTACTGGGAATGTCTAGGAGCTACTGTTAAAAGATGCATATTTTATCATGTATGGTTTGGGCTATATAAAAAGATGAATGCGTCTGCCTACAGATTACAGAACACCGTTATGTTAACTAATCAATCTATTTCACTATGTTGAAGGAGTCTAAAAATTATGTGAAAATTTATAAAGATTGCTTGGTTAGTCTACATGTTTCATGTAAAAGTTATCAGGTTTAAAACCTATGGTTTATCCTAGACAAAAACAACAATTAGACTGTTTCAGGACTTTCAGAAGAGAACAACCGGCACAAAATGAAATCTTTATTCAAGTTTCTGTTTGCCTAAATTTATCATCTTTTATTACCACTATGTTAGGATGTTTCCAGATGCTATATGAATTCTTGGGGAGGTCCATCTAAACAAGAAACCTAAGGCTTAAGCATAACAAACTCCATTCTACATCAAACTACCCGCTTTAGGTCGTATCGGTAATTTTGAAAAGTTGAAAGAGAGGAGTTCAAAACCATCCCAATTCATTTTTTGTGCAGAGGTAACATGAGAAGATGGAATCCTTATAATTTCTAGAAAATTTTAAATTTTATCAACCCATTTTCAAAACCCATTCACTAGAGGCTATTTCTAACCCGATATTCTGCAAATTCAAATTAGTACATAGGAATAGTTTGCAAAAGGGATTTCAAAACATTTCTAAACATTTTGGTACTGATTGGTTATGATTATTAAGTATTTTCAGACCCATTTTCATAGAAATACAAACTTTCAAAAGGTCTCGGTCCTATGGAGAAAGATGAAAGTTTTAAAACTTAAAATAGAGATATAGAAAAGATTAATCTCTAAAGAGGGATGAGATATAAGATCGGATAGAGTTTTCTCAAATAGTTTGTAGCTGAGAGCGAAGCCCTCAAAATAATTTTTGAGAATCCATTCTAAACGACCAACTTAAGAGGCTCCAATAGTCGGTATTTGCTCTGATACCATGTCTTGTCGGAGACGCCCGGACCTCCCATTATATTTGCAAGATGAGGTGAAATGCTTCAGCTTATCTAACGAACATAAAGAAACATCCGATGTCTTGAGAGAGGGATATGTGAGACATTGCTGGGCCTTTAGCCTGCCGGTCAACTTCAGCCTGAAATGTGCCTGTCAAACCACTCGAAGACGGCGACCATATGTGTTACACATTCAGGAGACTTGACAAAATTGTCTAAAGATCTACAACATCTCAAATATTCCTCACTCATACTCGTGTGAATCTAACTCCCAGGATGTGCGCTAGATTCACACTTTCTTCCCAAGCATGAGCATACAAAGAAAATACATATAGATTGATAAGTAAGTATGGATTAGATCAACATCATTGATTACATAGGCCGACCCGTCAAATAAAAATATAAATCATAGTACAGCGAACAGTGGTGGCTTGATTACCCACCCACAAGCACACCGACTAGGGGTTTACCCCGTTAAGTTCAATCGTAAAAGAAGTAGTCGATTACCCGCATCACTCCAAAGACTAAGTCTAAAACCAGCAAGCAAATGAATATTCCAGTAGCAAGAGTCAGTACATTATTAAATATAATGTACTGGCAAGCGCACAAAGGTAGGCTATTTGTTGTCTCAAGTTTCAGCCGAAGCTAATTTTAGTTCTCAATTCTATTACAAAAGAGTTGACAATTTAATTAACAAAGACAAGTTTTAAGTTTCATCATTAATTTAATTATGATCCCATCATACTCATTATCTTGTCATCCTCCATGACAACAAGTTACATCATATCACCACACACACAACTCGACACATTTTATAAAGAAACACATGATCACATTTTTAAAACAAATGAGAGACTATAGTCATGACACTTCACCAAAGCGCTCTTGACCGTGAGCATGACTAATTGATTTTTTTTATAACTCTGCAGAGTTTGTACAGCTTTACCCATATGATATGAACACTCTAGTTTGTTTTGTGCTCGCGACGCACTACCACACTCTTCATGTTGAATGTGGCCTAGAGGTCATAACGAAGCCTTTACACTACTCAGTTCCTAGCCTTGCACCAACACGATACTGAAAATGTGACCTAGAACAGTTAAGTGGTGGGTCCACGCCTTAACTTAACTCCGTGGTGGCGGACGTGAGAGGAACCCACCCACGTGGCACAATATCATTGTATTGGACAGACTTAGTCGCCTAAACTACCACATCGGTGGTAAATAGGAAGTTCCTCTGGGTTATCTGAACCCATACTCACCGCGCCTACCATAATGCAAGGCTAAGTGCTAAGTAGATTACACGGCTAAGGCTATCCCATACTAGCACATATGGTTGTACGGTAAACTTTAAGTTGGTGACACAAGTTCAGTCCTTACGGACTCGAGCAAACACTCTCCCTATCGGCAATGCAAATATATCAATTGCACGCCACTTGCTGCCCAAGTCAAAATCTTATTTTTACACATTTTAGTTCTCAAGTACTTATCAAGTATAACCCATTTCAGCAAGGGTAAACATATCAAAATAGGTTTTAGTATACGATGGAATAAGTATTTGCATAATCTCTAGGCATGGCTAAGAAAGTGTTGCATAAAGCATGTATAAAACCATTTGAGCACAAGGTAAGTACTCTAACCAACTCTAGGGTTACAAACAGCAAGGGTTTCAAATATTCAAGGTAGGAAATGCAGTAAATTGGTCATAACTACCATAACCCACTTTTATATATTGCTACAGTCTAGGTTCACATGCAACTTTGCAAACAAACAATTTTCATCCCTCAAAACATGGATTCAATGTGTTCAAAGGAGAGGAGGGGAAGAACTTGCCTTGGTCTGGAGAAATGTTAGCACCTAGTCCACTCCATCACCGTTTATGCAATTATCTATACAAGATACACGATATGCAATTAAACATCGAAAACAGGAAAAAAATCCAAAATGCTCTAAAATGCATGATTTTTTTGTACATGAGTAGGTACTTATATAAAATGATTTTAGGTGAAATAATTTCTATGTTATCTTGTTCCATTTGGGAGTTATGATTTTTTAGAAGTTTTATCGGAACTTAGCGGTATAAGGTTAGGCGATGTTTGGACAGTGATGTTATAATTTGATTTTTATTAATTTTAATTCGCAGGTGCAAGGGAATACATTTTCTAAGTCTAACACAATTTGTATCATAAATTTTAGAGTCGTTGTGAATTTCTTATGTATTTTATAAATTTATAACGTGCTCTAAGCCTATAGTGTTAATTGTGTGCCTAGCCTAAAGGTTATAGGATCAGAACCTTTGTTCCCTTTTTTACTTAGGTGAATAAAAGGATTAGTTTTGGTTGACCAAACTATTTTTAGTTTATAAGCTTAGGGTCTTTACTTTATAAACTAGGGTGCTCTAATCTAGATTAAAAATTTCCCTTTTATTAACCTAGAGCTTATTTTCATAAACTAATTGCATCAAATTCTTGGTGAATGAGGATGAACCTAAGGTTTCCCTGGTCTACCAAGTTTTAATTTGATTTATTTGGAGCTAAAGTGCTTACATATGTTTATAAAATATATATATATATATGTATGTAGTACTCAATTACTTGTAATAGCACCTAGATTATCTTTGTAAGGTTTAATGATATATTTGGCATATGAGTGACCATGTTTTATTTTACCTAATGGAAGTTCATTAGTTGATGGTCTTATAGAAGCTTGATTCATTCAAAATGGATCAAAAACAAATTTACTACAAATTTTCCAAGTGGAAGTGTGCACTAGGGTGTTTATTTCATAAATAAATATTCAAGTGATATTATTATACAATAGGTGTTTACAACCAAATTTGGCACCTAGGAATCAAAATAGGGGAAGTTGTTAATATTTGGAAATCTGCCGGTTTTTTCGGAGGGGCCGGTCTGACCACCATGTATAGGCCAGTCAGATCGGGCAGTGGGGCCGGTCAGACCAGAGGCATGTGGCCGGTCTGACCGGCAGAGTCCGAAACCTAGACGACTTCGTCGGTACTCGGATTTCCTTTCTCCATACGGTGTATCTCGGGTTTCCAAACATGTCTATCCTGAGTTGGACGTGGAGAAAGGCCTATGGAGGGCAAGACCAACCCCTATATAAGGGCCAAGGCCGGTTCAATTGTAATATCGAAACACACTACATACAATCAATCTATTTGAATCGTTTTTTTATTTTTCAGCCATATTTTCTACTTTGCCCTAGTTTAGTCCATCTTTGTCGGTTTGCATCGAAAACCGTCCGTCGCCGCTGCGAGAGTGCGACACTTCTTTGTAAGTTTGTCTTGAAAACTTTTCGTTTGCTCACGAGACGAGTAGTTATCAATCTATTCATCTAAATCGGTTCCGCTATCCGATTTGATCTACAAGACCCACTTTATTCTAGTTTTTGCTAGATTGAAGTGGTTAGCGACTCTGTACCAAGAACCACCGCAAGGCTTTAGGTGATTCGATCGTGTTCGTGCCTTTTGCCAAAAAAGGTGCCAACTATAGGCATGTATTTTTATTTTATAGTTTGAAAATATATGTGTTGGTGGTTCCACAGAGCTTGAGTTTACTCAAAAAGGAATTAAAATGAATTTTACATATATTCCTAAATTTCAGCCTACTTATAATTCATCATTTTAACGTAAATAATTTTAAGGGTATTTGGTCCAAGGTAACCATTTGTTTCTATTTTTCCTAAATAGAGAGTGTGAATTGAGGAATCTGTAGGATTTAAGTTGGTCAAAAAATATATGAAATTAGATCTTCTATGTATTTCATTATTTGGTGGTAGCTCTATGTGTAATTTAAATTATTCAAATTTTTCGGATAAAATTTGGGCAATGTGGCCAAGTTTTATACCTCTAAAATAAAGTTCATATATTTAGGAACCCACACAACAATCCGAATTACCTCAAAAGGAGCTATAATTTATTTTATGTTGAATTTACAATTTTGGTTACATTCTCTCCTAAGGGTATTTGCCTTCAGCCATTTCATATTTTTGTGGGGTCCACCTGTCTGGCACAGTGCTGGTATGGGCGATCTAACCGTTCTCTCGTGCGCTGTTCACCCGGTCCCACATGCCATTTGCTCGGTGAGGAAAAGAAGCAGCAGACGGGGCAGAGCTCACCGGCAGGCGAGCTTGGCGGCGCTGCCGACGGCGACGGTGGTGATGGCTGGAATATCGTCGGCGGCGAGCTCGAGCGGCAGATGCCTTCGGGTGATGATGCATATATGCCTACGGCCATGTCGTGGTTAAATAGGTGCATGCATGCGCGTATTCATCATCCTTGGAGACTGACCAGAGGTCGCGTGCCGCCCGGCGATGCTTGGACGACGACTACGGCGTGAGAGAGAGCCTGGCGGCGGCAGAAATCCTCGGGCTGATGGCGGTAGCTTCATTCAGCCTTCCATCTGCCCAGAGAAGAGAAGGGATAGCTCAAGGACGCCATAAAGACACTACTGGTGCAAGGAATTTGATTCTAACTCACCGGTTGCACAAGAATCGGCGATGAAGCTTGGTCGCCAGAGTTCGGGAAGATGACGGTGATCTCCTTCCATGGTGCTGGATTCTTGGGGACTCTTGAGGGGAAACGACAAGAAGGTCGAGGCGAAGGCAAGGGTGCAGTACCTCGGCCTGCCTTGGTCCCTCTTGGCCGGAATGCCGACGAAGCCAAAGCGATGGCGCCCACTTGAGCCCGGTGCACGAACATGGACGGCATGGTACCTTGGCTTGCACGACATGGGGAGCGAAGGCCCCGAGTGTGTTAGGCATCAAAGGAAGATCACGTTCCCAAGAGTGGGTTGTGTCGAAGCTCACCAGTGAAGCTTGGCGACGGATCAAACACCCACCGGTGACGAAGAAGACAAGGGTGTTCCCGACGATTTTGAGGTGTTTTCTCTCGATTTCTTCATGGAACGCGATGAGGGAGTGATGAAGAGTGCGGTGGCGAAAGGGTTTTTCAAATGATGAAGGTTGAGCTAGCAGTGGTGTCCCCGGTGTACTGTGAGGACGCTGACATGTGTCCTTGCGTTCTCTCTTCTTCCGTGGCATCTTCCAAGCGGTGGAACTTGTTGTACCTTGGTGAAGCAAGCACGAGTGGCTGCCATGTGGGGCCACTTCATGGTAGGCAAGGAAAGGGAGATATGGGTGGGTAGGAACACAAGTGCATTTGATTTTTGTTGAATTTTTGGAATTAATTCTCTCCCCTTTTCTGTAGCACAATTATTTAATCTGCGATCGTGATAAATTAGTGAAATTTTTATGGAGGTAGATGAGTATTTCTAGATTTCATTTTCTTTTGTTTCAAACAAAACTCATTAGTAGATTGCTCGCAGGAAATAAACAAAGATGGGGTAATTGGAAACTAATTTGAATTTTTAAAAAAGCCTAAACAGAGAAGAAAAATTCTAGAGAAATTATATTTATTCATGATAATTAACCTAGTATTGGAATAAATTATCTCACATGTACACTTTTGTTCATTTTAATTAACTTTTAGAATAGATGTCATTTTAGCCGATAAGAATATCAATTCACCTAATATTTGACTGTTTTGTCTAATTTGTTTGGGGCTTCAAATCTAGTTATTAAATTGCATTAAAATTATGTTGAGTTGTACATAATGTTTGGCACCTACATGAATTTTTCCATGATTTTATCTTGTATGGATTATTTTAAAAAATTAGGGTAATCTTTCTATATATAGTTGTTCCCACTTTGTAATTACATAAAATTTTCCTTGGGCACAGGAGGTGATTTTTGGATTAAATTTTTATTTCCACATATTAATACCCAAGGTTTGCTGTAGACTTATTTTGTGAATTTAAATCATTTTAGGTTATGCTCATGAGACCTATAATGAAAATGCGAGACCAAAATCCGAATGCACAAAGGTCTTATTTTCAAAACATTTCTTTTATGCATATGCACGTGCACATGTATGTTTGTATCCACATTATAAGTAGGAATTGAAAAAAGGTTTTTCTTTGCTCTCAAATTTTTAATCAACCCTTAGGTTGAGGTACTTTGCTAAGTTAGAAAAAAAATTTTGGTTCACAAAATTGAAAAACTTCACTGTCATGTGGTTTTGACGAAAATTCTTTGACCCTAGAATTTGAGTATGTGACAGCAAAGCATGCCGTTCCCATAACGCGGGGAGAGTTGTGCGGCGTGAGCAGGCCCGTTGGCCTCACGTTCAGCCCCGACGCCTGGCGTCCGACTTCACGATGGAGTTTGAGGGACACTAGGTTTTTTGGACACCGACGGCCAACTTGGTCGCCATTCAGCATGCCCTCAATGTTCTTCCCAGCTCCCTAGAGATCTAGAAGGCCATGGCCATGACCCAGGCTGTCGCAGCACAGCTTAATGTCCCGGCCCTGTCTGAGCACCCCCTGGGAGCGCTCGACACTCGAGGTCGTGAAAACAGCAGAGTGCCGGTCATTTGGCCTCCCCGTGTCCTGCGGCGGGCACAGCCACGAGGACCGTGGTTCCCCCCGCGGGCATGGCTCGACGCTCCCAGAGTGCTCGCACGATCGAGCATCAAGGGAGTTCCCACACAGGTGATCTGCATGAGGTGATTGCACAGAGGATGGATGCCCACAACACCATTGAGCGGCGTGCCACCGATCGGAGGCGCCAGGAGATACGGCGATGGGACGTGTACAACCTGTTGCACAGACCTCCTGACGGCGTGCCCAATCCCACACCCCGCCATGATGGCTTTGAGGCTTTCACCGCCAAGCTCCAGCAGGTCACGTGGCCCAAGGGTTTCCGCCCGACGTGGATAGAGCCATACGATGGCAAGACCGATCCCACCTTGTGGCTCCAGCTGTATTGCACGACTGTTCGAGCTGCAAATGGTGACGATCGCATCATGGCCAACTATCTCCCGGTCATGTTGGCACCAGCGGCCATCAACTGGCTTGCCGGTCTACCCGAGGACTCCATCGACTCGATGGATAAGCTTTGCAATGCCTTCGTCGCCAACTACCATGGCACGTGGCAACGCCCGGCCACCTGCTACGACCACAGTCGAGTCCGGCAAGGCCCCACCGAGTCCATCCGGGACTACATCTAGGATTTCTCGGAGTGCCACAACTCCGTTGCGAGCATTTCCGACAGCGACGTCATGCGAATCTTCTCCAAGGGCCTTCGAAGACCCTCCGAGCTGTTCCGCTTTCTTGCTCGGACGAAGCCAACCACCCCGGCCCAAGTGATTACCATTGCCGAGGGCTTCGCCGACGCTAACGATGCCAAGAGCCAGCTCATGGTGCTCTCTAGTTCCCGACTCCGGAGGGAGTCAAAAGGGAAAGGAGCGGGCCGACCCCGAGCGTCGCTCGCCGAGGAGGTCGGATTGCCGCCCGCATCAGCGGGATCGGCGAGACGATGCGAAATGCAAGCCAACCACGGAATTTGCAGCCCTCGAGGGACCAAGCTCGAGGGGGGAACCCTAGGGGAAACATTCTGGGAAGCGCTGGACAAGCCGTGCTTCCTCCATCCGGAGGGAAACCACACCATCTGGCAGTGCTACTCCCTCCAAGACCAAATGGTCCGAGAGGCACAAAACCCGCGACCTCTAAGGCCATGGAATGGAAGGAGCGCAGACCCGAAGCACCGGAAAGGGGACCAGCGACGGGAGGACGGCTTCTAGGAGCCGACCCACAGCGTCAACATGATCCTTGGCAGCGAGGCAACCTCGGAGAGTCGACGCCAGCAAACGTTCCTTTCTCGTCGCGTGAACACCATCTCGATTGACCCACCTGAGCGCCTTCAATAGTCAGAAATCCCAATCTCTTTCTCTCGGGCAGACCAATGGACCGATGTCCCAAAGTCGGGTCAGTTCCCATTGGTGCTCAAGGTGAGCCTCAAGCGTGTTCTAGTCGACGGAGAGAGCGGGATCAATGTCCTCTTCAGAGGAACCCTTCGTGAGCTCAGAGTCTCCCTCTCCACCCTTGAGCCTACGGACTCACCGTTTACGACATCGTCCTGGGACAAGGAAGCCCGTCACTCGGTGTGATTTCCCTCCCCGTTATGCTTGGAACACGGGAGAACTTACGCACCAAGTTCGTCAGGTTCTACGTGGCCGACTTCGAGACGTCCTACCATGAGGTACTCGGCCCTCCGGCCCTCGCCAAGTTCATGGCGATTCCCCATTACACGTCCCTGGTCTCAAGGTGCCAGGGCCCCAGGGGGAATTCTTCGTGCGAGTTGATGTCGCCACGTCCCACGCCTATGAATCGGAGAGCCCCGCCCTCGGCGAGGCCGCCGACCCATCGACCTAGGTAGACGGATTTTCTCCCTTGCGTGCCGACCCAAAACGGAAGGCACCAATGGTCGAGGATGACCCAAGTCCAACACCACCAGCGTTGAGGCTCTCCGCCGGCTTCACCGAGTACAAGGCTATCTCCCTCCCCGACACCGATCCCTCCAAGACGGTGCTGATCAGCTCACACCTCGGGGAGAAGTAGTAAAGTGCGCTCGTCGACTTCCTACGTGCGAACATCGATATGTTTGCTTGGAAACCAAAAGACATGTCGGGAGTACCCAGGGAGTTGGTCGAGCATGAGCTTCATGTTCCCCCCGACGCGAAGCCGATCAGGCAAAGACTATGACGGTTCGTCTAGGAGCGCAAGGATGAGATTCGGAAGGAGTTCACTGAACTTCTAGATGTAGGTTTCATTCGGGAAGTGTACCACCCGGATTGGTTAGCCAATCCGGTCCTTGTAAAGAAGAAAAATGAGAAATGAAGAATGTGTGTTGACTACACTGATCTTAACAGACATTGTTCTAAAGACCAGTTTACTCTTCCCCGCATTGATCAAGTCGTTGACTCTACCGCGGGTTGTTCCCTCCTATATTTCTTGGATTGCTACTCAAGCTATCAGTAGATAGGCCTCAAAGCGTCCGACCAGGAGAACACGTATTTCATTACGCCATTCGGGACCTTCTGTTCCTCCAAGATGGCTTTCAGTCTAAAGAACGATGGCTCGACCTATCAGCGAGACGTTCAGCGTTGTTTAGCCAGCCAGATCGGTCGTAACATTGAAGCCTATGTGGATGACATAGTAATCAAGACGCGGATCCCAAACGATCTCTTGCCCGACATAGCAGAGACCTTCGTGAACCTGCGCAAGTACCGATGGAAGCTTAATCCCGAGAAGTGCGTCTTCGACGTGCCTTCTGGGAAGCTTCTCAGTTTTGTCATCTCCAAGCGAGGAATCAAGCCAAATCCCGGGAAGATATCTGCGATCCTGAACATGCGAAAGCCGTCCTGTGTCAAGGACGTGCAGAAGCTCATGGGTAGCATGATATATCTCGGGAGATTAATCTACTGACTTGCAGTGTTCGAAAGTGCAAGGATTTCCAGTGGTCGGAAGACACCAACAAGGCGTTTGCCGACTTCAAGCACCTTTTGACTATGCCGCCAATCCTCACTACTCCGAACCCTGAGGAACAACTACTTTTGTATGTCGCCGCAACCACCACTGTTGTCAGTCGATGCTGGTCGTCAAGCGCGCAGAGGAAGGTCACGCCTATCCGGTCCAGAGGCCCATTTATTATGTATCTGAGGTCCTCGGGCTGTCAAAGATGCGCTATCCTCAAGTGTAGAAGCTGTTGTACGCCATCCTCATCATCACTCGGAAGCTGCAACATTATTTCCAAGCACACAAAGTGGTGGTGGTGACTGGGTTTCCCCTCGGGGACAACATTTGGAATCACGAGGCTACTGGGCAGGTGGTCAAGTGGGCCTTGGAAATGGACGAATTCTCCCTTGATTACAAGCCATGCAACACCATCATGTAGCAGGTCTTAGCCAACTTCGTGGCCGAATGGGCAGAGATCCAACTCTCGCTGACTTCTGAGTCGCGCCCGACCTGGACCATGTATTTCGACGGCTCCCTTAGCATTGATGGAGCTGGGGCTGGCATGCTCTTGGTCTCCTCGAAGGGTGACCACCTCAAGTACATCCTCCAGTTGCTGTTCAAGGAGTCCAATAATGCTGCCAAATACGAGACTCTCCGGCATGGTCTCCGGATCGCCAAATCCATTGGCGTTGAGCGCCTTATGGTTTATGGGGATTCGAAGCTAGTCATTAGCCAGGTCAACAAGGAATGGTCCTGTTCGAGCGAGAAGATGGATGCCTATTGCGCCGAAGTCCACATGCTCGAAGGCAAGTTCGTCGGCCTCGAGTTCCACCACGTCCTCCATGACGCCAACTCGGTGGCTGACCAGTTGGCCAAGTTCGGATCTTCCCGAGCAAGGGTACCACAGGGGATCTTCATACACGAGCTGCACAAGCTGTCGATCAAGGACCCGGATCACCCAGAACCAGCCCCAGCGCAACCAGCTGAATCAGTACTCGCCATTACCGACACCCCTGACGACTGGCGTCAAGAACTCATAGACTACATGACCACCAAGGCGCTCCCGCCCGACAAGGCGAAAGCCTAGCGTGTCGCCCGACGCAGCAAGTAGTACGTTGTAGTGGGCCACGAGCTGTTCAAACGTGCGACATCCACCCGAGTACTCTTGCTGTGTGTCCCTTGGGATCGCGGAGGCCATATCCTTGATGAGATTCATTCGGGCATCTGTGGTAACCACGCGGGTGCAAGGACACTAGTCGGCTATCAGATACCACCAATTCATGTATGTGATAGACCATGGAAGTAAAGTGTAATGTAAATATGAACCAAAGTTTCCCCTAGAAAATATGGCTAGTTTGGTTGCTTGTGCATATAGGAAAAATCTTGCATATGCTTATTAGGGGCATAATCATTTTTAAATTTTAATGAAAGGGTTTAAGAAAATCTTAGAAAACACCCAAGAAATTGAGAAGGATATTGAAAAATCACTCAAAAGATTTAGAAACGCATTATGAAGTTGGAAGTATTTGTTAAACCAAAGATCTAGACTTAACCCTCCAAAAATTTCAAATTGTTGAAGCTGTCAACTGAGCTCTGGAGCCATCTTTGAGTTAATGTCAAAATTTAACTAGGGACCACCAGGCTGTGAAATTTGATCAGATCGTAGATCAAACATTGCTTTACAACTTTGCCATTGGCCACAGCCCCAAATTCGGCCTGGAAATATATTTAAATGGAGCCCAAAGTAGTAAAGTCAGCACAGAAACACAGCCATGCCCAGGAACACGCGTCGGCCGCGTGGCGCGCTGGAGCACGCGTCAGCCACCACAGGCGCCGAGCCCTCATTCTCTCCTTCCATCACCGGCATCGCCATTTAAGCCGACCAGCCGACACATTCGCTCTTCTTCTTGCCCCTATCCTGTTCCGTGAAAGAGCCGAGACGATCTGCCTTGGAAACGCCGGGAACATAGGCGTCAATCCCGCCGCCAACGAGAGTGACCCTCATCGCCATTGATAACTGGTGAGCCCCAATCCAATTTGATGTGTGTTTCCTTGTCTATACTCAACATCCTCTCCAATGCTGCTGAAAGCAACCCTTATGATGTAGCCGACCGCCGGTGTCGACGGGTGGGTCGGCAATCCTCCAAGGGGGGTCCCCGAGGAGGTAGAAGAGAGTTTGGTGGAGAAGCTGTCCTCCAATAGATCCGATGGTCGACTTGAATCCTAAGATGAGCCAAGAAACAAGACACAAGGGTTTATACTGGTTCAGTCCTCCCGAACGATAATAGGCTTACGTGCAGTGTGTGGTGTTCTTTCTCTGGGGTGGATGATGAACAAGAGTAACAAGCATTGGAGAGAATCTGGAGAGCCTCCTTTTCAGCCCCCACCCTCCCTTTTATACCTTAAGGGGGGCAGGAACAGATGAACTTGGGGGCCAAGAAAGCTAAGTCTAAGAGATACAAAACAATGGGGTACAAAAGAATATCTGATAAAGTACATGCTGGTCTACTAGGTCCTGTACACCGTGGGTGTCTTGTGCTCCTGTGTTAACGCCAAAATTTGGTAAGCCTCGAAGTCCTTATTGGCTAAGGGTTAATATCGGCTCGAAGGAGAATCGGCTGAGAGTTTTGCGACAGCCGATGGAGGATCCATATTTTCAGCAGTCGGGTTCTTGTTAGATTCGGTTTGAGAAGATCTTATCCAAAAGAAACCGAGTCCAGGGAGGATACGGCTTGTATCTATTAATTAGGAAGAGGTTGTTAGTTTAATGTTTTATCTTTAAGAAATTTTGTTTTGTAATCTGTTAGGATCTTTGTCATCCCATGAAAATATGTAAGCCCGAGGTTCATGTAATATCATCTCTCGATCAATACAACTCGGCGCATCGCCACCTTTCTTTTATCTGTTCTACTTTATCATCCGACGGAACTTGGCACCTGACGCGGGGCTGCATCCGCTTCGATCTCCGGCGAAGGGGTAAGTCCAAGGTCCCACCGGCTCAGGCAATCGTATTGGCTACGTCGACGTCGTCCAAGGCTGCATCAGTACATTCGACCTCTTGGATTGCTTCGGTTCGTTGATATGTTCGCCTGAATATTTATCATATGTCTCTATTAATCTAATCTTAGTATTTCAGTTTAGCCCTATCAGTTGTCTCTCGATTTAGGGTTTCTGTCGCTATCGACTAAACTGTTTACTAGATTAGATTGGTTTAGGCATCTACCACCTTGAAAATCAGCCAAGGGCTTGATTGTCTAGATATTGCATTTCTTTTCATACTTAGTGCTGCATCAGTTTTATCTACTAAGTCATGATTAGAACCGTAATATCTAGCCTGCCTGTTGACTGCCACTAAGGGTATCATCGGGGTTTCAGCCGGTGAGTTATCTGGATATCGCATCGGCTTGCAAGGAATATACACAAGTTGGATATGGCCGATTGCAGTAGCGGCTTCATTGGATATTTAACCATTTGAAATTTATGACATCGGACTTCCAGCCGATATGTGCTTTAACCTTTAAATCAGTATTTATTTCATCATGTGGTTGGTTCATGCAATGTTATATATATCATGTTATTGTCAGCCGATCGCCTTTATATAAATATTTGTTCAGCGTACAGCCGATGGAATCAAACACATTTTACACCATCGGCTGGCATCGGCATCGGCTGGAATTGCACCATCGGCTTCTCAGCCGATCTGCTAGTTTTTGGTTATCGATCTATCGAGCCGATATGATTTATGTTCTGCTGTTTTGCATAACTTGTCAGTGGTAGGATCAAACTGACTGGCACGTCCACGCTTCATCAATTCTAGGACCTGCACTGGAGCTAAGCAGATCTCCAGGTCGGCGTGTTGATTTTTTTTGTCAACACGCCAGCCCTGGGTCCCTACTCCTGTGCCACCAGATGGTGTCAAACGTTGTCGGGTTGTCTCCTCCCTCTTCCTCCTTGCTTGCCAAGTTTCCTCCCGAGGATGCTCGAGGTCAGGCGACGAGTCGGTGTCGAGAAAAGGGGCCGAGGTCGGACTCGGGGGAAGGCCGTCATGCCCGACCCTCGGGGGGAGTCGAGCTCTCGGTCACCTCCTGAGGACACTCGGTCTGACTTCTGTTGAGGTTCAATCTGGGTTTTTGAGGCACTCCATGGTGACACCTCCCACAGCAGCCCCCGAGCCTAAGGTGGGATGACACATCCATCCTTAGGGTCAGAGTTCCTTCGGAATAATATCTTCTCGTAATCCTTGGAGCTTCGAGCCAAGATTTTGGTAGGTGCACAGCCCAGGTGCACCTGCCAGGTGTAGCCCCCGAGCCTATGGGCGAATAGAACATTCGGCCTTAGGGTAAAGCTTTATTCCAAGGTGCTGATCCCTAACTTTCGTTCTTGTGAGCCGATGATCTGTTGGTGCACCGCCTAGGTGCACCTTGCAGGTGTAGCCATCGAGCCTAAGGTCGTATGGCACATCTGAGCCTAGGGTCAAATCATCAAGGGCGTTTTACCGATCTCCCAATGATCTGAGCGGTGCTCGAGGTCCACCAAGAGAGGTTTAGCCGAGTCATACAGGTTTGCCACCCGGAGGTGTTTGGCAGTCCCTGCTTCGACCGAGGGGGAGACATCTTGGCCTTCAGCCCCCGAGTCGGAGAGTTCACTACCCAAAGGCAGTGAGGATGGGTGAGGTGTTTGGGGTTACAGGCCCTGGAGCTTGATGTAGCCCCAACCTCACTTGTGGACTAGCTTGAAAGCCTAGGCTCGAGTCGTCAAGGTCATCGCCCATCGGGCGGTGAAGAACATGGTTATGGTCGAGACTACTGCCCGAGGGCATACGATAGCCCCGACCCCAACCAAGGGCTAGCTTCGACACCAGCCCCGAGTCGAGAGGAACCCAACCCAAATGGGGTTTTGTTAATATCGAAGCAAAGCCTTCTGGCATTCTCTACTATTTCTTGAACATGACATGAGGACTAGGGGTGTCACGGTATCACATCGAATCCTTTGGCATCCTGCCCTTTCCAAAGTGTTAGGTGGTGCTGACAGTTGAGATGGAAAGGTGGGGTGTCACTTCGACGAGCTCCTCAGAGTGGACGACGGAAGTTGAAAACCGTCGCTAGCCCTTCTAGAGATCCCAGATTTTAGCCAAAGTCGATGTGTCAAACTAAGGAGTTGGATGGGCAAGAGGTGCTTCGGATGTTCCGCGCTGGCCATAAATGGCGTTGCATATTTTCTGAAAAACTATGCCAGCAAAGCCATCACCATCTCCCTACATAAACCCCATCGCAGCGGGCTCTTCTGCTTACGCCATCTTACTTCTCCACTTCGAGGAAGAGAAAACTTCTCGGTCCTCCCGCCTCCACTCTGCACCCTTCTTCTTCGTCTAAGCGATCTTAGGCTCATGGTCTTGTCGCAGAGTTCCAGTGAAGTTTGGAGTTCAATCGGGAGTCCTGAGAACCGACAGCGGCAGGTAGACTTGACCTCACTCCCTTGCCTGAATGTTTCCTCCATTCCTCTAGTAGAGCTTCACTTGCCAGGTGTTGATGTCGTGGTAGGAATTTGGAGCTATTCCAAAGTTGGAGATTGCGGAGATACACCTTCCCATCACAACGACCGAGTCGAAGGGGAAGCGAAAGCTAACTGCTTCCACAGAGGCAGGGCCGAGCGTCCACGGGGAGGCGGGTGGGCAAGCAACAGGACCTGCCCCTAAGATTGCTCGTCGTGGTGCTTTGAAGTTCATGACGTCCACTAGGTGAGCACTGTGGTCGCGTTTTTTTGGCACTACCCACGCTAACTAGCATTGCTGACAGGAAGCCATCTTGGGCCGACCCTCATCTTGTCGGGCTGTCATCTGTTGGCGGAGCTGAAGTGTCCGCGACCACTTGGCAGTAGACCCAAGCCCTCATCCGAGACTTTACCAGGGCGCTCGATGACGCGGAGGCAAAGGCGTCAGCGTCGGAGGCGACGGTGGTCGAGCTGGAGGAGAAGCTGGCAGCCGGTGAGGCGGCCAGGGATGAAGACTTGGCCAAAATGGTCGAGGACCAGGCCACGCAGGTAGAGGCTGTCCGTAAGTACCGTCCTCTTTAATTCCTTTGTTGTGAAGGTAGGAGTGTGCTTTAGCCAACCTGTTTTGTGACCAAGCCAACTTGCGGGCGTTGGTCGACGGCTTCGTCGACTCGGGGACAGCCTGAAGACGATCGACCAGCGATGCGAAATCTGTTTGGAGGCAGCCCGAACACTCCTCGTCGAGATCAACCCAGACGCATCGCCGCTCATCCCGAACAATGACGTGCTTCAGGCGCGTCTGCTGAGCGGTCGGGAACTTCTCCGGCGCTACGCTCAGGGGGTAGCCAAGACGGTGGTGATGCACGTCCTTGGCGTTGTACATAAGTTGTACCCCCTCAGGCGGACGTTGACGTGATCGTCAAAGGGTGGCCTGCCGGCGTCGAGTCGGGCGACGTCGATGACATCTATGCTTTCGCAGAGTCGGTGGCAAATAAGATTGTGAGCAACATAGTCCTATAGGTTAGAAAAACCTTTGGCCTTGTTGTTCCAATCATTCTAGAATGTGCACACCCTTGGCCCGATCTATGGAACCGATAGTAAAAGAGGCCGCCGCGTCGATGCTATTGTATGTTAGGGGGACCTCGGGCCCTATGTATGATCATCACTTCGCGAGAAATGAAGAAAACTTTTGTTAGTTTTCTTTGTATGCTGCCTTCAACTCGCAAAATGTCCATAGTAGCTTTTTATATGTTCTTGGACACCCAAGACACCGCTATGCGACAGATCGTCCAAGCGACCCCGTCCTTCAACAGTCCGAGTTCGGAGGGTGAAATGGTCAAAACTCAGAATGGGCTATCGCCTCAGGATAGCTTACATCGAGTGACCATGGCCGTCTACGAACCAATGGCCGGAAGGCTTCCGGTCAAACTCTAGGACATCTGCGAGGGGGAGTAGATCCTGCCGAGCGATCTCGGCTGTCAACGAAACTCGTCCGGAGAGCTACTGATCAAGCTCCAGGCAGATCCTTCCCCTTCATAGCGGGTTGAAACGCGTGGAGACAACCTTCTATTCGTCTCCTGACTGGCCTCCGATGCCGAGCATTCTTTGGGCCATAACAAACGGATCCGAAGGCTTCCTCAGTCTACTCGAATCGACTTAGTTGAGTATAGGACGAACAGGGGGGCGGGTGAGGATCAACGATCACTCGATACGCGTATAACTCTCATGACTAAGCGGCAGAAGCTGCCGGGACGGATCCCGACTATGCCCGATGGCCATTTCTAGGGCACAGCATTCGGTCAAGCAAAGTCACTTAGTTGTGTACACATCGGGTGAACGCGATGTCATCAATGTCTGTCCGATCTCTATGTGTCTAACCCTCGAAGTAAAGCGAGTCGGGCCATCAACAGACATTGTCTGGGTGGCCCAAGTTGATCTCCTAGCGTCTTAGTTGTATACACAGGATTCGGATGTTTTCGAGCCCTGAGCTCATTCGTCGGCACTTGACCGAAACACGGCCAACCCGACCCCAACCGGCCCCGGATAGGAATGAAGTCACTACCCGGAGGACTCGGGGCCAAACCAACCATGTTCAGTCGAAGCGGGTAATGAATGAGCCCCCGAGCAGCTCAAGCACAGCAGGCAGCACAACTTCTTTGAAACCCTTAATTAAGGGCCGCTCCACTCAGGCCTTGCCATGAGGGTATCTGCGTGAGGAGGGATCAACGCGGCTGGCGATAATGCTCGGGAAGGCTTCCGAGCCCCCGAGCCTTGTCAGGGGTCGGGTATACAATCTGCAGGTGGGTTTTAGAGATAACCAAAATCTGCAGAATTGAAGGGATCGGGACTAGGTACTTAGTTGTTCAAGCATAGAATCGGTGCAGGTGCTCAATGTTCTAGGAATTCGGCACTTCCTGTCCATCTTCATGAATCAGCCTGTACGAGCCTGGACAAGTGATGAAGGAGATGATGAAGGAGCCTTCCCATGGGGTGAGAGCTTGTTCGTGCCGGCGGCGGACTGTACTATTCGAAGAACCAGGTTGCCGACCATGAAGCATCTCCCCTGGACATTGCAGTCATGGTATCGACGTAGCGCCTGTTGGTATCAGTCCATCTGGATTACAGCGGCCATACGCTCTTCTTCAATGTATCGATGTCCTTGGCCCGCGTCTGCTCGGCCATCCCTTCATCGTACAATCAAACCCTTGGGGATTTATGAAGCATGTCGACCGGGAGGACTTCCTGTGAGCCGTAGATTAGGAAGAACGGCAACCGTCCCGTGGCTCGGCTCGGCTGAGTGCGGAGCCCCTAGAGCACGGCTGGGAGCTCTTGCAACCAGTGGCCTTCATACTTCCTAAGCGGGTCAAAGACCTGGGCCTTTAGACCTTGCAGGATCATGCCATTCGCACGCTCGCACTGCCCGTTCGGTCGAGGGTGCGCCACCGAGGCATACTTGACCTCGATGCACCTCTCTTCACAGAAGTCCCAAAATGTTCCTGGTGAACTGTGTCCCGAGGTTGGTGATGATCTCCCTCGGGACGCCCAAGTGGAAGATGCCTTCAATGAACTCGACCGCCTTCTAGGCGGTGCAAGCTCTTAGCGGCTGCACTTCAATACACTTCGTGAATTTGTCGATCACGACAAAAACATTAGTGTAGCCCTCTGGTGCCTTAGGGAACAGGCCGACCATGTCGAGCCCCTAGCATACAAAGGGCCACAATGACGGGATCATTTGAAGGGCTTGTGCCGGGAGGTGATGCTGTTTGGCGAAGAACTGGCATCCCTGACAGCGTCGGACTAATTCCTTGGCATCTTCATTGGCTGTTGGCCAGTAGTATCCCGCCTGAAAAGCCTTGCCGACCAGCGTCCTTGCGCCCGCGTGGTTACCGCAGATGCACAAATGAATCTCATTGAGGATCTGGATCCCACGGTCCCGAGGGACGCACAGCAAGAGTACTCGGTTGGACGCCGCACGTTTGAATAGCTCGTGGCCCAATACGACGTACTGCTTACTGCATCGGGCGACACGCTCGGCCTTCTCCTTGTCGGGTGGGAGCGCCTTGGTGGTGATGTAGTCTATGAGTTCTTGACGTCAGTCGTCAGAGGTGTCGGTGATGGGGAGCACTGACTCAGCTGGTTGCGCTGGGGCCGTTTCCGGGTGATCTGGCTCCTTGATCGACGGCATGTGCAGCTCGTGGATGAAGACCCCTTGTGGCACGATCGCCTGGGAGGACCCGAATTTGGCCAGCTGGTCGGGCAGCCGAGTTGGCGTCCCGAGGGACGTGATGGAACTCAATGCCGACGAACTTGCCCTCGAGCTTGCGGACCTCGGCGCATTAGGCATCCATCTCTCGCTCGAACATGACCAGTCCTTGTTGACCTAGCTAATAATTAGCTTTGATCCCCATAAACCATAAGGCGTTCAACGCCAATGGATTTGGTGATTCGGAGACCATGGAGGAGAGCCTCGTATTCGGCGGCATTATTGGACACCTTGAACAGTAACTGAAGGACGTACTTGATGTGCTCACCCTTCAGGGAGACCAAAAGCACGCTAGGTCCATCTCCGTCAATGCTAAGGGAGACGTCGAAATGCATGGTTCAGGTGGGGTGCGACTCGGAAGTCGGTGGAAGCTAGTTCCCTGTCCATTCTGCCAGGAAGTCGGCTAGGACCTGCGACTTGATGGCATTGCGCGGCTTGTAATCGATGGAGAATTCGCCCGTTTCCAAGGCCCACTTGACTATGCGCCCAGTAGCCTCGCGATTTCGAATGATGTCCCCGATGGGAAACCCAGTCACTACCACTACTTTGTGGGCTTGGAAGTAATGCCACAGCTTCTGGGTGATGATGAGAGCGGCATACAACCGCTTTTGCACTTGGAGATAGCACGTCTTCGACGGCCCGAGGACCTCGGATATAAAATATACGGGCCTCTGGACCGGATAGGCACACCCTTCCTCTGTGCGCTCGACAACCTGCATCGTGCTAACAATAGTGGTGGTCATGGCGACGTACGGAGTACCCGTTCCTCGGGGTTTGGAGCTGTGAGGATTGGCGGCGTAGTCGAACGTGCTTGATGTTGGCATCTACCGTCCACTAAAAATCTTTGCCCTTCCTGACCAGCTTGAAGAATGGCGCTCCGAGCTCGCCAAGTCGGGAAATGAATCTCCCAAGAGATGTCATGCTACCCATGAGCTTCTGCATGTCCTTGACGCAAGACGACTTCCAATGTTCAGGATTGCAGAGATCTTGTCGGGTTGGGCTCGATTCCTCGCTCGGAGATGACAAAACCGAGAAGCTTCCCGGAGGGCACGCCGAAGACGCACTTCTCGGGATTAAGCTTCCATCAGTACTTCCACAACTTCGCAAAGGTTTCTGCTATATCGGGCAAAAGGTCGTCGGGGTTCTGCGTCTTGATCACTACGTGATCCACATAAGCTTCAACGTTACGACCGATCCGGCTAGCTAAACAATGCTGCACGGCTCGCTGATAGGTCGAGCTGGCATTCTTAAGACCGAAAGCCACCATGGTGTGACAGAAGGCCCCGAATGGCGTAATGAAAGACGTCTTCACCTGGTCGGACACTTTGAGGCCTATCTGATGATAGCGTGAGTAGCAGTCCAAGAAACACAGGAGGAAACACCCTGTGGTGGAGTCCACGACTTGATCGATGCGGGGAAGACTAAACGGGTCTTTAGGACAATGTCTGTTAAGATCAGTGTAGTCAACACACATTCTCTATTTCCCGTTTTTCTTCGTTACGAGGACCGGATTGGCTAACCAATCTGGGTGATGCACTTCCCAAATGAAACCCGCATCTAGAAGCCGAGTCAACTCCTTTCGGATCTCGTCCCTTGCGTTCCTGGATGAACCGACACACGCGTTGCCTAACCGACTTGGCATCAGGGGGAACATGAAGTTCATGCTCGATGAACTCCTTGGGTACTCTCGGCATGTCTGCCTGTTTCCAAGCAAACATATCAATGTTCGCCCACAGGAAGTCGACGAGCACGCTTTCCTATTTCTCCCCAAGGTGCGAGCCGATCAGCGCCGTCTTGGAGGGATCGGTGTCGGAGAGGGAGACATCCTTGTACACGACAGAGCTAGCGGAAGGCCGCGACGCTGGCGGCACCAGACTTGGGTCATCCTCAACCATTGGTACCTTCCCTTTTGGGTCGGCGCTCGAGGGAGAAAGCTCGTCTGCCTAGGCCAACAGACTAGCGGCCTCACCGAGGGCAAGACTCTTAGACTCACAGGCGTGAGACGTGGCGACATCACCGCGCACGGAGAACTCCCCCTGAGGACCTGGCACCTTGAGGACCAGATGTGTGTAGTGGGGAATTCACCATGAACTTTGCGAGGGCTGGACGACCGAGTATCGCGTGGTAGGCCATCTCGAAGTCAGCCACGTAGAATCTGACGAACTCGGTGCAGAAGTTCTCCCGCGTTCCAAGCATCACAGGGAGGGAAATCATGCCCAGGGGCAGGCTTCCTCGACCCCGGATGATGAAGGGTTACGCGGAAGCTACGCTAGCCGAAAACAAAAACTTTTCTACCGTGCAAACCAGGAACACTTGCAAGTAAGGGCCGATAGATCGTTACCGATTGGAGTATGCAGCGGAAATAGCCAATCAGGACTATCTGATCCGGAACAGTATAGCTGATTCCCGCAAGCCCGGGGACAGCCGATTCACCAATCAGCCGATTCGCGGATGTAGCCGATTCGCCGAGTCGTCTGACCGCGTTCTCGCGCCTCGCTCCGATGCGCTCGACCGCAGCCGATCTGTCGCAGCCGCCTTGCTCCGAAGTACCACAGCCGATGAACAGCGCACAACGTAGCAGCGCCTCTACCGGTATCCACACATCCGGGGACAGAACGCCGAACACCCGTGTGCTAGCACGCGATGCAAGGCTAGGGTTTTGCTCGAAAGTGGGGAGGGTTTCCGTGGGGATTGATCTCGGCGACTTCATTGCGGATTCGGTTCAAGCGATACCGCAACTCTCCACCCCTCGCCCCTTTATATCGAGTTGGCCGGCGGGACTAGTGGCCGATCAGGACTCTATTTTAAATCGGATCCTATCCGAATCTCACAGAGTTGGCCGCCCATACGTCGTAAGCCCATAGGACTCTATCTGATCGGATCCCTATCCGATCGAGCCGTATCCGAGTCCAACTCGAATATCTATTCTATCCCCTTAAGCGTGCGACCCTGTAGGTTCAGGTATACTTGGTTTCGGCTATAGTCTAACTTAGCTGATCGTCGGCTCGAGTCCAACTCAGCCGACCTGTCAACAGCGGCGCCTAGCAGCACATATTGACACCATAGTATACAAGAATATAATATCGGCTCTAAACCTGTAATGTGTACACAAATCCCTTTGCCTCACGATACCAATTAAGCTATAGGCAAGATGTGTGCCATCCCTTCAATAGCTTAACCATTCACTCGAACCGTATTGGATTATCTGTCTGTTGATTGACTCCTCAATCAACTTAGCATGGCCATGCATTTCCAAAATCCATTACCTCGAGGGGACCAGAGATATCTCTCCAAAGGAGGGGCAAATTCCATCTTGATCACTCACATCCCACTCCATGTTTCATAGCAAACCCGAAGAGTACTTTTATAACTACCCAGTTACGGAATAGCGTTTGGTAGTTCCAAAGTAGGCTATTACACATGTTGGAATCCATGGTAATCTCCGGTCTAAGGACTTTGTACCAACACTACCTGAGACCAACTAATGGCACATTAATTCCTGTAGTGTCTCATGGTGGGTCTATCCAACAATGTGTTCTACAACACATATGTCCATGTTTATTGATTTGGTATCTCCATACCCATGATCTATGAGACATGATCATCAATCAATCAACATGCCGATCTTAGAATCATATTAGTTCCAATAATATGATATATGATCAGGGATCATTTAGAAATAGATTCATACATATAGAGTCTCATAAATAAGTCACGTACTTATTGATCAATACAAGATATCTATTTCATGGAACTGAATAACACTTTATTCATAAATACATAAACATTGACCATGATATCCAACATCTCCATGTTGCCTCTAGGGCATATCACTAACAGATGATGCCGTAAAACGGCGAGTCCATAGGCTCAACGGTGGAGAGGGAGACTCCGAGCTCACAAAGGGTACCTCTGAAGAGGACGTTGATGCCGCTCTGCCCGTCGACTAGAACACGCTTGAGACGCACATTGAGCACCACTGGGTCCACCACTAGTGGGAACCTACCCGGCTTTGGGACATCAGTCCATTGGTCTGGTCGAGAGAAAGAGATGGAAACCTCTGACCATTGAAGGCGCTTAAGCGAGTCAATCGAGACGGTGTTCACGTGACGAGAGAGGAGCTTTTGTTGGCATCGACTCTCCGAGGTCGCATCGCCGCCGAGGATCATGTTAACAGTATGGGTCGACTGCTGGAAGCCATCCTCCCATCGCTGGTCCCCTCTCCGGCGCTTTGGCTCTACACTCCTCCCCTTTCGCAGCCTTGGAGGTCGGGGATTTCGCGCCATGCGCTAGTTCTCGGTGTCCTCAGCATCGGCGAAGCCCTCAGCAATGGTAAACACCTGAGCCGAGGTGGTGGGCTCCGTCCGAGTGAGGAAGCGAAATAGCTCAGAGGGTCTTCATAGGCCCTCCGAGAAGATGCGCATGATGTAATCCTGGATGGATTCAGTATGGCCTTGCCAGATTTGGCTGAGGTCGTAGCAGGTATCCGGGCGTTGCCACGTGCCATGATAATTGGCAACAAAGGCATCACACAGCTCATCCCACGAGTCGATGGAGTCCTTAGGCAGTCCAGCAAGCCAGTTGATGACCGTTGGCGCCAGCATGACCAGGAGATAGTTGGCCATGACACGATCATCACCGTTTGTGGCTCGAATAGCCATGCAATACAGCTAGAGCCACAGGGTGGGATCTGTCTTGCCATCATATGGCTCTATCCTCGTCGGGCAAAAACCCTTGGGCCACATGACCTACCAGAGCTTGGCGCTGAAGGCCACAAAGCCATCATGGCGGGGTGCCGGGTCGGGCACTACGTTAGGAGGTCCATGCAACAGGTCGTACTCGTCCCGTCACCGCATCTCCTGGCTCCTCCGATCGGCGACGCGCCGCTCCATGGTGTTGCGGGCATCCATCCTCTGCGCGATCACCTCGCATAGGTCCCTCGTGTGGGAGCTCCATTGATGCTCGGTCGTGTGAGCACTCTGGGAGTGTTGGGCCGTGCCTGCGGGAGGAACCACGGTCCTCGTGGCCGCACCCGCCGTAGGGCATGGGGAGGCTGATTGACCGACACTCTACTGCCGTCGCAACCTCAAGCGTCGAGCGCTCCCAGGAGGGCGCTCAAACAAGGCCGGGACATTAAGCTGTGCGGCAGCGGCTTGGGTCATGGCCATGGCCTTCCGAATCTCCGAGGAGTCAGGAAGACCATTGAGGGCACGCTCGATGGCGACCAAGTTGGCCGCCAGTGTCCGGAACACCTGGTGCCCCTCGAACTCCATCGTGAAGTCGGACTCCAGGCGCTGGGGCTGGACGTGAGGACGATGGCTCTGCTCGTGCCGCGCAACCCTCCTTGTGTTACGGGAACGGCGTGTGTTGCGGCGAGCATCGGACTCCTGAGAACCCGTGACCTCGTCGTCGGACACCGTCTCTACCATCATGACAAAGTTGGCAGGCCAACGGTTACCAGGGATGAACACTGGTCTTCTGGGCCGTCCACTCAACGCTATGCGTGGGCGAGAGGCGCAGCGAACGATCCTACAAGGGTCCCCTGCACCGAGAGGCACGGGAGCACCCCAGCAACACACGGAGTTGAGGAAGACATGCCTTGGGATGGTGGAGCAGGATGCATGGCGCGGAGTTGAGCTGGACGCTCGATTCGGGTCCAAGCATCATCTGCCCTCAAGACTGTCAAGCGAGCAGTCGGGGGTTTGGGCTGCCAAACCCTGACGGTCGCACGGAGCTTGGGGGCCGAGGCCTCAGGACGCGAGACCGCACGCCTTGGCCTCGCCGCCACGCGCGGAGGCGTGACCGCATGCTCCAACTCGCCCGAGGCCGCCTAAGAGAGAGTGAGGCGACGGAAGTCATCCGCACGGAGCACCAGGGTGCTGAAGACGAAGGTCATCCTGACGGGAGCCGCGAAGTTGATGGCGAAGGAAACAACCATCAGATCACCTCAGACGAAGAACAACACCCCCTACTTGTCCACGGGTGGGTCGGCAGTCCTCCAAGGGGGGTCCTCGAGGTGGTAGAAGAGAGTTTGGTGGAGAAGCTGTCCTCCGATGGATCCGATGGTCGACTCGAATCCTAAGATGAACCAAGAAACAAGACGCAAGGGTTTATACCGGTTCAGCCCTCTCGAAGGATAATAGGCCTATGTCCAGTGTGTGGTGTTCTTTCCCTTGGGTGGATGATGAACAAGAGTTACAAGCGTGAGAGGGAATCTGGAGAGCCCCTTTTTCAGCCCCCTGCCCTCCCTTTGATACCTAAAGGGGGACAGGAATAGATGAACTTGGGGGCCAAGAAAGCTAAGACTAAGGGAGACGAAACAGTGGGGTACAAAAAATATCTAATAAAGTACATGTTGGTCTACTAGGTCCTGTACACCGTGGGTGTCTTGTGCTCCTGCCAGCCCTGGGTCCCTGCTCCTGTGCCGCCAGGTGGTGTCAGACGCTGCCGGGTTGTCTCCTCCCTCTTCCTCCTTGCCTGCCCAAGTTTCCTCCCGAGGATGCTCCAGGTCAGGCGACGAGTCGAAGTTGAGAGAAGGGGCCGAGGCCGGCTTGCCTGACTCCCGGGGGGAGTTGGGCTCTCGGTCACATCCCGAGGACACTCGGTCTGACTTCTATTGAGGTTCAATCCAGGTTTTTGAGGCACCCCGGGGTGACACCTCTCACACTCCTATATATATACAGACTAGATGTTTGATTTTTGATTGGGAAAAAACAAAGAAACATATGTACATATGATAAAAAATATAAAACACAAAAAAACATATATAATTTGGTAGAACCGTTGAGATGGTCTTTAAAACTGGATTTTCTATATGATAAAATAAAATTTATTATTCCAGAAATATGCAATTTTAATTATAACAATAAAAATAACATACTAAAGGTAATTAAACACCTATTTTTTAAATTATTTAGTCAACTTATAATCTGGCGTATTCAAATTTTGATAACTATCATATTTAAATTATAGTGACAAATACATTAGCACACGTGAAGCTGACATATAATAGTTAATATCATAATACTTTTTCAAAGAATTTAGGTGACATAATAATTAATATCATGATAATCTTTGAAATAATTTCACATTATATTTTATAGTCAAATATCACTTGACAATATATAACATTAACTGAAATCTACATTTGTGGAAAATGAAACAACATTATGTTTTATCAATTATATCTGATTTAATTTTAATTTATGTGAGATTAAGATTCTCAAAGGTTTCTTCGGATTTTTCAGAATTATTTGATTGGTATTCCTAGACAATGGTGTTACTATAATGCAACCCTTTAATCCATCACAAGAATTATGGTCATTCACGTTTTTTTCTTTGCCAAATAGGTTTGGTAACAAATCAACAATCCTATAATATGTCCATGAAATTGCTCATGATATATTTTCCTATAGTTGAGAAATTCTAATATGCCAGGGATAAATGATAATCAATTAACTTATGCCATAAACCCCACTGAATGCAACTACAAGTGCACGCCAACAAATTAGTTATTAAAAATAATTTTGAAAAATAAATACATTATTAGAATTAGTAAAGGTTTCTCGTACAACTATGAACAATAGGTGACGAAAACAAACTAGACGCTAGAATTTTGTCAAAATATAAAAAATGATATAATGATATAATACTCTGATGATTGTCACGATCATATGTCTATTTAGCTATAATCTTTTAATGAACAATCTCACTCATTTCTAAAGAGAATATTGTATCTGTACCATAAAAAATTAAAGAGTACTGTTTAACATCATAAACAAATCGTGTCTACACAAAACATAAGAACTGTTTTATGGGAAGAAGTAAAGAACTATTTTCATCACATCCATTCTTTCTTTGTTCCCTAAACGACATCGAGCATGGATAACATAGCTTGCTATGCTACCACAAGTATAGCAGGGCATACATATGGTTGAGTTGAGACATGCCCAGTGAAGGCCACTATTGGCTTAAGTGGAGGCCACCATTGGCTTATTTTGGTTGTACGGATGAAGTTTTATTTATTAAAAAGACATCTAGCTGACAATGATAATAAGTAATGATGATAATTGACGGGTGTCAACGGGTGGGTCGTCAGTCCTCAAAGGGGGGTGCCCAAAGAGGTGAAAGAGAACGGTAGAGAAGTTGCTCTCCGTTGGATCTGATGTTCGACTCGAGTCCGGGGACGAGCCAAAGATTAAGACACAACGAATTATACTGGTTTGGCCCTCCCAAAGAATAATAAGCCTACGTCCAGTGTTCTTTGTTGGGGTGTGTGATGAACAAGAGTTATAAGGAGGGGTTTTTGGTGCTTGAAGCAAGCTGGCCAAGAACCGGGAATGAGAATGCTGGAGATCGATTGGGATGCAGATGACTCTCTCCTCCTTTTGGCCCCGTCGCCTTGCCCTTCCTTTTGTAGCTCAAGGGGGCCAGGAACAGGGAGAGCTTTGGATCCAAGAAATCTATGTCTAATGTGCTAAAATGTAGTACAACACAACATCTGAAAAGGTACAAAATGGTCTGCTAGGTCCTATACACCATGAGAATCTTGTGCTCTCTCTATCTTGCCTTGGGATCCCTCCTCCATCTGAGATATATGTACTGTGTTGTTGGGTGGCGTCAGTCTTCTGTCTCCTCTATCTTCCTTCTTTCATGCCAAGTCTTGTCCCGAGGATGGTCGAGGTCGGGCTGTAGTTGACGGGGTCAAGAGAGGAAAACCGAAGTTGGACTCGAGGTAAGGTCGGGACGTCCGACCCAGCTGGAGGGGGTCGGGTCATCCACCACGTCCCGAAGGCTCTCGGTTTTTACTTCAGTGGGACATAAATTCCAGTCCATAGGGTACCCCACGGTGACACCCCCCACAACGGGTTTACTTGTAACCTGGACAAAAGTAATTTTTGTTTCAATCTTAAAAAACATTCTTATTATTTATATTAAAGTATACGGTCTATTTCACAACATGGATTTTTTTATTATGAGACAAAATCTATATTTTAATTTCTTATGTGTATATGGTGAGATAAGACTTAGTTCTCATAGCATTATTTCTATAAAAAATAAATAAGATGCCTGCGTTTCTGTGTGGGCTTCCTCTCTAGTCCATACATAATAGGAATATTTATAGTCCTGTATTTATGTCTAAGTAAACTAAATTATAATTGGAGGCCTGCAAAAAAATATAAACCTTGATTAAAACATCGTTTAGACAAAATGAAGTGGTTGTTTTGGTGGACACCTACTGGTGATTGTGATTGTGTTCAGGTAATACTTTTGTAAGATCATGGAAGATGAAGAATATATCTCCGGCCTCTGCACGAATGCACCGACACTATGTTCAGAAAAAAAAAGAGAGCATTTGGACCAATGGCGTATCCAGCCTAAAATTTAAAATTTAAGGTACGGCGGAGTTGAGTTAATCGATCTAATTGTATCTGAAAGCAACCGACGCAAAATAATAAATAGAGCATTTCATCATGCAAATAAGCTCGGTAACATCACTGTGGTGTTCATTGTCTTTCATGTCTCCATGCACTCCCGACATGGGCCATCGCTCTGCTGCCCACTCGATCGAGAAAGGATCCAGGGAATGTCAGGGGTGTGGTTGATCTCACCACCGGCCAGCTATGGCAGCCACCATAGCATTGCGATAGTGGTATGTCCGTCCCTGAGCTCACATTTCCTAACATGTGAGTAACAAAAACAACCAGTAAAATGTGTCATTAGTACATATTTCTAAACAAAACTATAGAAATAGACGAAAGCTAGTAATGTTCCAATCAAACGAAGCCACAACGGATGATGGGTTGTGGAAGGGTATGATGCAATAACACGGGCAAGCAGTAGTATCTGTGTGGGCGTGAGCGCTAACTTAAAGGCCCAAGGCTCGCTAAGGTGGTGTACTGTCGATGTGTGTGCACGAATGCAGTGCCTCACTGGGCATGTTGACAAGGCAGCGGACCAAATGCAGATAGAGCATCAAACAGAGCCAGGAATGATGGTTACAACAAAATTTCAATTTAGCCTATGAATCGATCAATTTATTTGATGTCCTATAGTACACCAATTGTGGTGGTAATTTTGTTGTGCCTAGAGGACGTCATGCGGTGATCTACTAAAAACACTGCACTTTTTTTGCTGCAGATCATTGGGCTGCAAAAAATTATAGAAATTAAACTCAAATTTTATTATTTTCGCTGATTTAATTTTGGCACCAAACTAGACAATAACTTCACCAACTTCTAAAAACAGGCTTCCCAGATTGACTACCACCAGTGTTACAAATTAGTTATATCTACTACGCTTGGATTCATAACCACCATAAATACTACATAACTAATACTATACGAAAATATATATTCAAATATGGGAATAGAGTAAATAAGAACGGAAACTCTTTCGATGGGAATAGAGATTGTCGGATACTGACCCTGGAAAGGCAAGGTCTTATCGGCCCGTATCCTACAAGGACTCTTCGAATTCTATTTGAAGAGAACGTTGCCTGCCCATATAGATATAATGTCCCCAGAAAGAGAGGGCATCGAATCACAAATCATAGCCACAATCCACATCGCCAGAAACACCCAAAGAAAGTCAATAGCTAGCATTCAACTACAAGTCATCGGATTGGTTGTCCGCGTCTACTAGTTGTTAGGCTAGATTAGTTAGCTTGCATTAATATAGTCATTTGTGAGAAACATCTCAGAGCTATATATATAAACTGGATTAGGGCTATTACCCATCTTTAAGGCTTTAAAAATCCCTTGTCTTCCACCTACTTTACCATAATCTCGCATATATCTTTTTTTTGACCGAAAGAACTGGGGGGAGGGGACCTCAGTTACGAGCAAACATTAAAATTAAAGGGGAAAGGAGTTAAGAGTTTAGGATACAACCTTTTAAACATAGACGAAGATGCCTAGACAACATAGCCAAACTCAAAAGGAAAGGAAAGGAAACAAATCTAACTGAATGCGTCTGACCAAGTACAGAAAGAGGATTTGTCCTCGTTTTTTAGACTAAGATTCTGAAGAGTGCATTGGTGTTTGAAGTTTCTTTTCCATAGCGCTGGGCTCGGGATCACTCTATGAAAAACTTTGTCGTTCCTCAGCTTCCAAAGTTCTAATGCTGCCAGAAGTGCTATCTCAGAAATAAATGGCGTTGGGGATGTAGAGACCATCTGGGCCATTCTATCCATTATGCTTAGAGAATTTTCCCATTGGATTTGCAAGGCAGACCAGCACTGCTTAGTAAAGGGGCATAGGAAGAAGAGGTGTTCGACAGTTTCTTCCTCCCTTGCGTCGCACATGATACAGAGGTTGTCATCTTGAATGTTTATATATCTTCTTTGAAGCATCGATTTTATGTTTAGCCTATCCATCAGCAATAGCCATGCAAAAAATTTGATTCTCGGCATGCATTGGGATTTCCACAGTAGCTGGAAGCTTTTATGGCTTTCTATGGTGCTGAAGATGTGGTTGTAGAAGCACCTTGAGGTGTATTTGTTTCCCCAGATCAGGGACCAGCTGTCAAGAGATTCCTCTTCGTACGGTAGATCCTGCAAGAGCTGTTGTAGCGAGTCTAATTCCTGGTAAGCTTGATCAGAAAGGGGTAGATGAAAGATTGTGTCCATGTCCTCTGCCTGCATAATCTCAGCCACCGACACATTTCTTTTCTTGGCAAAGGATGCAAGATTAGGGTAATTGAGTGAAATATTCAGTTTATTCCAGTTGTCTAGCCAGAAGCTCACTGAGTTCCCTCGTCCAATCTTGTACGTGGCAATCATTCTGAAAAGTTCATTTAACTGAGAAATGTCTTTCCACCAAAAGGAACTAGTTTCCCTACAGTGATGTGGGACCTTGACCAAATAATATTTAGACCAAATAAGGTTGACCCATGGGATGTATTCCTGATTATAGAATTTTGAGAGTTGCTTGATGAGGAGAGCATCATTCTGCAATCCCAGGTTGATTATCCCTAGACCACCCTTTAGTTTTGGTCTTGTTACTAAATTCCATGCTGCCAGGTTGCCCCCTTTTTTTCCATGCTGTTGCCCCTCCAAAGGCATTGTTTTCTTGTTCTGTCCATAGCTTCAATGATACCCTTCGAAAATTTTAATGTGGACATGGCGTAAGTTGTTATTGGTGTTATTGCCAAATTGATCATCTCCAATCTTCCCGAGTAGGATAACCAAGTCACACATGCTGAGAGCTTCCTTTCAATCTTGTCCAGCATGGGCACAAAATCTTCAACATTCAGTTTTGTTGTCCCCATAGGTAAGCCTAGATAGGTGAAAGGCAAGGAACCCACATCACAGCCGAAAGTAAGTGCCAGATGGTTTAATTTGTCAGCACTGAAATCGATTGGATACATGCTTGATTTTATATAGTTAACCTTCAGTCCAGTTGCCATTTGAATACTATTTAGGAGGTTTTTCAGAAAGAAAATCTGCCGAGCATCTGCTTAAAGAATGATGATGGTATCGTCTGCATACTGTACCACATGGAAGTCCTCGTTTGGTTGCGCAGTCGGCAGATGGAGGAAGCCTTCTTGTCTAGCTTTATTGATCAGAACTTGGATCATCTCAGCTGCTAGTACAAAAAGGAGAGTGAAAAAGGGGTCCCCTTGTCTCACGCCTCTCCTGCATCTGAAAGTTTTTCCAGGGACACCATTAAGAAGCACCAAAGAGGATCCCGAGGAGAGGATCTCCTTAATCCACTCAATCCATCTATCTAGGAAGCCAAGGCTCTGCATCATCAAGAGTATTGATGAGTGTTCAATAGTATCAAAAGCCTTTTCAAAGTCTAACTTCAAAATAACCACCTCTCTTCGGGAGAGATGGCATTGATGGATATACTCATATGCCCAGGCCAGGCACTCTTGAATAGTTCTAGACCGAATGAAGCCATATTAATTTTGATGAATCACTGAGAGGATGACCCCTTGTAAGTTGTCAACCAAAACTTTAGTTATTATTTTCAAAGAAGAGTTCAGCAGGGAGATAGGCCTGAAATCATTGACTATTTTAGGGTTTTCTTTCTTGGGGATCAGGGTTATGAAAGAGGTATTCATTGGCTGCAAGCTTGCTTGCCCTTGTTGGAAGGAGTCACAAAGGCAATAAAAATCTTCTTTTATACTCAGCCAACATTTTTTAAAGAATAGTCCATTGAAGCCATACGGTCCAGGGGCCTTATCGTTGGGCATCCTTGGAACAACTACATCAGTTTCTTCATGCGTAATTGGCTGAGCAAGTGAGTCCAGGCCCTCTCCGGGGAGGATAAGGCTTGAGAGGTCAAAGACCATGTTTGAATTGGATCTTTGAACGAAGACCAAAGCAGTGCGGCATTCCCCGCATGATCTTGAATCCAGATCCCTTTATCATCCTTGATCTGTGAGATTGTATTTCTTCGATAGGCAATGGTGGCCATGCTATGAAAGAATTTAGTGCATTCATCTCCAAGCTTCACCCTGTTCACCTTGTATCTGTTATTCCAATAGATATTTTTATAGTGTAGCCAGTGCTGAAGCTTTTTCTTCACTATTTTCCGTAGATTGGCTTCGGTGTTAAAAAGACATCTCCTTTCCTCTAGGGAATCAAGGAAGGCAATCACAGCGTTGTAATTCTCTATAAGAACTCTGAGGTTGGAAATGTTTTTGCTCCAATTTTTTAAACCCGCTCTTAGGGTTTTAAACTTCCTTGCAATATTTTTGTTGCATTTCCTTGAACTATGGTAGTAGACCAGCAACCTGTTACTATATCTATCAAATCGGAAGATGGTTGCCTTGGGGATCTTTGTGCCAATTAGGATCTTACATGGGAAATAATTTGAAGTGGTTCTGGCCAAAGGAATCACTCTGGTATCCGAGAAGTCTGCCGTCCAGTTTGTGGAAGAAAAGAACCAATCCAGTTGTTCTAGTAGTTGATCTATTTGCATATTACTCCACGTGAAGGCCCGAACTTTGTTTGGCAGTTCAATTAGGCCCAGGTGCCCAATGGCTTCATTGAAAGTGAAGGTGTCCAATATGTTCCCTCTTGGCTTATTTCTGTTGGAAAGAGAACGATAGTAGTTGAAATCACCCAAGAAAAGCCAATCATCTAGCTCCTCGATCTCGTGATTTCTAAACCAAGTCATGAATTCTGAACGAAGAGGTTCTTCACAGGGTCCATAGACTACTGTTAATTTCCAGGTTATCGGAGCTTGGAGGGATGTTAGGGTGACTGAGATACCAAAGCTTTGCATGTCAAAGACCAAGCCCAAGAAGACACTACTTTTCCAAATAACCAAGATACCTCCCGAGGCACCCATCGAAGGAATAAAGTCAAAGCAGTCAAAGCTCTTTGGAGCTAAATTCCTGATGTAACTTTTGTCAAAAACTTCTCTTTTAGTTTCCTGAATGCAAACAACCAAACATGCACTTTCATCAATTTTATTTCTGATTGCCTCCCACTTTTCTGGGGCATTAATTCCTCTGATATTCCAACAAAGAATAATCTAGTCGCGGTTGATCATCATAACAGAAGAACGGTAGAGCGAAAGGGGCCTGAGTGACATAGCAAAACAGGCATCCGAAGTTTCCTTTCCCAGAATGTAAACCCATAATCACAGAGAACATGTAGATAAAGGGGGCGAGGATGTAAAGCATCGATAATAACCAGCTTAAGTCAGGCCCACAGCAGGAGCAACAGATAGGATCCAACATGCCTAAAGAGGCATCAGTTATATTACAGTGGGGATCAAAATAGTCAGAACCATCACGTAAAGACAGAATAGAGCAGAAAAGATAAGGCCGGGATGCAGATCATGAGCATCATCATTGTTATCATCTGGGTTTTGCATCAGCACGTCTTCAGAGATCTCACTAGGACCTACTCCACAATCAATTCCCCATCCTTGTAGCACTAAGAGCTGCACTGGCCCCTCCTTTCCAGTGTTCTCATCAATTTGAACCACAACAATTTTGCGCTTCTTGGATGGGTTCGCATCAAGCTTAAATGTTGGACAGAAAAAACCATTGGAATTAACATGACATCTTGAGCTTCGTCTCACACAATTTTGCATTAACGGAGTTTGATTGTTACAAATTAAAACTTTGGAAGGGAGGGTTAAAGATTTTATACCCAGAGGAATTTTGTTCTTCTGGACCGAATGGGAGGTGACGCCAGCCGAGTCATCTGTAGCTTGGGTGTGGGCTGCTCCCGTGTGCACGGTGGCCATCTCCTTGGCCATGCATCCTTCTCTGATGGCTTTGTCCACCATGGGCCAGAGTCTGAGGGCAATGGCGTCTTTCACCGGGTGCCAAGGAACAATCTTCACCCATGTGCTGGCGTTGCTGGGAGGCTTTCCCTCCAATTAAGTAGACTCATATCTAGCCGCACAAGGTTTCTGAAAGATTCCCTGATTTCGAAGGTGGTGTTGGGAATGTCTCTCCTACCATAGAAAGCTAGGTCTGCAGACCTTGCCCTAGCATCTTCAAAGCGAGCCTGATTCTCATTCATATCCGGGGAAGTTGTCTCGTTGGAGGAAGAGCTGTCCTGTTCCCCATCCCCATTCAAAGCTTTGATGAGATCTTCAAGTGGTATATTAGGTAGCGCATTGAGGAGGAGGAGTGATCAATGTTCATATAATGCTAAGGGATGTTGGGGTGCTCTAGGATCTAGGGGTCCCAAGCTGGCCAGTTCTTGTCGTGCTGCCCATCAGTTTCGATGTCCTGTACCGCGTGCTGCTCATTTACTCCCAGTTGTTGTTGCTATTCAAATTGAAGCGGGTACCAATGCTGCTCCTGTTGATTCCCTTCCTGGTGGGGATCGCCCCCAATAACACCCAGATGATCGCCCCACCTTGTTGTTCGTGCTGCCACTCAGGGGCCGACAGCACTGGATCGGGCAGAAAAGGATCCGGGGGGGATGAGGCTGTCCACCATGGGGGACCGGGTCTTCATCTATAGGGAACTAATTGGGGAACTGGTCGTTAAGGATGATATTGGGACCGTCCAAGATCTACCAGTCCCGTCAAAGAGAACCCACCGAAACCACAATGTTGCACAGGACTCTATCTGCACTCAGAACTAGCATTCTTGCTAAGATCTAGATCGGTTGGCATCCCTGTACCAGTCCAACAGCTCGCCAAAGGGTGCAACCACCACCTGGATGAAAGTGTCAGTCTAGTAGTCCATGGCAAAAGCAAGCATCATAATCCAACAGAGCCTTGTGTAGCTACAGGACCTTGTGTTTATTCCCTCGTCATGGCGCACTACACGGATGATGAGGTCCTGGCCTGGGAAGAAAGGAGAGTTTCAGACCAACCTTTCCCACTGAAACACTGACCTGAGTTTGATCAGCCCCAGACCGAGAGGCGAGAGGTGCGCATCTACAATGCGAACTTGCTGGTCCTCCTATAGGAAGTTGCAAGCGTTGGTGAGGGCCTGGCGCAGCAGGTTGTGATCTTGGGGCATTGGCTCCAGAGTAACAATGGAATATTCCTCATGGCCTCACGGCGGTTCACCTCCGAAGGCCATCCCGGTTCTTGCCGGCCGCTCCCATCCCTGTTCCACGTGAAGGCCGCCAATAAGAGAGGGAGTTGGATTCACCGGAAAGTTGGCCATGTCAGTGGAGGGATTGAGGAACTGGTGTGAAGAGACTGCGGGCTGGGAGTGCAGGATTGAGATTTTGCGGAAGAAGCAGTCGACTCTGAGCAAGCAACCTTGGGAACAGATTGGAACGACAAAGGAGATGAATGTGGTGGTTGCTGATCGTGGGCGTGAAGGCGGAGGTGGGCGACCGATGGTTTCCAAGAGGCCACATTGGGGCTCCAGGTTAGACAAGGGGAGGATCGGGTCAGCCCATCATGCAGAGAGAGACCATTTCGCGTGTCACCAAATTCTGGTTTCCATGTTAAGCGCGAGACTTTGGTCATGAGTGACATGCAACGCGAAACAGTGTGCCCAACAAGGTTGCACCGGGTGCAACGAGTCCGTCCCGGGCAATTAAAGCTGAAGTGACCCGGCGAGAGACAAGTACTGCACGGTTTTGAAACCGGGGGAACAAAAGTTGGGGAACGTGCAGTCTGAGGTTTGGAAATCTTCCGTGAGCAGCCCGTACTGTTGGCAATTAATGCAGAGCTAGGCTGGAAGACATCCGACCGTTTCAAGCAAGGCCAAAGAACACGATCGAAAGGTTGCAAACCTAGGTTTGAGCGGGAGGAAAGATTTCCAAAAACGAGTTTACCAGGGAACAGGCTAGAAGAAGGATCCAAGCAGACTTTAGAGGAGCCAAAAGATAGAGAATTTTTCAACCCAGCTGCCTTAATCGGGGATCGGATAATCGGTTTAGCAATAGAGACCCTCTTAGAGACCTTGTGAGCAAGTTTTTTGGACCTCTTAGAAACCACCTTGATCCATTTTTTTCCTATTCAATTTCCCAAAGACGCTTCTCCCTCTCCCAATGAGGGGTGCCATTGCTCCAAAGATGAAAATAACAATCAAAGCAATCCGAGATAACCCGGTAGAGTTTGTAAACATGAAGGCCCACTTGCTTAGAAAAAACCAAGAAGTGAAAGTGATTATTGCTTAAGAAACAGACATGAAAGTTTTCAGCCTTGCCACCCAAACAAGCTTGAAGAGCAAAGGCGACAGAATCCTCGGATAGACGAAAGAGATGACGACGGAAAGTGACCAGCAAGAAGAAAGATCCCGAAACAGAAGCCGAAGGGTGATGCACTGGTGACCTTAAAAGGCGACGAACTTCTTCCTGGAAAGCAAAGCCTTTGTCGAAGTCCATCTTGCTGGCGAGATCCAAGGCGGATCCCATGATCGAAAACTTCGCCGACCACACTCAACAGAGAAACTCATCACGAATTAGGGTGGCACGAAAACGGGGAAGGAGGAAATAGAGAGAGCGCGGTGGTGGTGGGGGGCGACATCGAGCTCTACCTTCTGTTTAGCTGCAAGATCTCGCATATATCTTAGTACCAACGTCCCCCATACTATACAAATACCATAGTTGGGTATAACCCATAAACAACTACAATTTATAAGAAAAACTTCCCTGGTTTTTAAATATCGTGAGGACTTGCTAGAGCATATATTTTGTGTTTTGAAAATTTCAGTATAAATTAATGTTTGGACTGCACGGAAAAGAGGAAAAAAAGGCCAAAATCAAATAAAAATTGCATAAAAACACCTACAAAGTGTTCATTTCAACATTTTGTTTTTTTATAATTACTTTTGAAGTTTTACAAATTCGATCTAGTTTTTTGTGCTTCTGTACATTTATAATAATGAAAAATCGATTAATATATATGCCATCAATTTTTTCCTTATATAACATCACCATGGAAGGGGTGATTCCTCCCAAGTTGTAGACAATTGTATTTCTTAAAAATACTGAACTCTTCATGACAGAACATGTGCACTACGTTTCTTCTAAATTAAATATTTCTAACAGAAATGATGACGCTTTTTGTTTGCCTCCCCAAATCACTCCACACACACAACCAATCGAAAGAGTAATAATTCTTAGTTCCACCTTACCATTGGACCCAACAAAATGGCTAGTCCCTTTCTCAATCTTAACCTAGTAAACCATGTTCTCCGTGAAAATGAGATAACCATGCAGCTGTACTTGGACCAAGTGTACTCTGGACAGAACCACAACCAAGAAAATATGGTATTATGGTACCGTCAACCCATCCAGCTTCATTCGGACTGATCGTCGTCCACGATTGGCCCATACATTGCTGGAGAAACTCACAATTTTGTCTCGGGTATCAAACCAGGACAACAAAAAGGAACTAAAGATACCAATCTTTAGTCCTGGTTGGTGTTACCAACTGGGACTAAAAGTTTTTTTTGTTTTTTAACTCTGCTCCTGCTGTGCTAGCTTGCGGCTTGTTAATTATATATTATACATACATATTTTACACACATATTTATATATATAAGCAATATGTATAAATATATATTTTACACACATATAAATGCATTTAATTAAGAAAATATATATGCATATATTACCAAAATATGTACACACATAAATAAACACATATATTATATTCCTAATTAATTTTTGCTGTTCTATATCGTATGTTACAAAAAATTCTCTACGATGTGGATCTAGGGTCTAGGGCACTCAAATTCAGGTAGAACTCTCCCTCGGGATCAATAATCTGCTCGTTGATAAATCCCATTAGTTTTGTTGAGCAACTTGTATGAAACTCGCGTGGGGAAGTTCATCTCTTATGTGCATAATCTGTCATTCGAATAAACGAGAAATAAATAAGAAATCGAGATGTAATATATGAATCATTGTTATATATACGTACATCTAGATCCTGGGGACGTGTGACTTAGCTAACTAGGCGGTGAATGTAGTCACGGACATAGTAGTCGCACAAGTTTGTCCCCTTCGCCTGTTTTGCACACTAAAGGAGAAACGATGACAGATTTAATATATATTTCTATTTTAGAATAAATTAATGATTCAATATAACTTTAGAGCATGTTACTCACTGGAAAATTCGTCCTCACAGCAAGCTTTTTTCCCAAGTCCCACGAACCTTCTCACGGAGCTGTGCCCATTCCCTACGTGCAATTAAAAGCTAGCGAGTAATTATCTGAGAACTGCATATATGCAATAGCAGCTAAGATGGCATTACATGTTTAACACTTCAAAAATCTTTGCGTGTGTAGACTCTAGTTTATCCATTGAGTCAAAGACATGGATCCGCGAGCTCTCAACATCAAATACGAAAAGAGCCCAGTGGAATCTGCAAATTGAGTGAGATGATATATATGAAACTGTATATATGCGTGGGGTTGAAATTGGTGCAGAAGGTAGTAAAAACTCACGCTGTGTTGTATGACATTAGTATAAATGTCTTGTAATGCTGCTGCACTAGCATATTGTAGATGTTGACATCTATTCGCTCCAGATATTGTTCTACCATCGCAGTGTTAATTTTCTGGGGGTCCATGAATCCATATTTGGTCATTCCTCGCTTGTTGCAATCGTGGATCACCATTCTACAATAGATAAAAGAATTTTAGTTAGCTACATACAAGGATCTAAGGAACGAAATAAATATAACTGAATGATACTTACAAAACCCGCGTGGTTATAAGAGAGACGTCGAGGGCATCTAGATGGTATTGGTCAAAGATGTCTTCGAATCGGAGCCACACGACGTCATCTCCATCAAAGAAATAGTCGTTTGAGTACTTTGCCACGATCATCTCTCTACCTTTGCTTGATTCTTGCATGTACCACTTATGGAAGCAGTACATCTGTGCAGGTAAAGTTTTAAACCGATCAGGCTTTACAAGAGGTCGCCCGAGTTGGAACTTGTACTTCAGCTAAGCCTTCTTGATAGGTGCATGTCCGGATACTTGGTCCATCGATATTCCCGCAGATTCTTATTAAATCGGCTCTAACAGGTCGAATCGTGCTGAACTCAAGGGGTTTCTGAGGTTGCATCCTGAGCTACCTTACATCTTTGCCCTTTGTTGTTGCCTTCCTAGCAGCCTTCCCGATCGTCCTATCATAGTCGGATTGCTGTTGTGGTAGCGGTTTAGGCTATGGCATAGAGTACATCCTCTTAAAGAAGGCCTTGGTCTCCGAGGCAATTTCAAGAGGCTTCTCAGGAGTCTTTTTCTTGGAATGTGCTTTCAACACAGCTCGAACAGCCTCGCGCAACTCCTCGTCTGTCATGTTGTACACCATTTTCTTTGAGGATGACGGGAGCGGGTCAAGTATTGGCATATTTCTTCTTGGTACATTGGTTGACATTGATCGTGCGGTTCAAGCTCTGCGCTCAGGAGGCGACGAAGGCGGAGGAGGCTGAGTGGATGACCGTTTAGGAGTCGGTGCTCGTTGTGGCGATAGAGGAGGCAGAGAAGGCTAGGGAGTGGGAGACAGTCGTTTAAGAGTCAGTGCTCGTGGAGGCGACACAGGAGGCGGAGGAGACGGTCCACGTGGCGGAGACGGAGGAACGGAAGGCGCCGCTTCTTGCCCGGGAAATACGATGAAGGGCTTGCTCCATAGAATTATCCTGATGGCTGTTTCTCCTAGCATTGTCTCCCCGTCTCCACTGGGGATATCTAGCTCGAGATCTTCATAGTCGCATTCCACCTATTCAATTTGGACTTTCTAGTACCTAGGTGGAACGGGCATGCAGTGGTAGGTCCCGTCTCGTTCTACTTGTATCGCCACGCCCGACGCCACCTGTTCGAGAAGAAAGTTTATTAGTTAGAAATCAACCTTGATTATCACATTCTTAAAGGGATTATATAACATAAAACTATGAGCATACCTTGATTGACAGGTTCTTCAATGAAATATGCAGCTCACCCGGTCCGCTGCATGATCTCGTCAACAGGGCATGGTGGACAGTCTGGAGCTTGTAGGGTGAAGGGTTACGCGGAGGCTACGCTAGCCGAAAACAAAAACTTTTTACCGCGCAAACCAGGAACACTTGCAAGTAAGGGCCGATAGATCGTTACCGATTGGAGTAGAGTGTAGCGGAATAGCCAATCAGGGCAATCCGATCCGAACGGCGTAGCCAATTCCCGGAGACGAGCCGATTCGCCAATCAGCCGATTCGAGTCGTCCGGCCGCGTTCTCACGCCTCGCTCCGATGCGCCCGACCGCGCCGATTCCACTACAGCCGATCGCTCCGATTGCAGCCGATCCGAAGCCGATAAACGGCGCGCAACGTAGCGGCGCCTCTACGGTATCCACACGTCCAGGGGACGAACGTCGAACACCCGTGTGCTAGCACGCGATGCAAGGCTAGGGTTTGGCTCGAAAGTGGGGAGGGTTTCCGTGGAGATTGATCTCGGCGACTTCGTTGCACGCGATGCAATTGACGTGTCGCAGCTCTCCACCCCTCCCTCCTTTATATAGAGTTGGCCGGCGGGACTAGTGGCCGATTAGGACTCTATTTTGAATCGGATCTCATCCGTATCTTATAGAGTTGGCCGCCCATACGTCGTAAGCCCATAGGACTCTATCCGATCGGATCCCTATCCGATCGAGCCGTATCCGAGTCCAACTCGAATATCTATTCTATCCCCTTAAGCGTGCGACCCTATAGGTTCGGTATACTCGGTTTCGGCTATAGTCTAACTTGGCCGATCGTCGGCTCGAGTCCAACTCAGCCAGCCCGTCAACAGCGGTGCCTAGCAGCACATATTGACACCATTGTATACAAGAATAATATCGGCTCGAACTTGTAATGTGTACACAAATCCCTTTGCCTCACGATACCGGTTAAGCTATAGGCAAGATGTGTGCCATCCCTTCAATAGCTTAACCATTCACTCGAACCGTATTGGATTATCGTCGTTGATTGACTCCTCAATCAACTTAGCATGGCCATGCATTTCCATAATCCATTACCTCGAGGGCCCAGAGATATCTCTCCAAAGGAGGGGCAAATTCCATCTTGATCACTCACATCCCACTCCATGTTTCATAGCAAACCCGAAAACTACCTTTATAACTACCCAGTTACGGAATAGCGTTTGGTAGTCCCAAAGTAGGCTACTACACATGTTGGAATCCATGGTGATCTCAGGTCTAAGGACTCTGTACCAACACTACCGAGACCAACTAATGGCACATTAATTCTGTAGTGTCTCATGGTGGGTCTATCCAACAATGTGTTCTCCAACACATATGTCCATGTTTATTGATTTGGTATCTCCATACCCATGATCTATGAGACATGATCATCAATCAATAAACATGCCGATCTTAGAATCATATTTGTTCCAACAATATGACATATGATCAGGGATCGTTTAGAAATATATTCATACATAAAGAGTCTCGCGGATGAGATGATATCGCCGAAGTATGTGTTTGGACTTCGATGTGACCTCGGCTCCTTGGCTTGCGGAATGGCTCCACTATTATCACAATAGAGAGACATTCGACCGCCGCACGGTCATCACACCAAGCTCGAAACGAATTTCTTGATCCAAACAGCCTCCTTTGCGGCTTTCGAAGCATCAATGTACTCGGCCTCCGTTGTAGAATCAGCAACGGTATCCGCTTGGAACTCTTCCACGATCGCGCCTCCGTTCGGGCGAGAACACGAACCCAGATTGCGATCTATAATCATCCTTGTCCGTTTGGAAGCTAGCATCGGTGTAACCACTTACAACGAGCTCTTCTTCACCTCCGTAGACTAGGAACATATCCTTAGTTCTTCTCAAGTACTTAAGGATATTCTTTACGCGACCCAGTGACATTCACCTGGATCGCGGTATCTGCTCGTAGCACTCAAAGCGTACGAGACATGCGGGCGTGTACAAAGCATGGCATACATGATGGATCCAATTGCCGAAGCATATCGAACCATACCCATCTTATTCCGCTCATCATGTGTCCGAGGACACCGATTCTTGCTAAGATTAATGCCATGTGACATGGGCAAGAAACCTTTCTTGGAATCATGCATGTTGAACCTTTTCAACACCTTGTCGATGTATGTACTTTGGCTTAATCCAATTAGCCTCTTGGATCTATCTCTATAGATCCGAATGCCCAATATGTATTTGCCTCCCTAAGTCTTTCATGGAAAAACTATTTTTCAATGAAGACTTGACGGATTCTAGCATAGGGATATCATTTCCAATCAGTAATATGTCATCCACATATAAGATTAGAAATACAATTGCACTCCCACGACCTTTTTGTAAACACAGGCCTCCTCTTCGTTTTTGATGAAACCAAACCCTTTGATTACTTCATCAAATCAAATATTTCAACTCGAGATGCTTGCTTCAATCCATAAATGGATTTTTGTAGCTTGCATATCTTTCCAGCGATTCTGGATCGACAAAACCCCGAGGTTGTATCATGTATACATCCTCGCTTAGGTTTCCATTTAGGAAAGCCGTTTTGACATCCATCGCTATATCTCATAATCGAAATATGCAGCAATCGCTAGGATAATCCGAATAGATTTAAGCATTGCGACGGGCAAGAAGGTTTCATCAAAATCAACTCCTTGAATCTGTTTAAAACCTTTCGCCACCAATCACACCTTATAGATGTGAACATTTCCATCCATATCGGCCTTTTCTTAAAAACACATTTACACTCAATGGTTTTGACACCATCGGGTGGATCAACCAAGTTCCAAACTTGATTGTCGTACATGGATTCTATTTCGGATTTCATGGCTCCAAGCCACTTGTTGGAATCGGGTCCCACCATCGCTTCCTCATAGGTCTTAGGTTCATCGTTGTCCAACAACAATATATCACGTTGTTCCGCACTGTACTGCGGTGCACGACGTGATCTTTCGACTCCGTGGGGCTGGTGTATCTACAAGCGGTGGCGCAACACTTTGCTCCTCCCTGTTGTGGTTCGTGGTTGAAACGTTTTCGTGTTTCTTGAACTTCTTCAAGATGCACTCTGCTCCCACTAACCCTTCTTGAAAGAAACTCTTTCTCCAAGAAGACACCGTGTCGGGCGACAAACACTTTGCCTTGTTCCCGATTATAAAAGTAATATCCCTTAGTTTCCTTAGGATATCCCACAAAGAAGCACTTGTCGATTTGGGTGTGAGCTTGTCGGTGTAGACGTTTTACATAAGCCTCACATCCCCAAATTTTGAGAAAAGACAAACTAGGGGTTGCCCTGTCCATATCTCATATGGTGTCTTTTCAACCGACTTAGATGGAACTCTATTTAGTGTGAGTGCAATTGTTTCAAGAGCATATCCCCACAAGGATAACGGAAGATCACTTTGGCTCATCATCGACCGCACCATGTCCAACAAGGTGCGATTTCTCCGTTCGGACACCCCATTCCATTGTGGAGTTCTGGCGGAGTCAGCGTGGAACAATTCCACAATCTTTCGGATGATTACCAAACTCTTGGCTCAAGTATTCCCCTCCACGATCGATCGTAGAAACTTGATTGTTTTCCCTAAATGATTCTATACTTCATTCTGGAATTCTTTGAACTTTTCAAAGGATTCGGACTTATGCCTCATTAAGTAGATATAGCCATATCTACTAAAGTCATCGGTGAAGGTAATGAAGCGATAACCACCTCGGCCGTTGAGCTCATTGGTCCACATACATCGGTATGTACGAGTGCCAATAAGTCACTTGCTCTCTCACTATGTCCCGTGAAAGGTGCCTTTGTCATCTTACCAAGTAAACAAGACTCACATGTCTCAAATGATTCAAAATCAAAAGAGTGAAGCAATCCATCCTTATGGAGCTTCTCCATGCGTTTCTTATTTATATGGCCTAGCGACAATGCCGGATAAACGTGGGGTTTATATCATTAGAGAGTTGCCTTTCGTATTAATGTTATAGATGGGAGATGCTTCAAGATTCAAAACGTATAATCCATTCACCAATGGAGCATGAAAATAGAACATATCTCGAGATATATTGAACAACCATTGTTCATTGATCTAAAATCATATCCTTCCGCTTGCAAACATGAAGCGGAAATAACGTTTTGACATAGTGTTGGAACACAATAACAATTATTCAATTCCAAAACTAATCCTGCAAGTAGATGAAGTGGTACTCGTGCCGACAAGCGTAGCAACGCTTGCTCCACCGCCGACGCGCAGTTCACCTCGCCCTTCTCAATCCTCTACTTCTTCTCATTCCCCGCAACGACTTGCAAATATGAGCTACGATCCGGTATCAAATACCCAAGAGTCAGTAGGTGAAGTAGCAAGATTAATGTCTATAACATTAATACCGAAGCGAAGTCGTACTTTGCTTCTTTTTGAGATCCTCCATGTACTTCTTGCGAGTTCCTCTTCCAAGTGGCTGTCTCCTTGCAATAGAAGCAAACGGCATCGATGCCGCCGACCCCTTCTTGCCCTTCTTTGCATTGGAGGCACTCGCGATCTCATCGGGAGTTAACTTCCTCTTGGTGCAAAGTTTCTTGACAGTGGTTTGCGCTTAGCCTTCGCATCATCATCACATGATGACCGTTTTTCTGGATACTCTCCTCATTGTCTTTAGCATCACATGCAATTCAGCCAAGGTCCTATCCATATTGTTCATGTGATAATTTAATATGAATGGCTCGAAGCTCGGAGGGAGCGGCGGAGAATCACATCGCAGTAGCCAACTCTTGGCTAAGGGAAAAACCTAATTTTCCGGACTCTCGATATAGCCAATCATCTTTATCACATGCGGATGACGGGATTCCCCTCAACAAGCTGCATGCAAACAAGGACTTTGAGGTGTTGAACCTCTCGGCCCGAGCTTGGTTCTCAAACATGCCACGCAGTCCCGAATAATAGTGTGAGCATCGCTGCCCTCATATTGCTTATGAAGCTCGGGGGACATTGTAGCAAGCAAGAGACAACTTATATCTAGGGCATCATTAGTGTGCTTCTCATAAGCCCTCCGTGCGTTGCGGTGGCATTATTTGGCAAATCCTCGGGATAGGGTACTTCAAGAACGTACTCCTTACGCTCTTGCTTGAGAACAATTCTCAAGTTACGATACCAATCCATAAAGTTTGTTCCATTTAATTTTCCTTTTCGAGAATAGATCGCAAATTAAAGGTACTGGGTGTAGTATTAGCCGCCATTTATTCTACAAATGAAAAAGCAAAGTTTAGCACAATGTTTATGCTATGTCTATTGTTAAACAATTTAACATTAGACTCCCATTACGTATTTTCCACCTTCCCTCTAGGTTACGTATTGGGTTAAGATCCACATGTTAATTAATTTTCTAGTGAGCTTTGGCATCACTGCTAGAAAATTAATAACATCGATAAGCAACTCCTTGCTAATCACATCTCTATGTGACTCTTGTTGTTGGTGTGGCATCTCCATGCCCCGGCCCCAACCTATGCCCCAAGGCCCAAAACTGTTTTGATAGCCTTGTTAAGTAAACCAAATGCTCCTGCTGTATATGTCCGACATATACCCCTCGTGTTATGATAAAGAATGGCACTCTGCTTTGGCGGACCCACCATTGACGAGCATAACGGTGACGGGTGCAACATTTGGAAGGGCATCATTACTACTTAATTTTGCGAGGATGCTATCCTATCAAACAAACATATCACATATGAAAGCAAGAAGAATAGCATATAGTGAAATAATATGGCCCCCTTCACATGGTGATCTCCATCTCCATGCCGGTGTAGAGGATCTCCATCTTCATCACCGTTCTTTCGAGTGTCGAATGCTTGATTTCTTCAAACTAAGCTACTACTATAGAAGCTCTAATTGAAGATTACATCGACTCCAGTCGTGAAAGAATATTACAAGCATTGCACGTATGAAAGAATATTACAGGATTGCACATATGAAAGAATATTACATGCATCACATGCATCTCATACATACAATAGGGCCATACCATCTCAAAGCATTCTCTGAAAAAACAAGTTAGGCGTAGAAACGTTTTCTACCTATCGCAGAGATTCGGCATCGAGACAACCTATAAGGGGTACGCGCCCGGAACACCACACGAAATTCATAGATCCAATCTATGAAATCGCTTACGGAAACCATGTCGGCATAATCATATTATGCCGTCCCGATACACTATCAAGGGAGATGGTTTGCGTAGGCGCGAGGCAGCTAACAAGATCGGACTACGAGATAGCTTCGGCATAATCACATTATACCGTTCCGATACACTATCAAGGAACGCTATCTCGAAGCCGACTCAAACCGAGTTATATGGAAATTGCTTCGACGTAATCACATTACGCCGTTCCGATACACTATCAAGGAACGCAATTACCATCAACTCTCCTCAACGGATCCCGTAAAACCGATTGATCTAATCAACCCGTGCACAAAACTTGTTCCAGATCCAATCTAAAACCCGAACTAAGCAAGATTAGCTCTGATACCACTGAAGGGTTACGCGGAGGCTACGCTAGCCGAAAACAAAAACTTTTAACCGCGCAAACCAGGAACACTTGCAAGTAAGGGCCGATAGATCGTTACCGATTGGAGTAGAGTGCAGCGGAATAGCCAATCAGGGCAATCCGATCCGGAACAGTGTAGCCGATTCCCGGAGAGAGCCGATTCGGCAATCAGCCGATGGAGATTGATCTCGACGACTTCTGTTGCACGCGATGCGATTGACATGTGGCAGCTCTCCACCCCTCTTTCCTTTATATAGAGTTGGCCGACGGGACTAGTGGCCGATTAGGACTCTATTTTGAATCGGATCTCATCCGTATCTCATAGAGTTGGCCGCCCATATGTCGTAAGCCCATAGGACTCTATCCGATCGGATCCCTATCCGATCGAGCCGTATCCGAGTCCAACTCGAATATCTATTCTATCCCCTTAAGCGTGCGACCCGTAGGTTCGGTATACTCGGTTTCGGCTATAGTCTAACTTGGCCGATCGTCGGCTCGAGTCCAACTCAGCCGAGCCCACAACGGCGCCTAGCAGCACATATTGACACCATTTTATACAAGAATAATATCGGCTCGAACCTGTAATGTGTACACAAATCCCTTTGCCTCACGATACCGGTTAAGCTATAGGCAAGATGTGTGCCATCCCTTCAATAGCTTAACCATTCACTCGAACCGTATTGGATTATCCGTCCGTTGATTGACTCCTCAATCAACTTAGCATGGCCATGCATTTCCATAATCCATTACCTCGAGGGGCCGAGATATCTCTCCAAAGGAGGGTCAAATTCCATCTTGATCACTCACATCCCACTCCATGTTTCATAGCAAACCTGAAAACTACCTTTATAACTACCCGATTACGAAATAGCGTTTGGTAGTCCCAAAGTTGGCTACTACACATGTTGGAATCCATGGTGATCTCAGGTCTAAGGACTTTGTACCAATACTACCGAGACCAACTAATGGCACATTAATTCTGTAGTGTCTCATGGTGGGTCTATCCAACAATGTGTTCTCCAACACATGTGTCCATGTTTATTTATTTGGTATCTCCATACCAATGATCTATGAGACATGATCATCAATCAATAAACATGCCGATCTTAGAATCATATTTGTTCCAACAATATGACATATGATCGAGGATCGTTTAGAAATAGATTCATACATAAAGAGTCTCATAAATAAGTCACGTACTTATTGATCAACACAAGATGTCTATTTCATGGAACTGAATAACACTTTATTCATTTATACATAAACATTGACGTGATATCCAACATCTCCATGTTGCCTCTAGGGCATATCACTAACATTAACTTGTAAAAGAAACATATATTTTATATTTTATATGCCATTACCGTTTAGTATTTGCTCCTAAATTTAATTTTAAAACTGGTTCAATCTTTATAAAGGATCGTTTACTTTACATCTCTCAACTTTTCCATAGTTTAATTTGTGACCCTAAAGAAAGAGAGGGATAGAGAGAGGAGGATGACTTCTCTAAGCTTTTGCCGAGAGAGAGGAAGAGAGGAGGATGACGTGAGGGAGACAATGTGGAGAGGAGAGGAAGTGGATTAGAGGAGAGGTGGAATAGAGAGGATGAGGAGAGAGAGGGGACTTAAACTTTTTTCTCATTTTATCCCTAAATTTTTGGCTCATTTTTTCCGTATAAACTAGCAAAATGATTCACTTTTTCTTATTTAGACACAGCCATAAGAGAGAGGGGACTTAAACTTTTTCATTTTGAGCTTTGGATGGTACTGCTATCCATTAATTATTCAAACATTAGGTGAAATAATAGTGTTCATATTTCGGAGAGTGCGTAGTAAGTTTCCACTGTAATAACGTGTGAATATTATCGTCATTGACACTCAAATTACTAAATTTTGTTATCAGTCAAGTTTGAAGTGCTTAAAACATACAAATATTACTATGCTGCAAAATACTTAAAACATTCAAATAATACTAAAGCAAGTTACATGAAAAGTCTATCGGTTTATCTCTCATTTGTGGTATCTAAAAAAATTTACTACTAAAAAAATGAACAATTGAATCCACTCGCTGATCGGTAAAAAGGAAGGGGCCCTGCGCCTCCTCACCACCCTGTGACCCTGCTCGCTGGAGCCGCGTAGCGGCTGGCCAGAACAGCATACATGAACCACGCAGCAGCCCCCGGTGTATCCCCGTATCCCCGACGTATCCTCGTATCCACGGCAAGAGTTTCCCCTATCGGTGCAACATGAACAGCAGTACAACATACGAAGCTATGGCATACATGAACAACAATACAAGATCCGAAGCTATGGACTAAACAACATTTCAGCACGATCCAAAGCTATATATGGACTAACCTGGCAGTGGCGCTCGGTGGTGGTGGCGAGGGAGGACGACGCCGGGCTCGGGGACGGCCGGCGGCACTCGGTGGCGGTGAGGGAGAACGACGTCAGGCTCGGGGACGGCCGGTGACACTCGGTGGCAGCGAGGGAGGATGTGATGGACACCGGCGACGCTAGGGTTCTTCGAAGACTTAGAAATTTTTTGCCATAATGTGTAGATCTAAATCAACGTGCTCTTTTAAAGGAATTCGAAGAACATCTGTGATGGGCTTTAGAATAAGCTCGATTGAGATGAATCATCTCAATCAGGCTTAACGGAATACCTATCACAGATAAGATATAGTTCGATGCGCGAGGTTGATAGAAAAATTCCATCAGTGACGGGCTAAACCTAAAGCCCGTCACAAGATGTAGTCATCGATTACAGACTTAAATACCTAGCCCGATCGGATAAGATCATCATCTCTATCGGGCTATAAATAATGACCATCACTGATGCTCTTATCAGTGATGGGCTTATAGATTATGTCCGATTGGATGAGATCATCATCTCTATCAGGCTATAATTAATAACCATCACCGATGTTGTCATCGGTGACGGGCTTAGAGATTAAGTCCGATCGGATGAGATCATCATCTCTATCGGGCTTTCATACAAGACCATCACCGAAGCTCTCATTGGTGATGGGCTTAGATATTAAGCCCAATTAGCTTGACTTCGAGCCCGTCACTGTCGACGGGTAGGTCAACAGTCCTTCGAAGGGGTGCCCAAGTAGGTGAGTGAGTGGTCGGGAATGCGCCTCCTCTCAGGACCTGGTGATCGACTCGAGTCACTAAGACGAGCCAAAGATCAAGAGACACGAGATTTATATTGGTTCAACCCTCCCAAAGGATAATAGGACTACGTCCAAGTTGTGGTGTTCTTTGATGGGGTGGATGATAAACAAGGTTTACAAGTGTGAGTTCTTGGGGTTTAGAGCAAGCTGGCCAAGAACAAGCAAAGAGCATAGAATTAAATGAACTCGGATGCTTGGGATCCCCCCTTAGCCCGTCCTGCCCTCCCTATTATAGCTTAAGGGGGTCAATTACAAGAGAATTGGGGGACATATCTAAGACTAAAGATCTAAAAAGGTGAGTACAAACAACATCTGAAAAAAGTACATGGAGATGTCGTCTGTGCCCTTCGCGCCGTGGGTGTCTTGTGCCTTATCCTGTCTTGGGCCCCTCCTCCGTAGATTCCACCTACATTGTGTTCTCGGGTGATATCATTCCTTGCCGGGTTGTCCCCTCCTCGTCTCCTTACAAGCCAAGTTTCATTCAGAGGAGGCCGGAAGTTGGGTTGAGAAGTCGAGGTTGAGAAAGGAGTGTTGAGGTCAAATTGGGGGGAGGTCGGGGCTGCCGACCTCTAGGGGAGGTCGGGCTCTCGACTTCATCCAAAAGATGTCCAGTTTGACTCCAGCTTGACTTCAACTCTGGTCCCAGTGCTACCTCGGGGTGACACCCTCATAGTCACCAATAGATTTTTTTAGAAGTATTAAATGGTTTTCCCTGTAAGTTACTATATATTGTAAATATTTATAGTATTTCTAAATATTTAGTCTAAAATACTACAAATACTATTAATACTACAAATACTATTTTAGTGAACTTTCCTTTAGCAATGATGGATGTATACTGCAAGTAGGGATAAAAACGGTCGGGAACAGCCGGGAAAAGACCATAACCATTCTGAAGGGTTACGCGGAGGCTACGCTAGCCAAAAACAAAACTTTTCTACCGCGCAAACCAGGAACACTTGCAAGTAAGGGCCGATAGATCGTTACCGATTGGAGTATGCAGCGGAAATAGCCAATCAGGGCTATCCTATTTGAAACTTGGCCGATGACGCCGATTCCCGTAAGCCGACACTTCCGATTCCCGGGACAGCCGATTCACCAATCAGCCGATTCGCCGATGTCGCAGCCGATCCGAGTCGTCCGACCGCGTTCTCGTCGCCGACCTGCCGCAGTCGCCTTGCTCCAATTGTAGCCGATTCATAGCCGATCAACAGCGCGCAACGTAGCAGCGCCTCTACCGGTATCCATACGTCCGGGGACAGAACGCCGAACACCCGTGTGCTAGCACGTGATGCAAGGCTAGGGTTTGGCTCGAAAGTGGGGAGGGTTTCCGTGGAGATTGATCTCGTCGACTTCTGTTTCGCTGAAATCAGATTGATTCGGTTCAAACGCATCCGACAACTCTCTACCCCTCGCCCCTTTATATAGAGTTGGCTGACTAGGACTCGTGGCCGATCAGGACTCTATTTCAAATCGGATCCTATCCGAATCTCATAGAGTCGGCTACCCATACGTCGTAAGCCCATAGGACTCTATCCAATCGGATCACCATCCGATCGAGCCATATCCGAGTCCAACTCGAACGCCTGTTGTTATCCCCTTAAGCGTGCGACCCTGTAGGTTTAGGTATAGTCGGTTTCGGCTATAGTCCAACTTACCCGATCGTCGGTTCGAGTCCAACTCAGCTGACCTGTCAATAGTGGCGCCTAGCAGCACATATTGACACCATAGCATACAACAATATAATATCGGCTCTGGACCTGTAATGTGTACACAAATCCCTTTGCCTCACGATGCCAATTAAGCTATAGGCAAGATGTGTGCCATCCCTTCAATAGCTTAACCATTCACTCGAACCGTATTGGATTATCTGTCTGTTGATTGACTCCTCAATCAACTTAGCATGGCCATGCATTTCCATAATCCATTACCTCGAGGGGCCCAGAGATATCTCTCCAAAAGGGGGGGCGCAAATTCCATCATGATCACTCACATCCCACTCCATGTTTCATAACAAACCCAAAAACTACCTTTATAACTACCCAGTTACGAAATAGCGTTTGGTAGTCCCAAAGTAGGCTACTACACATGTTGGAATCCATGATGATCTCAGGCCTAAGAACTTTGTACCAACACTACCTGAGACCAACTAATGGCATATTAATTCCTGTAGTGTCTCATGGTGGGTCTATCCAACAATGTGTTCTGGAACACATGTGTCCATGTTTATTGATTTGGTATCTCCATACCCATGATCTATGAGGCATGATCATCAATCAATACACATGTCGATCTTAGAGTCAAATTTGTTCCAACAATATGACATATCATTAGGGATCATTTAGAAATAGATTCATACATATAGAGTCTCATAAATAAGTCACGTACTTATTGATCAATACAAGATGTCTATTTCATGGAACTGAATAACACTTGTTGCCTCTAGGGCATATCACTAACAATCTCCCACTTGCACTAGAGTCAATCATGTAAGTATCTAATACCCATTGCTCTGGTGCGCGCCTCATGTTTTGGCTGAGGGAGAGGTTTTGTCAGCGAATCGGCCATGTTGAGTCCGTGTGCACTTTACATATCTTGACATCACCTCTGTCCACTATCTCGCGGATGAGATGATATCACCGAACTATGTGTTTGGACTTCTGATGTGAGCTCGGCTCCTTGGCTTGCGCAATGGCTCCAGTATTATCACAATAGAGAGACATTGGACCAATTGCACTGGTCGTCACACCCAGCTCAAAAACAAATTTGTTTATCCAAACAGCCTCCTTTGCAGCTTCCGAAGCAGCAATGTACTCGGCCTTTGTTGTAGAGTCAACAACAGTATCCTGCTTGGAACTCTTCTAGCTAACTGCGCCTCCGTTTAGGCAGAACACGAACCCAGATTGCGATCTATAATCATCCTTGTCTGTTTGGAAGCTAGCATCGGTGTAACCACTTACAACGAGCTCTTCTTCACTTCCATAGACTAGGAACATATCCTTAGTTCTTCTCAAGTACTTAAGGATATTTTTTACGGCGGTCCAGTGACCTTCACCTGTATCTGACTAGTATCTGCTCGTAGCACTCAAAGCGTACAAGACATCTGGACGTGTACAAAGCATCGCATACATGATGGATCCAATTGTCGAAGCATATGGAACCATACCCATCTTATTCCGCTCATCATGTGTCTGAGGGCACAGGTTCTTGCTAAGATTAATGCCATGTGACATGGGCAAGAAACCTTTCTTGGAATCATGCGTGTTGAACCTTTTCAACACCTTGTCAATGTATGTACTTTGGCTTAATCCAATTAGCCTCTTGGATCTATCTCTATAGATCCGAATGCCCAATATGTATGCTGCCTCCCCTAAGTCTTTCATGGAAAAACTATTTTTCAATGAAGACTTGACGGATTCTAGCATAGGGATATCATTTCCAATGAACTATATGTCATCCACATATAAGATTAGAAATACAATTGCGCTCCCACTGACCTTTTTGTAAACACATACCTCCTCTTCATTTTTGATGAAACCAAACCCTTTGATTACTTCATCAAAATGAATATTCCAACTCCGAGATGCTTGCTTCAATCCATAAATGGATTTCTGTAGCTTGCATATCTTTCCAGGTGATTCTGGATCGACAAAACCCTGAGGTTGTATCATGTATACATCCTCGCTTAGGTTTCCATTTAGGAAAGCCGTTTAGGCATCCATCTGCCATATCTCATAATCGAAATATGCAGCAATCGCTAGGATAATCCGAATAGATTTAAGCATTGTGATGGGCGAGAAGGTTTCATCATAATCAACTCCTTGAATCTGTTTAAAACCTTTCGCCACCAATCGCGCCTTATAGATGTGAACATTTCCATCCATATCAGCCTTTTTCTTAAAAACCCACTTACACTCAATGGTTTTGACACCATCAAGTGGATCAACCAAGTTCCAAACTTGATTGTCGTACATGGATTCTATTTCGAATTTCATGGCTCCAAGCCACTTGTTGGAATCGGGTCCCACCATCGCTTCCTCATAGATCTTAGGCTCATCGTTGTCCAACAACAATGTATCACGTTGTTCCGCACTTTGTGTACTGTCGGGCGCACGACGTGATCTTCGGACTCTCGTGGCTGGTGTATCTACAACCGGTGGCGCAACACTTTGCTCCTCCTGTTGTGGTTCGTGGTCGCGAAACATTTTTCGGTGTTTCTTAAACTTCTTCAAGATGCACCCTGCTCCCACTAACCCTTCTTGAAAGAAACTCTTTCTCCAAGAAAACACTGTGTCGGGCGACAAACACTTTGCCTTGTTCCCGATTATAAAAGTAATATCCCTTAGTTTCCTTAGGATATCGAAAAAAGAAGCACTTGTCAGATTTGTGTGTGAGCTTGTCAGACTGTAAACGTTTTACATAAGCCTCGCATCCCCAAATTTTGAGAAAAGACAAACTACGGGGTTGCCCTGTCCATATCTCGTATGGTGTCTTTTCAACTGACTTAGATGGAACTCTATTTAGCATGAGCGCAGCTGTTTCAAGAAGGATAACGGAAGATCACTTTGGCTCATCATGGACCGCACCATGTCCAACAAGGTGCGATTTCTCCGTTTAGACACTCCGTTCCATTGTGGAGTTCCTGGTGGAGTCAACTGTGGAATAATTCCACAATCTTTCAAATGATTACCAAACTCTTGGCTCAAGTATTCCCCTCCACGATCTGATCGTAGAAACTTGATTGTCTTTCCTAAATGATTGTGTACTTAATTCTGAAATTCTTCGAACTTTTCAAAGGATTCGGACTTATGCCTCATTAAGTAGATAAAACCATATCTACTAAAGTCATCGGTAAAGGTAATGAAGTACTGATAACCACCTCTGGCCGTTGAGCTCATTGGTCCACATACATCAGTATGTACGAGTGCCAACAAGTCACTTGCTCTCTCACTGTGTCCCGTGAAAGGTGCCTTTGTCATCTTACCAAGTAAACAAGACTCACATGTCTCAAATGATTCAAAATCAAAAGAGTGAAGCAATCCATCCTTATGGAGCTTCTCCATGCGTTTCTTATTTATATGGCCTAAGCGACAATGCCAGATAAACGTGGGGTTTGTATCATTAGAGAGTTGCCTTTCTGTATTAATGTTATAGATGGGAGACGCTTCAAGATTCAAAACGTATAATCCATTCACCAATGGAGCATGACAATAGAACATATCTCTGAGATATATTGAACAACCATTGTCCATTGATCTAAAATCATATCCTTCTGCTTGCAAACATGAAGCGAAAATAACGTTTTGACATAGTGTTGGAACACAATAACAATTATTTAAATTCCAAAACTAACCCTGAAGGTAGATGAGGTGGAACAGTGCCGACAGCAACTGTAGCAATGCTTAGCTGCATTGCCGACGCGCAGGTTCACCTCGCCCCTTCTTAAGCCTCTACTTCTTCCCATTCCTTGCAACGATTTGCAAATATGAGCTACTGATCCGGTATAAAATACCCAAGAGTCAGTAGGTGAAGTAGCAAGATTAATGTTTATAACATTAATACCTGAAGCAGAAGTCGTACTTTGCTTCTTTTTGAGATCCTCCATGTACTTCTTGTAGTTCCTTTTCCAGTAGGCTACTACACGTGTTGGAATCCATGATGATCTCAGGTCTAAGGACTTTGTATCCACACTACCTGAGACCTACTAATGGCACATTAATTCCTGTAGTGTCTCATGGTGGGTCTATCCAACAATGTGTTCTCTAACACATGTGTCCATGTTTATTGATTTGGTATCTCCATACCCATGATCTATGAGACATGATCATCAATCAATACACATGCCGATCTTAAAGTCATATTTGTTCCAACAATATGACATATCATCAGGGATCATTTAGAAATAGAGTCAAACATATTGAGTCTCATAAATAAGTCACATACTTATTGATCAATACAAGATGTCTATTCATGGAACTGAATAACACTTTATTCATATATACATAAACATTGACCATGATATCCAACATCTCCATGTTGCCTCTAGGGCATATCACTAACAGCACCGCCTAGGTGCTCCTGTCAGGTGTAGCCCCCGAGCCTAGGGTCGAAAGGTGCATCCGAGCCTACGGTCAAGCCCGAGGGACTATTTTCATTCATCCTCAGGTTAAGCCATCACCCGGTATCCAATGACGGTTGTCGAGTTCAATGGGACTACTGCCCCGAGGCTCATGGTAGTCCCGAAGTTGACTTGATCACTGCCCGGATGCTAACGACTAAGTCGGTAAGGCCAAAGCCCACAGGCTGTTGGCGGTTGGCGAAGTCAGCGAGACCACTTCTCGAAGGCCGACGGTGGTGGCCGAACTGGACGAGGCTACTGCCCGAAGGCTTATGGTAGTCCCAAGACTAGCTGGGTAATAGCCCGGAGGCAAAAGACCGAGTCGGTAAGGCCACAGCCTGGAGGCTGATGGTGTTCGACGAAGTCGGTAAGCCCACTGCCAGAAGGCCGATGGTGGGTATCGAAGTTGGCAAGTCCACTGCTCGAAGGCCAACGATGGTTGTTGAGCTAGTTAGGACTACTGCTCGAAGGCTTATGGTAGTCCCGAGAATGACTGGGTCATAGCCCAGGGGCTAAGGACCGAGTCAAAAAGGCCACAGCCCGGAGATTGATGGCGGTCGATGAAGTCGGTAAGCCCACTACCCGAAGGCCGATGGTGGGTACCGAAGTCGGCAATTCCACTGCCGGAAGGCCGATGGTGGTTGCCGAGCTAGTCGGGACTACTGCCCGGAGGCTTATTGTAGTCCCGAGATCGACTGGGTCGTAGCCCGGGGGCTTAAGGGCCAAGTCGATAAGGCCACGGCTGGCGGCGGATGGTTGTCAACGAAGTCGGCAAGCCCTTGCCCGAAGGCGATGGTGGTACCGAAGTCGAAAGTCCACCAGAAGGGCGACGGTGGTTGCCAAGCTGGTCGAGACTATTGCCCGGAGGCTTATGGTAGTCTCGAGATCGACTGGGTCGTAGCCCGGGGGCTACGGACCAAGTCGATAAGGCCTCAACTCGGAGGCTGATGGCAGTCGACGAAGTCGAAGAAAGGTTTCATGAAACTAATTGCTGGGTGATTTCCAGACCTTGGTGCGTGGACTATGTTCGTGGTCCCCTGACAGTTTGAACAGAGCGCCAATCGCGTTTGATTAAGACTGTCAAGACTGGGGTTATGCAGTGGCTAATCGATTCTCATGTTCCCCACTTTTCCCCAAGTGGTAGGCAGAGCTGATGGTTGAGATGGAAAAAGTGGTGGGCTTGGCGGTGATTTCTCTAGAGCGTGCAACGGAAACCTCGCAGATGCCGTTAGTCACTCTAGATAACGGACGGCTCTGATCCACTATCATGATGATGTGGCATGCCAAGGTGGCGGATAGGCGGGGGCGCCTCGGATGCTCCGTCCATATTAATGGTGCCACATGCTTTTCGAAGATAGCGCTGCCAGTCCCATCATTGCCTCTTTTTAAACCCCGTCGTGTCGCTTTTTTCTTCATCACACCGTCTCTTCGCCAAAAATTCTCAACCTTCTCTAGCGCACCCAAGCTCTCGCACCTCCTCCTTGGCACCACTCTGCTCTAGCATAGAAGGATGCCACCCCCACTGCTGGTGCATCATCTGCTACCGCAAGGGACACCGAGTCTTCTGGTTGAAGCCCATGGCGCCTAAGAAGACATCGAAGAAGGCGGTGAAGTCCTCATCGGCGGGCGGAGATGAGGCCGAGTCCAGCTCGGCCTTTGTCCCCTCACGCGTCAAGGGAGAGATGATGGAGAAGCTGCAATGGCTCGGCGTCCTCCCCGCTCAGGAGCTCATGATGTGGCGACCAGCACAGGGAGAGCAGTTCCCAACCACAAATTCCGGTGAGTTGGTTGTCTTTGCTACTTTCCTCCTTCCTGGGTTTGGAGTACCGGCCCACCCCTTTGTCCACAGCCTGCTCCACTACTATGATATCACCCTCTGCAATCTTAACCCAAATTCTATCCTTCAAATTTCTATCTTCCTCCATCTCTGTGAGGCCTATTTTGGGATAGACCCGCATTTCAATCTCTTTCGCCAGTATTTCTGTCTTCAGCGGAATGGTGGCAGCACGGTCGTCAGGGCCGGGACTCAATTCCGAGAAAGGATGTCGCAGCACTACATCCCTGTCGACCTGACGACCTCGAATAAGGGTTGGCACTCTGAGTGTTTCTACATCAGGAACCACGAGCCGACGCTCTCCCCGAGATCCACCAGGAGCCGACCCTTGCAGCCACCTGGACGACCACCTGCTCCTCCAACAACCAAGACCAAGTCAACGAACTTGTCCCCTTGGTTGAGCAATTGAAAGAGCAGGGCCTGACCGGTGGCCGAGTGGTGCTCAACTTCACCATTCGAGGCCTTCAACTCTACAAGGATAGGGTGAGGCCGTGTATGAGTACTCGGGCGGCTAGGATCCTACTCGGGATGAGACGGTCCCCATCGAGCGTGTATGCCAAAGGCTGTCGGGCTTATTTTGTGCTCGGCAGACATCAGCGATGAGGGCCGCTCAGCTTCATCCTCCATCATCCTCATCTCGCGGTAAGCTCGACCTTCCCTTTCCTCTTTTTTTTTGTTTGTTCCTTCTCTTTGCCAGGGATCAGAGTTGACAGGGGCGAGAAGCAAACGTGTCACTCACACTGATCCCCGAAACAGCCAAATCTGAGATGCCAAGGATCCGGATACCTTTGCCGAGGTCGGAGGGGAAGGGGAAGATGCCCGAGCTCCATCGGTGAAAGCTAGAGTCGAGCAAGGCGGTGCCGAGGGGCTCTAAAATCTCCGACACGAAGCGGAAACTTGTGATCACCTTCGACAAGGAGGAGTTGGATAAGGTTGATGTGCGCCCCGCGTCACCGTCGTCTGACTCGAGCGAGGTGCGAAGGCTGAGGCCACCCACACCCCCGAAGAAGGCGGCCAAGCACATCGGGATCTCGTTCAAGGTCTACACAAAGTAAGTTGAAGCTGGGCGACCCGTCCTGATTTCCTTTTTGTTTTTTGCATGTTGACGCATCATTTCGAGCAGGACCACCGAGGACGCTCGGCCTCAAGTTGAAGAACCTGCAATGGTGGTTGAGCCAACTGTCCAGGGTGAGGTGGTGAGGCCCAACCCGGCCTCGACCGCCGTGGGCTCGGAAGCCATGGCTCCAGCGGCAGGCCAAGAGGAGGAGCAACTGGCGGCGAAGGCCGGGGAGACGGTCGATGCAGCAGCCGCCGAAGCGGCCGAGGCGACGACCGAGACGGCCACGGAGGTCGGAGGATGAATGGGCTCCCATGGATTTCAACTGGGATCTCCTCCCCCGCATTGATGACGGCGACGGCAAAGTCGCAGGGACAGAGCTGGCTATGGCAGGAGCTGAGGACCCACCCAATTCAGGTGCCGACATCACGATGGTTGAGGACGTCGAGAACCGGCTCAGCCCGAGGGTCGAGGAGTCTACCATCATCAGCACTACGGACCTATGGGTCCTCTGTAGCGTGCTTGAGGTCGGGAAGCCTCCGGCGCCAAACCGGAGGGTGTGCTGCAGTTCGACCATGCCCACCGCCGTCTCCACGAGCTATGCCTGGTAAGAATCAAATTTCTCTTTCTTGCCTGGGTTCTTCTCTAATGTTTTGATAATGCAGGATGTCGCCTGCTCGTCCCAGTCCACCGAGGTGGTGCGGGAGCTAGAGATGAAGCTGACCGAGGCATCCCACCGTAAGTTTTCAACTTTTCTGCCTCATTCCTCTTTCGACATCGCCAACTGATCTGCTCTGTGTTCCAACAGAACCTCTCCTTTGTGATGGGTCATCACATGCCTGAGTTTGCGGACCGTTACAATGAAGTCATCTCAAACGGACCTAAAAAGATGCCGACAAAGATATGCACACACAGACATGTTAAATGTTCATACAACTATAGCTCGTAACGGATTACAATTATCGGTGATGGGCACAATAAAATACCTGACAAAGATGACCAATGTTATCTTTGTCAGGCACACATAAACGCTCGTCACCGATGCCGATTGACATAACACTTGGCAGACATTGTGACTCATCACCGATGAGTACATTGGTGACGGGCTTGAACATTGGCCCTACAAAGGTAATTTGATGGGCTTCTCAGTCTAAAAATACCCGTGCTGATTATTCCACAGATGAGAGGTTGTGGGGGGCATATTTTTGTCTTTTTTCAAGAAAAATTGAAAAATAGTAGTCAGTGCCTTTGTAGCCCTATGATCTTATCATCCTTCAGCTTCTGTCCACATTCTCGCCACCATCTTCGTCGCCCTTGTGATAGTCTCCTTCCATGTTACCCAAAATACTCAGGACATCTCCGTCGAAGATGGTGTAAAGCTTGTCTGCATTAATAGGTAAAAGATACGTAAACTTTCAAAGCTTTCTACGACATATTTGCTTGAATACATGATATTCCATTGTTACTCGGTACAAAGACTTGTAGTCCCTTGCAAGAAGCTGCTTTGAATAATAGTATAGAAATGGCGAGTGAAAGTCCATGTGACCTCGACAATGTTTAGAGCCACAGAGGAATTATTTGAGTTTGCAAGCTTTGAAGAGTTTCCCTTCAAAGCCAGGGGGACTACCTCTTGTTCCAAAATTATAAGTCAGTCCAATCATGTCTTTTTGCAATGCATGCATACAACCGTTTGTTATGGAGGTGGTGGTGACGAGTAGTGGATGTGTGCGTTAGTACGATCCATGTCTAGGAGTACCATGTAAACTCGAGCTTCAAAAGGCATGAAGAAAATTCCACACTCCAGTAAGTCACGGTCAATAGAGTAGGTCATCTTAGTCATCTCGTCGGCAACTGCACAGCATCCCGCTGCTGGTCCGTGAAGGGGCCCTGACGCCTTCTTTGACAACCTCAGTTTCGCCTTATTCAAAATGATGGGGTGCAATGTCTAGGATTACCATGTAAACTCGAGCTTCAAATGGCAGGAAGCAAATGCCACACTTGAGCAAGTCGCGGTCGATGGAATCTTTATTACCAGCTAAGAGAGGCTGAGTCATTTTTCACTCGCCATTTCTATACTAGTGTTCAGAGCAGCTTCTTGCAAGGTAGTATAAGTCTTTGTACCGAGGAGCAATGAAACATCATGTAATCAAGCAACCATGCGGTACAAAGCTTTGAAAGTTTACGTTTTTTTACCTGCTAATGCATACGAGCTTTACACCATCTTCGACGGAAATATCCTGAGCATTTGGCGTAGCATCGAAGAAGGAGACTATCACAAGGGCGACAAAGATGGCTGCGAGAAAAGGAAAAGAAGCTGAACGGTGATAAGATCATAGGGCTTCAAGTGCAACGACTCCCGAGCAGGGGCAGATCAGGGTAGAAGCATCTTCTCTCATCATGCTTGTAGTTATGGATGAAAGCGGGTATGGGAAACAGGATCAAACTCAAGAAAGCATCTACTCCCGCGGATTATTCTTGAAGCACACAAGAACATAAGAAAGTCAAAGCCCGACGTGATTTCAACTCCAAAATCTTCCGAGAAATATTCATATTGGCGGCTTGGTCTATTTGGGCTCACCGTAATGAAGTAATTTTTTATGGTGTCCCATTGTCTTTGAACTGATAGAAATATCCGTTTAAAAGGGAACTTGGCTTAAAAGAGAGACTTCATATGAACCATAGTATTTATATGAACTTGGTTTAGAAGAGAGACTTCATATGAACTTTGTTTATAGTAATCAAATGTTATATGAACTTCACTTAAAAGACAGACTTCATATGAACCATAGTTGGAATATGAACTTGGTTTTAAAAAAGGGACTTCACATGCACTTGGTTTATAGTTACTTAAAAGAGAGACTTGATATGAACCATACTTGGATTATGAACTTGGTTTAAAAGAGAGACTTCATATGAACTTGGTTTATAATAATAGTATTTTATGAACTTCGCTTAAAAGAGAGACTTCATATGAACCATAGTATTTATATGAACTAGGTTTAAAAGAGAGACTTCATATGAACTTTGTTTATAGTAATAATATTTATATGAAATTCGCTTAAAAGAGAGACTTCATATGAACCATAGTATTTATCTATACTTGGTTTAAAGAGAGACTTCATATGAACTTGGTTTATAGTAACAGTACTGATATATTGAACTTCGCTTAAAAGAGAGACTTTATATGAACCATAGTATTTATATGAACTTGATTTAAAAGAGAGACTTCATATGAACGTTGTTTATAGTAATAGTATTTATATGAACTTTGTTTAAAAGAGAGACTTTATATGAACTTGGTTTATAATAATAGTATTTGTAGTAATAGTATTTGCAATATGTTAAATACTTCTAAAAAAATCAATCTAATCGGGCTTAATATCTTAGCCTGTCACCAATGAAAGCATCGGTGACGGTCATTAATGAAAGCCCGATAGAGATGATGATGAAATCCGATCAGGTGTGAAACTTCAAGCCTGTCGCCGATGTTATCATCGCTGACGGGCATTAATTATAGCCCGATTGAGATGATGAGCTCACTCGATCGGGCTTGAAACTCTAAGCCCGTCACTGAAAAGATCATTTGTGACAGACATTAGTACAAGCCCGATTGCGATGTTGACCTTATGCGATCGGGCTAGGTATTTAAGCCCGTCACTGATTACTATATCAGTGATGGGCAACGGTTTTAGCCCGTTACTGATGTAATTTTCTCATCGACCACTGTGGACCCCCGATTTTGAGGCGGGAATCTTTCGTGTTCATAGTACCATTTCCCTGGATCGAGTAGTTGGTATCCACGAATACAGTACTGGATAATCAAGTGCACACGCACGAATAGTCTTACATTACCATTATTACATTAATAGGCCCGAAGGCATTGTTCATCCCACAGGACCTTATGGTCCGAATACAACATAAAAACAGAATTTAGATAAGGCAGCAGAAAGAGGCGCGGCTTGTCAATTGCCACAGGCAACGACCGGAGCTAAGGTCTAATATGCGCCGTCAGTTCCTTCGTCCTCCTGGTGATATGCGTATGGATCTTCTGGCTCTTCAATTCCATCACTGGAGGTTTGTGCGTATAGCAAGGGTGAGTACCAACCGTACTCGGCAAGCCAACACGAATTGATGCATATGATAGGGTTATTCAAAGAACATGCCTAGGGTTATTTTTGCGTAAAGCCAGTTTTCACAATTCTTTTCACAAGCCTATCGACTAGCCAAATCAAGTTTTAATTTCATAGTTCATTAACCCGACGACGGTTCTGTCTACCATCCATCGTGATTCCAAGGATGGCTTCCCGCCTCCGGTTCGTCATGATTTCTGGGAGTCCACCCCTTCTCGCATTCTCGAGAAGTTGATCCACCAACGAATAAAATCATCATGCAAACCCATCCCAGCATTTTTAAGTTCAAAGTCTAGCCAAGCGAAAGTCTTGTCACGATGCTCAATATCCGCGAGCACGGCTATTCGAATAGATTGATTCATTCACACTTGCAGTGGATGTACACTTTACCCGTACTCGCGACATGCCCAACAAATGAGCCTACGCCTCAACACATGAGACGGTCACGGCAAAGCCTTTCGATAACCTCACTTTGGCGTCCGCTCCATGAACTTAAGCCCTCATGCACTCTAGCCGTCCTTTTCTAGCGGTGAGAGGAGTTAGGCGCACCGGGGTAAGGGAAGACTTTCCAAATCTTTAAGTTTAATTAACATCAGTTTAATCCCACCATTCATAACAAAGGCCGCAACCTCATTCTCATCCCATAACCACATCATAGAGAACCATCTATGCAAGGATACGCCTCCGCTCGGCTATCTAGTCGGCTAGGTCTATACCCATTCGAGAAGTACGGTTGTCGGCTCGTTTCCGGCTATCTCATGGCTCGGTCCTTAATTGACCAGGGTCGGCACTTGCCTTTTCCGGAATCCACCCAAATCATCCGGCGCCCTAGTCTAAAACATTTGTATAGTACTTTCAATTTTCATCAAACTTAGTTCATCATTCTCATGGCCATGTGGCGCTCATGTCTCCACATGCCGAATCTCAACTACCTTCCCTAAGGTAGTTGCCCAAGCACAAAGCTTTTTCATAAAGTCATGAGTATGCACAATCTAAGTGTAGCATGGCTAAGCAGTTTATCGAAGTTATGCTTCGGTTGTTTGTATCACATCGCGAGTTACAATGAGTAATTCTAAAGGTAATCAATAGCAAGGAATGGCATAACAAGGATAGGTAACTCTGTAAAGCATGCATGTTTAGAGTTTAAAATAACATCATTTCGCAATTGGGTTCGATATGTTCAAAGGGTGTGAAGACTTGCCTTGCTCGCACGCTTGTTCAGTGGGGTCTTCGACGTAGTCAGTAGCTGCCTCTTCGGATGCTATCCATACGTGCGAAATAAACGATTGAATCCAATTAAAATTCGGTAAGAACGAATAAGGAATCAAGAAAAACCAAAAAGAGTACTCCAAACTATCTCCCTATGATTTTGCCTGCGCTACGGAGGACTTTAGAGCAAAACCGACCGTAATCCGAGACACGGTTACCTAGGTTTTTTGTAAAAGAACCGATAAAGTGATGAAGCGAGAATCGTACGAATGTTGTTTAAGAGATTCGTTGGCACATTTTTTAATGAATTCAAAAAGGTTAAGTATAGTTTGAAGAAAAGAAAAGTAATATTAAATCTTCAAGAAAGTTTCACGTAAACGGAAGTTTCCAAAAATCGTATATAGAAAATCATTTTACTACGAGAAAAAATACCGAGAAAACTATATATTTTTGCACAAATATTCCCCAAAATTCCCTAAAAATATTCCCCAATTTTTTCTAGAATTTTTCCCTATTTTTTCTAATTTTTCTCCCTTCTTTACTTTTCTCTTTCCTCTTTTTCCTTTTTCTTTTCTCCCCCTTTTTTTTAAGTGCGCCTTCTCTCTCCTAGACGCCGAGGGCGTCTACCCCCTTCGGGTGCACGGCAAGCCGGCGTGGTGGCGTGGCGTTCCCGGCCGACCACGACCTCGTGCGACACGGGATACCGCGAAATGGAACCGGGGACGGTGACTTCGCGGCGGCGGCGGCGAGCTCCGGCGGCCGGTGGACGGCGGAGAACGCGGCGGCGACGCGTATTCGGTCGACCGGCGCACTTTGTGACGTTCGACGCGTTCGGTGGCAGCAAAGGAGGAAAGGAGTGAGGTGGTGTTGGCACGGTGTGGGGGTGAGAGGAAGCTAGGGACCTATTTATAGCGTGCGGGGTGCTCGGGAACGCCCGGCGTCAAGCTGCTGCCGCGCACGCGTGCGTTCGCACGTCGCGCGCGTCCACGTGGCCGGCGTGTGCGTGCAGCGAACGTGGTGCGGGAGCGTGCGTGCGCGGCGTGGCGAGGCGCGGCGTGGTGCGGGCTGTGCGCGTGCGGACGCTCACGCGGGCGAGTGCGGCGCGGCATGGCGCGCGTACGGCGTGGACTTGTGTGCGCGTACATTGCCGCGGCTGGCAGCGGCATGGCGCGGCGCGCGTGGGCGACGTGGTGCACGGCGCGAGGCGACGACCACCGTGCGGAATCGTGGTGACGCGCGCGAGTACGGCAAGCGGTGGCGACGCGCGACGTGTGTCGCGCGCACCCGCGAGGACCGGACGCGGTCAAACACCTATCGCGAAATGAACAGTGCGATTTTCCATTTTTCCTGAATTTAAAATCATATTTTCCATTTCCATTTCCTTTCACTCTAAAAATTCAAAATAAATTTTAATATTTCCAAAATAATTTTGAAATTATATTTTCAAACTGTTTCCCCACTTTTTATTTTTTTAAAATATATTTTTTGTATTTATTTTACTTCTTCTTTTGAATTCAAGAAATTAGGGTTTGAATAGCGACGAATTTCTATCTTCATTTTCTTTTCAAAAATATCTTTATCATCAAATCCCAATTATTCATTATCCTTCCCTCATCAATTAGGGTTTAAACCAAAAATATATATTTTTTTGTAATTCACCAAATTATATATGTACGTGCTCTTTTCAAGTTACGCACATTTATACTTTGAAATCATTTTCACGGTTGAAGTTTCAAAGCTTAGGGTTTTGTCCCATTTTTCCTCAAAGTAATTCTAGAAGAAAAATCTTATTTTTTCAGACTCGGCAATCCAGATCGAAAAATACGATAAGAAGCAATGATTCCCAAAAGTTTTTGTGAGTTCCGATTTTTACGTTCCGAATTCCATTCCTTCGATTTTCGGGATGTTACAAACCTACCCCCTAACAATAAATCTCGTCCCCAAGATTTCTTACCGGTTGCTGAATAGGTGTGGGTATTCTTCTCGAAACTCTTCGCTCTCCCGGTAGCTTCTTCTTCGTGTGATTGCTCCATTGTACTTTGTACATGCGCCATGACTTGGTTCACGTCTTCTTTTACGCCTCGTCTAGTATCTTGATTGGATGCTCCGGGTAGGTAAGATCACTTGTGGACATGGATGGTTTCTAACGGGGCTTGCTCTTCGGTATCCTGAGACATTTCTTCGGCTGCGATACGTGGAATCTGGGTGGACATCGGAGAGATTCTCGGGTAGTTCCAATTGGTAAGCCACTTCTCCCTTCCTAGCGCTTATCAAGAATGGGCCCACGTATCGTGGTGCGAGTTTCCCTTTGACTTTGAATCTCTGTGTTCCCCGTAGTGGTGAGACCTTTAGATACACGTAGTCACCCGCTTTAAATTCCAATTCTCTTCGTCGGGAATCCGCGTAGCTCTTTTGTCGTGATTGAGCGGCTTGTAGTCGGTCCCGGATCAGGCGAACCTTTTCCTCGGCCTCCTTGATTATGTCGGGCCCGAATATGGTTCGTTCACCGGTTTCGACCACATCAATGGGGTTCGACATCGGCGACCAAATAAAGCTTCGTTTGGCGACATCTTGCCGGCTTGATAGCTATTGTTGTAAGAGAACTCGGCGTACGGCAAGCATTTCTCCCAATCCTTGGTGAAATCCAATGCACGGAGCTCTCGGCATATCTTCTAGTACTTGATTTGTCCTTTCGCCCCAGTCGGTCAGTGGGTGATAAGCGGTGCGAAGCGAGATGACTTCCGAGTGCCTCGTGGACTTTGCTCCAAAAATGAGATGTGAATTGGGTACCACGATCCGATATAATCCTCTTTGGTACACCGTGGAGACATACAATCCTACTCATATATAGTTCCGCTAGCTTGGCTTGTTGTAGTTAGTTTTCACGGGAATAAATCGGCGATCTTGGTGAGCCGATCTATTATTACCCAAATGGAATCGTAACCGCCGTAGTTTTGGGTAGTCCTACTATGAAATCCATGCCTATCTCGTCCCATTTCCATTCGGGAATCTTGAGTGGCTGCTAGCAAGCCGCCGGCCGTTGATGCTCGGCTTTCACCCTTTGGCACACATCGCACACGGCTACGTATTCGGCTACATCTCTCTTCATATTAGGCCACCGTATTCTCCTTTCAAATCCTGGTACATTTTCGTGCTTAGGGATGTAACGAATATGCCGACTCGTGGGCTTCTTTTAAGATCAATCCTCTCAAACCGCCTCGTTCGAGCACGCAGATTCTTTTCTTGTACCACGGATTCCCTGTCGTCTCTACGAAAATTCCTTAGCGCGTCCAGCGCCATGCGTTCCTTGATTTCTGGGTTTCCTCATTCCCTTTTTGGGCTTCTTCTATTTGAGTCCTCGAAGGGGTTGGATTTCCAGTGAGTGTACTTCTTCGTGAGGAATCGGAGTGCGATTAAGTCGAGCCATTTCTTCTTGGAGCTCATTAGCCATACCTTTCAATCCCATGTGGTTGCACCTTGGGCTTTGCGGCTCGCGCATCGGCCACTACATTTGCCTTTAGGGATGATAATGGATTCCTAGATCGTAATCCTTGATCAACTCCAACCATCGCCTCGTCGTAGGTTGAGATCAGTGAGTAAAGAAATATTTTAGGCTCTTGTGATCGGTATACACATCACGGTGGTTTCGATCGAGATAATGCCTCCAGATCTTCAATGCGTGTACAACAACGGCTAATTCCAGGTCGTGTGTGGGATAATTCTCCTCGTGGGGCGTAAGCGTCGCGAGGCATAGGCTACGACCTTTCCATCCTGCATTAATACTCCTCCTAATCCTTGCCGGGATGCATCACGGTACATCACGAAGTCCTTTAGGTTGTCGGGTAAGGTCAAGATTGGGGCGAGTGGTTAACTTTTCTTTCGGTTGGTCGAAAGCATTTTGACACTTCTCGTTCCATTCAAACTTCTTTTCCTTCTTCGAAGTTGAGTCATGGGTCGGGCTACGGTGGAAAACCCTTCGATAAACCGTCGGTAATAACCGGCCAAGCCCAAGAAACTCCGAACTTCCGTCACGACTTGGGTGCCTTCCATCCCGTAACGGCTTCGACCTTGGCGGGGTCTCGCTACTCCTCCAGGCTGAAACCACGTGGCCAAGAAAAGCGACTTCCTTGAGCCGAACTCGCATTTGCTTGAACTTTGCATACAGCTGGTGCTCTCGTAGCTTTTCCAAGCGAGCCGTAGATGTTTCGCGTGTTCCTCATCGTTCTTGGAATAGATAAGTATATCATCGATGAATACCACTACGAATTTGTCCAGGTATTCCATGAATACCTTGTTCATCAGGTTCATAAAGTATGCAGGGGCATTGGTCAATCCAAAGGACATCACTGTGAACTCGTATAAGCCGTAACGTGTAGAGAACGCCGTCTTAGGAATATCTCCGGCTCTAATCTTCAACTGATGATATCCTGACCGTAGATCAATCTTGGAGAACACACTGCGCACCTTTAAGTTGATCGAATAGGTCATCGATCGAGGTAGCGGGTACTTGTTCTTGATGGTTACTTCATTCAGCGATCGGTAGTCACACACATCCTCATACTCCCATCCTTCTTTTTGACGAAAGAGTGGGGCTCCCCGGGAGAAGAGCGGGCGTACAAATCCCTTCTCTTGCAGTTCCCTTATTTGCTTCTTGAGTTCCTCTAACTCGTTGGCGGCATTCGATAAGGCCTCTTGGATATGGGGGCAGTACCAGGCATTAGATCGATGATAAACTCTACGTCGCGATCCGGGGGCATTCCGGGTAATTCCTCGGGAAACACATCCGGGTATTCTTGTACTACTGGCATTCCGCCTAGGGGTAGCATGGTGGACACTCCCGCAGCTTGCTCACATAGCTTTGGGTTTTGATCCATAGTTATGCTCATCGGTGATCCCCATGGGGTGGATACCGTGACTTCCCTTCGATTGCAGTCTATAATTCCATTATTTTTGGTCAACCAATCCATTCCGAGTATGACATCTATGATTTGGGGTGATAGCACCATAAGGTTTGAGAGAAACACCACGTCTCTAATCCGTATGGGCACATTAATGCAGGCATGGGGTACGGTTATGTCTCCCCGGTGAGTGTACCAAGATAGGTCTTCTAAGTGCTACTTGGTGCAGGTGGTGTTGTTTACTTACTCGGGAAGATATGAATGAATGTGAGGCTCAGAATCGAATAAAACTTTAAGCGGTGCAGAGTTGATAGAGAACATACCCATCAATACGTTCGGTCCTCATGAGCTTCTTCGCCCGCACATGATTCACCCGGCCACGTCGAAACCCGGTGGCGCCTCGTTGGGTAGCGGGGTCTGAACAGCCCTCGTCCTACCGCAGGGGTGGGGTTCCTCGGACGGGCGTTGCATTGGCGCCTGCGCACGGGCGTTGCATGGTTTTGGGCAGCTATTGGAGTAGTGCCCGAATTCTCCGCAATTGAAGCGACTCACATTCTTTCTTCCTGGAGCGGCTAGGGTTGGTGTGGGTGTACGAAGGCGAGGTGTAGCCGACTGTTGACATGGTCGAGAGCGGGAGAACGTTCGGTTGCTCGGAACGTTTGGCTTCCATCCGACGGGGTGGCTCCCTTGGGGCGTTGTGGCGTTCCCCGAAATGGGCGAGCCATAGCGAGCCTCCTCTTGCGGTTATTGTCTACCACCTTTTGGTCATGCTCAAGTCGGACGACCTTGTTGATGAGGCTTTGGAGCGGTGTGATCTGCCCGATCATTGGTCCCCTCGGTTCGTCATTTAGTCCCTCAATGAATTTGTCTATCTTTTCTTCTTCGTTGCAGTCACCGGTGGCGTAACGGCAAGCTGGGTGAACTTGTTCGAATATTCTTGTCTTGAGGTGTTCCCTTGACGTAGTCTGCGGAACTCGTTTTCTTCATCCTCATAACTGCTAGTGCACGAAATTCTCACGGAACGCAGCGTGAATTCCTCCCATGTTGGTTCGTCGGCGTCTTCAGCTCGTGTTTCCTTGTAGGTGTCCCACCGAGTCACTTGCGGGGCCCTCCAGTGGTTACTAGCGAAGACAACTCTATCGACTTCTCGGATTCGACGAGGGTTAGCTTCTTCTCTATCACTCTTAGCCAATCTTCAGCATCCATAGGCTCTTCGGCCGTGGAAAAAGTGGGCGGCTTAGCTCTCATGAATTCTCCCAGACTCGATCCTCCTCGACCTCCTTGATTATTAGCAATCGCTTGGAGTAGCTGGGTCTGCGCAAAGCCATGACCTCCGTCGGGTGGAGGGGTTGGGTTACGGCGGGTTCTCGTTGGTTGCTTGCGGCTCTGCGGCGATGTGCCATCCGAAGAAGGTAGATGAATTAAGAGATCGGACTAGTTTAGGTTATAGTTCCTAGGGGATTTTTCTTCAAGTTCTTTTGAATGATCTTCAATCAACGAGACGGTGAAATAATAATAAGCTTACGAATTAAGACACCGCAAGGCGATGCTCGGAGTTCATCATATTACATAAGGGGTACACGGACTGTACACACACGATCCTTCATGCCGAGATAGCAACAATAATTATATCGTCCAACTACATCAACTAATTAAGGGGAAATAGGGAGTGGTTCGTCCGCCGAACCGGGAAGGTCCTTCCCGCCTAGTCATCCAACCATCCGCAAGAGCCGGGCGCCGGAAGTGGGTGGTCCGCTGCTGAAGCAAACCGAAGTCCCCATGGCTCGGAGGTGGTGGCCTCGGAGTCACGCCGAATCTTCCGACTCGGTGGCCGCGTACTCTTGCGAGCGGTCGGCGGGTGAGGGGCCTCCCGTGTGAGTCGGGCGACGAGGGGAGCTTCCTCCTCCATTGAGTCGGTGTCGCTAGACTCCCATTTGATCTCCATGGGCTCGCCTCGGACTCCGTGTCGGTGTAGATCTGGATGGGGTTACCTCTCCGATCCGGCTCGGATGGTCTGTACGGAGCTCGGGGTGGGTCCCATGGATGTGGCGCGTGGGGTCTACAGTGCAGTGCGGGCTCGTGCTCAACATAAAGCTTGCTCCATCATAGCTTGAAAAGTATCTAAGCATGCTGGAGTCATAAGGTAATAGTGGTCGGGCATAGGGCGGAGGTGATGGTACGGGCTCGGTGGAAGTACTGCGGCGTAGATAGGACGAGTGCGCATTGCTCCTCCAATGGTTGATTTTTGCTTGCTCTTCTGAGCTGTTCTTCCAGCTCTACGAGCTTCCCCACGGGCCATATAGCGGTCGAGAGTTGCTCGTCTTGGGCACCATTGGCTGCGGTGAGTTCTGCAGCATGTTTATCTGGTCTCCACGGCCTTGGTGGCTGTTGACCAGATCATTGAGGCGTGACTCTGATCGTTGATCTCGAGCGGGGCCTCCTCGTAACGAGTCGTCGCTGTCTCCGCCCAACGGGATAGACGCGTGACCATCGGGTTGTAGCGGCGGGGGTAGCCTCCACGCGTGCACAGGGTTGCCCTCTTCGCGATAAGGATGATGCACGAACTCTGTCATTGTGAGTTCGGCACGGTGTTCCGCATTAAGGCGAAGGAAGGCCTCGCGAGCCGCATCCGAATAGCCGCTACGCTAGGTCCCGGTGGTAGCGAGTGTGGAAGCGTAGGATGTCTCACTTCCCATGCGGGCTTCTATGGATACGGCTGCCTCCCGCTGGATACACTTCGGAGCCATGCCTTTTGGTGTGATAGGTGGGTGGTTCCGGGTACCTCAAACACCATAGTAGGGATGAAGTTGTACCACAAACCCCTCGTCTTGCGGGATAGTGACTTCCGTGTTCCGTCGTGGTTTGACATCTGCTTTTATAGGCAACTTAGGGTTAGCGGGAGAGAGCTATCATAATCATTTGGTAAAAAGAAATACGGATGTAGAAAAGGTATATTTGCATTTTCGAAAATAATAGTTTAAAATGATCCTATTGTAGGGATATTTCCTTTAGCCATCTAGTTAGGGGTAGGGCGCCATTTGGTTTTAGCCTACGGTCGCATGGCTCGATACCGCTCTGTGGACCCCGATTTTGAGGCGGGAATCTTTCGTGTTCATAGTACCATTTCCTGGATCGAGTAGTTGGTACCCACGAATACGATCTTGGATAATCAAGTGCACACGCACGAATAGTCTTACATTACCATTATTACATTAATAGGCCCGAAGGCATTGTTCATCCCATAGGACCTTATGGTCCGAATACAACATAAAAACGAATTTAGATAAGGCGGCGGAAAGAGCGGCGGCTTGTCAATTGCCACGAGCAACGACCGGAGCTAAGGTCTAATATGCGCCGTCGGTTCCTTCGTCCTCCTGGTGATATGCGTATGGATCTTCGGCTCTTCAATTCCATCATTGGAGGTTTGTGCGTATAGCAAGGGTGAGTACCAACCGTACTCGGCAAGCCAACACAGAATTGATGCATATGATTGGGTTATTCAAAGAACATGCCTAGGGTTATTTTTGCGTAAAGCCGGTTTTCACAATTCTTTTCACAAGCCTATCGACTAGCCAAATCAAGTTTTAATTTCATAGTTCATTAACCCGGCGATGGTTCGTCTACCATCCATCGTGATTCCAAGGATGGCTTCCGCCTCCGGTTCGTCATGATTTCGGGAGTCCACCCCTTCTCGCATTCTCGAGAGTTGATCCACCAAAATAAAATCATCATGCAAACCCATCCCAGCATTTTTAAGTTCAAAGTCTAGCCAAGCGAAAGTCTTGTCACGATGCTCAATATCCGCGAGCACGACTATTCGAATAGATTGATTCATTCACACTGCGGTGGATGTACACTTTACCCGTACTCGCGACAGCCCAACAAATGAGCCTACGCCTCAACACATGAGACGGTCACGGCAAAGCCTTTCGATAACCTCACTTTGAGCTCCGCTCCATGAACTTAAGCCCTCATGCACTCTAGCCGTCCTTTTCTAGCGGTGAGAGGAGTTAAGCGCACCGGGGTAAGGGAAGACTTTCCAAATCTTTAAGTTTAATTAACATCGAGTTTAATCCCACCATTCATAACAAAGGCCGCAGCCTCATTCTCATCCCATAACCACATCATAGAGAACCATCTATGCAAGGATACGCCTCCGCTCGGCTATCTAGTCGGCTAGGTCTATACCCATTCGAGAAGTACGGTTGTGCTGGCTCGTTTCCGGCTATCTCATGGCTCGGTCCTTAATTGACCAGGGTCGGCACTTGCCTTTTCCGGAATCCACCCAAATCATCCAGCCGCCCTAGTCTAAAACATTTGTATAGTACTTTCAATTTTCATCAAACTTAGTTCATCATTCTCATGGCCATGTGGCGCTCATGTCTCCACATGCCGAATCTCAACTACCTTCCCTAAGGTAGTTGCCCAAGCACAAAGCTTTTTCATAAAGTCATGAGTATGCACAATCTAAGTGTAGCATGGCTAAGCGGTTTACGAAGTTATGCTTCGGTTGTTTGTATCACATCGCGAGTTACAATGAGTAATTCTAAAGGTAATCAATAGCAAGGAATGGCATAACAAGTATAGGTAACTCGTAAAGCATGCATGTTTAGAGTTTAAAATAACATCATTTCGCAATTGGGTTCGATATGTTCAAAGGGTGTGAAGACTTGCCTTGCTCGCACGCTTGTTCGGTGGGGTCTTCGACGTAGTCGATTTGCCTCTTCGGATGCTATCCATACGTGCGAAATAAACGATTGAATCCAATTAAAATTCGGTAAGAACGAATAAGGAATCAAGAAAAACCAAAAAGAGTACTCCAAACTATCTCCCTATGATTTTGCCGCGCTACGGAGGACTTTAGAGCAAAACCGACCGTAATCCGAGACACGGTTACCTAGGGTTTTTCGTAAAAGAACCGATAAAGTGATGAAGCGAGAATCGTACGAATGTTGTTTAAGAGATTCGTTGGCACATTTTTAATGAATTCAAAAAGGTTAAGTATAGTTTGAAGAAAAGAAAAGTAATATTAAATCTTCAAGAAAGTTTCACGTAAACGGAAGTTTCCAAAAATCGTATATAGAAAATCATTTTACTCGAGGAAAAATACGAGAAAACTATATATTTTTGCACAAATATTCCCCAAAATTCCCTAAAAATATTCCCCAATTTTTCTAGAATTTTTCCCTATTTTTTCTAATTTTTCTCCCTTCTTTACTTTTCTCTTTCCTCTTTTTCCTTTTTCTTTTCTCCCCTTTTTTTTAGCACTGTTCCTTCTCTCTCCTAGGCCGAGGGCGTCTACCCCCCGGGTGCACGGCAAGCCGGCGTGGTGGCGTGGCGTTCCCGGCCTACCACGACCTCGTCGACACGGGCTACGCCGGAAATGGAACCGGGGACGGTGACTTACGGCGGCGGCGGCGGAGCGAGCTCCGGCGGCCGGTGGACGGCGGAGAACGCGGCGGCGACACGTATTCGGTCGACCCGGCGCACTTTGTGACGTTCGACGCGTTCCGGTGGCAGCAAAGGAGGGAAAGGAGTGAGGTGGTGTTGGCACAGTGTGGGGGGGTGAGAGGAAGCTAGGGACCTATTTATAGCGGGCGGGGTGCTCGGGAACGCCCGGCATCAAGCGCTGCCCCGCAGCACGCGTGCGTGCGCACGTCGCGCGTTGTGCGCCCGTGGCCGACGTGTGCGTACGGCGAACGTGGTGCGGGAGCGTGCGTGCGCGACGTGGCGAGACGCGGCGTGGTGCGGACTGTGCGCGTGCGGGCGCCCGCGCGGCGAGTGCGGCGACGGCATGGCGCGCGTGCGGCGTGGACTTGTGTGCGCGTACGTTGCCCGGCGGCGCGGCAGCGGCATGGCGCGGCGCGCGTGGCGGCGTGGTGCACGGCGCGAGGCGACGACCACTGTGCGGAATCGTGGTGACGCGGTGAGTACGGCAAGCGGTGGCGACGCGCGACGTGTGTCGCGCGCGCGCGAGGACGACGCGGTCGAACACCTATCGCGAAATGAACAGTGCGATTTTCCATTTTTCCTAAATTTAAAATCCTATTTTCCATTTCCATTTCCTTTCACTCTAAAAATTCAAAATAAATTTTAATATTTCCAAAATAATTTTGAAATTATATTTTCAAATTGTTTCCCCACTTTTTATTTTTAAAATATATTTTTCGTATTTATTTTACTTCTTCTTTTGAATTCAAGAAATTAGGGTTTGAATAGCGGAATTTCTATCTTCATTTTCTTTTTCAAAAATATCTTTATCATCAAATCCCAATTATTCATTATCCTTCCCTCATCAATTAGGGTTTAAACCAAAATATATATTTTTTTTGTAATTCACCAAATTATATATGTACGTGCTCTTTTCAAGTTACGCACATTTATACTTTGAAATCATTTTCACCGGTTGAAGTTTCAAAGCTTAGGGTTTTGTCCCATTTTTCCTCAAAGTAATTCTAGAAGAAAAATCTTATTTTTCTAATCGGCAATCCAGATCAAAAATACGATAAGAAGCAATGATTCCCAAAAAGTTTTTGTGAGTTCCGATTTTACGTTCCGAATTCCATTCCTTCGATTTTCGGGATGTTACAACCACCCACGCTGAACTAAATCTTACCTGACGGGCTTTAGATTAAGCCCAATTGAGATGATTAATCTCAATCGGGCTTAATCTAAAACCCGTCACGAATTTGCTTCAGTTTTTGAAAATAGCATGCTGATTCAGATCTACACTATCGCAAAAAAATTTAAGTCCTCGAAGAACCCTAGCGCCGCAACCGTCTCTCGCGTCCTCCCTCGCCGCCGCGGGCTGTCTCCGAGTCCGGCGCTGTCCTCCTCGCCGCCACCACCGAGCATCGTTGCCGGGTTAGTCCGTTCCTCTCCCCGCCGACGTCCCCTCTCTCTCTCTCTCTCCTCTCCCCGTTGTTCGCCCATCGGCTAACGCTCCACCGGCCGTTGATCCCACTGCAGTCGCCTCCGTCGCCGCCCGACACCGTTGCTCGCTGCCCCGATGCCGTGGCTCCCCTCCCCCGCCGCCCGGCCGTGGTCCCACAGAGGCCATTGCTCCTGTCATCGCCCTCCGTCACCGACCCGATGCCATTGCTCCCTCCCTCGCCCCGGCCGACGCCCCCACCCTCCTCCCGCCCCGCGCACGCCCCACCGATGCCCCCTCTCACCCCGGCTATTCAAAGTCTATTGAATTTATAATTATATGCACTGCGATATATTGAAATTTTGAATTATATGGACTATGAAATTTATGTTTGAATATTGAGTATTGTATATATATATATATGATACCTCTGTCTATAGAATATATGGTGTGACTGCGAATTTTGAATATGATTATGGACTGTGAGACTGTGAATTTTGATATATTGAATTTTGAATATATATATATATATATGGACTATGATACCTCTATGTTTGAAAATTAATTTTCAATGTTAATTAATTTTGAATGTGAATGGACATTAGGAATTTTTTATGCAGATATTTATATATGGAATGTGACTTCTCGTGTCACCTCACCTCATTCTCCTCTATTTCTCTCTGTCGGCGCATCATCCTTTCTTTCTCTCTCTCTTGGCTAAACACTAAATGGTAATAACATGTTAATATAGAAAACATAGAGAAAAAACCTAAAGAGAAGAAGAAGGAAAAAATTTAGACTTACTCGATTTCTGCATGTCCTTAACACTAAGGTATTTAGATGATGGCTCAGCACAGCTCTTCAATGTCGGCGACAACTAGTGGGTCCACAAGGACACGGACCCTTAGAAGGCCTCATAAAATCCCAAAGGAACGTTACACCATAATAGAGATGGACCTTCTAGGAGTGTCGTCCGCTCACCCGAATGTGCCCACGAAGTTCAAGACAATCTGTGAAATAATAGGGAGACCTTTAGTATTTTGCATGATCATATCAAGGAGGTGTCGGACTTGGAGAAGAGAAATGCTTGGCTGAAGTTCAAGGAGAGCTTCGAATATCCTGCAAATGACGAGGACAGGCTAAAGCAGACGACTTTCTTGACGATGGGACATGCTTGGAAGAGCTTCAAGTCAAAGCTGGTCACCGACTACGTCCTCAAGACCAGCACACCGGAGGTATTTGACAAATATCCCTTCATCACGCGAGCCATGTGGGAGGAGTTCGTGAAAAGAAATCAACTCTCGAATCTTGAGCCGAACCGATGCTTATAGGGCACTCCGGGCTCATTATGTGCACCCGCACCGGCTTGCCAGCGATGGATATCTGGGGAAACAGGAACACTTGCAGAAAGAGGATGAGGCGGCAGAGGCATCGAACACGCCGGCCCCATTTGCCGATATCCCGCACCCACGTGCAAGAAGCTAGACAAGGACAAGGGCCATGAAGAACAGCGATGGGACATTCACTCTGCCAAATCCCCAGGATCAACAAGTTTACAAAAATATTTTAAGTGTCTCACCTTATTATCTTTATTTTATTTACACATATCGCACACTCGATTTATATCGATCTCAATTGTAATGCAGAAAGAGTTGGTTGGCTTGAGACAGTTCTCCCAAGAGGCCTGCACCGATAGACGCGAGGATGACATCCTCACGCAAGCGTTGGGCACCGACGAACACCGTGGACGGCAAGGGGCGTTGCCTCTAATGTCCCCTAGAAATATGAACATCCAGAATACGTCGGACAGTATAAGAAGCGGACCGTTATCAAGAAGGCAGAAAGAGATGCATGCCTAGTTGAGAGGATCCGAGAGCAGGTTAGAGCCGAACTAAGCTCAGAAATTAAGGAGCAGCTAGACCATTCTGTGGAACGGATCCGGGAGCAGATCCTAGCCTAGTAGCACACCATCGTGCGCACCTTCGGTCCGCAACGAGAAAGTCCAACGCAAAGGGGAAGCAGTTGTGCATCAACTGATGCGGTGGAAAATCCAACACCAGTCCTAGCCGCCGTCGACCATATATCGTAGGAACCGACTAACTGCGTGCTAAGAGCTAAGGTGATGCTTTCTTTCACGGTTATGGTGACCGAGGGACTAGCATTCAAGCCAAACGTCGATACAAGAGTGCACGGGTTGCAACTTATGGCCGGATATGCAAAAGTGCAAGTGGACAAAATGAAGGATGAATGGGTCCTTATGCCGCTGCAACATCCACCGAACGACGAAGTCCTAACCCTAGGAGTTGCACGAGGAAGCTTTATCCAATGGCCGAAGGAGCTCATTGATATCAAATTAACTCTGATGTCAGCCCCTCCATCTCCCTTAGGAGATCTTGAAGGGTTACGCGGAGGCTACGCTAGCTGAAAACAAAAACTTTTACCGTGCAAACCAGGAACACTTGCAAGTAAGGGCCGATAGATCGTTACCGATTGGAGTAGAACGCAGCGGAATAGCCAATCGGGGCAATCCGATCCGGACACGTTAACTGGCAATTTCCCGCAAGCCGACGGCCGATACCCGGACAGCTCGATTCGCCAATCCCGGCCGATTCGCGGATGCCGTAGCCGATCCGAGTCGTCCGACTATGTTCTCGCGCCTCGCTCCGATGCGCTCGACCGCAGCCGATTCCTCCACAACCGATGAACAGCGTGCAACGTAGCAGCGCCTCTACCGGTATCCACACGTCCGAGGAGAGAACGCCATGCACCCGAGTGCTAGCACGCGATGCAAGGCTAGGGTTTGGCTCGAAAGTGGGGAGGGTTTCCGTGGAGATTGATCTCGGCGACTTTTCTTGCACGCGATGCAATTGACGTGTCGCAGCTCTCCACCCTCCCTCCTATATATAGAGTTGGCCGACTGGGACTAGTGGCCGATTAGGACTCTATTTTCAATCGAATCTCATCCTTATCTCATAGAGTTGGCCGCCCACATGTCGTAAGCCCATAGGACTCTATCCGATCGGATCCCTATCCGATCGAGCCGTATCCGAGTCCAACTCGAATGCCTGTTCTTATCCCCTTAAGCGTGCGACCCGTAGGTTCAGGTATACTCGGTTTCGGCTATAGTCTAACTTAGCCGATCGTCGGCTCGAGTCCAACTCAGCCGACCGTCAACGGCGGAGCCTAGCAGCACATATTGACACCATAGTATACAAGAATAATATCGGCTCTTAAACGTAATGTGTACACAAATCCCTTTGCCTCACGATACCAATTAAGCTATAGGCAAGATGTGTGCCATCCCTTCAATAGCTTAACCATTCACTCGAACCGTATTGGATTATCTGTCTCTTGATTGACTCCTCAATCAACTTAGCATGGCCATGCATTTCCATAATCCATTACCTCGAGGGCGGAGATATCTCTCCAAAGGAGGGGCAAATTCCATCTTGATCACTCACATCCCACTCCATGTTTCATGCAAACCCGAAAACTACCTTTATAACTACCCAGTCACGGAATAGCGTTTGGTAGTCCCAAAGTAGGCTACTACATATGTTGGAATCCATGGTGATCTCGAGTCTAAGGACTTTGTACCAACACTACCCGAGACCAACTAATGGCACATTAATTCTGTAGTGTCTCATGGTGGGTCTATCCAACAATGTGTTCTCCAACACATGTGTCCATGTTTATTGATATGGTATCTCCATACCCATGATCTATGAGACATGATCATCAATCAATAAACATGCCGATCTTAGAATCATATTTGTTCCAACAATATGACATATCATCGGGATCGTTTAGAAATAGATTCATACATAAAGAGTCTCATAAATAAGTCACGTACTTTTTGATCAATACAAGATGTCTATTTCATGGAACTGAATAACACTTTATTCATTTATACATAAACATTGACGTGATATCCAACATCTCCATGTTGCCTCTAGGGCATATCACTAACAATCTCCCACTTGCACTAGAGTCAATCATGTAAGTATCTAATACCCATTACTCTTGTGTGCTCCTCATGCTTCGGTGAGGGAGAGGTTTTGTCGGTGGATCGGCTATGTTGAGATCCGTGTGCACTTTGCATATCTTGACATCACCTCTGTCCACTATCTCACGGATGAGATGATATCGCCGAAGTATGTGTTTGGACTTCGATGTGATCTCGGCTCCTTGGCTTGCGCAATGGCTCCACTATTATCATAATAGAGAAACATTGGACCGTCGTACTAGTCATCACACCAAGCTCGAAACGAATTTCTTGATCCAAACAGCCTCCTTTGCGGCTTCCGAAGCAGCAATGTACTCGGCCTCCATTGTAGAATCAGCAACGGTATCCCGCTTGGAACTCTTCGTGGATCGCGCCTCCGTTCGGGCGAACACGAACCCAGATTGCGATCTATAATCATCCTTGTCTGTTTGGAAGCTAGCATCGGTGTAACCACTTACAACGAGCTCTTCTTCACCTCCATAGACTAGGAACATATCCTTAGTTCTTCTCAAGTACTTAAGGATATTCTTACTACGATCCAGTGACCTTCACGTGGATCGGCGGTATCCGCTCGTAGCACTCAAGGCGACGAGACATCAGGCGTGTACAAAGCATGGCATACATGATGGATCCAATTGCCGAAGCATATGGAACCATACCCATCTTATTCCGCTCATCATGTGTCGAGGACACCGATTCTTGCTAAGATTAATGCCATGTGACATAGGCAAGAAACCTTTCCGGAATCATGCATGTTGAACCTTTTCAACACCTTGTCAATGTATGTACTTTGGCTTAATCCAATTAGCCTCTTGGATCTATCTCTATAGATCCGAATGCCTAATATGTATGCTGCCTCCCTAAGTCTTTCATGGAAAAACTATTTTACAATGAAGACTTGACGGATTCTAGCATAGGGATATCATTTCCAATCAACAATATGTCATCTACATATAAGATTAGAAATACAATTACGCTCCCACGACCTTTTGTAAACACAGGCCTCTTCTTCGTTTTTGATGAAACCAAACCCTTTGATTACTTCATCAAAACGAATATTCCAACTCCGAGATGCTTGCTTCAATCCATAAATGGATTTTTGTAGCTTGCATATCTTTCCAAGCGATTCGGATCGACAAAACCCCGAGGTTGTATCATGTACACATCCTCGCTTAGGTTTCCATTTAGGAAAGCCGTTTTGACATCCATCCGCCATATCTCATAATCGAAATATGCAGCAATCGCTAGGATAATCCAAATAGATTTAAGCATTGCGACGGGCGAGAAGGTTTCATCATAATCAACTCCTTGAATCTGTTTAAAACCTTTTGCCACCAATCGCGCTTTATAGATGTGAACATTTCCATCCATATCGGCCTTTTTTCTTAAAAACCCATTTACACTCAATGGTTTTAACACCATCGATGGATCAACCAAGATCCAAACTTGATTGTCGTACATGGATTCTATTTCGGATTTCATGGCTCCAAGCCACTTGTTGGAATCGGGTCCCACCATCGCTTCCTCATAGGTCTTTGGCTCATCGTTGTCCAACAACAATATATCACGTTGTTCCGCACTTTGTCTATCCGTCGGGCGCACGACATGATCTTTCAAACCTCCGTGGGTGGTGTATCTACAAGCGGTGGCGCAACACTTTGCTCCTCTGTTGTGGTTCGTGGTCGCGAAACATTTTTCGGTGTTTCTTGAACTTCTTCAAGATGCACCCTGCTCCCACTAACCCTTCTTGAAAGAAACTCTTTCTCCAAGAAGACACCGTGTCGGGCGACAAACACTTTGCCTTTTCCCGATTATAAAAGTAATATCCCTTGGTTTCCTTAGGATATCCCACAAAGAAGCACTTGTCGATTTGGGTGTGAGCTTGTCGCTAAACGTTTTACATAAGTCTCACATCCCCAAATTTTGAGAAATGACAAACTAGGGGTTGCCCTATCCATATCTCATATGGTGTCTTTTCAACCGACTTAGATGGAACTCTATTTAGTGTGAGCGCATTGTTTCAAGAGCATATCCCCGAAGGATAACGGAAGATCACTTTGGCTCATCATCGACCGCACCATGTCCAACAAGGTACGATTTCTCCGTTCGGACACCCCATTCCATTGTGGAGTTCTGGCGGAGTCAGCGTGGAACAATTCCACAATCTTTCGAGATAATTACCAAACTCTTGGCTCAAGTATTCTCCTCCACGATCCGATCGTAGAAACTTGATTGTTTTCCCTAAATGATCGTACTTCATTCGGAATTCTTTGAACTTTTCAAAGGATTCGGACTTATACCTCATTAAGTAGATATAACCATATCTACTAAAGTCATCAGTAAAGGTAATGAAGTATCGATAACCACCTCGGCCGTTGAGCTCATTGGTCCACATACATCGGTATGTACGAGTGCCAACAAGTCACTTGTTCTCTCATTGTGCCCCGTGAAAGGTGCCTTTGTCATCTTACCAAGTAAACAAGACTCACATGTCTCAAATGATTCAAAATCAAAAGAGTGAAGCAATCCATCCTTATGGAGCTTCTCCATGCGTTTCTTATTTATATGGCCTAAGCGACAATGCCGGATAAACGTGGGGTTTATATCATTAGAGAGTTGCCTTTACGTATTAATGTTATAGATGGGAGACGCTTCAAGATTCAAAACGTATAATCCATTCACCAATGGAGCATGAAAATAGAACATATCTACGAGATATATTGAACAACCATTGTTCGTTGATCTAAAATCATATCCTTCCGCTTGCAAACATGAAGCGGAAATAACGTTTTGACATAGTGTTAGAACACAATAACAATTATTCAATTCCAAAACTAATCCCGAAGGTAGATGAAGTGGTGCTGTGCCGCGGCAACTATAGCAACGCTTGCTCCATTGCCGACGCGCAGTTCACCTCGCCCCTTCTTAAGCCTCTACTTCTTCTCATTCCCGCAACGATTTGCAAATATGAGCTCGATCCGGTATCAAATACCCAAGAGTCAGTAGGTAAAGTAGCAAGATTAATGTCTATAACATTAATACCGGCGAAGTCGTACTTTGCTTCTTTTGAGATCCTCCATGTACTTCTTGCAGTTCCTTTTCCAGGTGGCTGTCTCCTTGCGGTAGAAGCAAACGGCATTTGATGCCGTCGACCCCTTCTTGCCCTTCTTTGCATTGGAGGCACTCGCGATCTCATCGGGAGTTAACTTTCTCTTGGTGCAAAGCTTCTTGACAGTGGTTTGCGCTTAGCCTTCGCATCATCATCACATGATGACCATTTTCTCGGATACTCTCCTCATTGTCTTTAGCATCCCATGCAATTCAGCCAAGGTCCTATCCATATTGTTCATGTGATAATTTAATATGAATGGCTCGAAGCTCGGAGGGAGCGGCGGAGAATCACATCGTAGCCAACTCTTGGCTAAGGGGAAAACCTAGTTTTTCCGGACTCTCAATGTAGCCAATCATTTTTATCACATGCGGACTAACGGGATTCCCTCAACAAGCTCGCATGCAAACAAGGACTTTGAGGTGTTGAACCTCTCGGCCCGAGCTTGGTTCTCAAACATACCACGCAGTCCCCCGAATAATAGTGTGAGCATCGTTGCTCTCATATTGCTTCGAAGCTCGGGGGACATTGTAGCAAGCATGAGACAGCTTATATCTAGGGCATCATTAGTGTGCTTCTCGTAAGCCCTCCGTGCGTTGCAGTGGCATTACTAGGCAAATCCTTAGGATAGGGTACTTCAAGAACGTACTCCTTACGCTCTTGCTTGAGAACAATTCTCAAGTTGCGATACCAATCCATAAAGTTTGTTCCATTTAATTTTTCTTTTCGAGAATAGATCGCAAATTAAAGGAACTGGGTGTAGTATTAGCCGCCATTTATTCTACAACGAAAAAGCAAAGTTTAGCATAATGTTTATGCTATGTCTATTGTTAAACAATTTAACATTAGACTCCCATTATGTATTTTACACCTTCCCTCTAGGTTACGTATTGGGTCAAGATCCACATGTTAATTAATTTTCTAGTGAGCTTTGGCATCACTTTGCTAGAAAATTAGTAACATCGGTAAGCAACTCCTTGCTAATCACATCTCTATGTGACTCTTGTTGTTGGTGTGGCATCTCCATGCCCCGGCCCCAACCTATGTCCCAAGGCCCAAAACTGTTTTGATAGCCTTGTTAAGTAAACCAAATGCTCCTGCATGTATATGTCGACATATACCCCTCGTGTTATGATAGAGAATGGCACTCTGCTTTGACGACCCACCATTGACGAGCATAACGGTGACGGACATTTGGAAGGGCATCATTACTACTTAATATTGTGAGGAATGCTATCCTATCAAACAAACATATCACATATGAAAGCAAGTAGAATAGCGTGAAATAGTATGGCCCCCTTCACATGGTGATCTCCATCTCCATGCCGGTGTAGAGGATCTCCATGTTCATCACCGTTCTTCCGAGTGCCGAATGCTTGATTTCTTCAAACTAAGCTACTACTATAGAAGCTCTAATTGAAGATTACATCGACTCGCAGTCGTGAAAGAATATTACAAGCATTGCACATATGAAAGAATATTACGGGATTGCACATATGAAAGAATATTACATGCATCACATGCATCTCATACATACAATAGGGCCATACCATCTCAAAGCATTCTCTGCAAAAACAAGTTAAGCGTAGAAACGTTTTCTACCTATCGCAGAGATAAGGCACCGAGACGACCTATAAGGGGTACGCACACGGCGGTCTCGCTAGCGGTTAGCGGGCGGAGGGGGTCGAGGGGAAGCCGCCCTCGCGGCTCCGGGCAGCGCCGAAACACCACACGAAATTCATAGATCCAATCGTGAAATTGCTTACGGAAACCATATCGGCGAAATCATATTATGCCATCCCGATACACTATCAAGGGAGATGGTTTGGTAGGCGCGAGGCAGCTAACAAGATCGACTACGAGATAGCTTCGGCATAATCACATTATACCATTCCGATACACTATCAAGGAACGCTATCTCGAAGCCGACTCAAAATGAGTTCTATGGATATTGCTTCGACGTAATCACATTACGCCGTTCCGATACACTATCAAGGAACGCAATTACCATCAACTCTCCTCTACAGATCCCGTAAAACCGATTGATCTAATCAACCCGTGCGCAAAACTTATTCCAGATCTAATCTAAAACCCGAACTAAGCAAGATTAGCTCGATACCACCGAAGGGTTACGCGGAGGCTACGCTAGCCGGAAACAAAAACTTTTACCGCGCAAACCAGAACACTTGCAAGTAAGGGCCGATAGATCGTTACCGATTGGAGTAGAACGCAACGGAATAGCCAATCGGGGCAATCCGATCCGGACAGTGTAGCCGATTCCCGCAAGCCGACAGCCGATACCCGGGGACAGCCGATTCGCCAATCAGCCGATTCGCGGATGCCATAGCCGATCCGAGTCGTCCGACTATGTTCTCGCGCCTCGCTCCGATGCGCTCGACCCGCCGATTCCTCCATAGCCGACGAACAGCGTGCAATGTAGCAGCGCTCTACCGGTATCCACACGTCCGAGGACATAACGCCGTGCACCCGTGTGCTAGCACGCGATGCAAGGCTAGGGTTTGGCTCGAAAGTGGGGAGGGTTTCCGTGGAGATTGATCTCGGCGACTTTTGTTGCACGCGATGCAATTGACGTATCGCAGCTCTCCACCCCTCCCTCCTATATATAGAGTTGGCCGACGGGACTAGTGGCCGATTAGGACTCTATTTTGAATCGGATCTCATCCGTATCTCATAGAGTTGGCCACCCGCACGTCGTAAGCCTATAGGAATCTATCCGATCGGATCCCTATCCGATCGAGCCGTATCCGAGTCCATCTCGAATGCCTCGTTCTTATCCCCTTAAGCGTGCGACCCGTAGGTTCAGGTATACTCGGTTTTGGCTATAGTCTAACTTAGCCGATCGTCGGCTCGAGTCCAACTCAGCCGACCCGTCAACGGCGGCGCCTAGCAGCACATATTGACACCATAGTATACAAGAATAATATCGGCTCGAACCTGTAATGTGTACACAAATCCCTTTGCCTCACGATACCAATTAAGCTATAGGCAAGATGTGTGCCATCCCTTCAATAGCTTAACCATTCACTCGAACCATATTGGATTATCCGTCGTTGATTGACTCCTCAATCAACTTAGCATGGCCATGCATTTCCATAATCCATTACCTCGAGGGGCCCAGAGATATCTCTCCAAAGGAGGGGCAAATTCCATCTTGATCACTCACATCCCACTCCATGTTTCATAGCAAACCCGAAAACTACCTTTATAACTACCCGATTACGGAATAGCGTTTGGTAGTCCCAAAGTTGGCTACTACATATGTTGGAATCCATGGTGATCTCAGGTCTAAGGACTTTGTACCAACACTACCTGAGACCAACTAATGGCACATTAATTCCTGTAGTGTCTCATGGTGGGTCTATCCAACAATGTGTTCTCCAACACATATGTCCATGTTTATTGATATGGTATCTCCATACCCATGATCTATGAGACATGATCATCAATCAATAAACATGCCGATCTTATAATCATATTTGTTCCAACAATATGACATATAATCGGGATCGTTTAGAAATAGATTCATACATAAAGAGTCTCATAAATAAGTCACGTACTTATTGATCAATACAAGATGTCTATTTCATGGAACTGAATAACACTTTATTCATTTATACATAAACATTGACGTGATATCCAACATCTCCATGTTGCCTCTAGGGCATATCACTAACAGATCCAACCCCTCTATCTCCCTTAGGAGATCCAACCCCTCCATCTCCTTTAGGTGATTTAACCCCTCCATCTCCCTTAGGTGATCCACAAGACGACTCAACCGAGCTGCAGTATGACACCGACTTTGGTGGGTGTAGCTCTGAATGGCCTGCTCGCTCATCTCTAGAGAAGGGCAATAAAGCGAAGTCGGAGCCATCTATGTGCGTGCCAGTTGAAGTACAAGACCACTTCATTTGCATGGCACGGCCACCAGCTCCGGAGAAACCAATTTCGAACTACCACCGCACGATCAAGAAAAGAAAATTGCGACAATTTTCCAGGGAAGAGTTCGTGAAAGACATGTCACAGAAGTATGAGAAAGAAAGTTTAGAGGTGAAGACTAACACTGATGTGCACAATATTGCAAAGGCCTCTCAGGCAGCTAAGTTCAAGTTCGGTGCTCCTTTGACTACCCCTGAATATCGCAACATAGTTGAAAATTGAACTCAGATGAGAAGGGTAGAAGAGTGATACCTACAGATGGCAAAGGAGGGTAAAGGGACGTTCGCTGCCTTTTATAGGGACGAGGTCTTCCATCACGAGGATGGTATAATCTGGGTCCAATTTAAGCAGCTATTTCAGCTATATAATCAGAGTGACCTAGACACATCGCTATTTCAGCTATGGGCATTGTAAACATACTTTAACCCCTCGCTATTACTTCAAAGTTGATATCCTCATAGAGTTTCTAACTTGTTTTCTTATGCAAAATGGGGACACTTGAATGTAGAGCAAACTATAACAAAGTAGGATTCCTCGATCCAGGGCTTGTCAATTCCAATGTTATTGACGACAACCCAAGGTCCCAAAAATAGGTGCTGGACTACCTCTACAACTCCTTTGTCAAGCTTATAGATAATTTTTTTTATAATTTTCGATAATCTAGAAACATATATCTTCCAGTTGCTAGCAAATCATTCTTTTTGTCCGCGAAGTCATGGACAACAACTAAAACTGTTTTTCTATGGCAGAATACTACGCATATATCGCTAGGTTACACGGACAAGGTGTTTTCCTTTTTTAAGGCTTGCTAAGAAGATGATCCATGCAAATTTTTAATGCATATAGGGACATTTTTAGTGGCGGCACAATCAGCCAATATTAGATATTTTCCTCAAGGATCCAGATCGACATGGTAGACTCGCATAAGATCCAAACCATCCAAAAAATCATAAATAAAACAATCCAGAAATAATGCCTGGTTGGCAAGCTAGAAATGTCCAGCTCTCAACCAAGTAATAAAAAGAATTTGATCCGTGAACAATTATGCTGCGTGATATATTTCTCCAGGCTTATTACTCTATCTGCCTATCACCCATAGATCGAGCATGTTAAATCATTCGCAGTATCACTACTGGGGAAAGAGACTATAGTCTTGGTTCATATAACCCCTGTTCTCCTAGTTAACGAACCGGGACTACGAAAGCGGGACTAAAGATTGACATCTTTAGTCCCAGAAGAAATATCTGGGAGTAAAGAGGGATCTTTAGTCCCGGTTGATAACACCAACCGGGACTAAAGATGGCGACGCCACGTGGTTGGTTCCGCCATCTTTAGTCCCGGTTGGTGTTATCAACCGGGACTAAAGGTTTTTTATTTTTTTATTTTCTCCTGCTAGCTGCTAGCTTGCTGCATATTAATTATATATTATGCATACATATTTTACACACATATATATTTATACATATATATGTAATATGTATATATATGTATAAATATATATTTTACACACATATAAATGCACTTAATTAATGAAATTTATACATATATTACCAAAATATATACACACATAAAATATCCACATATATTTTCTGTATCATATGTTAAAAAAATATCTATATTATGGATCTAAGGTCTATGTTTGTCATAGACTCAAATCCTAGGGTCATGTAAAATACCGATAAGACAAAACCAGAGTAGGGATCTCCAATTTCCGATCCTAAAAATTTCTTTCCTAACCTAGGTGGAGTATTTTTAAAAACCAGGGCATGACTAAAGCTTTAGGATTTATAAACAAAACCTTTCAACTTTTGCACATTGTTCCTTTAAAGCATGAGAACATGCATATGCATAACACATATTTGGTGAAAGGATTCTCTATAAAATTTGAAAATTTGAAACTCTCATCTCATTACATCTTCATGTAGGTCTCATTACATGTTTTAACTTTAGATGCACCGACGTGCCGAGCCACACCACCACCTGCGCTCGTCGCCGACACCATCCCGACCACCACAGTGCCTGAGACCGCCACCTATAGGTTCACACTAAGACGCTCCATGTTTTTCCTTTTGATCACTTTCCCAGAATCGCCGTCGTTCGCCGCCGACGAAGCTGCAAACCTCGCCGTCGCTGCCGCTCGGCCCCCCTGTTCTGTCTCACTGACAGCCAAACCCCACACAAACAGGCGCCAAAGCTCTCCTCAAAACACCAGCGACTGACCGGTGGACCCTGCACGCAGTGACACACGGAGAGCAGCAAGAAACTATTTACACAGAGAGCATAACCTCACTTTAAAAATCCATATAAAATCTATTTGTAAACATTTTTGAATGGAACAAATTTCTGTGGACTCCTTAGACAGTGAACTTTAGCATAGAACCATAAAACATAGACCCTACTGCACAAGATTTGTCCCAAAAATTTAAATGAGAAGAACCCCACATACACCATGTGACAATATGTAAAAATCCCTAGAAAATTCAATTTAACTCCAATTTAGGCAAACCCAGATCCTATGGATTCATCAACTCACCCTTTCTAACCTGGGAGAATAAAATGATATGCCTTCTTTAAGTTAAAAAGTAGATAAAACTAATTTTAAGAAAAGATACATTTTAGGACAGTAAGATGTATTTATTGAAAATACATCTTACCATATTTTTGAGTGAACCTAGATTCTGCAGACTCATTCAATATGTACCATTAGAATGTAAAATAAAACCATAGGCCTTCTGTGCAGAGAGAATTTCTAAGACAATTACCTATGAGACTAGTTAGCCACTGCATTCTCCAGGGTGCAGGAATTGTAGAAAGTTTAACCTTTAACCTTTTTTAGGTGAAACAAGCCTCTATAGATCCAAGAATTTATTAATTCCCATTTAGAAAGATGGAACATAGCCACTCAATCCCTGGACTAGAAATCAAAGACTCTAATTAGTAAAATTACAAAATGAGCTAGTTAACAGTCATAGAAATATCCATTTTAGTAGGTGTGTAATATATATGTAGAAAGACCATTTAAACTCCAACAAAAATTGCACCTAGATTTATAATGTATTTACTGGGTAAACCACTTTAAATCCCAACTTGAACTAGTTCTGGACCCAAAGCCCTCTGACATCTCGTTAGCATGTTATAAGCCTAAAAACACGTTATAGGTTAGTAGAATACCTAATGAATTCATTATAGCTCTAAAAATTATGAAACCAATTGCATTAGTCCTAGAAAATACTTTCCATCACCTCTGGAAGGTCAAAGTTAATATAAATCCATTTGTAAAAGCACTTTAGGCCGATATCCGAATAAATCCTACCCTACACCGAGCAAGCTTCAAAAATTAATAACTCCCAAAATAAAAGGGGTAAAATAGAAATTTCTTCACCATAAATCATATCCACGCAGCACCTGGCCACACTAAATAATCCATGCATTTTAGAGTATATTTAATTTTTACATGTTTCGGTATTTACCCGTTATCGGTATTTTTCCCTTTTAGCGAGTAACTTCGCGACGGTGAGGAGACTTGCATACTAACTCATCCTAGAGAAGTTTACTGCGACCAAGGCAAGTTTTCCATTTTTCCCTTTGAACACCTTAAATCCCATGTTTTGAGGGATAAAAATATTTGTTTACAAAGTTGCATATGAGTATACATTGTATCGGTATTTTAAACTTTGGTACGATAGATATAACCTATTTGCTGCATTACCGCCTTTGATAATTTAATCCCTTGCTGTTTGTACGGCTAGGAATGGTTAGAGTACATCAATTGTGCTCCAATGGGTTTAAAACGCTTTGTACAACCAATTGCTTAGCCTCGCCTAGTATTTTGCAAATATTTATTCCATCTAGAATTAAAATGTTTGTTTTTGATAAATTATGCCCTTGCTGAAATGGGCTTAATGTGATGGGCATTTGCAAAAAAAAATGTATAAAAGTATGATTTTGACTTGGGCGGCAATTGGCGGTGCGATTGAGGTGATTGCATTTGCCGATAGGGAGAGTGTTTGCCTGAGTCGATTGAGGACCGAACTTGTGTCACCAACTCAAGAATATCTTACATCCACATGTGCCTGTATGGGATATCCTTAGCCGAGTAATCTTCTTAGCACCTAGCCTTGCATTATGGTAGGCTGAAGTGTATGGGTTCGGAATAACCTAGAGGAACTTCCTATTTACCCCGACGTGGTAGTTTAGGCAACTAAGTCTGTCCAATACAACGATATCGTGCCACGTGGGTGGGTTCCCTGTCGTGTCCGCCACCACGGTGTTTAAGTTAAGGCGAGGGCCCGCCACTTAATGGTTCCAGGTCTTATTCTGGTATGACCTAGGATGGAGAAAACACGTATCGTGCTGGTGCAAGGCTAGGGACTAAGCAGTGTAAAGGCTTTGTAGTGACCTCTAGACTGTACTCAATGTGAAGAGTATAGTGGTACCAGTGGGTATGGAATCAACTAGAGAAGTTCACTTCATGTATGTAAAGCTGTACAGACTCTGCAGAGTTAACAAAACTAATCGATTAGCCATGCTCACGGTCAAGAGCGCTTTGGTGAAGTGTCATGAGTATAGACTCAATTGTTTTAAAAATGTGATTATGTGATTTCAGTAAAATTGTTGAGTTGTGTGCGTGTGGGGGTGAAATGTGACCTGTTGTCATGGAGGATGACATGATAATAATTATGGTGGAACCGAAACGGAATTAATGATGAAACTAAATTAACTGTTTTGTTAATTGAGTTGTCAACTCTTTCTCAAATGGTTTGTGAAATAAAATTCGCTTTAGGCGGAAAATGAGCTACTCATATAGCCTTCCCTTTGATTACGAGCTTATCATGCAGTATGTCTAGTGCTTGCTAGTACATTACCCGTTAATGTAGTGACTCTTGCTGACTGGAATACCCATTTGGTTGTGGTTTAGTTCTAGTCCTTATGGATGGAAGTTCCCGATTTGCTTCTTCTAGGATGAGAACTTAACAGGGTAAATCCCTAGTCGGTGTGCTTGTGGGCAGGTACTAAAGCCACCGATGTTCGCTGCACCCTGATGTTTGTATATTTATTTAGCCGGTCGGCCTATGTAATAGTAAAAGTATTAATGTAATATGTAGCATACTCTCATACTAGTTGTATTTACTTTGTATGCGCATACTTGAAAAGAAAGTGTGAAACTAACACACTTCCTGGGAGTTAGATTCACATGAGTATGAGTTAGGAATAATTGAGGCATCGTAGATCTTTAGCCATTTTGTCAAGTCTCCTGAGTGTGTAACACATCTGGTCGCCATCTTCGAGTGGTTTGACAGGCACACTTCAGGCTGAAGTTGACTGGCAGGCTAAAGGCCCAGCGGTGTCTCACTTATCCCTTTCTCGGGACTCCGGATGTTTCGTTATATTTGCCATATGGGCTGAATCAATTCAACTACGGTCCGGGAGTCTCTGACAATGTTGCTAACACTAATGTAGAACTCTCCCGCGGGATCAGTAATCTGCTCATTGATAAATCCCATCAGTTCTTCTTGAGCAGCATGTATGAAACTCGCGTTGGGAAGGTTGTCTCTTACCTTCACAAGCTGTCATTCGAATAAACGAGAAATAAATATATGAAATGAATAAGAAGTCGAGACGTAATGTATGAATGGCTATTAAACATACATCTAGATCCTGGGGACCTGTGACTTCGGTAACCATGCGGTGAATGTAATCGCAGACATAGTAGCTGCACAAGTTTGTCCCCTTCGCCTGTTTTGCACACTAAAGGAGAATGACGACAGATTGAATATATACATTTTATATTTTAGAACAAATTAATGATTCAATACAACTTGGGAGTACTCACTGAAAAGTTCATCCTCGCAGTAAGCTTATCTTTTCAATTTCCACGAACATTCTCATGAAGCTGTGCCCATGCCCTACGTGCAGTTGAAAGCTAGCGAGTAATTATCCGAGAACCACATATATGCAATAGCAAGTAAGATATGGCATTACCTGTTTAACAGTTCAAAGATCTTTGTGTACGTGCACTCTGGTTTATCTATTGAATCAAAGACATGGATCCACGAGTGATCCATGTCAATTACGAACAGAGCCCAGTGGAATCTACAAATTACGTGAGATGACACATATGAAACTTTATGTATGCACGGGATTTAAATTTGTACGGAAGGTAGTAAAAACTCATGTTGTGTTGTATGGTAGAAGTATAAACGTCTTGTAATGCTGATGCACCAGCATATTGTATATGTTCTCCTCTGTTTGCTTCGGTTATTGATCTACCATCGCGGTGTTGATTTTCCATGGGTCCATGAATCCATGTTTGGTACATTCAGTCTTGTTGCAATCTTGGATCGCCATTCTAAAACGGTTAAAATTACTTTAGTCGGCTAAATACAAGGAGCTAAGGAACGAAATAAATATAAGTGAACAATACTTACAAAACCCGCGTGGCTAGAAGAGAGACGTCGAGGGCATCTAGTTGGTACAAGTCAAATATGTCTTCGAAGCGGATAAATAAGTGGTCACCTCCATCGAAGAAATAGTTGAGTGAGTATTTTCCCATGATCATCTCTATACCTTTGCTGGATTCTTGCATGTACCACTAATGGAATCGATACATCTGTGTAGGTAAATTTTTAACTTGATCGGGCTTTACAAGAGGCTTTATGAGTTTGAACTTGTACTTCAGATCATCCTTCGCAATTGGTGCGTGTCCAGATAATTGGTCCATTGATATTCCTGCAGATTCCATAAATTGTCTTAACTCGGTTCGAACAGTGGGAATCGTGCTGACCTGAGGTGGTTTTTGAGGCTGCATGCCGAGCTGTGGTACATCTTTCCCCTTTGTTTGCGCCTTCCTAGAAGCCTTCCGGATAGTCCTGTCATAGTCGGACTGCGGTTGCGGTTTAGGCTGTGGCGTTAGGTATGTCTCCTTAAAAAGGGCCTTTACCACCAGGGCAATTTTAGGAGGTTTCTCAGGAGACTTCTTCTTGAAATGTGCCTTGACCATGGCTCGGACGACCTTGTCCAACTCTTCTTGAGTCTTGTCGTACGTCGTTTTCTTTGGGGCTGGCAGGAGCGGGTCAAGTTTAGGCATCTTGCTTCTTGGTCCACTGGTTGACATTGACCGCGTGGCTCGAGATCTGCGCTTAGGAGGCGACGGAGGAGGTGGAGCAGGCTGAGAGGTAGTCCGTTTAGGAGTCGGTGCTCTTTGCGGCGATGGAGGATGCGGAGAAGGTTGGGGAGTGGGAGACGGCTATTTAGGAGTCGGTGCTTGTGGAGGCGACGCAGGAGGCGGAGGAGATGGGGGAGGTGAACGAGGCGGAGGAGACAGTCCACGTGGAGGCGAAGGCGGAGGAACAAAAGGCGTCGCTTCTCGCCTGGGAAATATGATGAAGGGCTTCCTCCAAAGAAATATCCCATGAGTTGTTTCTCCTAGCTTCGTCTCCCCATCTCCTCCGAGGATATCCAGCTCAAGATCTTCGTATCCGCGTTCCACCTATTCAATTTTGACTTTTGAGAACCCTGGTGGAACGGGACTGCAGTGGTAGGTGTCGTCTCGGTCTACTGGAATCGCCATGCCCGACGCAACCTGTTCGAGAAGATAGCTTATTAATTAGTAATCAACCTTGATTCTCAAGTTATTCAAGGAAATATATAACATAAAACTACGAATATACCTTGATTGTTATGTTCTTGAGTGGAATGTGTAGCTCACATGGTGTCCACTGCGTGATATCATCAACAGGGCATGGCCGACACACTGGAGCTTGTGGGGCCAATTCACCTTCATTTCCTGTGGAAGCGCAGCTGCTGCGCTGTTGCTGTAGTTGAGCTGTTGTTGCTGGATTTGGCTGTTGGCTACAAAGTGGCTTCGCTCCTCTGCCATCCTTTCGGCCACCTTCGTATGGCCCCCTTCACATGGTGATCTCCATCTCCATGCCGGTGTAGAGGATCTCCATCTTCATCACCGTTCTTCCGAGTGCCGAATGCTTGATTTCTTCAAACTAAGCTACTACTATAGAAGCTATAATTGAAGATTACATCGACTCGCAGGTCGTGACAGAATATTACAAGAATTGCACGTATGAAAGAATATTACAGGGATTGCACATATGAAAGAGTATTACATGCATCACATGCATCTCATACATACAATAGGGCCATACCATCTCAAAACATTCTCTGCAAAAACAAGTTAGGCGTCGAAACGTTTTCTACCTATCGCAGAGATACGGCATCGAGACGACCTATAAGGGGGGGTGCACACGGCGGTCCCGCTATGAATTCGCTTACGGAAACCATGTCCGGCATAATCATATTATGCCGTCCCGATACACTATCAAGGGAGATGGTTTGCGTAGGCGCGAGGCAGCTAACAAGATCGGACTACGAGATAGCTTCGGCATAATCACATTATACCGTTCCGATACACTATCAAGGAACGCTATCTCGAAGCCGACTCAAACCGAGTTATATGGAAATTGCTTCGACGTAATCACATTACGCCGTTCCGATACACTATCAAGGAACGCAATTACCATTAACTCTCCTCAACGAATCCCGTAAAACCGATTGATCTAATCAACCCGTGCGCAAAACTTGTTCCGATCCAATCTAAAACCCGAACTAAGCAAGATTAGCTCTGATACCATTGAAGGGTTACGCGGAGGCTACGCTAGCCCAAAAAAAACATTTTACCGCGCAAACCAGAAACACTTGCAAGTAAGGGCTGATAGATCGTTACCGATTGGAGTAGAGTGCGGCGAATAGCCAATCAGGGCAATCCGATCCGGAACAGTGTAGCCGATTCCCGAAGACAGCCGATTCGCCAATCAGCCGATTCGAGTCGTCCGGCCGCGTTCTCACGCCTCGCTCCGATGCGCCCGACCGCAGCCGATCGCTCCGATTGCAGCCGATCCGAAGCCGATCAACAGCGCGCAACGTAGCAGCGCCTCTACCGGTATCCACACGTCCGGGGACAGAACGCCGAACACCCGTGTGCTAGCACGCGATGCAAGGCTAGGGTTTGGCTCGAAAGTGGGGAGGGTTTCCGTGGAGATTGATCTCGGCGACTTCTGTTGCACGTGATGCAATTGACGTGTCGCAGCTCTCCACCCCTCCCTCCTTTATATAGAGTTGGCCGACTGGGACTAGTGGCCGATTAGGACTCTATTTTGAATCGGATCTCATCCGTATCTCATAGAGTTGGCCGCCCACACGTCGTAAGCCCATAGGACTCTATCCGATCGGATCCCTATCCGATCAAGCCGTATTCGAGTCCAACTCGAATATCTATTCTATCCCCTTAAGCGTGCGACCCTGTAGGTTCAGGTATACTCGGTTTCGGCTATAGTCTAACTTAGCCGATCGTCGGCTCGAGTCCAACTTAGCCGACCTGTCAATAGCGGCGCCTAGCAGCACATATTGACACCATAGTATACAAGAATATAATATCGGCTCGAACCTGTAATGTGTACACAAATCCCTTTGCCTCACGATACCGTTAAGCTATAGGCAAGATGTGTGCCATCCCTTCAATAGCTTAACCATTCACTCGAACTATATTGGATTATCGTCGTTGATTGACTCCTCAATCAACTTAGCATGGCCATGCATTTCCATAATCCATTACCTCGAGGGGCCAGAGATATCTCTCCAAAGGAGGGGCAAATTCCATCTTGATCACTCACATCCCACTCCATGTTTCATAGCAAACCCGAAAACTACCTTTATAACTACCCATTACGGAATAGCGTTTGGTAGTCCCAAAGTAGGCTACGCACATGTTGGAATCCATGGTGATCTCGGGTCTAAGGACTTTGTACCAACACTACCTGAGACCAACTAATGGCACATTAATTCTTGTAGTGTCTCATGGTGGGTCTATCCAACAATGTGTTCTCCAACACATATGTCCATGTTTATTGATTTGGTATCTCCATACCCATGATCTATGAGACATGATCATCAATCAATAAACATGCCGATCTTAGAATCATATTTGTTCCAACAATATGACATATGATCAGGGATCGTTTAGAAATAGATTCATACATATCGAGTCTCATAAATAAGTCACGTACTTATTGATCAATACAAGATGTCTATTTCATGGAACTGAATAACACTTTATTCATAATTACATAAACATTGACGTGATATCCAACATCTCCATGTTGCCTCTAGGGCATATCACTAACAACTACAACTTGATGATGGACGAGTCTGAAGACCTAGTGTTATCAAGGATGAGGGCCTTGGAAAAGGTAACTAAGGACAAGGAATGAGTAGCCCGTCATTATAACAAGAAGGTTGTGCCTAAATCATTTGAAGAAGGCAAACTCGTTTGGAAATTGATATTGCCGATCGGATCAAAAGATAATAAGTTCGGCAAGTGGTCAGCGAATTGGGAAGGGCCGTTCAAGATCCACAAATGCGTCTCTAAAGGAGCTTATATGCTAGAAGGTTTGGATGGAGAAGTATTTGGAAGGGCTCTGAATGGCAAATATTTAAAGAAGTATTAGCCAAGTGTATGGATCAACTCATGATTCGGCTATGGTTGCGTCGATTCATGTTAGCCGATGCGTTGTAGGATACGCGCATCGCCTTTAGAACATTTTTACGCCAAGTTTGTTTCCCCTAATTTTTCTACATCGGCTCAGCCTGGCCGATAGCGGCAAGATACTGGACTTAATAATTTTGTTAACGCCGAGGACATCATCAACAAAATTAGGAGGGGGCACATACAACACATATAATGAGATACCAAGAAGGCATGCAGAGCAAATTTTTCAACGTAGTTCAGGCCAATTACAAGATGGATTAGGAGTTCAGTTAAAAAATGTCCTAGTTGGCTATTACAATCAACTTAACGCTTAAGGAAGTTAGAGATAGCCGATATCGCCATATGGCAAATCTCATCGATCTCTTCAATCACCTTGGCATCGGCTGCAGCAGTTCCGGCCACTGACTCCACCGCCTTCGTCAGATTGGTTATATAGGACACAGCCACCTTGATCTTTGCTCATTGATCTTCGATTTCCTTTGGCAAACTGGCCACACATTCTTCTTGGATTTGGACTTCAGTCCCGAACTTGACGAGTTCGGCCACCAGTTCATCTCGGCGTGCGCGAAGCCGATCCAGTTTGGCAATCGGCTCAGTCTTCAGAGTGTCAAACTTGGCTTTTTCTGCTATGATTTCTGCTTGACTGGCCTTGATCGTGGCTGCCAGTACTTGTTCTCTCGGCGATCGGCTATCCGCTGCTTTGCTCTCTCGTATTTGTGTCGATGTGCCTTGAGAAAGGTTGCTGGCGCGATGGTGTCAGCTAGATCGTCGGGGAGCCTGTCTTGGACTTCTTCGAACCGACTACGGACAGAGCCGCAATCGGCCACCAATGCATCCAGGGAACTCTCCAGCTGATTAGTGATGTCGGCCAGTGTAATCCATAATTCTTTGTCTAGTGGCCATGTCGGCGGCTTCATCTGGATCCATGAACTCCGACAAGTCAAAGCCCAGCAGATCGGCTACGCTTTGTAAGAAAGGAAACAGTCAGAAAGGTTAACAAGAATCATTGAGCAAATTATGAAAATGAGCAAAGCTTACTGAGATCACTGGGGCCGAAGTAGCTTCATCGTCAACATTGTCACCACCTGCGGCCGATGGAGTGTGCTCACTTGACACTTGGGGGACAGGTGTCGAAGCATGAGGAGGCTAAGAAGAAAGGGGGTAAGCTTAGAAATCGGCTAAGTGAGAAAGGACGTAAGTTAGAAGGACTTACTGAACGAATAGGAGTCGTTTTCTTCTTGGTTGCCACCTTCTTCCTTTGCCGATACAACAAACACAGTAAAAAGAATACAAATAAAGGCATCAAAAAGACTTAAGTGTTGAGAGTAGCTTACCGGCGTCGGACAGACAAGATGTCTTGGAGGACTTGGGGTTTTTTGCACAGACGTCTCATCGGCAGATGGGGTCTGAGCGTACTTATCGGAGGAGCTCGATTCGGCTGCGGCGTCATCAAGAGCTTTTTCCATCTCCTCGTCCTGAACCTCTTCATCGAGCACGGCGTCGACATCCGGGTCGATGGGGGTAGATCATCGGCTGGGCTTGGTTTCTACTTCTTTGCAGTCTTCTTCTTTACCACGGCCGGTGCAGCAACAGTGACGGCTTGGTCCATTTTTGTCGACGGATAGGCTCGCGGGTTTGGCCGTGGAGTAAAGCGATATGTAACATCCCGAAAATCGGAGAACCGAAATCGGAACGTAAAAATCGGAACTTTCAAAAACCGTGGCTTATTGCTTCTTCTCGGGTTTGTTGCTTCTTATTTGCCACTCGTTGCATAAATTTAGTCGTGGTCAATTCCCTTTTCGGTGTATTTGGAGGTTTCGGAGTTGTCAAAACGGTGGTGCGAAAGCCGCATCGGGATTTTAAAATGGAATTTGAGGGAAAGTGCGGATTTGCGAAAGCGCGTTTGGGAAGTATAAAATAAAATTTTGGTTTGGAGAAGATAAATTAAAACACAAAATAAATAATAAAATTCTCGGGAGGCGTACTCGAAATTTGGGAAATGTATTTTTTTATTAAAAATGGGTAAATTATGAAAATTAGGAAAAAGAATTTAAATAAGTATGAAAAATAATTATGGAAAAATGAAAGTCAAGAGAAAGTTTAAAATATAAAGTTAAAAATTATTTTTAGAATATTAGGATTTATTTTGGAATTTTTAGAAGGAAAGAAAATAGAAAATGGGAAAAGAAAATAGAAAATCGGGAAAAAGTGAAAATGCACTTGCTCATTGGTCACAAACTGTTCGACACCGTACGCCCCGGCCGCGCGCGCGCCGCCCGTCGCGCGTCACAGCACGCGCGCGCCACGCGCGCGCCGCGCCCCGCCGCGCGCGCCTCGGCCCCTACCCGCGCGCGCCACGCGCCGCGCAGCGACCGCCGCGCGGACCCCGCGCGCCGCGCGCCGCGCCCGCCGTACCGGCCGCGCCGCGCACCACGCGCTCGCCGCCACGCGGCCGAGCCACGCCGCCCCTACACGCGCGCGCACGCGCGCCGGACCCCGCCCGCGCCGTGCGCTTCGGCCGCCGCGTTTCGCCCGCCGTACCCGGCCCTCCCCGTGCGCCGCCGCGTGTCACCGCCCGCGCCGCGCCGAGCCGGACCCCCCTCCTTCCACCCCGCGCCGCACCAAGCCCCCCCCTTGGCCGCGCCTATAAAAAGGGCGGTGCCCCGCCTATTTCACCGCACCGCCGCCGTTTTTTCGCCGTTCCCGAGCACCGCCGCCGAGGGCCGCCGCCGTTTAGCCGTCGCCGCCGTGCGCAAGTCCATTCCCCGTGCCCCCTTGCTCCTCCCGAGCCGCCGTCGCCGGTAAGCCCCTTTGCATCGCCCTTGTCCCTCACTCGCCGCCGCCTCTGTTTCTCCTCAGCACCGGTCGAACACCTTGCGGGTATTGAACAAAGGCGCAGAGAAAAAGAAAAAGAAAAAGAAAAAGAAAAGAAAAAAAGAAAAAGAAAAATAGGAAAAATTAGGAAAAATTTTGGAAAATTTGGAAAAATATTTTGGGATGACTTGAGTAAAATTTTGGGCAAAAATAAATTATTTTCTCGCATATTTTCTCAGTGCAAAGTTTGAAAAATTGGAATCGGACGTTTTCCGAATTCCATTTCGCATCGTTTTTCAATCCGGATTCCGTTTAATTCTTTCCCGCCATCGAAATAGGTTTCGCTTTTGTGCTCAAACCCTCAAATTTCGAGCACGAATTTTCTTCACTCATATTTTCAAACGTAAATTCCAAATTTAATTGCGATCGCCGACTTTGCGAAAACCCTAGGTCATCGGTTCGATTCCAAAACCCGGATTTTCCTCGCAACCCTTGTCCTAACTCGAGTAGAATTTTCGGCAAAACTTCTCGGAGTTGTTTTCATGGCTTTTGTGGTTCTTTTCGATCGCTCGGTGTTTTGTTGAATTCTAACTGAATTCAATTGATCTTTCGCACGTACGGGTAGCGCCGAAGAAACCGGCATCGACACCGCGAAGATCCCACCCCTCAAGTGTGCGAGCAAGGCAAGTCATCACACTCTTTGAACATATTGATCCCAATTGCGAAATGATGTTATTTTAAACTCTAAACATGCATGCTATACGAGTTACCTATACTTGTTATGCCATACCTTGTCATTGATTACCTTTAGAATTATTCCTTGTAACCCTCGATGTGATCAAATAACCAGAGAATAGCTTCGCAAACCGCTTAGCCCCGCTAAACTTAGATTATGCATACTCATGACTTTATAAAAGAGCTTTGTGCTTGGGCAACTACCTTAGGGAAGGTAGTTGAGATTCGGCATGTGGAGACATGAGCGCCACATGCCCATGATGAACTAAGTTTGGTGGAAATTGAAAGTACTATACAAATGTTTTAGACTGGGGCGCCGGATGATTTGGGTGGATTCCGGAAAAGGCAAGTGCCGACCCTGGTCAATTAAGGACCGAGCCATGAGATAGCCGGAAACGAGCCACTACAACCGTACTTCTCGAATGGGTATAGACCTAGCTGACTAGATAGTCGAGCGGAGGCGTATCCTTGCATAGATGGTTCTCGTGATGTGGTTATGGGATGAGAATGAGGCTGCGGCCTTTGTTAAGAACGGTGGGATTAAACTAATGTTAATTAAACTTAAAAATTGGAAAGTCTTCCCTTACCCGGGTGCGCGTAACTCCTCTCACCGCTAGAAAAGGACGGCTAGAGTGCATGAGGGCTTAAGTTCATGGAGCGGGTACGCCAAAGCAAGGTTATCGAAAGGCTTTGCCGTGACCGTCTCATGTGTTGAGGCGTAGGCTCATTTGTTGGGCTGTCGCGGAGTACGGGTAAAGTGTACATCCACCGCGGTGTGAGTGAATCAATCTATTCGAATAGCCATGCTCGCGGATATTGAGCATCGTGACAAGACTTTCGCTTGGCTAGATTTTTAAACTTAAAACTGCTGGGATGGGTATGCATGATGGTTTCATTGGTGGATCAACTTCTCGAGAATGCGAGAAGGGGTGGACTCCCAGAAAAATCATGACGAGCCGGAGACGGAAGCCATCCTTGGAATCACGATGGATGGTAGACGAACCGTCGCCGGGTTAATGAACTATGAATTAAAACTTGATTTGGCTAGTCGGTAGGCTTGTGAAAAGAATTGTGAAAACGGCTTTACGCAAAAATAACTCTAGCCGTGTTCTTTGAATAACCCTATCATATGCATCAGTCGTGTTGGCTTGCCGAGTACGGTTGGTACTCACCCTTGCTATACGCACAAACCTCCAGTGACGGAAATGAAGAGCCGAAGACCCCTACGCGTACTACCGGAGGGCGAAGGAACCGACGGCGCATACTAGACCTTTGCCCCGGTCGTTGCTCGTGGCAATTGACGAGCCGCCGCCTCTTTCCGCCGCCTTATCTAAATTTGTTTTATGTTGTATTCGGACCATAAGGTCCTGTGGGATGAACAATGCCTTCGGGCCTATTAATGTAATAATGGTATTGTAAGACTATTCGTGCATGTGCATTTGATTATCCAAGGTTGTATTCATGGGTACCAACTACTCGATCCAGGAAATGGTACTATGAACACGAAAGATTCCCGTCTCAAAAACGGGGTCCACGAGCTGGTATCGAGCCATGCGACCGTAGGCTAAGACCAAATGGCGCCCTACCCTAACTAGATGGCTAAAGGGAAATATCCCTACAGTAGGATCAGTTTTAAACTATTATTTCCGAAAATGCAAATATATCTTTTCTACATCTGTATTTCTTTTTACCAAATGATTGTGATAGCTCTCTCCCGCTAACCCTAAGTTGCCCGTAAAAGCGAGATGTCAAACCACGACGGAACTGGGAAGTCACTATTCCGCGAGACGAGGGGTTCGTGGTACAACTTCAGTCCCTACTATGGTGTTTGAGGTTACCGGAACCACCCACTTATCACACCAAAAGACATGGCTCCGAGATGTATCCAGCCTGGGAGGCAGCCGTATCCATAGAAGCCCGCATGGGGAGTGAGACATCCTACGCTTCCACACTCGCTACCACCGGGACCTAGCGAAGCGGCTATTCAGATGCGGCTCGCGAGGCCTTCCTTCGCCTTAATGCGGAACACCGTGCCGAACTCACAATGACAGAGTTCGTGCATCATCCTTACCGCGAAGGGGGCAACCCGGTCTGCACCGTGGAGGCTACCCCGCTGCTACAACCCGATGGTCACGCGTTTATCGCGTTGGGCTGAGACAGCAGACGATCGTTACGAGGAGGCCCCGCTCGAGATCAACAATCGCAGCCACGCTCAATGATCCGGTCAACAGCCACCAAGGCCGTGGAGACCAGATAAGCATGCTGCGAGACTCACCGCAGAGCAAATGGCGCCAAGACGAGCAACTCTCGGACCGCTACATGGCCCGGGGAAGCTCGTAGAGCTGGAAGAGCAGCTCAGAAGAGCAAGCAAAGCAGATCAACCACCGGAGGAGCAAACACACTCATCCCGTCTACGCCGCAGTACTTCCACCGAGCTTGTGCCATCACCTCCCCCCCGTGCCCGACCATTATTACCTTATGACTCCAGCATGTTTGGATACCTTTCAAGCCATGATGGAGCAAGCTTTTATGTTGAGCACGAGCCCGCACCGTACACGGTGGACACCACCTCGCCGCCGCGTCCATGGGACCCACCCCGAGCTCCGTACCAGTACCCTCCGAGCCGGGATCGGAGAGGGTAACCCCATCCGGATCTACACCGACACGGAGTCCGAGGCAGAGCCCATGGAGATCAAATGGGAGTCTAGCGACACCGACCCAATGGAGGAGGAAGCTCCCCTTCGTCGCCCGACTCACACGGGAGGCCCCCTCACCCGCCGCACCGCCGCAAGAGTACGCGGCCACCGAGTCGGAAGATTCGGCGTGACTCCGAGGCCACCACCTCCGAGCCGTGGGGACTTCGGTTTGCTTCAGCAGCGGACCACCCACTTCCGGCGCCTGGCTCTTGCGGATGGTTGGATGACTAGGCGAGAGGACCTTCCCAGCTCGGCGGCACGAACCACTCCCTAATCCCCCTTAATTAGTTGATGTAGTTGGACGTTATGACTATTGTTGCTATCCCGGCATGGAGGACTGTGTGTGTACAAATCCGTGTACCCCTTATGTAATATGATGAACCCGAGCATCGCCTTGCGATGTCTTAATTCGTATGCTTATTATTATTTCACCTTGTCTGTTGAAGATCATTCGAAAGAACTTGAAGAAAAATTCCCCTGTGAACTAAAACCTAAACGAGTCCGATCTCTTAATTCATCTACCTTCTTCAGATGGCACATCGTCGCAGAGCCGCAGCGACAAACGAGAACCCGCCAGAACCCAACCCCTCCACCCTGGCGGAGGTCATGGCTTTGCGACCCGGCTACTAAGCGATTGCTAATAATCAAGGAGGTCGAGGAGGATCGAGTCAGGGAATTCATGAGAGCTAAGCCACCCACTTTTTCCACGGCCGAAGAGCCTATGGATGCCGAAGATTGGCTAAGAGTGATAGAAAAGAAGCTAACCCTCGTCAGAGTCCGAGAAGCTGATAGAGTTGTCTTCGCTACTAACCAGCTGGAGGGCCCCGCAAGTGACTGGTGGGACACCTACAAGGAGACACGAGCTGAAGACGCCGGCGAACCAACATGGGATGAATTCACGCTGCGTTCCGTGAGAATTTTGTGCCAGGTGAGCTATGAGGATGAAGAAAACGAGTTCCGCAGACTGCGTCAAGGGAACACCTCAGTACAAGAATATCTGAACAAGTTCACCCAGCTTGCCCGTTACGCCACCAGTGACCTGGCAGACGAAGAAGAAAAGATAGACAAATTCATTGAGGGACTAAATGACGAACTGAGGGGACCAATGATCGGGCAGGATCACACCAGTTTCCAAAGCCTCATCAACAAGGTCGTCCGGCTTGAGCATGACCAAAAGGTGGTAGACAATAACCGCAAGAGGAGGCTCGCTATGGCTCGCCCATTTCAGGGAACGCCACAACGCCCCAAGGGAGCCACCCCGTCTGGATGGAAGCCAAACGTCCCGGCAACCGGACGTTCTCCCGCTTCCGACCATATCAACAGGTCAGCTACACCTCAGCTTCGTACACCCACACCAACCCTAGCCGCTCCAGGAAGAAGGAATGTGAGCTGCTTCAATTGCGGAGAATTCGGGCACAACTCCAATAGCTGCCCAAAACCACGCAACACCCCGTGCGCACCGGCGCCAATGCAACACCCGTCCGAGGAACCCCACCCTGCGGCGGACGAGGTCCTGCTCAGACCCCGCTACCCAACGAGGCCGCCACCGGGTTTCGACGTGGCCAGTGAATCATGTGCGGGCGGAAGAAGCACGGGAGGACCAGAGCGTATTAATGGGTATGTTCTCTATCAACTCTACACCGTTAAAGTTTTATTCGATTCGGAGCCTCGCATTCATTCATATCTTCCCAAGTAAGCAAACAACACCACCTACACCAAGTAGCACTTAAGAGGCCTATGTTGGTACACTCACCGGGGAGACATAACCGTACCCCATGCCTGCATTAATGTGCCCATACGGATTAGAGACGTGGTGTTTCTCTCAAACCTTATGGTGTTATCGCCCCAAACCATAGATGTCATACTCGGAATGGATTGGTTGACCAAAAATAATGGAATTATAGACTGCAGTCGAAGGGAAGTCACGGTATCCACCCCATGGGGATCACCGATGAGCATAACTATGGATCAAAACCCAAAGCTATGTGAGCAAGCTGCGGGAGTGTTCACCATGCTACCCTTAGGCGGAATGCCGTAGTACAAGAATACCCGGATGTGTTTCCCGAGGAATTACCCGGAATGCCCCGGATCGCGACATAGAGTTTATCATCGATCTAATGCCTGGAACTGCCCCCATATCCAAGAGGCCTTATCGAATGCCGGCCAACGAGTTGGAGGAACTCAAGAAGCAAATAAGAGAACTACAAGAGAAGGGATTCGTACGCCCCAGCTCTTCTCCCTGGGGAGCCCCAGTACTCTTCGTCAAAAAGAAGGATGGGAGTATGAGAATGTGTGTGGACTACCGATCGCTGAATGAAGTAACTATCAAGAACAAGTACCCGCTACCTCGGATCGATGACCTATTCGATCAACTTAAGGGTGCGCAGGTGTTCTCCAAGATTGATCTACGGTCAGGATATCATCAGTTGAAGATTAGAGCCGGAGATATTCCTAAGACGGCGTTCTCTACACGTTACGGCTTATACGAGTTCACAGTGATGTCCTTTGGGTGACCAATGCCCCCGCATACTTTATGAACTCGATGAACAAGGTATTCATGGAATACCTGGACAAATTCGTAGTGGTATTCATCGATGATATACTTATCTACTCCAAGAGCGATGAGGAACACGCGGAGCATCTACGACTAGTCTTGGAAAAGCTACGGGAGCACCAGCTGTATGCAAAGTTCAGCAAATGCGAGTTCGGCTCAAGGAAGTCGCTTTTGTCGACCACGTGGTTTCAGCCGGAGGAGTAGCGTAGACCCCGCCAAGGTCGAAGCCGTTATGGAATGGAAGGCACCCAAGTCGGTGACGGAAGTTCGGAGTTTCTTGGGCTTGGCCGGTTATTACCGACGGTTTATCGAAGGGTTTTCGACTATAGCCCGACCTATGACTCAACTTCGAAGAAGGAAAAGAAGTTTGAATGGAATGAGAAGTGCCAAAAAGCCTTCGACCAATTAAAAGAAAAGTTAACCACTGCCCCAATCTTGACCTTACCCGACAACCGGAAGGACTTCGTGATGTCTGTGATGCATCCGCAAGGATTGGGAGGAGTGTTGATGCAGAGATGGGAAGGTCGTAGCGTATGCCTCTCGGCAGATTACGACCCCACGAAGAGAATTATCCCACACACGACTGGAATTAGCCGCGGTTGTACACGCATTGAAGATCCGGAGACACTATCGATCGGGAACCACCGTGATGTGTATACCGATCACAAGAGCTTAAAATATTTCTTTACTCCCGATCTCAATCTACGACGAGGCGATGGCTGGAGTTGATCAAGGATTACGATCTAGGAATCCACTATCATCCCGACAAGGCAAATGTAGTGGCCGATGCGCTGAGTCGCAAAGCCCAATGCAACCACATGGGATTGGGAGGTATGGCCAGCGAACTCCAAGAAGAAATGGCTAGACTCAATCGCACCCGATTCCTCACGGAGAAGTGAACTCACTGGAAATCCAACCCCTACCGAGAACTCAAATAGAGGAAGCCCAAAAGGGAATGAGGAAACCCGGAAATCAAGGAACGCATGGCGCTGGACGCGCTAAGGAGTTTTCGTAGATGACAAGGGAATCCTGTGGTACAAGAAAAGAATCTTTGTGCCGAACGAGGCGGTTTGAGAGGATTGATCTTAAAGGAAGCCCACGAATCGACATATTCGTTACATCCCGGAAGCACGAAAATGTACCAGGATTTGAAAGAAGAATACGGTGGCCTAATATGAAGAGGGATGTAGCCGAATACGTAGCCGTGTGCGATGTGTGCCAAAGGGTGAAAGCCGAACATCAACGCCCACTGGCTTGCTGCAGCCACTCAAGATTCCCGAATGGAAATTGGACGAGATAGGCATGGATTTCATAGTAGGACTACCTAAGACCGCGACGGTTACGATTCCATTTGGGTAATAGTAGATCGGCTCACCAAGACGCGATTTATTCCCGTGAAAACTAACTACAACAAGTGCCAAGCTAGCGGAACTATATATGAGTAGGATTGTGTGTCTCCACGGTGTACCAAAGAGGATTATATCGGATCGTGGTACCCAATTCACATCTCATTTTTGGAGCAAGGTCCACGAGGCACTCGGCAGTCACCTTGCCTTTAGTACCGCTTACCACCCGCATGATCGACGGACGGGCGAGAGGACGAATCAAGTGCTAGAAGACATGCCGAGAGCTCGTGCGTTGGATTTCACCAAGGATTGGGAGAAATGTTTGCCGTACGCCGAGTTCTCTTACAACAATAGCTATCAAGCCAGTCGAAGATGTCGCCAAACGAAGCTTTATTTGGTCGCCGATATCGAACCCCATTGATGTGGTAGAAACCGGTGAACGCACCGTATTCGGACTCGACATAATCAAGGAGGCGGAGGAGAAGGTTCGCTTGATCCGGGACCGACTACAAGCTGCTCAATCACGACAAAAGAGCTACGCGGATACTCGACGGAGAGAATTGGAATTTAAAGAAGGTGACTACGTGTATCTAAAGGTCTCACCACTACGGGAACCCAGAGATTCAAAGTCAAAGGGAAACTCGCACCACGATACGTGGGCCCATTCTTGATAAGCGCTAGGAGAGGAGAAGTGGCTTACCAATTGAACCGCCCGAGAACCTCTCTCGATGTCCACCCAGTGTTCCACGTGTCACAATTGAAGAAATGTTTGCGAGTACCGAAGAGCGAGCTCCTTTAGAAGCCATCCATGTCCACAGTGATCTTACTTACCCTGAGCATCCAATCAAGATACTAGACGAGGCGTAAAAGAAGACACGGACCAAGTCATGGCGCATGTACAAGGTACAATGGAGCAATCACACGGAAGAAGAGGCTACGGGAGAGCGAAGAGTTCCCGATGACAGAATACCCACACCTACTCAAGAACCGGTAAGAAATCTTGGGGACGAGATTTATTGTTAGGGGGTAGGTTTGTAACATCCCGAAAATCGGAGAACCGAAATCGGAACGTAAAAATCGGAACTTTCAAAAACCGTGGCTTATTGCTTCTTCTCGGGTTTGTTGCTTCTTATTTGCCAGCTCGTTGCATAAATTTAGTCGTGGTCAATTCCCTTTTCGGTGTATTTGGAGGTTTCGGAGTTGTCAAAACGGTGGTGCGAAAGCCGCATCGGATTTCAAAAGGAATTTGAGGAAAGTGCGGATTTGCGAAAGCGCGTTTGGGAAGTATAAAATAAAATTTTGGTTGGGAGAAGATAAATTAAAACATAAAATAAATAATAAAATTCTCGGGAGGCGTACTCAAATTTGGGAAATGTTTTTTATTAAAAATGGGTAAATTATGAAAATTAGGAAAAGAATTTAAATAAGTATGAAAATAATTATGGAAAATGAAAGTCAAGAGAAAGTTTAAAATATAAAGTTAAAAATTATTTTTAGAATATTAGGATTTATTTTGGAATTTTTAAAGGAAAGAAAATAGAAAATGGGAAAAGAAAATAGAAAATCGGGAAAAAGTGAAAATGCCTCGTTCATTGGTCACAATCCTACCCCGGCCGCGCGCGCGCCGCGCGCCGACGCGCGCCACGCACGCGCACGCGCCGCGCGCGCCCCGCGCCGGCTACCCGCGCGCGCCCGCGCGCGCGCCACGCGCGCGCCCACGCGCGCCAGCGCCGCGCAAGCGACGCGCGCGCCGCGCCCGCGCCCGCGCCGCGCAGCGCACGCCTCCGCGCCCTACCACCGCGCGCGCGCCACGCGCCGAGCCGCCCGCCGCCGCGCCGCGCCGCGCCGCCGCCGCCGCGCCGCCGCGCGCCGCCGCCGTACCGGCCCTCCCCGTGCGCCGCCGCGTGTCACCGCCCGCGCGCGCCGAGCCGACCCCCTCCTTCCACCCCGCGCCGCACCAAGCCCCCCTTGGCCGCGCCTATAAAAGGCGGTGCCCGCCTATTTCACCGCACCGCCGCCGTTTTTCGCCGTTCCCGAGCACCGCCGAGAGGCCGCCGCCGTTAGCCGTCGCCGCCGTGCGCAAGTCCATTCCCGTGCCCCTTGCTCCTCCCGAGCCGCCGTCGCCGGTAAGCCCCTTTGCATCGCCCTTGTCCCTCACCGCCGCCTCTGTTTCTCCTCGGCACCGGTCGAACACCTTGCGGGTATTGAAAAAGTGCGCGAGAGAAAAAGAAAAAGAAAAAGAAAAAGAAAAGAAAAAGAGAAAAAGAAAAATAGGGAAAATTAGGAAAAATTTTGGAAAATTTGGAAAAATATTTTGGGATGACTTGAGTAAAATTTTGGGCAAAAATAAATTATTTTCTCGCATATTTTCTCAGTGCAAAGTTTGAAAAATCGGAATCGGACGTTTTCCGAATTCCATTTCGCATCGTTTTCAATCCGGATTCCGTTTAATTCTTTCCCGCCATCGAAATAGGTTTCGCTTTTGTGCTCAAACCCTCAAATTTCGAGCACGAATTTTCTTCACTGATATTTTCAAACGTAAATTCCAAATTTAATTGCGATCGCCGACTTTGCGAAAACCCTAGGTCATCGGTTCGATTCCAAAACCCGGATTTTCCTCGCAACCCTTGTCCTAACTCGAGTAGAATTTTCGGCAAAACTTGGAGTTGTTTTCATGGCTTTTGTGGTTCTTTTCGATCGCTCGGTGTTTTGTTGAATTCTAACTGAATTCAATTGATCTTTCGCACGTACGGGTAGCGCTTGAAGAAACCGGCATCGACACCGCGAAGATCCCACCCTCAAGTGTGCGAGCAAGGCAAGTCATCACACTCTTTGAACATATTGATCCCAATTGCGAAATGATGTTATTTTAAACTCTAAACATGCATGCTATACAGAGTTACCTATACTTGTTATGCCATACCTTGTCATTGATTACCTTTAGAATTATTCCTTGTAACCTCGATGTGATCAAATAACCGCAGAGAATAGCTTCGGCAAACCGCTTAGCCCCGCTAAACTTAGATTATGCATACTCATGACTTTATAAAAGAGCTTTGTGCTTGGGCAACTACCTTAGGGAAGGTAGTTGAGATTCGCATGTGGAGACATGAGCGCCACATGGCCATGATGAACTAAGTTTGGTGGAAATTGAAAGTACTATACAAATGTTTTAGACTGGGCGGCCGGATGATTTGGGTGGATTCCGGAAAAGGCAAGTGCCGACCCTGGTCAATTAAGGACCGAGCCATGAGATAGCCGGAAACGAGCCGCACAACCGTACTTCTCGAATGGGTATAGACCTAGCCGACTAGATAGTCGAGCGGAGGCGTATCCTTGCATAGATGGTTCTCTCGTGATGTGGTTATGGGATGAGAATGAGGCTGCGGCCTTTGTTAAGAACGGTGGGATTAAACTAATGTTAATTAAACTTAAAAATTGGAAAGTCTTCCCTTACCCGGTGCGCCTGTAACTCCTCTCACCGCTAGAAAAGGACGGCTAGAGCGCATGAGGGCTTAAGTTCATGGAGCGGGTACGCCAAAGCAAGGTTATCGAAAGGCTTTGCCGTGACCGTCTCATGTGTTGAGGCGTAGGCTCATTTGTTGGGCTGTCGCGGAGTACGGGTAAAGTGTACATCCACCGCTGCAGTGTGAGTGAATCAATCTATTCGAATAGCCGTGCTCGCGGATATTGAGCATCGTGACAAGACTTTCGGTTGGCTAGATTTTTAAACTTAAAACTGCTGGGATGGGTATGCATGATGGTTTCATTCTGGTGGATCAACTTCTCGAGAATGCGAGAAGGGGTGGACTCCCGTAGAAAAATCATGACGAGCCGGAGACGGGAAGCCATCCTTGGAATCACGATGGATGGTAGACGAACCGTCGCCGGTTAATGAACTATGAATTAAAACTTGATTTGGCTAGTCGGTAGGCTTGTGAAAAGAATTGTGAAAACTTGCTTTACGCAAAAATAACTCTAGCCGTGTTCTTTGAATAACCCTATCATATGCATCAATTTTGTGTTGGCTTGCCGAGTACGGTTGGTACTCACCCTTGCTATACGCACAAACCTCCAGTGACGGAAATGAAGAGCCGAAGACCCCTACGCGTACTACCCGGAGGGCGAAGGAACCGACGGTGCATACTAGACCTTAGCCCCGGCCGTTGCTCGTGGCAATTGACGAGCCGCCGCCTCTTTCCGCCGCCTTATCTAAATTCTGTTTTATGTTGTATTCGGACCATAAGGTCCTGTGGGATGAACAATGCCTTCGGGCCTATTAATGTAATAATGGTATTGTAAGACTATTCGTGCATGTGCATTTGATTATCCAGTGCTGTATTCATGGGTACCAACTACTCGATCCAGGGAAATGGTACTATGAACACGAAAGATTCCCGTCTCAAAAACGGGGGTCCACACGATACCTTCGGCGTGTTAAAGCCGATGATAGATGGTGCTAACCCACAGCCGTTCGACAGCACGCCACGACCATAGCTGACGGCTACCCCTGATCGGCTGACTCGAGGAGGAGAGGCATCATTTGTCTATAGGAGCAATGGCATAAGTGGTGAGATGCGCATATAATAGCTGATGAAGAAGAGAAGACCAGAAAAAAAGGGGTACTTACTGATGGAATCATGTCCGGGTCAACGATGGTGAGATACATGGAAGCCGATTGATCGAATATATGTGATTTCCATTCCGCCCACCATCGGCTGAAGGCACTTGTCCTGGTGACAGCTAGCTCGACATCCCCGAAGCTGCCAAGAGGAGGCCTTGGGAGGTTTAGCAACCGATGCATCATTATTCTGCCGTCTATGATGCCCCTGGCTTGGATTTTATTTGAGTAATACAGACCAATTGGTAGTTGGCCCAATCCAAGCTGTCTTGCAGCCACCATTGGATGATCAAACTCATAGGTTTTCTGGTTATTTCTTCTTTGGTGGATGCCGACTAGCAGGATGCAAGGAGAGATGGCGGTTGTGAAGATTTCTCTTTGTTTATCAAACCTCAGAGAATTGATTTCATCGAGCCGAAGATCGTCTGGCCGTTCAAACTTGCTGAATTTGTCATAGGCAAATCAGATTATTGAATCAGCTAGGAATCTCTTGTAGAAATTACTGAACCAGTTCTTGAAATACTAAGCCGACAGCTTGGAACCCGAATAGGAGTTAGCAGCCTCTCCGTATGACACGCACCGTCGAGTGGTTATCTCTTCATCATCACGATATATCGGCTCGGCTCGTGGGAATTCGGCATCGAGCAAACTTGGCCGATTGGCAGCCTTGTGGGTGCAGGTTAAGCCACACGTGCAGCAGCCACCAAGGGCCTCCTATGTTGACAGATTGCTTCAAAGCTAGTTTAGCCGGCACGTTGCTCAACATTTGGTACAAGTAGCCGAGCAAGTATTTCCCTAGAGGAATCCTTTTCTTCTCCACCAATGTTTTGGCTACATGTTGCCAGTTGGTGGTTGGCACGCAACTTGATCCGCAGAACAAGTACTTCTCTAACCACATCATTAAGAATGATGCGTGCTCCCTATTGGATACGGGGCTGTCCCTGATGTTCATCGAGATATAACCATTCCAGCCGCCTATGCTCTTAGTTTTAAAGTTGTGATGGCACTTGATGTTCAGGTCGAAAGGGTCGATAGCCGAGGTAATATCCAGTCTGGTGATCATCACTACATCCATTGGGGTTGGCGTCATTGGCTCTTGTCTGAAAAGGAAGGCATTCAGTGTATCCGACCAGAAGTAGCTAGCAGCCGACAGTAAGGATTCGTCCTTAGGCATATCGGCTAAGGTCAAAGCTAAGCACTGGCCGATCCCTATCTCGTCCCAAAAGGCCTGCCTGCTAGCCGATACCCTAGCATACCAAGACGGCCAGGATTTGTCTGTTGATGGCCAGGATTTGAAGACCCCTGACCAATAATCTAAGTTCGAGATGGAAAATTTGAAGGGGATCCGATTGGTCTCAGCACTGATAAATTCAGCGGGATCTATATTGCCAATCGGCCCTAGGAGCAGCTGGTCAGGGTGAAGGAGGCTAGGGATTGCAATTTGGTGGGAAAGATGCTACAAATCGCAAGAAGGAGTAACGGAATCAGGGGGCGCGTCGGTAAGATCTGGAGGCGGTTCCGATGAGGTCGTTGAGGAAGAGAGAGTTTTTCCTAGAGCTTAAGGAGTGAAAAGTGACAACGTGGCTTGTTTCGGCACCGGGCAGGCAATATTTAAAGAGTTTTTTCAACGGCCAAAACAAAATAGGACGGGAGTCACGCGGGAATTCGAAAAGCGGCAAATCCGCGATATTATCTCATCACGGACTTAGGGGCATGTGTTAACGACCAAATTTGGTAACCAAATCCCTGAGTTCAAAGCCGAGATTGAAGCGAAATCGGATTGGAATTGTGATTGACGGAGAAACAGAGGCCGCATCGGCTAAGACCAAATCGGCTAGGAAACAAGTCGGCTGAGGCCAAATCGGACAAGGACAGCCGATGGCCAATTCCAATTTAGAGGAGAAGACGGAACCATCTCCGATAAGGAAGCTTGAAGATAAATATTAGATTTGGTTCCCAAATATATGTTAAAGATATTGCCATCTATGGATAGAGTCCTATAACGATAATTGTATCTGTAAAGTAGGGATTTGTTTAGATATTCCTTTTGTAATGCGGCATGGGACCATGTCCCAGGATATTGTCGTATGATGTATAGTAAGTTAGAAACAGTGTTTTACATGGAGTTTGTTGTACTTGGGTATAAATAGGACACGAGGTCCCCTGTAACAAACAACACACACATCAATACAAACTCGACGCATTGCCAAACCCTTTAATTTTAGACGAGTTCTTGATCTCGCATCGGGCTGCATCGATCTCGATCTCCGAGCAAGGTAATTGCTTTTCATTAGTGGTTTGTATTGTTAAAATTAGTGCTTACATCATCATGATACTCTAGTTTTGATGTTACGAACTGCGGAAAATATCATATACAACATACAACTTGGAGCAATATCTAGATCTATCTCACCATCGGTTGGTTTCGCTTGGGAGACACTAGCCGATAAAGCTAGATCTAGGTGTTGAACCAAGTTATATGTTGTATCCACCGTCCTTAGGGGGTTTACATTGGTTTTTTTGGATCTGATACTTCTTTTTGTACTTAATGCTGCATCACATTGATCTATTAAGTCGCTTTTAGAATTATTAAGATTTATTCGGCTAGATGTTTATCTTTAGAGATAGTGCCGGAGTTTCAGCAATCCTCTCAGAAAAGTGGATTCTAAGGACGGAATCGAGTTTGTCAAAGAACACATCATCTACCGATTTGGCGTTCTACAAATGATAACAACAGACCAGGGATCTATCTTTGTATCGGATGAATTCATTCAGTTTGCCGACGGCATGGGGATCAAGCTACTTAATTCTTCGCCGTACTATGCACAAGCCAACGGGCAAGCCGAGGCCTCAAACAAAAGTTTGATCAAGTTGATTAAAAGAAAGATCTCTGAGTACCCTAAACAATGGCACAACCGATTAGCCGAATCACTGTGGGCATATCGGATGGCATGCCACGGGTCAATTCAAGTCCCTCCGTACAAACTGGTCTATGGACATGAGGCAATGCTGCCATGGGAAAGTGTCGTCGGCTCAAGGCGCATTCAGCTACAGGATCAACTCACAGCCGACGATTATTATCACCTGATGGTGGACGAATCGGAATATTTAGTTTTATCCAGGATGAGGGCCTTTGAAAAAGTCACAAAAGATAAAGAACGAGTAGCCATACATTATAATAAAAAGGTGGTGCCTAAATCTTTTCAGGAAGGCGAGCTCGTTTGGAAATTGATACTGCCGATCGGATCTAGAGACAACAAGTTTGGCAAATGGTCACCGAATTGGGAAGGGCCTTTCAAGATCCACAAATGCGTCTCTAAAGGAGCTTACATGCTAAAAGGACTAGACGGAGAAGTATTTGGGAGGGTTCTTAACAGAAAATACCTAAAGAAATATTACCCAAGCGTATGGATCAACTCGTGATTCGGCTATGATTCATTCAGCCGATTTACGACAGCCGATGTCTTACATTAACATGACATCACCTTTAGGCATTTTATGCAACGTTTTTGGCTAAGTTTTCTATGATCGGCTCATGATTGGCCGATAGGGACGGCAAGGAGGCGCGAACGGCTCGAACCCACAATTTTGTCGACACCGAAGCTATCAAGAAAACTTGGGGGCATATACATACACGAGCGATTGCAAGATCGGGCCGATTGCAAATATCTGAAGAAATATTACCCCAGTATTTGGGTCGATGCTTGAATCGGTGTGACAGTCGCCAATTTTTATTCATAATTGGCATGAAGCCGATTTCAATTACATGTCTCCTAGATAGTCTCTGATGGCCGCCAGGGCCCAGTCGACGGCCTCTGGAGATTCTCTCTCTAAAGCATCCAAGATCAAATACTCTAGCCTAGTGACTCTTACATCGGTGGTTGTGAATAACGTTCATTGGCAAGTTGTGTTTGCCTTGCTACTAGCCTGCGTGACGTGTGAGTGTTGCGACGCCAAATGAATACCGCTGGGAACACTACTAAGGTTTATTGGAGGTCCGGTGCCGGATGACGAGTATCTTGTTCCCTAAAGCGCCGCAAGTTGATTCTCACTTGTCGGTCTTGGATAACCGTCAGTTCATACAGGGTGTTCATGATATCTAGAATCACTCGTAGGGGATGGGGCGGCTGCAAGAAGATTAACTCGTGAGTACTTAGAGAAAAGAAATGGTGAGGATGGATGGGTTGGAAAATCACCTGGTTCACCGATGAGCTTGAAGATGCCATGAGAAGTCTTGCTGAAGGCTTGGAGACCTGGAATTTGTACACCTGGAGAGTGAGGGAATTTCTTCTTCGGCTGTGATGTGTTCGGGAAGCCCTGAAGGGGTCTATTTATAGAAAGAAAAGATGCAGATTTGGATGTGAAAGATCGTTGCAGATATAAAAGTCGAAGAGGTCATCATTAAAAGCATTGGGAATCATTGAATGGTTGGTGACTACTCAAGACCGCATACCTATTGTTCAGGACTCACGGGTTTTTGAAATACATGTTCGGATGAGTCAAACTGTGAAGCCAAATCGGCAGCGCATTTAAATATTATCGGCCGATAACCAATGAGACTAATACTTTATTTGGACTGCCGATTACGAGGCTTAACTAAAGTGATTGTCCAACCCAGCACAAAAGTACAAGTATAATACAAGAGGCAGCAGCCGATTTCAGATCATTAAATCATTACAAGCTCATCGTTTTAGGAATCAGCTATGGCCGACAACGCCGTTCCCTAATCTGGTCTATCTCGTCGATGGCCCTGACGTCGTCGGTCTCGGACCCAGCCACCGGCCGGATGCCCTTCACCAGATCACGCAGGTGTGCCACAGCCGCCTTGATGCCTTGGCGTTGAGCTTCGATCTCGGTCGGCAAGCCAGCCATGTACTCCTTATGGATGTCAATCTCGTTCGTGACCTGAACGAGATCGGCCATCAGCTGATCTTGGCGCGCAAGGAGTTGCTCGAGCTTGCCCACCGGCTCAGTGTTCAGGCGGTCGAAGGCAGCTTTCTGGCTCTCGATGGCATCCTTGGTCAACTCGAGGGTGGCCATTCGCTGCCGTGCCCGTTCGTACTTAAGCTGGTGGGCTTCCATGAAGGTGGTCGGCACAATGGCGTCGGCTAGGGCTTCCGGCAGCTGGCCTTGAAGGTCTTTGAATCGCGCGTGTATCGAGCCGCTGTCGACCACCAGCGTGTCCAGCGAGGCCTCCAGCCGATCGCCGATGTTGGCTAGAGTGGCCCTTAGGTCCTCGGCCGGCGTAACCAATGCCTCTTCGCCGATTTTGCCAGACTCCTCGAACGCCGACAAGTCAAAGTTGAGGAGGTCGGCTATGTTCTGCGACAGAAAAAGAGATGATCGAAGACAATAAGTTGATAGAAGCCGATCGTCGGTTTCGGTCGGCTTACCATGGGCACCGGGGTTGGAGCGATCGGCTCGGCTGGATCGCCGCCTGCGGTCGTCGGGGCTTCTTCGTCGATGTTGTCGCCACCACCTGCGGCAGGCACAGCATGCTCGCTGGACGCCTGGGGGGCAGCCGATGGAGATCGCGAGGGCTGCAAAAGAAAGAGTTAGCGGACAAATCGGCTAATTACTACAGGTCAAATGGCAAGAGACGATTACCGATCGCCAAATGTTTCGATCAGATGCAAGTGATCATCGCGAAGCCAAATTCAGTGAAGTGAAGGCTTACCGGCTGATTTTTTGCAGGGGGACTGTGGACCCCTGTTTTTGGAACGGGAATCTTTCATGTTCATAGTACCATTTCCCTGGATCGAGTAGTTTGGTACCCACCGAAATACAGTACTGAATATCCAGGTGCAAATGCACGAATAGTCTTACATCGAAATTATTACAATAATAGGCCCGAAGGCAATATCCAACACATATAGAACCTCATGGTCCAGATACAACCAAAAGTAGAAATTAGGTAAGGCAGCGAAATGAAGGCAGCGGCTTGTCATTTGCCACAAGCAACGACCAGAGACTAAGACCTAGCAGGCGCCATCGGCTTCTTCACCCTCCTAGTAGTAGGCATATTGATCCTCCAAGTCTTCATTTCCACCATCTGAAGGTTTGTGCGTATTGCAAGGGTGAGTACCAACCGTACTCAGCAAGCCAACACGGAAGTGATGCACATGATAGGGTTATGCAAAGAATGGTTGGGGTCTTTTTGCATAAAGTCAATTTTCACAAATCTTTTCGCAAGCCTAACAACTAGCCAAGTCAAGTTTTAGTTCCACAGTTCATTAAGTCGGCGACAGTTTTGTCTACCATCCATCGTGATTCCAAGGATGGCTTCCCGCCTCCGATTCATCATGGTTTTCTGGGGAGTCCACCCCTTCTCGCCTTTCGAGAAGTTGATCCACCAGTGAATAAGAATCATCATGCAAACCCATCCCATCATTTTAAAGTTTATAGTCTAGCCAAGTGAAAGTCTTGTCATGATGCTCAATATCCATGAGAACGACTATTCAAATAGATTGATTCATTCACACTGCAGTGGATGTACACTTTACCCGTACTACGTGACTGCCCAACAAATGAGCCTACGTCCCAACACATGAGATGGTCATGGCAAAGCCTTTCGATAACCTCACTTCGGCAGTACCCGCTCCATGAACTTAAGCCCTCATGAACTCTAGCTGTTATTTTCTAGCAGTGAGAGGAGTTCTGGCGCACCCGGGGTAAGGGAAGACTTCCTTCATCAAGTTATAATAAATTCCAATTTTCCATCATCCTTTTTCAATCTCATCTCATACATAAGAACCACTACGCAAGGGTACCGCCTCCGCTCGGCTACCTACTCCGCTAGGTCTATCCCCATTCGAGAAGTATGGTTGTACTAGCTCGTTTCCCGGCTATCTCATGGCTCGGTCCTTAATTGACCAGGGTCGGCACTTGCCTTTTCCGGCGAATCCACCCAAGTCATCCAGCCGCCCCAGTCTAAAACATTTGTTTGGTATTTTCAGTTTTCATCAAAACTCATTTTATCATTCTCATGGCAATGTGGCGCTCATGTCTCCACATACTGTATCTCAACTACCTTCCCTAAGGTAGTTGCCCAAGCATAAAGCTCTTTACAAAATCATGAGTATGCATGAATCTAAGAATAACATGGCTAAGCATTTTTCCAAAGATATTCTCCGGTTGTATGTATCACATCGAGGGTTACAAGGAATAATTCTAAAGGTAATCAATAACAAGGCATGGCATAACAAGTATAGGTAATTCTTTGTGTATAGCATGCATGTTTAAAGTTTAAAACAACATCATTTCGCAATTGGGATCAATATGTTCAAAGAGTGTGATGACTTGCCTTGCTCGCTCGCTTGTTGAGTGGGGTCTTCAATGGAGTAAGTGCCTGCTTCTTCAGGTGCTATCCATACGTGCGAAAGATCAATTGAATTCAATTAGAATTCAATAAAATACCGAGAGATCGAAAAGAACCATAAAAATCATGAAAACGCCACCAAACGTTTAGCCTAGAATTCTACTTGAGTTCGGACGAGGATTGCTAGGGAAAATCCGAGTCTTGAAATCGAGGCGATGCCCTAGGGTTTTTGCAAAACGACGATTAAACTATCGAGAAAATGAATTTAGGAATATCAACGGAGGGGAGGGGTTTTGTACCCAAGGTTTTGAAGGTTCGAGCACAAAAGAAAAACATATTTAGATGGCGAGAAAGATTTAAACGAAATCCGGATTTAAAAACGACGCGAAACAAAATTTCGGAAAAGTCCGATTTCGATTTTCCAAAATTGTTCCGAGAAAATATTCAAGAAAATAATTTATTTTTGTGCAAAAATTCAATCAAATCATTTCAAAACATTTTTCCCAATTTTGTAAAATTTTTTCCTTTTTTATTTTTCTTTTCCCTTTTTCTTTTCTTTTCTTTCTTTTCTCTCGTTTACTATTCATCGCTACCCTAGGTGTTCGACGAACTTTGCTTCCTCTCTCTCTCTGTTGCGACCGGCGCCGGTGCAAACGAAGGGGGAGAGGGTGGCGGCTCGGCTTACGGGGTGGCGACGCTGGGAGTGCGGTGGGGCTCGGCGCACAACGGCGACGGCGCTAGCGGCTCGCGGGGCGACTTGCGCGACGGTGCTCGGGAGAGGAGAGGAGGCTAGAGGCGGCGAGGTGGGAAAGATGGGGGATTTTGCCCCTTATTTATAGGCGCGGGCACAACGGCGGCTAGCGCGTGGCGGCGACGGCGCATGGCGCGGGCGGGCCGTGCGCAGCGCGGCGCGCGTGGGCGCGAGCCGGGCCGACGCGGGCGCGCGCGCGCGGGTGGTGGGGCGCGGACGCGGTGTGGTACGTCCGGCGAGCCGCGCGGCGCGCGGCCGGGGCGTACGGTGTCGAAGTGTGATGACCAATGAATAGTGTATTTTCTGATTTTTCCGATTTTTCACTCCATTTTTCCTTCACTCTATAAATCCCAAATAAACATATGGTATTCCCAAAATTAGTTAAAAATATATTTTCAAACTTTTCACCACCATTATTCATTTTCAAATATATATTTCCATATTTAATTAAATCCCTCTTTCTAAATTCATAAAACACCATTTTTGCTTTCAAATAATTTTCCACTTTTATATAAATCCCTAAAAATTTTATTGTCTATTTTATTTACTAACTAATATTTTATAATTACCAATTAATGTTTTATTTTGTTTCAAACACCCATCTTCATGAATCCGCATCCCTTTCTGATTATATAAAAAATTCCTAACCGTGGACTTTGAGATTTTTCCCCGACGAAAAATCCAAATCATTTGGTTTTCACAAACACCGAGAGGAACTGTTCACAACTAAATTCATGCAACTGAGCTGGCATATAAGAAGCAACAAACACAAGCAAAAAGACAACAAGCAAGAGTTTTTGTAAGTTCCGATTTTTAATTTCCGATTTTAAATTCCTTCGATTTTCAGGGTGTTACAAACCTACCCCTAACAATAAATCTCGTCCTCGAGATTTCTTACCGGTTGTTGAGTAGGTGTGGGTATTCAGTCTTTAGAAAACCCTCGCTCTCCCAGGTGGCCTCTTCTTCAGTGTGATTTCTCCATTGCACTTTGTACATGCGCCATGACTTGGTTCGTGTCCTCTTTTCTGCCTCGTCCAATATCTTTATTGGATGTTCCGGATATGTGAGATCACTGTTGATATGGATGGTTTCCAAAGGATCTTGCTCTTCTGGCACTCGGAGAAACTTCTTCAACTGTGACACATGAAACACTGGGTGGACATCGGAGATGTTCTCGGGTAACTCTAGCTTGTAGGCCACTTCGCCTCTTCTAGCGCTTATCAGGAATGGGCCCACGTATCTTGGCACAAGTTTCCCTTTGACCTTGAACCTTTGAGTCCCTCGTAGTGGTGAGACCTTTAGGTACACATAGTCGCCTATATTGAACTCTAAGTCCCTTCGACGAGTATCCGCATAGCTCTTGTGTCGAGATTGGGCTGCTTTTAATCGGTCACGGATCAGGCGGACCTTTTCCTCGGCCTCTTTGATTATGTCTGGCCCAAACATGGCTCGTTCACCGGTTTCTGACCACATCAATGGGGTTCGGCATCGCCGACCAAATAGGGCTTCATTTGGCGACATCTTCAGACTTGCTTGGTAGCTGTTGTTGTAGGATAATTCAGTGTATGGTAAGCATTTTTCCCAATCCTTGGTAAAATACAACGCACAGGCTCTCAACATATCCTCAAGAACTTGATTTGTCCTTTCGGTCTGCCCCGGTATGTGGGTGGTAAGTGGTACTGAAGACAAGGTGACTTCTGAGTGCCTCATGAACTTTGCTCCAGAAATGGGACGTGATTTGAGTACCGCGGTCCGATATAATTCTTTTTGGTACACCGTGAAGGCATACGATCCTACTCATGTATAGCTCTGCCAACTTGGCACTATTGTAGTTAGTCTTTACGGGGATGAATCAGGCGGTCTTGGTGAGCCGATCTACTTTTACCCAAATGGAATCATATCCTGCTGCAGTTTTGGGTAGTCCAACGATGAAATCCATGCATATCTCATCCCATTTCCACTCGGGAATCTTGAGTGGCTGCAACAACCCTGCCGGTCATTGATGCTTGGCTTTTATCCTTTGTGCATACATCGCATACGGCCACGTACTCGGCTACGTCCCTCTTCATATTGGGCCACCAGTATTCCCCCTTCAAATCCTGGTACATCATCGTTCTTCCCGGATGTAACGAATAGGCTGATTCGTGTGCTTCCTTCAGGATCAATCCTCTCAAACCACCTTGTTCAGGCATGTGGATTCTTTTCTTATACCACAGGGTTCCCTTGTCATCTACCGAGAATTTCTTCGCGTTCCTAGCGGCCATGCGCTCTTTGATCACTTGTGTTTCTTCATTACCCTTTTGAGCTTCTTCTATTTGAGTCCTCAGAAGAGGTTGGATTTCTATTGAGTTCACTTCTCCGTGAGGAATCAGGTGTAAGTTAAGTCGAGCCATCTCTTCTTGGAGCTCACTGGCCATGCCTTCCAGTCTCATATGGTTGCATTGGGCTTTGCGGCTTAACGCATCGGCCACTACATTCGCCTTGCTCGGGTGGTAATGGATTCCTAGATCGTAGTCCTTGATCAATTCCAACCACCGTCTCTGATGTAGATTGAGATCGGATTGAGTAAAGAAGTATTTCAGGCTCTCGTGGTCAGTGTATACATCACAGTGATTCCCGATCAGATAGTGCCTCCAGATTTTTAATGCATGAACAACTGCTGCTAATTCTAAGTCATGTGTGGGGTAGTTTTCCTCGTGGGGTCATAACTGTCTTGAGGCATATGCTACGACCTTTCCATCCTGCATCAATACGCCTCCTAGTCCTTGTCGAGACGCATCACAGTATATCACAAAATCCTTACGGTTGTCAGGTAGGGTTAAGATTGGGGCGGTGGTTAACTTTTCTTTTAGTTGGTCAAAGGCCTCGTGACACTTCTCATTCCATACGAATTTCTTCTCCTTCTTCAAAAGTTGAGTCATGGGTCGGGCTATCGTGGAAAACCCTTCGATGAACCTCCGGTAATATCCGGCCAATCCCAAGAAACTCCGAACCTCTGTTACTGACTTGGGTGCCTACCATTCTGTAACAGCTTCGACCTTGGCAGGGTCCACCGCTACTCCTCCGGCTGAGACTACATGGCCAAGAAAAGCGACTTCCTTAAGCCAGAACTCACATTTACTAAATTTTGCATACAACTGATGCTCTCGTAGCTTCTCCAGTACCAGTCGTAGGTGTTCTGCATGTTCCTCATCGTCTTTGGAGTAGATAAGAATATTGTCGATAAATACCACCACGAATTTATCCAGATATTCCATGAATACCTTTTTCATCAGATTCATGAAATACGCCGGGGCATTGGTCAACCCAAAAGACATTACTGTGAACTCATACAAGCCATAACGCATAGAGAATGCTATTTTGGGAATATCTCCGGCCCTAATCTTTAACTGATGGTATCCTGACTGAAGATCGATCTTCGAGAACACTTGTGCACCCTTGAGTTGATCAAATAAGTCATCAATTCAACGTAGTGGTGTCGAAACTTGGTTTTGGCAATATAACTTCTGGGGTCGCAGTCGAGATCGCCAAGCACAATGGGTTAGAAGGAGAAGAAGATTTAGACAGGTTCAGGCCCTCTCGTGAGGTAATACCCTACTCCTGTTTCGGTGGATTCGATCCACCGAGTGTCTTTATTGATCTCGTGTGCCTAAAGCTCTTACTTATGAAATCGTATGATTCAGATCTAGCATAGGATATCCCTCAAGGGACACCCCTTACCCCCCTTATATAGTCTTGGGAGGAGGGCTTACAGATCGGAAACCCTATCTTACTATAAGTTGGTTTCCTCAATCTTACCAAACCATGACTATAGGCCGATTGCCTTATCTCTATCGGCAATCGTAACACCCAAGTCATGTTCGGTTTACAGATATGGCAGGCGCAATCTATCCCTACCTGCAGTCGGATAATCTTGCCATGTAGATACCCCATTGCCATAATCTCCACAGTAGCCCCTGAGTCCTTTTCAGTCGACGAGACATCTCAGCTTCAGACCAAAACAACACATAGCCAAAAACCTCTTTGACCAAGTGCTTTTGGCACCGAGTGATTCCATCATCTCTGCCTGAATCTTCCTGAGTGGCTCCAAAGACTGTGAAGGGTTGGAAAATATCTAAAAAATTCTCAAAAATAAATATCTAGGTGCATCTCCTGATGCACCTAATTAGGTGTAGCCCCCGACTATGTGGTTAGTCAAAAACAGACTAAGCATATAGTCAAGAACTATAAAAAATCATTCTCATGTAGATGCTTAGCTCAAGCTAAAGCAACCTCGTTACTCAGCAAGCTTGTTCTTATCCGAGTGAATTTGCCCGAGTTATCTCAGAACAAATAACCCAATCAACCCTCGCGGGTGAAAAGCACTCGATAAGCTCATGCTTATCCGAGTAGATCTGCCCGAATAATCCCGGAACAAATATTTTAATCGTCCCTCATGGAAAAACGAGCTCTTTCAATCGTATGAAAAATATGACCAAATTATTAAATAGCTTTTGCCATAATACTGGTCTCAATCTATAAAGATCTTTACCAAGGTGGAAAAATAGCATCGATATAATCATTTAATCAAATGCTAAAAAAATAAACAGCCCTTGTCATCAAGGCAGCCATAAAAAGCTTAACTGTTGGTCACCTTCCAAGTTGCATCGTGCTAGCTTCTCATGAAGTCAAGCAAACCACGGTATGAAAGGATTTTCAAAGGTATAGGGCATTCGGACACGTGCATATTGCCAGGGCAAATCTGCTTAAGCTTATCCGCTTAAGTCCCTAAGGACACGCGTCAGGCCACACCGTAACTGGGCCGTAGATTTTCTTATGGGCTCGGCCCAATCACAAGAAAACCTAGCGCAACCCTCAAATCTTTCTATAAAGGCTCGAGGTCGTCCCCGCCTCTTCATCTCCCAAAAGATTCCTCTTTTCACAGCACTGTTCACCAGTTCCCTGCGAAGAACCCTAGACTCGCGTGCTCCCAAATCCATCCATCCAAGAGCTCGCTTCTTGCCACAACCAGCTTCTGCAGCCAATCTCCCAAGTTCCCTTGTTAAAATCCCCACTCTTTCCGACCAGATCCACTTCCCATCTACACCACACTCATGGCGGAGGAAAAGAGGATCCCGTTTGACCAATGGGTCACATCGGATATGAGGGAATCTACCCTCAAGGAGATGGTGAAGCATGGCGTGCTTCCCCCAAAGGAGATCGTGGGGTGGCGCCCGACGGCGGGTGAGGACTTCCCAACCCCGAACACTGGTGAGCTCATTGTTTTTACCTCTTTCTTCTATTGCGGGTTCAGCCTTCCCACCTCCGAGTTCTTCCGGGGGCTTCTGGATTATTATGGGCTTCAACTCTACCATCTGAACCCCAACTCCATGCTTCACATCGCTCTCTTCATTCATGTATGCGAAGCATTCCTCGGCATCTTCCCCCACTTCCAACTGTTTCGCCGCATGTTTTATCTTAAACCACATCCGAATAAAGACCACCCATGCGTTGTTGGTGGGGCAGGTTTCCAACTCCGCGGATCTCTCCGCAAGGAGTATTTCTCTCTTCCCTTAAAATCTTCCAATAAGGGATGGCATGCGGGCTGGTTCTATATTAGCAACCTTGAACCCAGCGTGCCAGCTTTCGTCGGCCTTCCCCCTGTCCCCAGGCCTACTTGGAGCACCGTTCCAGTGGCCCAAGATTGGGACGAGGCCAACAAACTGCTTGCAAAGATCCTGGCAATGAAGCAGAAGGGTCTTCGCGGTGAGCAGATCACTCGGCACTTCATCCGGTGCCGACGGCTCCAATCAAGGAGAGGTCAAAGCCGCCTTCGAATACGAAGGCAGGAAGGACCCAATCGGGAAGATCCAGATCCACTCGGCTACGAGATTCGAAGATCCGGATGTACAAGATCCTCTCGACGGAATTGCAGTTGAGCGTGCCCTCATTCCGCTGGTTCTCCCTTTAGCGTCCACCGGCCTCCTCCTCCGGTAAGCCGACTGGTTGCTTCACAATATCTTTCAATCTTGATATCTTGTCTCTTAGCGTTGTGCGAACTTCTCTTGCAGGAAAATGCTTCTGTTACCTCCAAGCCGTACAAGGTGTCCCATGATGACGCGCCGCGTCGCCCTGCCAAGAAGCCGGCTGGCGGGATCAAGATCCAAAGCGATCCAGTTGGGAAGCGGGCGGCCCCGAGTGAGGACACAAACAAGCGGGCGAGCAAAAGGAGGCTCATCATCGAGGATTCGGACGATGATGTCCCGGCTCCTCCAGTCGAGACCCCTCCTCCAAGGCGATCGCGAGGACGGCGCCGAAGATCCGCCGGTCGTCCGGTATTCTTCATGACGAAGTCCGAACTTTTTTTTGCCGAAAGCTTTCTTTGTCTTTACCCCACTGTATTCAATATCGCAGAGGCCCCGGACATAGATCCTGCCGGGAAGGGTGAGGGGCCGACCCCCACCGCTGCTCCCGAGGCGCCGAAGCCTGCAGAGCCGAAACCTCGGAGCCCGCATCCGAGCGAGAGCGCTCCGGGCAAAGAACCTTCGCCTCCGAAGAAGGATGCCCCGAGGAAGGAGCCCCTGACCGCCAGCCGGGACGTCCCGACTGGACGCCAGTCGGCGGCCAGGAGACCTCAGGCCGCGGCCCAGCCAGCCCTGACTGAGGGTAACTCGGCGAAGAGCCGGAGGAAGGAGGCCACCGGCCGTTCCACCTAAGTGCGCAGCCACCGAAGCCGGTGAGTCTTGTATCAAAATCTTCTCTTTGTTCCTTTAGTTTGAATCTTTCATGTCTTCATTTGTTCTTCCTATCTGCCAGCCACAGTGGAGGACCGTCCCCAGGTTACAGTCTTCTGAAACCTGGGTTCCTCCAATCAAGATCGAGTGGCGAGACTCGGAGGGCCAAAGGCAGGGCATCATCCTGGACAGGCAAGCCGAGAGAGAAGAAAGGGATGCCCTTGTCGAAAGCTTGAACGAAGCGACCCGGCTACTCAATGTAAGCCTTAGTCTCTTTCTTTTATTGTGTTATCATCCTTTTCCAGTCGGTCACTCCTCGGGTTTCACGCGCAGAAGGAGTACTGCCGCTCCATGGCAAAGTCCGAGGTGCTGGAGAAGCTGGTTCCTCACCTGAGCTCCTTGGAGGACGTTCAGCGAAAGCTGAAAACCACTCAGGAGGAAGCCGCGTCGAGGGAGGCGGCTTTAAGGAGAGAGATCACGGAGCTTCGGGAGGCGAACCTCGACCTCCGAGGATCAATCGGGAATAAGCTCGTCTCTCCAAGTTTCTTCATGATTCTCATGTTAACCCCGGTCGCTGATGATCTTCTTCACTTGTAGAAAATTTGTCGAAGGTCCATTCGCTCCAAGTCCAGCTGGAGGCAGCCAGCCTCGACAAAGCCGAACTGGAGGCCGAGTTTGAAGGTAAGCCTCTTTGAAGTAACATTCCTTGTGCTGCTTTATTTCCGAGTGCTTTGTATGATCAGATGCTTTTGGCAGCTTACAAGGTTAAGACCCGAGCTCAATATGACGTCTTGCTTGAGCGGGTCAAACAAACCGGAGAGATCCGGAAAGAGGTCGCCAATGCTGCTGCGCCGATCTTGCTATCTTTGTTCCATCATGGGGTTGGGACCAGCTCACTGGACCCAATTGAAGTCTTTGACAAGCTGCGAAGGGCTCCTGACCAGTATCTGACCAACATCACTGAAGCCGCCAACATGGGGGCTGGTCTGGCTCTTGCACAAACCAAGTCCCTTTACCCCCGAGTGGATATCCACTCGGTCGGGGAGGGCTTCGCTGACAGGACCACAGATGAGGAGGCCTTGGATATGCTGAGTGAGGCGCAGGAGTCAGCAAAGAAGATCTCCGTCGATGTAGTGAACAATTTCTGGATTTGATTTATCTTTCGAACATTGTCTTGTAAATGTCGTGTGATCGTGATGCTCTGATGTAGAACTTGTGATATATTTAGTTTATTTATGTTAATGCCTTGATCTGAGTTTTTGTGTGAAATTTCTTAAGTAGTTTTCGTCTGACTGTCACCAAGCCTAGGCTCGATTAGGTCATCAGAAAACTCTCAGTCCTTAGACACTGAACTCGAATCGAAGAACATTAAACAATGATAAACCAAATCATGCACAAAAGTTGATGAGGAAAACTTAAGCTTTATTGACATATGTACAGCCCCCGACTGCTAACTCAAGAAGTCATCTTGCTTGAGGTTGGTAGTCAAGGAAAACATGAAGCCTTAGTCAAATTAGGCATAAAATCGTCGAAGATGCTCGATGTTCCAGGAGTTCTCCACCATAGATCCGTCTTCACGCTTTAGCCGGTATGCACCGGGCCGAGTCACCTCGGCGATTATGTATGGTCCTTCCCATAAGGGGGATAACTTTTGACGGTCTTTGGTGTTCTGCATCTTGCGTAGGACCAGGTCGCCAACGGTAAAAGCTCGTGCTCGAACGTTGCGACTGTGGTATCTTCTGAGCCCTTGAAGGTATTTGGCCGACTGGATGAGGGCTGCCTCACGGGCCTCTTCCAATCGGGTGAGGTCATCCACTCGGTCGGGGTCGTAGCATTCATCGTTGAAACTGCGGACTCAGAGGGATTCGTACTCCATCTCGTTTGGAAACATGGCTTCTGCGCCGTAGACCAAGAAGAAGGGAGTTTGGCCGGTAGCCCGACTGGGTGTGGTCCGCAGGGACCATAAGACCGAGGGAAGCTCTTGGACCACTTGCCCGCGTAGGGGTTTAGGTGATCGAAAACACGGGCCTTGATGCCTTGGAGGACCATGCCGTTGGCTCGTTCGACTTGTCCATTGCTTTTGGGATGGGCAACTCATGCGTAGCAAATCTTGATTCCGAAGTCCTCGCAGAATTCCTTGAAGATGCCTCCCGTGAATTGAGTCCCGTTGTCAGTTATGATTCTGTTTGGGACACCGAAGCGGTGCACGATGTTGAGGAAAATGTCCCGTGCCTTGTCAGCAGTAATTGTGGCGACCGGCTTGGCTTCAATCCACTTGGAGAACTTGTCTATTGCGACAAAGAGGTGTGTGAATCCTCCTGGAGCTTTCTTGAAGGGGCCGACCATGTCCAAGCCCCATACCGTGAACGGCCAGGATAGTGGGATTGTTTGTAGTTCCTGGGCCAGGACATGGCTCTGTCGGGCAAAAAATTGGCAGCCTTCACAGGTTCGTACGACTTTGTCCGCGTCGGAGACCACGGTAAGCCAAAAGAAGCCTTGCCTGTAAGCTTTGCCGACTAGAGTGCGTGCTGCCGCGTGGCTTCCGCATATGCCTGAGTGGATGTCTTGAAGTAGCCGCCTCCCTTCCTCGGGTGTGATGCATCGCATTAGGATTCCGGATGATACGCGATGGTGGACGGGTGGACGTCCGTGTCGTTTGTCACGGGAGTCAGCCGTTTGCTGCTGGTACTTCTGCGTGGACTCGCGGGGTGGGCCTCTTGGCCTTGTTGTCGACCGATCTGGCTCGGGCCTCTTATAGTCTCCTGACCTTAGAGGCGGGAGTCGACTTTTGTCAGGCGTTTCAGCCACGGACTCAGTCGGCCTTCGTGCCGAGGTGGCGGGGTGGCCGTTAGCTGTGGCTGCGACGATGGTCTTGATCTTGTCGAGTATCGGAGTCACATTGGCGGGTGCCGTCTCCATGACGGTGTCCAAGAGAGTGAGCGCGGCAACAGCGTTCTGCTGTGGCGTTTGGAAGATGTTGGTGTTGCGAACCCGCGTTTAGAGGATGGCCTCCTGGGCAGATCGTCCGGCTGCACGTAGATCCTGCTTCCTCTTGTCAGCCTCGTCCTTGCGTTGCTTCTCCTCTTCGGCCATCTTGCGCTCGTGCTCAATCTTGGCTCGTTCTTCTTCAGCAAGCCTCCTGGCCATGGCTGAGTCGGACTCGTCCGGCTCGGCCATGAGGACATCAAAGCACTTCGGCTCATAGTCCATGCGGCAGTCGGAGTTGTCGGCTTCGTCAGAGGGGATGCCATAGAGGTCTTCGAAGCCGGCGGAGCTGAGGTATCCATTGAGCTCGAAGATGAGCAGGAGCCGAATGATGGGAGGATGACGGCGACCTCCCTTGATCTCGGGTAGCCCGGTCCGGATCGTTCCAGCCCGGCCGAGATGGGGATGCGGGCTCCTCCGAGTGGGTCGCCTCCGATTTGGGGAGAGAAGTTTGCTGTAGATCTCGGCGGCGTTTGGTAACCCAAACGGCACCGAGAGGTCTTCGTCCGAGTGGATCGTCTCCGTCGGGGAGGCGAGAAGTTTGGCGCTGATTTCGGCGATATTCGATAATCCGAATGGTGCCGAGCGAAGTCCGTCGTCGGAGAAAGTAGATTGCATCTTGGTCTTCAAGACGTCGTTGTAGATCTTGGCGCTGTTCGGAAGTCCGAACGGCGTCGAGTGGATTTCTCCTTCCGACTGGATCGAATCCGAGTCAAAGGAGGAATCGTCGGCGAAGTAGGCGGCGAAGTTGCCAAATCTTGAAGGAGATTCCATCACGCTTGTCGGCGAGATTGTTGAAGAAGTCTCGACGCGCGGTCCCCCACCTAGCGCGCCAACTGTCGAAACTTGGTTTTGGCAATATAATTTCTGGGGTCGCAGTCGAGATCGCCAAGCACAATGGGTTAGAAGGAGAAGAAGATTTAGACAGGTCCAGGCCCTCTCGTGAGGTAATACCCTACTCCTGTTTCGGTGGATTCGATCCGCCGAGTGTCTTTATTGATCTCGTGTGTCTAAAGCTCTTGCTTATGAAATCGTATGATTCAGATCTAGCATAGGATATCCCTCAAGGGACGCCCCTTACCCCCCCCTTATATAGTCTTGGGAGGAGGGCTTACAGATCGGAACCCTATTTTACTCTAAGTTGGTTTCCTCAATCTTACCAAACCATGACTATAGGCTGATTTCCTTATCTCTATCGGCAATCGTAACACCCAAGTCCTATTCGGTTTACAGATATGGCAGGCGCAATCTATCCCTACCTCCAGTCGGATAATCTTGCCATGTAGATACCCCATTGCCATAATCTCTACAAGTGGGTACTTGTTTTTGATGGTCACTTCATTCAACGATCGGTAATCTAACACATCCTCATACTTCCATCCTTCTTTTTGACGAAGAGCACTGGGGCCCCCAGGGAGAAGAACTAGGGCATACAAATCCTTTTTCTTGTAGTTCTCTGATTTGCTTCTTGAGTTCTTCTAGTTCGTTAGCCGGCATTCGGTAGGGTCTCTTGGATATGGGGGCAGTACCGGGCATTAGGTCGATGATAAATTCTATGTCACGATCAGGCGGCATTCCGGGCAATTCCTCAGGGAATACGTCCGGGTAATCTTGCACTACTGCCATTCTGCTCAAAGGTAGCATGGTAAATACTACTGCAGCTTGCTCACATAGCATCGGGTTTTGGTCCATGGTTATGTTCATTGGTGATCCCCATGGGGTGGATACTGTGACTTCTCTTCGGCCACAGTCTATGACTCCATTGTTCTTAGTCAACTAGTCCATTCCAAGTATGATATCAAGAGTTTGTGGTAGTAGTACCATAAGGTTTGAAAGGAATACCACGTCCCTAATCCGTATGGGCACATTGATGCAAGCATGGGGTACGGTTATGTTTCCCCCAGGCGAGTGTACCAACATGGGTCTCTTAAATTCCACCTGGTGTGGGTGGTGTTGTTTGCTTACTTGTGATGATATGAATGAATGCGATGCTCCGAAATCAAATAAGACTTTAACTGGGGTAGAGTTGATAGAGAACATACCCATCAGCACGTTCTGATCCTCCTGCGCTTCTTTGGCACGCACATGATTCACTTGTCCGCGCCGGAGTCCGGTAGCAGTCTCATTGGGTTGCGGCGTCCTAAACAGACCGTGCCCAGCAGCAGAAGTAGTAGTTCCTCATACAGCCGTTGTATTGGCGCCGGTACGCATGGGAGTGTTGCGTGGCTTGGGGCAGCTGTTGGAGTAGTGCCCAAACTCTCCACAGTTGAAGCAGTTCACATTTCTTCTTCCCGGAGCGGCTAGAGTCGGTGTCGGGGTACAAAACTGGGGCGCAGTCGGCCTGCTGACGTGGTCGGGTGCAGGGGGACGACTGGTTGCCACGACGGTTGGCTTCCATCCGGACGGGGTGGCTCCCTTGGGACGCTGAGACGCTCCCTGAAGTGGGCGGGCCATAGCAAGCCTCCTCTTGCGGTTGTTTTCCACCATCTTCTGGTCATGCTCCAATCGTACAACCTTGTTGATAAGGCTTTGGAAGCTGACGTGGTCTTGACCGATCATTGGCCCTCTCAGCTCATCGTTCAATCCTTCGATAAATTTATCTATTTTCTCTTCTTCGTTTGCCAGGTCACCGGTGGCATATCGAGCGAGTTGCGTGAACTTGTTCAGGTATTCCTGCACTGTGGTGTTGCCTTGGCGCAACCTTCGGAATTCGTTCTTCTTCATTCTCATGACTGCGGCGGGTACGAAATTTTCACGAAAGGCGGCTGTGAACTCCTCCCAGGTTGGTTCTCCGGCGTCTTCTGCCCGTGTCTCTTTGTAGGTGTCCCACCAATCACTTGCGGGGCCTTCCAATTGATTGGTGGCAAAAATGACTCTGTCGTCTTCTCGTACCCTGACGAGGGTCAACTTCTTCTCTATCACTCTCAACCAGTCTTCAGCATCCATTGGTTCGTCGGCCGTGGAAAATGTAGGCGGCTTAGCTCGCATAAACTCTCCCAAGCTTGATCCTCCGCGATTCCCTTGGTTGTTGGCGATGGCTTGAAGCAACTGGGTTAGCAAAGCCATGACCTCCGCTAGGGTGGAGGGATTAGGCTCTGGTGGGTTCTCGTTGGATGTTGAAGCTCTGCGACGATGCGCCATCTGAAGGAGGTAGATGAGTTAAGAGATTGGACCCACTAAGGTCATGGTTTCTAAGTGATTTCTCTTCAAGTTGTTTTTAAGTTATCTTTGAACAGAGCAAGCATGGTGGAATAAACTCATTAATAACATACCATAAAACATTACATAGGTCCATAGCGATTACATCAACGGGGATACAATGGACTGCACATACGCAGTCCGACATAGCACAATGCAAAAAGCTAACGTCGCTCTACTGCCATTGGCTACTAGGAGGAGGGTGTAATCCTTGCTGCCAAAAACCATCCAAAGCGAGGTCAAAGCCGGTGTGGACCTCTCGTCTAGTCATCCAACTAACCGCAGGAACCAGGTGCAGGAAGGGGGTGGTCCTTAGCCGAAGCAAATCGAAGTTCCCATGGCTCAGAGGTAGTGGCCTCGAAGTCATGTTTGATCTTCCTGCTTTGTGGTCGAGTACTCTTCCGGGCAGTCCTGAGGGTGAGGGGACCTCCGGTGTGAGTCAAGTGACGAGCAGGAGCTGCCTCCTCCGCTGGATCAGTATCACTGGACTCCCACTTGATCTCCATAGGCTCTGTCTCGGAATCGGAGTCGGTGCTGATCTGGATGGTGTTCTCCTCTCCCGAACCAGGCTTAGATGGTACATCCATGGAGTTCGAGGTAGGTTCCATTGAGGTAGCAGCAGTGGGGTCTATCAGGTATGGTGCCGACTCTGTGCTCAACATAGAGGCCTGCTCCATCATGGCTTGAAAAGTGTTCAGGCATGCTGGAGTCATGAGGTAGTAGTGGTCGGGCACAGGGGCAGGGGGTGTTGGTGCAACTTCGGTGGAAGTACCTGCAGCAGGGACAGGGTGGGAGTGAAGTTGTTCTTCCAGCTGGTTGACCTGTTGTTTGCTCTTCCTGAGCTGTTCTTCCAGCTCCACGAAGGCTTCTCCACGGGCCATGTAACGGTCAGAGAGCTTCTCGTACTGGGCACCGTTAGCCTGTAGCTGGGTCTGTAGCAAGTTGATCTGATCCCCGCAGTTTTGGTGTTCCTCGACCTGGTCATTGAGGCTTCGCTGCTGGTCGTCGATTTCGAGCAAAGCCTCTTCATAGCAGTCATCCGCTGTTTCTGCCCAGCGGGACAGACGGGTGACCATAGGATTATAGCAGCAGGGGGTGGCTTCCACGGTGCAGACCGGATTGCCTTCCTCGTGGTAGGGGTGGTGTACAAACTCAGTCACGGTGAGCTCAGCACGGTGAATAGCGTTGAGGCGGAGGAACGCTTCACGGGCCACGTCCTGAAGAGCTGCTTCTACCAGATCTCGGTGGTAATGGGTGTGGAAGCAATAGGGTGTCTCGCTCCCCATGCGGGCCTCAACTGAAATTGCTGCCTCCCATAGCGGGTATCCTTCGGTGCCATGCCTCCTAATCCGGTAGGTGGGTGCATCTGGGTACCTTAGGCACCATAGCAATAACTGGAGTTGCGACACGAATCCTTCTTCCCGTGGAACTGTGATCTCCCAAACTCCGACATGGTCCAGCATCTGCTTTTGAAGGCAACTTAGGGTCAGAGAGAGATAATATCAAAACAATTTGAGTAAAAGAAATGGGGATGAAGGTATAGGAAAAAGTATGTTTGTCTTTCAAAAATAATAGTTTGCGAAATGGTCCTACATAGGGATATTTCCCTTTAGCCAGCTAGTCAGGGGTAGGGCGCCAATTGGTCTTATCCTACAGTCGCATTGCTCTGATACCAGCTCTGTGGACCCCCGTTCTTGGAATAGGAATCTTTCGTGTTCATAGTACCATTTCCCTGGATCGAGTAGTTTGGTACCCACAAAATACAGTACTGAATATCCAGGTGCAAATGCATGAATAGTCTTACATCAAAATTATTACAATAATGGGCCCGAAGGCAATATCCAACACATATAGGACCTCATGGTCCAGATACATCCAAAAGTAGAAATTAGGTAAGACAGCGGAATAAAGGCAGCGGCTTGTCATTTGCCACAGGCAACGACCGGAGACTAAGACCTAGCAGGCGCCATCGGCTTCTTCGCCCTCCTGGTAGTAGGCATATGGATCCTCCAAGTCTTCATTTACACCATCTGGTAGTAGGCTCATTTCCTCCTGGTGCGTATAGCAAGGGTGAGTACCAACATTACTCAGCAAGCCAACACGGAAGTGATGCACATGATAGGGTTATGCAAAGAATGGCTGGGGTCCTTTTGCATAAAGTCAATTTTCACAAATCTTTTCGCAAGCCTAACAGCTAGCCAAGTCAAGTTTTAGTTCCACAGTTCATTAAGTCAGCGACGGTTTTGTCTACCATCCATCGTGATTCCAAGGATGGCTTCCCGCCTCCGGTTCGTCATGGTTTTCTGGGGAGTCCACCCCTTCTCGCCTTTCGAGAAGTTGATCCACCAGTGAATAAGAATCATCATGCAAACCCATCCCATCATTTTAAAGTTTATAGTCTAGCCAAGCGAAAGTCTTGTCACGATGCTCAATATCCGCGAGCACGGCTATTCGAATAGATTGATTCATTCACACTGCAGTGGATGTACACTTTACCCGTACTCCGTGACTGCCCAACAAATGAGCCTACGTCCCAACACATGAGACGGTCACGGCAAAGCCTTTCGATAACCTCACTTCGGCAGTACCCGCTCCATGAACTTAAGCCCTCATGCACTCTAGCCATTATTTTCTTGCAGTGAGAGGAGTTCTGGCGCACCCGGGGTAAGGGAAGACTTCCTTCATCAAGTTATAATAAATTTCAATTTTCCATCATCCTTTTTCAATCTCATCTCATACATAAGAATCACTACGCAAGGGTACCGCCTCCGCTCGGCTATCTACTCCGCTAGGTCTATCCCCATTCGAGAAGTACGGTTGTGCTGGCTCGTTTCCCGGCTATCTCATGGCTTGGTCCTTAATTGACCAGGGTTGGCACTTGCCTTTTTCGGAATCCACCCAAGTCATCCAGCCGCCCCAGTCTAAAATATTTGTTTGGTATTTTCAGTTTTCATCAAAACTCATTTTATCATTCTCATGGCAATGTGGCGCTCATGACTCCACATACCGTATCTCAACTACCTTACCTAAGGTAGTTGCCCAAGCATAAAGCTCTTTATAAAATCATGAGTATGCATGAATCTAAGAATAGCATGGCTAAGCATTTTTTCAAAGATATTCTCCGGTTGTATGTATCACATCGATGGTTACAAGGAATAATTCTAAAGGTAATCAATAACAAGGCATGGCATAACAAGTATAGGTAATTCTTTGTGTATAGCATGCATGTTTAAAGTTTAAAACAACATCATTTCACAATTGGGATCAATATGTTCAAAGAGTGTGATGACTTGCCTTGCTCGCACGCTTGTTGAGCGGGGTCTCCATTGGAGTCGGTGCCTGCTTCTTCAGGTGCTATCTGTACGTGCGAAAGATCAATTGAATTCAATTAGAATTCAATAAAATACTGAGAGATCGAAAAGAACCATAAAAAACACGAAAACGACTCCAAACGTTTAGCCTAGAATTCTACTTGAGTTTGGACGAGGATTGCTAGGGAAAATCCGAGTCTTGAAATCGAGGCGATGCCCTAGGGTTTTCGCAAAACGATAATTAAACTATTGAGAAAATGAATTTAGGAATATCAACGGAGGGGAGGGTTTTGTACCCGAGGTTCGAAGGTTCGAGCACAAAAGAAAAACATATTTAGATGGCGAGAAAGATTTAAACGAAATCCGGATTTAAAAACTACGCGAAACGAAATTTTGGAAAAGTCCTATTTTCTAAAAAATTTTCCTATTTTTTTCTATTTTTCTTTTCCCTTTTTCTTTTCTTTTCTTTATTTTCTCTCTGTTTACTATTCATCGCTACCCTAGGTGTTCGACTGAACCTTGCTTCCTCTCTTCTCTCTGTTGCGGCCGGCGGCCGGCGCAAACAAAGGGGAAGAGGGTGGCGCCTCGGCTTACCGGGGATGGCGACGCTCGGGGAGTGCGGTGGGGCTCCGGCGCACAACGGCAATGGTGCTAGCGGCTCACGGCGGCGACTTGCGGCGACGGCGCTCAGGAGAGGAGAGGAGGCTAGAGGCGGCGAGGTGGGGAAGATGGGGAATTTTTCCCCTAATTTATAGGCGCGGCCGAGAGAGCAACGGGGAAAAGGGGGGCCGGCGTGGCGGTGGTACAGCAACGCACACGCGGCGCGCGGGTGGCCAGGGTCGAACGCGCGGAGCGTGGGCGCGCACGGGGCCGGGCTTGGGGCAACGGCACGTGGCGTGAGCACGGGGGGGGTCCGCGCGGCGCGGCGACGCCGGCGCGAGCAGCGGGTCCGGCGCAGCGGTCGGCGCACGTGCGGTGCGCGGCGCGTGGCGCGCGCGGGCGCGTACGGTCGGGCGACGCGTGGCGGGCGCGCGGCCGGGGCCGATACGGCGTCGAATAGGTGATGACCAATGAATAGTGTATTTTCTGATTTTTCCGATTTTCCACTCCATTTTCTAATTCAAATTTTTCCTTCACTCTATAAATCCAAAATAAACATATGGTATTCCCAAAATTAGTTAAACATATATTTTCAAACTTTTCACCACCATTATTCATTTTCAAATATATATTTCCATATTTAATTAAATCCCTTTGAGATTTTTCCCCAACGAAAAATCCAAATCATTTGGTTTTCACAAACACCGAGAGGAACTGTTCACAACTAAATTCATGCAACTGAGGTAGCAAATAAGAAGCAACAAACACGAGCAAAAAGGCAACAAGCAAGAGTTTTTGTAAGTTCCGATTGTTAATTTCTGATTTTAAATTCCTTCGATTTTCAGGGTGTTACAGGGACTTGGGACCGGCGGGGCGTCGGCTGGAGCGTTGATAGACTCAGGACTCGAAACCCCGGGTTCGGCCGCCGCTCCAATAGCCGCCGGCATCTCCTCGCTGGCGACGGCGTTGAGGATCTACGCGATGGCCGGGTCCAAGAGGGGAGGCTATCGGCTGGCGCCGCCGGCTTCTTCTCTTTTAGCCTCTTGGGGGCAGGCGCGGCCGACGGCCGTGGAGGTGGTGCGGCCCTTTTCTTCTGAGCGATCGGCTGGCGCACCTGCCCTTGCAGCAGCGACGCCAGCTTCGGTGCTCCCCAACCGATGGCCGACGGAGCGAGGCCGCCCCCATCCAAAACACCTAAACGGTATTCAATGGGGCACCCGAAGTCGCTCACCGTTGGCCGCTCCGTCTCCGTCTCCTGCAAATCAAAGGGCAAATGTTAATCGGTTATATCAGCCGATGATAAGAAAAAGAAAATCAGTTGGGACTTAAAGCTTACCGAGGGGATCTCCTCGGGCAGGAGGAGGTCGACGTAATGAGACGACCGCTGGTGGAAGATGTGGCGCTTCATTTTAGTCCACCATTGGTCGTAAGCAGCGCTTTTCTTCAACGCCAGTGTCATCACGCCGACGTCGTCGAGGGGAGGGCCGACAGCCGATCCATTATCTGGTCCTAGCTTGCCACTCCCCTCGTCTCAATCTTATCGGCATAAAAGAAGCCGATGAGCAGCTGCCCAAGACCGAATTGCCTCATCGCCGACACCGGGTAATAGAATTCGTAGCTCTTGGCCACTGATCGGCCCTGATGGATCCCGGTCGGCAAGATGCGGGGAGGATAGAGCGGCGATGAACAGCTCTCTGCACCGCGGGTTGTCAGCTGAGTTGACATCTTCCCAATTGAAGTCGGCCAACAACTCGAACAGCCCCCGGTCCTGGTAAAAGTACCAGGCGCGGTTCTCACGAGACAGCCTGTCGTAGAGGGCTATGAACCATTCGGCCAGCAATTCAGCCGATTGCTTTGAGCCTACATGGGCGGCTGTTGCCTCTCCGTAGCTTGTGCACCTGGTGGTGGTGATCTGGTTGCCGTCTTCATCTTCGATCAGCTCCAGCCTTGGGAATATGGCGTCTATCAGAGGGAGCCGACCGGCCACTCCTTGGGTTGCCAGCACTAACTAGATCTCAAGGAACCACCAGGGGCCACCAGTGGTGACGGAGGCGTTGGCAGCCATCTTCGCGGTGGCCTGATGCAACATCTGATATAAGTAGCCGAGGAGGTACTACCCCAGCGCAAGTTTTCCCCCGTCGGCAAGGATTTTGGCCATGCCCTTCCAGTTGGCGGTCGGCCCGCAGCTCGATCCACAGAACACAAATTTTTTGAGCCACATCATCAAGAATGCGGCGTGCTCCCTATGGCCGACTGATCCGTCCCTCATGTTCTAGGCGATGAAGCCGCTCCAGCCGCCGATGGCCTTAGTTTCGAACTGGTGCTGCCCTTTTCGGCTCAAGCTGCTAGGGTTGGCCGACGACTCAATGTCCAGCCCAGTCATCATGTACACGTTGGCCAGCGTGATTGTCATCGGCCCTTGATGAAAGATGAAGGCGTTGAAGCTGTTCCAGAAATAAGTTGCGGCCGATAGAAGCGGTTCGTCCTTTTCCATGCCGGCGATTGACAGGGCCAAGCACTGGGCGAACCCGGTCTCCTCCCACTGTGTGTATTTGGCTGATCGCACCCTTTTGTACCATTCAACCCAGGCTATGTCGGTGGTCGGCCATGATTTGAATGTCCCGTTCCAGTGGGCAAGGGATGGCTTGGCGGTGTTGAAGGGGATCTGGTTGTTTTCGGCTATGATCACATCGGCTGGATCTGTGTTGCCGATGGGGCCGAGAAAGTACCGTTGTGCTTGTGTCAGGTTTGGGATAAGCACTTCACGCGACAGGTGCTACAGTCCAGAAAAAGAAAAGAGGGGCACTAATCAAGAACGGTTGCATATTATGGTTCGAAGAAGGAAAAGTACTAATTGATAAAAATGAAGGAAAGTGCTACTCGAAAATGGCTGGACGTAATATTGATGCAATGTGTTTAAAGGAGCAGATTCGAAAGTAAAAGAAAGTTATGGATCAAAAGGGAGTACCTTAGGGAACTCGGCCATGGTGGTGGCCGGAACAGCAGTGGTGGTTGGCGCAGAGGCTACGGCTGGCGTGACGGCGGTGGCTGGCGCGACGGAGGTGCTCGATGCGGCGACGGTGGAGGCCATCGGAGTGCTTGGGGAAGAAGATGCGTTTGGTCTGTGGGGCGCGATGAGGTTTGATGAACGCCGGTGGGATCGCCGGAGAGGAGAGAGAAGGCAAGAAGCTTGTGTGCCAAGGAGGCTGAGTACGCTTTGAAGGCATAGGCATCTCTGCCGAGGAGAGTCGATATTTAAAGGGCATTTTGGGAGAAGCCGAAGCGGTCTAGGTCAAGAAAAGAGCGGGAGTTTGAACAGGCAAGCAAATCCGTAACACTTTGTATCACGGACTTGGGGGCATGTGTTAACACTGAAATTTGGTAATCGAATCCCTAAGTCTGCAAAGGTGAAGCAGAATTGGATCGGCTGAGGAGTGATCGGCTGCGAGGCCAATCGGCTAAGGTTGGATCGGACAGGGGCAGCCGATAGCCGATTCTAGGTCCGGAAGAGATGAAACCGTTTCTGATGCAACAATTTGAGGATAAATAAAAGATTCGATTGTTAATTGCGCGTTAAACGATATTGCCACTTATGGATAGAGTCCTATAATGGCAATTGTATCTGTAATCTAGGGGTTCGTTTAGACTATTAGTTGTAACACGACATGGGTCCCGCTCGGGATAATGTTGTGTTTTTAAATAGTAGTTTAGATAGAGTCCAGGGTTTGTACAGATAATTGTATCTTGGGTATAAATAGGACCCGAGACCCCCTGTAACATATACAATCACAATCAATCAAACCTTCGGCGCATCGCCAACCTTTTTCTTCAGACAAGCACTTTGTTTGGCTACGGGCTGCATCGTTTCGATCCTCAGATCTAGGTAAATGCTTGTTATTAGTGGTATGATCTATTGATTCTAGTGCTTCCATCGTAATGACACATTAGAATCAAGAGTTTATACTATGCTATTTATCATATAGCGCATATAAATTAGATCAATGTTTAGATCTATCCTGCCATCGGCTGATTCTATCAAGAACTTGCAGTCGATAGGGCTAGATCTAAAGGTTGGCTGGTTTATATGCGGTATCCACCGTCTCGAGAGATATAAATCGGCTGTAACAGATCAGGTTTTTCTTTTTATACTTGATGCTGCATCTGGTTCGAACTATTAAGTCATTTTTGGAACAATCAGTTATCTGTTCGGCTAAGATTTATATTGTTTAGAGACAACGCCGGGGTTTCAGCCGGCCTTATCTGTCCTGATATGTTTCTTTTAATATATTTATTATTAGATTTGTATTAGGACTGCCTCTTATGTTAAGATCGCATTCTTGTCGGACATTGCCAGCCGAAATCGGCCTATAATCGACAACCGATGGCCGATTTCCGAGCTATGCATATGATTCAAGAGTGATATCTTTCCATAAGATTCATCGGAGTACTAGCCGATTCATTGTTAGCTTTCCAGTATCGGCTAGGTTATCGATTCATATATTTATTATCCTTTACTGTATTTAGGTTACACGACTGATGTTGTCTCGGTATAGCCGATCTATTCCAGTCGTCTGGCTTAAATATATTTTAGGATAGCATATATATGCTCATGGGTTCCCTCAGCCGATCTAGTGGGGATCTAACCTAACACTTAACACATATTCCCTTGTTTTTCTTGTTGATTAACAGATCAAACAAACTGGCACGCCCTGCACAGCACAGGCAATCGAGAAGGACCTGCACTGGAGTTAAGCAGATCTCCCAGGCTAGCGCGTGAGAGAAATTTCTCATCAACACTCTTATATTAAGGTCTCAATCTGGTCAAATGCCCTAAACTGGTATCAATCTGTCAGTCTTCGATGACAGCTGATTGATCTATGTTTAGAGCATTTGGGTTAGATTAATATCTTTTTATAAGATGTATCGGGGTACTAGCCGATTCACATTAGATCTATAGCATCGGCTAGACTATGAATGCATATATTTATTATCTTAATGAATATTTGGTCTAAGTGGTTTATACTGTCTCGGCGCAGCCAATGTATCCTAATCACTTACTCTAAATATGCTTTGGGATAGCAATTATATGTAAATTGGTTCCCTGAGCCGATCTAGTAGGATCTAATTTTAACCTTAACACATATCTGGTTGTTTCTTGTTCGTTAGCAGATCAAACCAACTGGCACGCCTTAATCACCAAAGGTAGCCAAGAACGGACCTGCACTGCAGTTAAGCAGATCTCCTAGGCCAGTGTTTACACCAAAAATTGGCACTTAGGAATCAAAATAGGAAAGATTGCCAATATTTGGAAATTTGCCGGTTTCTTCGGAGGCCGGTCGACCGCCGTGTATAGGCCGGTCGGCCAGAGCGATGGGGCGTCGGCCAGAAGGCATATGGCAGTCGACCGGCGAGTCCGAAACCTAGACGACTTCGTTGGTATTCAGGTTTTCTTTCTCCATACGATGTATCTTGGGTTGGACGTGGAGAAGGGCCTGTGGAAGGCAAGGCCAACCCCTATATAAGGGCCAAGGCCGGTTCAATTGTAATATCGAAACACACAACACACAATCAATCTATTTGAATCGTTTCCTTTATTTTCAGCCTTATTTTCTACATTGCCCTAGTTTAGTCCATCTTTGTCGGTTTGCGCTGAAAACCGTCCGCCGCCGCTGCAAGAGTGCGACAATTCTTTGTAAGTTTGTCTTGAAAACTTTCTGTTTGCTCACGAGACGAGTAGTTATCAATCTATCCATCTAAATCGGTTCCGCTAGCCGATTTGATCTACAAAACCCACTTTGTTCTAGTTCTTGGTAGATTGAAGTGGTTGGCAACTTTGTACCAAGAACCACCGTAAGGCTTTAGGTGATTCGATCGTGTTCATGCCTTTTGCCAAAAAAGGTGCCAACAGCCAGCGCGTGAGAAAGATTTCTCATCATCAGAGCGCAATTGTATTTCTAATCTTATATGTGGATGACATATTATTGATTGGAAGTGATATCCTTATGCTAGAATCCGTCAAGTCTTCATTGAAAAATAGTTTTTCCATGAAAGACTTAGTGGAGGCAGCATACATATTGGGCATTCGGATCTATAGAGATAGATCCAAGAGGCTAATTGGATTAAGCCAAAGTACATATATTGACAAGGTGTTGAAAAGGTTCAACATGCATGAATCCAAGAAAGGTTTCTTGCCCATGTCACATGGCATTAATCTTAGCAAGAATCAGTGTCCTTGGACACATGATGAGCGGAATAAGATGGGTATGATTCCATATGCTTCAGCAATAGGATCCATCATGTATGCTATGCTTTGTACACGTCCAGATGTCTCGTACGCTTTGAGTGCTACAAGTAGATACCAGTCAGATCCAGGTGAAGGTCACTGGACTGCCGTAAAGAGTATCCTTAAGTACTTGAGAAGAACTAAGGATATGTTCCTAGTCTATGGAGGTGAAGAAGAGCTCGTTGTAAGTGGTTACACAGATGCTATCTTCCAAACGGACAAGGATGATTATAGATCGTAATCTGGGTTCGTGTTCTGCCTGAGCGGAGGTGCAGTCAGCTGGAAGAGTTTCAAGCAGGATATTGTTGCTGATTCTACAATGGAGGCCAAGTATATCGCTGCTTCAGAAGCTGCAAAGGAGGCTGTTTGGATCAAGAAATTTTTTTCTGAGCTAGGTGTGATAACCAGTGCAACTGGTCCAATGTCTCTCTATTGTGATAATAGTGGAGCCATTGCGCAAGCCAAGGAGCCGAGGTCACATCAGAAGTCCAAACACATACTTTAGCGATATCATCTCATCCGCGAGATTGTGGACAGAGGTGATGACAAGATATGCAAAGTCCACACGGATCTCAAACATAGCTGATCTATTGACAAAACCTCTCCCTCAGCCGAAACATGAGGCGCACACAAGAGCAATGGGTGTTAGATACTTACATGATTGACTCTAGTGCAAGTGGGAGACTGTTAGTGATATGCCCTAGAGGCCACATGAAGATGTTCGATATCATGGTCAATGTTTATGTATAAATAAATAAAGTGTTATTCAGTTCCATGAAATAGACATCTTGTATTGATCAATAAGTACGTGACTTATTTATGAGACTCTGTATGTATGAATCTATTTCTAAATGATCCCCGATCACATGTCATATTGTTGGAACAAATATCATTCTAAGATTGGCATATTTATTGATTGATGATCATGTCTCATAGATCATGGTATGGAGATACCAAATCAATATACATGGACATGTGTTAGAGAACACATTGTTGGATAGACCTGAAGGGTTACGCGGAAGCTACGCTAGCCGAAAACAAAAATTTCTACCGCGCAAACCAGGAACACTTGCAAGTAAGGGCCGATAGATCGTTACCGATTAAAGTAGAGTGCAGCGGAATAGCCAATCAGGGCAATCCGATCCGGAACAGTGTAGCCTATTCCCGGAGACAGCCGATTCGCCAATCAGCCGATTCGAGTCGTCCGGCCGCGTTCTCACGCCTCGCTCGATGCGCCGACCGCGGCCGATCAAGAGCGCGCAACGTAGCAGCGCCTCACGGTATCCACACGTCCGGGGACGAACGCCGTACACCCGTGTGCTAGCACGCGATGCAAGGCTAGGGTTTGGCTCGAAAGTGGGGAGGGTTTCCGTGGAGATTGATCTCGGCGACTTACGTTGCACGTGATGCAATTGACGTCTCACTGCTCTCCACCCCTCCCTCCTTTATATAGAGTTAGCCGACGGGACTAGTGGCCGATTAGGACTCTATTTTGAATCGGATCTCATCCGTATCTCATAGAGTTGGCCGCCCCACACGTCGTAAGCCCATAGGACTCTATCCGATCGGATCCCTATCCGATCGAGCCGTATCCGAGTCCAACTCGAATATCTATTCTATCCCCTTAAGCGTGCGACCCGTAGGTTCAGGTATACTCGGTTTCGGCTATAGTCTAACTTAGCCGATCGTCGGCTCGAGTCCAACTCAGCCGACTGTCAATAGCGGCGCCTAGCAGCACATATTGACACCATAGTATACAAGAATATAATATCGGCTCGAACCTGTAATGTGTACACAAATCCCTTTGCCTCACGATACCGGTTAAGCTATAGGCAAGATGTGTGCCATCCCTTCAATAGCTTAACCATTCACTCGAACCGTATTGGATTATCGCATTGATTGACTCCTCAATCAACTTAGCATGGCCATGCATTTCCATAATCCATTACCTCGAGGGCCCAGAGATATCTCTCCAAAGGAGGGGCAAATTCCATCTTGATCACTCACATCCCACTCCATGTTTCATAGCAAACCCGAAAACTACCTTTATAACTATCCATTACGGAATAGCGTTTGGTAGTCCCAAAGTAGGCTACTACACATGTTGGAATCCATGGTGATCTCAGGTCTAAGGACTTTGTACCAACACTACCGAGACCAACTAATGGCACATTAATTCTGTAGTGTCTCATGGTGGGTCTATCCAACAATGTGTTCTCTAACACATATGTCCATGTTTATTGATTTGGTATCTCCATACCCATGATCTACGAGACATGATCATCAATCAATAAACATGCCGATCTTAGAATCATATTTGTTCCAACAATATGACATATGATCAGGGATCGTTTAGAAATAGATTCATACATATCGAGTCTCATAAATAAGTCACGTACTTATTGATCAATACAAGATGTCTATTTCATGGAACTGAATAACACTTTATTCATTTATACATAAACATTGACGTGATATCCAACATCTCCATGTTGCCTCTAGTGCATATCACTAACAAGACCCACCATGAGACACTACAGGAATTAATGTGCCATTAGTTGGTCTCAAGTAGTGTTGGTGCAAAGTCCTTAGACCTGAGATTATCATGCATTTTGACATGTGTAGTATCCTACTTTGGGACCACCAAACGCTATTCCGTAACTAGGTAGTTATAAAAGTAGTCTTCAGATTTGCTATGAAACATGGAGTGGGATGTGAGTGATCAAGATGGAATTTGCCCCTCCTTGGGAGAGATATATATGGGCCCCTGGAGGTAATGGATTATGGGAGTGCATGGCCATGCCAAGTAAATTGAGGAGTCAATCAACAGACAGATAATCCAATACCATGAAAGAGGGGCATCACCTCAACTCTTAGCACGCAGTTAGTCGGTTCCTACGGTAGATCCAAACATAATTTTTAAATAATTTATAGAAATGGATTTGTTAAGAGTGTTATACATTTGGCCTAGAGTTTTACCATTATATTGTTGACAGTGGCTAGGACCGGTGTTGGATTTTCCACCGCCTCAGTTGATGCACAACTGATGCGCCTTTGCATTAGACTTTCTCGGTTCGGAGCGACAGTGCACGCGATGTTCTACTGCTCGGCTCGGATCTGCTACCTAATCTATTCCGCAACATGGTCTAGCTTCTCGTCAATTTCTGTGCTCAGTTCGGCTCTAACCTGCTCCCGGATTCTCTCAACTAAGTGTGCATCTCTTTCCGCCTTCTTCATGACGGTCCTCTTTTTATACTACCCGGCGTATTATGGAAGTCCATATTTCCAGGGGACATTAGAGCCAACACCCCTTGTCCATCTATGGTGTTCGTCGGTGTCCAGCGCTTGCATGAGGATGTCATCCTCGCGTCTATTGCTGCAGGCCTCTTGGGAGGACTGTCTCACGGCAACCAACTCTTTCTACATTACAAGTAAGATATGTATAAATCGAGTGTACGATATGTGTAAAGAAACTAAACATAATAAGGTGAGACACTTACAATATTTTCGTAAACTTGTTGCTCCTGGGGATTTGGCAGAGTGAATGTCCTATCGCTGTTCTTCACGTCCCTTGCCCTTGTCCAGCTCCTTGCACGTTGGTGCCGGATATCGAAAAAATGGAGGCGGCACGTTTGATGCCTCTGCCACCTCATCCTCTTTCTGCCATTGCTCCTGCTTCCCCGCATATCCTCAGCTGCGAAGCCGGTGCGGGTTCATGTACCGTGCCTGGAGTGCCATATAAGCATCGCTTCTGGCATGGGTTTCGGTAGTAGATTTCTGTCGAAACTTGGTTTTGGCAATAGAAATTAGGGGTCCAAGCAATATCGCCAAACACGATGGGTTAAGTGGACAAAAGAGGTTTAGATAGGTTTAGGCCCTCTCATGAGGTAATACCCTACTCCTGTTTTGGGGATTCAATCCGCCGAGTGTATTATTGATCTCTTGATCTCGTGTGTCTAGTAGCTTGTATGTTGCATAAATCATATATCCCTCAAGGGACGCTTCTACCCTCCTTATATAGTCATGGAGGGCGGGCTTGCAAGTCGGAAACTCTATCACATTCTAACTCGGCTTCCTCAATCTTACCAAACTATGACTATGAACCGTTGCCTTATCTCATCGGCAACGTAACACCCAAGTCATATAGCCGGTTTACATAATCACTAGGCGCAACCTATCCCTATTACCAGTCAGACAAGCTTGCCATGAGGGTATCCGATTGTCATAATCTCCACAGTAACCCCCGAAACCTTCGCAGTCGACGAGATAACCTTGCCTCAAACCAAGGCAACACACAGCCGAATGACTCCTTGGCCGAGTGCTTCTGTTGCCGAGTGGTTCCATCATCTCTGCTTGAATCTCCCGAGTGCTTTATCATCCGATAAAAAGATTGTGAAGGGCTAGAAAATACCTCAAAAAATTCTCAAAAATAAATATCTAGATGCATCTCTTGATGCACCTAATTAGGTGTAGCCCCCGACTATATGGTTTGTCAAAAACAAACTAAGCATATAGTCAAGAAGATTATATAACACATCACTCGGCAAGCTCATGCTTATCCAAGTAGATTTGCCCGAGTCGTCTCAGAAGAAATAATTTAATGAACCCTCATGGTTAAGAAATCAATTCACTCGGCAAACCCATGCTTATCCGAGTTAACTTGCCCGAGTCGTCTCGGAACAAATAATTTAATCACCCCTCATGGGTAAACAAATTTTTCAGTCATCTGAAAAATACGACCAAAATATCTAATAGTTGTTGCTATATTATTAGTCTTAATCTAAAAAGATCTTCACCAAAGTGGAAAATTAGCATTGATATAATCATTTAATCAAATGCCTAAAAACCAAACAGTCCTTGTCATCAGGACAGCCTTGAAAAGCTTAACTGTTTGTCACCTTTCAAATTGCATCGTGCCAACTTCTCATGAAGTTGCGCAAACCGCGGTATGAAAGGATTTTAAAGGTATTGGGCAATTAGACACGTGCATATTGCCAGGGCAAATCTGCTTAAGTCCATCCACTTAAGTCCCTAAGGACACGCGTCAGGCCACACCTTAGCTGGGCTACAAGTCTCTCATGGTCTCGGCCCACTCACAAGGGAACTTAGCAAAAACCCTCAAGTCTTTTTACGAAACCTCGAGGTCATCCCCGCCACTTCGTCTTCCCCAAAAATTTTCTCTTTCGCGTCATTGTTCACAAGCTCTCCGCAGAAAACCCTAAACTCGCGCGCGCCCAAATCTATCGATCTAGGAGCTCTCGTTCCACCACAGGCCATTTTCCGCAACTAGCCTCCACGATTCCCTTGACAAATCCCCATTTCCCGTGCCAAATCTGCTTCCCCCAAATCGCATCCATGGCGGGAGAGAAAGAAATCCCCTTCGAGCAATGGGCGACCTCAGACGTCAAGGAATCAACTCTTCGGGAGATGGTGAAGAACGGAGTTCTTCCTCCCAAGGAAATCATCGGCTGGCGCCCGGCGGCCGATGAGGAGTTCCCCACTCCGAACACCGGCGAGATTGTCGTTTTCACCTCTTTTTCTACGTGGCTTCGGCCTTCCTACCTCGAGTTCTTTTGAGGTCTTCTTGAGGATTACGGTCATCAACTCTATCACTTGAATCCCAACTCCATTCTTCATATCGCAATCTTTATTCACGTCTGTGAAGCCTTCCTCGGCATCCTTCCCCACCTTAATCTTTTCCGCCGCATGTTCTATCTTAAGCCACATCCAAACAAGGATGAGCCATGCGTCGTGGGTGGGGCCAACTTTCCACTCCAGTGCTTGTGATCTTTCTGGCCATGATTGTTGTTGCCGATATCCTACTTAGGATGTCGGCTTCCTCCCGACTGCTTGTCATCCCTTTTGTTGTGCCGATCTTGTCGTGTCGCCTTGATTGCATCGTTTGATTTTGCGTAAGAATTTGCTCTCTTGAACATTTGTTTCACCGTTTTCGGTGGCTTGCGCCCAAACTTCCCGATCAGCAACTCATCGCGGACTCCCTTCTGGAAGGCGGCAATTATGATGTCGTCGGTGATGTTGGGATCTTGTTGCGCTTTTTCGAGAAGCGGCTGATGAAGTCCCTCAGTGGCTCATCTGGTTTTTGGATGACGTTGTAGAGATCAAATTGGGTCCCAGGTTTTTCAAAAGTTCCCCGGAAATTGGCAATGAAGTGGTCCCGGAGCTCACTCCACTAGCTAATTGAGCCTCTTCGCAAGCTCGTGAGCCAGTTCCTGGCTGAGTTGGCGAGGGCGACAAGCAAATAATTGGCCATGGCCTTGTTGTCTCCTCCTACTGCGCGGATGGCGAGGGTGTACACGGTCAGCCACGACTCGGGGTCGGTCTTTCCGTTGTACTTCTCGATTCCTGTGGGCTTGAAACCACTTGGCCAATCCACTCGGCGCAGGTCCCGAGTGAACGCAGGCACTCCGTCGTCGTTGTAGTCGGGCGATCTCCTACGGTCTTCATAGGAGCGCTGCTCACGCTCACGATGGCGCCGGTCAAGGACTTCCCGCAGATCACTCGGCGGGGTTTTTTGTAGGCTGCTATGGTAGTCGGAGTTGTAGCTACGGCGGATCCGGTCGTCGACGGGTGGTCGTCCATGTCGTTTTTTTGCGAGAGTCGGCTGATTGCTCTTGATGCCTTCGTGTTATCTCGTGGTGGGTATATCTTGACCTAGTGGTTGTCTTGGCTTGCTCGGGCCTCCTGTAGTCCTTCGACCGTAGCGGCGGAAGTCGGCTTCCGTCGGGTGTTTCAGCGACGGACTCAGTCGGCCTTCGTGCTGAGGTGGAGGGAGAGCCATTGGCTGTGGCCGCGACGATGGTCTTGATCTTGTCTAGGATTGGTGTTACCGTAGCGGGTCTCACTTCGATAACAGTGTCGAGGAGGGTGAGGGCGGCAACGGTGTTCTGTTGAGGCGTCTGGAAGATGTTCATGTTGTCGACTCGTGTCTGAAGTATGGCCTCATGAGCGGATCACCCAGTCGCCTTCAGGTCTCGCTTCCTCCTGTCGGCTTCTTCCTTGCGTCTATTCTCCTCTTCTGCCAACTTGCACTCCTGCTCAAGCCTGGCTTGTTCTTCTCCTATGATTTTGCGGGCCATGGTCGAGTCGGTCTTGACCAGTTCAGCCATGAGAATGTCGAAGCACTTTGGCTCGTAATCCTTGTCGAAGTCGGAGTTGTTGGCCTCGTCCTTGGAGATGTCGTAGAGATCATCGAAGCCTGAAGAGCTGAGGTACTCATCGAGCTCCACGGATGAGCATGATCCGAACGGTTGGAGGATGACGACGATTTCCCTTGAGCCCGGATCGCTTGAGTCTGGATCGTTCCAGTCCGGGTCGTTGCTTAGTGACGATGGTTCTTGAGTGAGTTGGTTTCAACTCGGAAGAAAGGAGATTGCAATAGATCTCAGCGGATGGGTTTCTCCTCCCAAGTGGATGGGTCCCCACTCGGAAGTTAGAAAGTTGTGCTAAATCTCAGCGTCGTTTGGTAATCCTAACGGCGCCGAGTGGATTCCTTCTTCCAAGTGGGTGGATTCCAGCTCGGAAGTCAGAACGTTGTAGTAGATCTCAGCGTCGTTTGGTAACCCGAATGGCGCCGAGCGGGTTCTCCCTCCCGACTGGTCCGAATCAGAGTCAAGGAGGGAGAGCTCGTCGAATCTTTTGGCGGCGAAGTAGTCGATGCCTGATGAAGATCCCATCGCGCTTGTCGGTGAGATGAAGAAGAAGTCTTGACACGCGAGCCCCTACCTGGCGCGCCAACTTTCGAAACTTGGTTTCGGCAATAGAAATTGGGGGTGCAGTCAAGATCACCAAACACGATGGGTTAAGTGGACAAAAGAGGTTAGACAGGTTTAGGCCCTCTCGTGAGGTAATACCCTACTCCTGTTTCGGGGATTCGATCCGCCGAGTGTATTATTGATATCTTGATCTCGTGTGTCTAGTAGCTTGTATGTTGCATAAATCATATATCCCTCAAGGGATGTTTCTACCCTCCTTATATAGTCTTGGAGGGCGGGCTTGCAAGTCGGAAACGCTATCATATTCTAAATCGGCTTTCTCAATCTTTCCAAACTATGACTATGAACCGTTGCCTTATCTCATCGACAACGTGTGGACCCCCGATTTTGAGGCGGGAATCTTTCGTGTTCATAGTACCATTTCCCTGGATCAAGTAGTTGGTACCCACGAATACAGTACTGGATAATCAAGTGCGCATGCACGAATAGTCTTACAATACCATTATTACATTAATAGGCCCGAAGGCATTGTTCATCCCACAGGACCTTATGGTCCGAATACAACATAAAAACAGAGTTTAGACAAGGCAGCGGAAAGAGGCAGCGGCTTGTCCATTGCCACAGGCAACGATCGGAGCTAAAGTCTAATATGCGCCGTCGGTTCCCTCGTCCTCCCGGTGATATGCGTATGGATCTTCCGGCTCTTCAACTCCATCACTGGAGGTTTGTGCGTATAGCAAGGGTGAGTACCAACCGTACTCGGCAAGCCAACACAAATTGATGCATATGATAAGGTTATTCAAAGAACATGGCTAGGGTTATTTTTGCGTAAAGCCGGTTTTCACAACTCTTTTCACAAGCCTATCGACTAGCCAAATCAAGTTTTAATTTCATAGTGCATTAACCCGGCGATGGTTCGTCTACCATCCATCGTGATTCCAAGGATGGCTTCCCGCCTCCAGGTTCGTCATGATTTTTCGGGAGTCCACCCCTTCTCGTATTCTCGAGAAGTTGATCCACCAACGAATAAAATCATCATGCAATCCCATCCCGTATTTTTAAGTTCAAAGTCTAGCCAAGCGAAAGTCTTGTCACGATGCTCAATATCCGCGAGCACGGCTATTCGAATAGATTGATTCATTCACACTGCAGGTGGATGTACACTTTACCCGTACTCCACGACGGCGCAACAAATGAGCCTACACCTCAACACATGAGACGGTCACGGCAAAGCCTTTCGATAACCTCACTTTGGCGCACCCGCTCCATGAACTTATGTCCTCATGCACTCTAGCCGTCCTTTTCTAGCGGTGAGAGGAGTTACGCGCACCCGGGGTAAGGGAAGACATTTCCAATCTTTAAGTTTAATTAACATTAGTTTAATCCCACCATTCATAACAAAGGCCGCAGCCTCATTCTCATCCCATAACCACATCATAGAGAACCATCTATGCAAGGATACCGCCTCCGCTCGGCTATCTAGTCGGCTAGGTCTATACCCATTCAAGAAGTACGGTTGCACTGGCTCGTTTCCCGGCTATCTCATGGCTCGGTCCTTAATTGACCAGGGTCGGCACTTGCCTTTTCCGGAATCCACCCAAATCATCCGGCCGCCCTAGTCTAAAACATTTGTATAGTACTTTCAATTTTCATCAAACTTAGTTCCTCATTCTCATGGCCATGTGGCGCTCATGTCTCCACATGCCGAATCTCAACTACCTTCCCTAAGGTAGTTGCCCAAGCACAAAGCTTTTTCATAAAGTCATGAGTATGCATAAATCTAAGTATAGCATGGCTAAGCAGTTTACCGAAGTTATGCTTCGGTTGTTTGTATCACATCGCGAGTTACAAGGAGTAATTCTAAAGGTAATCAATAGCAAGGTATGGCATAACAAGTATAGGTAACTCGTAAAGCATGCATGTTTAGAGTTTAAAATAACTTCATTTTGCAATTGGGATCGATATGTTCAAAGGGTGTGAAGACTTGCCTTGCTCGCACGCTGGTTGAGTGGGGTCTTCCGCGTAGTCGGTGTTCACTTCTTCGGATGCTATCCGTACGTGCGAAAAGAAGGGTTGAATCCAATTAAAATCCAACAATATCAACGAAAAGAAAGAGATCTCAAAATGATCGCGGAAAGCGGATTCCAAACACAATCTCAAACTTCGGACATTTTAATAGTTGAATCAACGAAAAGGAGTCCATTAAACCGAGCAAACCATCTCGTAATAAATATATATTTTGTTCCTAAATTTGAAGATATCCTAGAATAATTAGATTTCTAATTTCCATATCTCTAATAATTTTATCTTTAATGTTGCAATTATATTTGCTAGGGGTTTTGAAATTCTAACGACAGGATAAGGTCATTCATGCTTAACTAATATTTTTAAAAAAATCTCATGTGAACTTTGATAAAAATTTAGAGGTCGGACAATATTTGAATTCCTAAAAAGGAAAAATTTTAATCTATAAATTATTTTCACAAAATATTTCTTTTTGGAAGGAAAAAGAATATTATACTCATTCCTAGATAATTATATTTCAATAACCTATTTTTTTTATCCTGAAATATTTCCAAAATAATCTTTTTACCTTTACCCTAATTCCTTTACCATTTTTCTTTTCCTTATTTTTTTCTCTTTCTTTTCTTTTTCCCTTTCTTTTCTTTCTTCCTCTGCTTCTTCCCTCCCTTTCCCCGCTCTGTTTCCCACCGGCGGCCGACGGTGAGGAGGGGTGCCGACGGCGAGGAGGGCCGGAGCTAGGGAAAAGAGGGGCGCTACACCATCTTGGGACCACGAGGATTCCATTTCTCCACTCGGCCGAGACCGGGAGCGGCGGAAAAGGCGGCGACGGCGAGGTGGTTCGGCGGCGGTGGCGCTCGTCGGCAGCAAAATCCGGCGAAGCTCGGCTAAAGTGAGGGGTCTACGAGCTTAAGCGAACCCCAGGGATGCTAACGGTGGGGTTGGTTCGGCCGGAAAGGCACTGCAGCGGGCTGGCGACGGCGAGGTGGTTCGGCGGCCGAGACAGGGGAATTTGAGGGGTTCGTCGCCGGCGATTTTCCGGCGACCATTTGGCTCGGGAAGCTTAGGGGAATTAATACCTAGAGCACGGGGATGATAATGGTACCTTTAATTCGGGAAGAAATCGGCCGAGGGTGACGAATTTCGGAGTGTCGCACGGGCGGTCGAATTAGGGTTCTTCCGGCCGAGCTCCGATCTTTCCCAAAATTCGCGCAATGTAGTGGCTAATCCTTGGAGGAAATTAGGGGGAAAGCACGAGTGAGCACAGGGGAGTATTTTTGATGTTGGGGGCCGGGTGCAGGGAGGCTTCTTTATAGGCGGTCGACGGCGAGGGCGCGCGCGGCGGCAATGGCGCGGCGTCGGCGGCATGGCGCGGTCGCGGGGAGATCGTGCGCGACGTGCGGCGCTGCAGCTGATGTATGTGCGTACGGTGAGCACGGCGAGGCGGTGCTTGCAGGCTGTACGGGCGCGGCGCTCACGCGGGCGTACGGTGACGACATGGCGGCGGCCTAGCGCGGCGTCGCGCGCGACCGGCAACCGCGGAGTGGCGCGCGCATGCCGGCGGGCGTGCGCGTAGGACGGTGTCGTCGGCGAGGGCACGCGTGCGCGGGCGTCTGGTACGGCGCGGCACGGCGCTCGGCGCGTGGCGCGCGCGAACGTGGGCGCGGTTTTGGTCGAACACTGCTGAGCTAATGAACAGTGCACCTTTGCTTTTCCCGATTTTAAATTCCTATTTTCCATTTCCATTTCCTTTCACCCTAAAAATTCAAAATAAATTCTAATATTCCCAAAATAATTTTGAAATTATATTTTCAAACTTTTCCCCACTTTTTATTTTTCAAAATATATTTTTCATATTTTTATTTCTTCTTTTAAAATCAATAAATTGGGGTCTTTGATTAATTTCTAAATTCATATTCCTTTTCAAAAATATTTTTATCATCCAAATCCAAATATTTATTATTTTTCCTCCACCAGTTAGGGTTTAAACCAAAATATATTCTTTTCAAGAATCTTTTGTAAATTCACAAAATTATGTATTTACCCTATATATTTTGAATTATTACTCCCACACTGGATATCAAAGCTTAGGGTTTTTATCCAACTTCACATCAAAGCAATTCAAAAAGAACTCTTATGCAACGAGCTTGGCAAATAAGAACGATAAACACGATAAGAAGCAATTAATCCAAAAGTTTTTTGTGAGTTCCGATTTTCACGTTCCGAATTCTACTCCTTCGATTTTCAGGATGTTACAAACCTACCCCCTAACAATAAATCTCGTCCCCGAGATTTTCTTACCGATTGCTGAATAGGTGTGGATATTCTGTCCTCGGAATTCTTCGCTCTCCCGGGTAGCTTCTTCTTCGTGTGATTGCTCCATTGTACTTTGTACATGCGCCACGACTTGGTTCGTGTCTTCTTTCTCGCTTCGTCTAGTATCTTGATTGGATGCTCCGGGTAGGTAAGATCACTTGTGGACATGGATGGTTTCTAACGGGGCTTGCTCTTCCGGTACCCGCAAACATTTCTTCAGCTGCGATACGTGGAATACGGGTGGACATCGGAGAGATTCTCGGGCGTTCCAATTGGTAAGCCACTTCTCCCCTCCTAGCGCTTATCGGGAATGGGCCCACGTATCGTGGTGCGAGTTTCCCTTGACTTTGAACCTCTGTGTTCCCCGTAGTGGTGAGACCTTTAGATACACGTAGTCACCCTCTTTGAATTCCAATTCTCTTCGTCGAGTATTCGCGTAGCTCTTTTGTCGTGATTGAGCAGCTTGTAGTCGGTCCCGAATCGGGCGAACCTTTTCCTCGGCCTCCCGATTATGTCGGGCCCGAATACGGTTCGTTCACCGGTTTCGACCACATCAATGGGGTCCGACATCGGCGACCAAATAGAGCTTCGTTTGGCGACATCTTCAAACCGGCTTGATAGCTATTGTTGTAAGAGAACTCGGCGTACGGCAAGCATTTCTCCCAATCCTTGGTGAAATCCAATGCACGGAGCTCTCGGCATATCCTCCAAGTACTTGGTTCGTCCTTTCGGTTGCCCATCGGTCGTGGATGATAGGCGGTGCGAAAGCGAGATGACTTCCGAGTGCCTCGTGGACTTTGCTCCAAAAATGAGATGTGAATTGGGTACCACGATCCGATATGATCCTCTTTGGTACACCGTGAAGACATACAATCCTACTCATATATAGTTCCGCTAGCTTGGCACTTGTTGTAGTTAGTTTTCACGGGTATAAATCGGCGGTCTTGGTGAGCCGATCTACTATTACCCAAATGGAATCGTAACCGATCGTAGTTTTGGGTAGTCCCACTATGAAATCCATGCCTATCTCGTCCCATTTCCATTCGGGAATCTTGAGTGGCCGCAGCAAGCCCGGGCGTTGATGTTCGGCTTTCACCCTTTGGCACACATCGCACACGGCTACGTATTCGGCTACATCCCTCTTCATATTAGGCCACCGTATTCTCCTTTCAAATCCTGGTACATTTTCGTGCTTCGGGATGTAACGAATATGCCGATTCGTGGGCTTCCTTTAAGATCAATCCTCTCAAACCGCCTCGTTCGTGCACACGATTCTTTTCTTGTACCACAGATTCCCTTGTCATCTACGAAAACTCCCGAGCGCGTCCGCGGCCATGCGTTCCTTGATTTCCTGGGTTTCCTCATTCCCTTTTTGGGCTTCCTCTATTTGAGTTCTCAGTAGGGGTTGGATTTCTAGTGAGTTCACTTCTCCGTGAGGAATCAGGTGCAGATTGAGTCTAGCCATTTCTTCTTGGAGTTCGCTGGCCATACCTCCCAATCCCAGGTGGTTGCATTGGGCTTTGCGGCTCAGCGCATCGGCCACTACATTTGCCTTGCCGGGATGATAATGAATTCCTAGATCGTAATCCTTGATCAACTCCAGCCATCGCCTCGTCGTAGATTGAGATCAGTGAGTAAAGAAATATTTTAAGCTCTTGTGATCGATATACACATCACGGTGGTTCCCGATCGAGATAGTGTCTCCAGATCTTCAATGCGTGTACAACCGCGGCTAATTCCAGGTCGTGTGTGGGATAATTCTCTTCGTGGGGTCGTAACTGTCGCGAGGCATACGCTACGACCTTCCCATCCCTGCATTAATACTCCTCCTAATCCTTGCAGGGATGCATCACAGTACATCACGAAGTCCTTAGGTTGTCGGGTAAGGTCAAGATTGGGGCAGTGGTTAACTTTTCTTTTAATTGGTCGAAGGCTTTTTGGCACTTCTCATTCCACTCAAACTTCTTTTCCTTCTTCAGAGTTGAGTCATAGGTCGGGCTACGGTGGAAAACCCTTCGATAAACCGTCGGTAATAACCGGCCAAGCCCAAGAAACTCCGAACTTCCGTCACTGACTTGGGTGCCTTCCATCCCGTGACAGCTTCGACCTTGGCGGGGTCTCTGCTACTCCTCCGGCTGAAACCACGTGGCCAAGAAAAGCGACTTCCTTGAGCCGAACTCGCATTTGCTGAACTTTGCATACAATGGTGCTCTCGTAGCTTTTCCGAGCTGAGTCGTAGATGCTCCACGTGTTCCTCATCGTTTTGGAGTAGATAAGTATATCGTCGATGAATACCACTACGAATTTGTCCAGGTATTCCATGAATACCTTGTTCATCGAGTTCATAAAGTATGCGGGGCATTGGTCAATCCAAAGGACTTCACCGTGAACTCGTATAAGCCGTAACGTGTAGAGAACGCCGTCTTAGGAATATCTCCGGCTCTAATCTTCAAGCGATGGTATCCCGACCGTAGATCAATCTTTGAGAACACTGTGCACCCTTAAGTTGATCGAATAGGTCATCGATCCGGGCAGCGGGTACTTGTTCTTGATAGTTACTTCATTCAGCGATCGGTAGTCCACACACATTCTCATACTCCCATCCTTCTTTTTGACGAAGAGTCGGGGCTCCCTGGGGAGAAGAGGGGCGTACAAATCCCTTCTCTTGTAGTTCCCTTATCTGCTTCTTGAGTTCCTCTAACTCGTTGGCCGGCATTCGATAAGGTCTCTTGGATATGGGGGCAGCACTGCATTAGATCGATGATAAACTCTACGTCGCAATCCGGGGCATTAGGGCAATTCCCTGAAACACGTCGGGTATTCTTGTACTACGGCATTCCGCCTAGAGGTAGCATGGTGAACACTCCCGCAGCTTGTTCACATAGCTTTGGGTTTTGATCCATAGTTATGCTCATCGGTGATCCCCATGGGGTGGATACCGTGACTTCCTTCATTGCGATCTATAATCCCATTATTTTTGGTCAACCAATCCATTCCGAGTATGACATCTATGGTTTGGGGTGATAACACCATAAGGTTTGAGAGAAACACCACGTCTCTAATCCGTATGGGCACATTAATGCGAGGCATGGGGTACGGTTATGTCCCCCGGTGAGTGCACCAACATAGGCCTCTTAAGTGCTACTTGGTGTAGGTGGTGTTGTTTGCTTACTCGGGAAGATACGAATGAATGCGAGGCTCCGAATCGAATAAAACTTTAAGCGGTGCGAGTTGATAGAGAACATACCCATCAATACGCTCCGGTCCTCCCGAGCTTCTTCCGCCCGCACATGATTCACCCGACCACGTCGAAACCCGGTGGAGCCTCGTTGGTTAGCGGGGTCCGAATGCGGACCTCGTCCCGCCGCAGGGTGGGGGTTCCTCGGACGGGCGTTGCATTGGCGCCGGTGCGCACGGGGCGTTGCGTGGTTTCGGGCAGCTATTGGAGTAGTGCCCGAATTCTCCGCAATTGAAACTGACTCACATTCCTTCTTCTGGAGCAGCTAGGGTTGGTGTGGGCGTACGAACCGAGGTGTAGCGACTGTTGACATGGTCGGAAGCGGAAGAACGTCCGGTTGCCGGAACATTTGGCTTCCATCCGGACGGGGTGGCTCCCTTAGGGCGTTGTGGCGTTCCCCGGAACGGGCGAGCCATAGCGAGCCTCCTCTTGCGGTTATTGTCTACCACCTTTTGGTCATGCTCAAGTCGGACGACCTTGTTGATGAGGCTTTGGAAGCGGTGTGATCCTGCCCGATCATTGGTCCCCTCGGTTCGTCATTTAGTCCCTCAATGAATTTGTCTATCTTTTCTTCTTCGTCCCCGCAGTCTGGTGGCGTAACGGGCAAGTTGGGTGAACTTGTTCAGATATTCTTGTACCGAGGTGTTCCCTTGACGCGATCTGCGGAACTCGTTTTTCTTCATCCTCATCACTGCAGTGGCACGAAATTCTCACGGAACGCAGCCGTGAATTCCTCCCATGTTGGTTCGCGGCGTCTTCAGCTCGTGTCTCCTTGTAGGTGTCCCACCGGTCACTCGCGGGACCCTCCAGTGGTTAGTAGCGAAGATAACTCTATCCGCTTCTCGGATTCGACGAGGGTTAGCTTCTTCTCTATCACTCTTAGCCAATCTTCGGCATCCATAGGCTCTTCGGCCGTGGAAAAAGTGGGCGGCTTAGCTCTCATGAATTCCCCCGGACTCGATCCTCCTCGACCTCCTTGATTATTAGCAATCGCTTGGAGTAGCGGGTGCATAGCCATGACCTCCGCCGAGGGTGGAGGGGTTAGGTTCTCGCGGGTTCTCGTTGGTCGGCTGCGGCCCGCGGCGATGTGCCATCGAGGAAGGGAGATGAATCAAGAGATCGGACTAGTTTAGGTTATAGTTCACGGGAATTTTTCTTCAAGTTCTTTCGAATGATCTTCAATCAACAGTCAAGGTGAAATAATAATAAGCATACGAATTAAGACATCGCAAGGCGATGCTCGGTTCATCATATTACATAAGGGGTACACGATTGTACACACACAGTCCTTCATGCCAGGATAGCAATAATAATTATATCGTCCACTACATCAACTAATTAAGGGGAAATAGGAAGTGCTTGCCGAGCGGAAGGTCCTTCCCGCCTAGTCATCCAACCATCCGCAAGAGCCGGGCGCCGGAAGTGGGTGGTCCGCTGCCGAAGCAAACCGAAGTCCCCATGGCTCGGAGGTGGTGGCCTCGGAGTCACGCCGAATCTTCCGACTCGGTGGCCGCGTACTCTTGCGAGCGATCGGCGGGTGAGGGGCCTCCCGTGTGAGTCGGGCGACGAGGGGAACTTCCTCCTCCATTGAGTCGGTGTCGCTAGACTCCCATTTGATCTCCATGGGCTCGCCTCGGACTCCGTATCGGTGTAGATCTGGATGGGGTTACCCTCTCCCGATCCCGGCTCGGATGGTGCGGTACGGAGCTCGGGGTGGGTCCCATGGATGTGGCGAGTGGGGTCTACCAGTGCGGTGCGGGCTCGTGCTCAACATAAAGCTTGCTCCATCATAGCTTGAAAAGTATCTAAGCTTGCTGGAGTCATAAGGTAATAGTGGTCGGGCACGGGCGGGAGGTGATGGTACGGGCTCGGTGGAAGTACTGCGGCGTAGACGGGACGAGTGCGCAGCTGTTCCTCTAGCTGGTTGATCTGCTGCTTGCTCTTCCTGAGCTGCTCTTCCAGCTCTACCAGAGCCTCCCCTCGGGCCATATAGCGGTCCGAGAGTTGCTCATACTGGGCACCATTGGCCTGCAGCTGAGTCTGCAGCATGTTTATCTGGTCTCCACAGCCTTGGTGGCTGTTGACCAGATCATTGAGGCGTGACTGCTGATCGTTGATCTCGAGCAGGGCCTCCTCGTAACAGTCGTCTGCTGTCTCCGCCCAACGCGATAGACGCGTGACCATCGGGTTGTAGCAGCAGGGGGTAGCCTCCACGGTGCAGACTGGGTTGCCCTCTTCGCGGTAAGGATGATGCACGAACTCTGTCATTGTGAGTTCGGCACGGTGTTCCGCATTAAGGCGAAGGAAGGCCTCGCGAGCTGCATCCTGAATAGCTGCTTCTGCTAGGTCCCGGTGGTAGCGAGTATGGAAGCAGTAAGATGTCTCACTTCCCATGCGGGCTTCTATGGATACAGCTGCCTCCCAGGCTGGATACTCTTCGGAGCCATGCTTTTTGGTGTGATAGGTGGGTGGTTCCGGGTACCTCAAACACCATAGTAGGGGCGGAGTTGGACCACGAACCCCTCGTCTCGCGGAAGTGACTTCCCGGGTTCCGTCGTGGTTTGACATCTGCTTTTAAAGGCAACTTAGGGTTAGCGGGAGGGAGCTATCATAATCATTTGGTAAAAAGAAATACAGATGTAGAAAAGATATATTTGCATTTTCGGAAATAATAGTTTAAAACTGATCCCTCGTAGGGATATTTCCCTTTAGCCATCTAGTTAGGGGTAGGGCGCCATTTGGTCTTAGCCTACGGTCGCATGGCTCGATACCAGCTCTGTGGACCCCGATTTTGAGGCGGGAATCTTTCGTGTTCATAGTACCATTTCCTGGATCAAGTAGTTGGTACCCACGAATACGATCTTGGATAATCAAGTGCGCATGCACGAATAGTCTTACAATACCATTATTACATTAATAGGCCCGAAGGCATTGTTCATCCACAGGACCTTATGGTCCGAATACAACATAAAAACGAGTTTAGACAAGGCGGCGGAAAGAGGCGCGGCTTGTCCATTGCCACGAGCAACGACCGGAGCTAAAGTCTAATATGCGCCGTCGGTTCCCTCGTCCTCCCGGTGATATGCGTATGGATCTTCCGGCTCTTCAACTCCATCACTGGAGGTTTGTGCGTATAGCAAGGGTGAGTACCAACCGTACTCGGCAAGCCAACACAGAATTGATGCATATGATAAGGTTATTCAAAGAACATGGCTAGGGTTATTTTTGCGTAAAGCCGGTTTTCACAATTCTTTTCACAAGCCTATCGACTAGCCAAATCAAGTTTTAATTTCATAGTGCATTAACCCGGCGACGGTTCGTCTACCATCCATCGTGATTCCAAGGATGGCTTCCCGCCTCCGGTTCGTCATGATTTTACGGGAGTCCACCCCTTCTCGTATTCTCGAGAAGTTGATCCACCAGCGAATAAAATCATCATGCAATCCCATCCCAGTATTTTTAAGTTCAAAGTCTAGCCAAGCGAAACTCTTGTCACGATGCTCAATATCCGCGAGCATGGCTATTCGAATAGATTGATTCATTCACACTTGCGGTGGATGTACACTTTACCCGTACTCCGCGACACCCAACAAATGAGCCTACACCTCAACACATGAGACGGTCACGGCAAAGCCTTTCGATAACCTCACTTTGGCGTACCGCTCCATGAACTTATGTCCTCATGCACTCTAGCCGTCCTTTTCTAGCGGTGAGAGGAGTTAGCGCACCGGGGTAAGGGAAGACATTTCCAATCTTTAAGTTTAATTAACATTAGTTTAATCTCACCATTCATAACAAAGGCCGCAGCCTCATTCTCATCCCATAACCACATCATAGAGAACCATCTATGCAAGGATACGCCTCCGCTCGGCTATCTAGTCGGCTAGGTCTATACCCATTCGAGAAATACGGTTGTGCGGCTCGTTTCCGGCTATCTCATGGCTCGGTCCTTAATTGACCAGGGTCGGCACTTTCCTTTTCCGGAATCCACCCAAATCATCCGGCCGCCCGAGTCTAAAACATTTGTATAGTACTTTCAATTTTCATCAAACTTAGTTCCTCATTCTCATGGCCATGTGGCGCTCATGTCTCCACATGCCGAATCTCAACTACCTTCCCTAAGGTAGTTGCCCAAGCACAAAGCTTTTTCATAAAGTCATGAGTATGCATAAGTCTAAGTATAGCATGGCTAAGCGGTTTACCAAGTTATGCTTCGGTTGTTTGTATCACATCGCGAGTTACAAGGAGTAATTCTAAAGGTAATCAATAGCAAGGTATGGCATAACAAGTATAGGTAACTCGTAAAGCATGCATGTTTAGAGTTTAAAATAACTTCATTTCGCAATTGGGATCGATATGTTCAAAGGGTGTGAAGACTTGCCTTGCTCGCACGCTAGTTGAGTGGGGTCTTCAGCGTAGTCGGTGTTCACTTCTTCGGATGCTATCCGTACGTGCGAAAAGAAGGGTTGAATCCAATTAAAATCCAACAATATCAACGAAAAGAAAGAGATCTCAAAATGATCGCGGAAAGCGGATTCCAAACACAATCTCAAACTTCGGACATTTTAATAGTTGAATCAACGAAAAGGAGTCCAGTTAAACCGAGCAAACCATCTCGTAATAAATATATATTTTGTTCCTAAATTTGAAGATATCCTAGAATAATTAGATTTCTAATTTCCATATCTCTAATAATTTTATCTTTAATGTTGCAATTATATTTGCTAGGGCTTTTGAAATTCTAACGACGAGGATAAGGTCATTCATGCTTAACTAATATTTTAAAAAAATCTCATGTGAACTTTGATAAAAATTTAGAGGTCGGACAATATTTGAATTCCTAAAAGGAAAAATTTAATCTATAAATTATTTTCACAAAATATTTCTTTTTGGAAGGAAAAAGAATATTATACTCATTCCTAGATAATAATATTTCAATAACCTATTTTTTTATCCTGAAATATTTCCAAAATAATCTTTTTACCTTTACCCTAATTCCTTTACCATTTTTCTTTTCCTTATTTTTTTCTCTTTCTTTTCTTTTTCCCTTTCTTTTCTTTCTTCCTCTCCTTCTTCCCTCCCTTTCCCCCTCTGTTTCCCACCGGCGCCGACGGTGAGGGAGGGGTGCCGACGGCGAGGAGGGCTGGAGCTAGGGAAAGAGGGCGCTACACCATCTTGGGACCACGAGGATTCCATTTCTCCACTCGGCCGAGACCGGGAGCGACGGAAAAGGCTGGCGACGGCGAGGTGGTTCGGCGGCGGTGGCGCTCGTCGGGCAAAATCCGGCGAAGCTCGGCTAAAGTGAGGGTCTACGAGCTTCAGCGAACCCGGGATGCTAACGGTGGGGTTGGTTCGGCCGAAAGGCACGCTGCGGCCGGCGACGGCGAGGTGGTTCGGCGGCCGAGACAGGGGAATTTGAGGGGTTCGTCGCCGGCGATTTTCCGGCGACCATTTGGCTCGGGAAGCTTAGGGGAATTAATACCTAGAGCACGGGGATGATAATGGTACCTTTAATTCGGGAGAAATCGGGTGAGGGTGACGAATTTCGGAGTGTCGCACGGGCGGTCGAATTAGGGTTCTTCCGCCGAGCTCCGATCTTTCCCAAAATTCGCGCAATGTAGTGGCTAATCCTTGGAGGAAATTGGGGGAAAGCACGAGTGAGCACAGGGGAGTATTTTTGATGTTGGGGGCCGGGTCTGGGGAGGCTTCTTTATAGGCGGTCGACGGCGAGGGCGACGCGACGGCAGCAATGGCGCAGGCGTCAGCGGCATGGCGCGGTCGCGGGGAGATCGTGCGCGACGTGCGGCAGCTGCAGCTGATGTATGTGCGTACGGTGAGCGCGGCGAGGACGGTGCTTGCGGGACTGTACGGCGCGGCGCTCACGCGGGCGACGATGACGACATGGCGACGGCCTAGCGGCGTCGCGCGCGACTTCGGCGACCGCGGAGTGGCGCGCTGCAGCGGCAGCGGTGTGCGCAGGACGGTGTCGTCGGCGAGGCACGCGTGCGCGGGCGTCCTGGTACGGCGCGGCACGGCGCTCGGCGCGTGGCGCGCGCGAACGTGGGCGACGGTTTTGGTCGAACACCTGCTGAGCTAATGAACAGTGCACCTTTGCTTTTTCCCGATTTTAAATTCCTATTTTCCATTTCCATTTCCTTTCACCCTAAAAATTCAAAATAAATTCTAATATTCCCAAAATAATTTTGAAATTATATTTTCAAACTTTTCCCCCACTTTTTATTTTTCAAAATATATTTTTCATATTTTTATTTCTTCTTTTAAAATCAATAAATTGGGGTCTTTGATTAATTTCTAAATTCATATTCCTTTTCAAAAATATTTTTATCATCCAAATCCAAATATTTATTATTTTTCCTCCACCAGTTAGGGTTTAAACCAAAATATATTCTTTTCAAGAATCTTTTGTAAATTCACAAAATTATGTATTTACCCTATATATTTTGAATTATTACTCCCACCTGGGATATCAAAGCTTAGGGTTTTTATCCAACTTCACATCAAAGCAATTCAAAAAGAACTCTTATGCAACAGAGCTTGGCAAATAAGAACGATAAACACGATAAGAAGCAATTAATCCAAAAGTTTTTTGTGAGTTCCGATTTTCACGTTCCGAATTCTACTCCTTCGATTTTCAGGATGTTACACAACGTAACACCCAAGGCATAGCTAGTTTACATAATCACTAGGTGCAAGCTTGCCAGTCGGATAGGCTTGCCATGAGGGTATCCGATTGCCATAATCTCCACAATATCATCATGGAGAACTCCTCCCACATGGTTGGCGTCATTAAGGGGTATTTCTCAAATGCATCTGGGGTGCTGGGCTTGAGAAAGTGGTCGGTGACCAACTTGGACATAAAGCTCTTCAAAGCATGTCCCAACGTATGGAAAACCGTCCGCTTTAGCTTGTCCTCATTGGCTGCAGGATATTCAAAGCTCTCCTTGAAGTTCAGCCAAGCATGTTCCTTCTCCACGTCCCACACCTCCTTGATGTGATCATGCAAAATACTGAAGGTTTGTCTCCCTATTATCCCACAGATCGTCTTGAACTTCATGAGCACATTTGGGGGATTGGACGGCACTCCTAGGATGTTCACCTCTATTATGGTGTAACATTCCTTTGGGATTTTATTACGGCTTCTAAGGGTCTGTCTCCTTGTGGACCTACTAGTCGTCGCAAAATAGCTTACAAAATCACAAAATGAAAAAATTGACACTAGGAGTCGTCATTAACAGTACGATTTCTGCACAAGCTTAAACTAAGTAATATAATAGAGGAAAATATAAATCTGACCAATACTCGATCCAATTGTGCACATCCATAATGGTGACATTCTTCAGAAGTCTCTTCCAGGATTGAGAGAATCAGTTGTGATTTTGAATCCACTTCCTCATCAAAAGGAAATCATCATGGCGATGGAGAACACAATGGCAATGGAGACTCTTGATGTAGAGTCCACACTCCTTATGAAGAGTCCTCATTGCCACCGTGTTCTCCATCGCCATGATGAATTCCTTTTGATGAGGAAGAGGATTCAGAATCACAACTGATTCTCATAATCTTGAAAGAGACTTATGAGAAATGTCACCATTATATACATGCACAATTGGATCGAGTATTTGCCGGATTTCATCTATATATTCCTATGTTATATTATTTAGTGTTAAGGACGTGATGAAATCCTAGCGTATGTCTAATCATCATGCCCTAATATACACTAAAGCCAACCTAGAGAAAAACAAAGAGAAGAAGAAGGAAAAAATTTGAAATGTTTTTCCTTCTTCTTCTCATTGGGTTTTTCTCTAAGTTTTTCTATATTGACTATATTTTAACTTGTAAAAGAAACATATATTTTATATTTTATATTTTATATTTTATATGCCATTACCGTTTAGTATTTGCTCCTGAATTTAATTTTAAAACTGGTTTGATCTTTATAAAGGATCGTTTACTTTACATCTCTCAACTTTTACCATAGTTTAATTTGTGACCCTAAAGAAAGAGAGGAGGATGACTTCTCTAAGCTTTCGCCGAGAGAGAGAAAGAGAGGAGGATGAGGTGAGGGAGACAATGTGGAGAGGAGAGGAAGTGTATTAGAGGAGAGGTGGAATAGAGAGGATGAGGAGAGGGAGGGGACTTAAACTTTTTTTCTCATTTTATCCCTAAATTTTTGGCTCATTTTTTCCGTATAAACTATCAAAATGATTCACTTTTTCATTTTGAGACACAGTCACAAGAGAGAGGGGACTTAAACTTTTTCATTTTGAGCTTTGGATGATACTACTATCTATTAATTATTCAAACATTAAGTGAAATAATAGTGTTCATATTTCGGAGAGTGTGTAGTAAGTTTCCACTGTAATAACGTGTGAATATATCGTCATTGACACTCAAATTACAAAATTCTGTTATCAATCAAGTTTAAAGTGCTTAAAACATACAAATATTTACAATGTTGTAAAATACTTAAAACATTCAAAAATACTAAAGCAAGTTACATGAAAAATCAATCGGTTTATCTCTCATTTGTGGTATCTAAAAAAATTTACTACTAAAAAAATGAACAATTGAATCCACTCGCTGATTGGTAAAAAAGGAAGGGGCCCTGTGCCTCCTCACCGCCCTGTGCCTCTGCCCGGTGGTGTCGCGTAGCGGCTGGCCAGAACAGCATACATGAACCACGCAGCATCCTCGGTGTATCCCCGTATCCCCGCATCCACGACGAGGGTTCCCTGTATCGGTGCAACATGAACAGTAGTACAACATACGAAGCTATGACATACATGAACAACAATACAACATCTGAAGCTATGGACTAAACAACATTTTAGCATGATCCAAAGCTATATATGGAGAAACATGGCGGTGGCGCTCGGTGGTGGTGGCGAGGGAGGACGGCGTCGGGCTCGGGGACGGCCGGCGACACTCGGTGGCGGTGAGGGAGGACGACGTTGGGCTCGGGGACAGCCGGTGGCACTTTGTGGCGGTAAGGGAGGACGCGAGAGACGCTGGGGACGCTAGGGTTCTTTGTAGACTTAGAAATTTTTGCCATAATGTGTAGATCTGAACCAACGTGCTCTTTTCAAGGAATTCGAAGAACATCCGTGATGGGCTTTACAATAAGCCCGATTGAGATAAATCATCTCAATTAGGCTTAATGTAATACCTGTCATAGATAAGATCTAGTTCGGCGCGCGAGGTTGATGGAAAAATTCCATCAGTGACGGGCTAAACCTAAAGCCCGTCACAAGATGTAGTCATCGATGACGGGCTTAAATACCTAGCCCGATCGGATAAGATCATCATCTCTATCGGGCTATAAATAATGACCGTCACTAATGCTCTCATCGGAGATGGGCTTAGAGATTAAGTCTGATCGGATGAGATCATCATCTCTATCGGGCTTTCATTAAAGACCATCACCGATGCTATCATCGGTGACGGGCTTAGATATTAAGCCCAATTAGCTTGACTTCGAGCTCGTCCTCTGAGGGGGTGCCCAAGTAGGTGCGTGAGTGGTCAGGAATGCACCTTCTCTCAGGACCTGGTGGTCGACTCGAGTCACTAAGACAAGCCAAAGATCAAGAGACACGAGATTTATACTGGTTCAGCCCATCCAAAGGATAATAGGACTACGTCCTGTGTGTGGTGTTCTTTGATGGGGTGAATGATTAACAAGGTTTACAAGTGTGAGTTATTGGGGCTTAGAGCAAGCTGGCCAAGAACAAGCAAAGAGTTGAGAATTAAATGAACTCGGATGCTTGGGATCCCCCCTCAGCCGGTCCTGCCCTGCCTTTTATAGCTTAAGGGGGGCAGTTACAAGGGAATTGAGGGCCAAGATAGCTAATACTAAAGATCTAAAAAGGTGAGTACAAACAACATCTCAAAAAGGTACATGGAGATGTCCTCTATGCCCTGCGCTTCGTGGGTGTCTTGTGCCTTATCTTGCCTTGGGGCCCCTCCTCCGCAGATTCCACCTACACTATGCTGTCGGGTGATGTCATTCCTTGTCGGGTTATCCCCTCCCCGTCTCCTTACAACCCAACTTTCATCCCGAGGAGGCCGGAAGTTGGGTCGAGGAGTCGAGCTCGAGAAAGGAGTGTCGAGGTCAAATTGGGGGGAGGTCGGGATGGCCGACCCCAAGGGGAGGTCGGGCTTTCGACCTCATCCAAAAGACGTCGCAGTCCGACTCCAGCTTGACTTCAACTCTGGTCCTAGTGCTACCTCGGGGTGACACCCCCCACAGTCACCAATAGATTTTTTTAGAAGTATTAAATGGTTTTCCCTGTAAGTTACTATATATTGTAAATATTCATAGTATTTCTAAATATTTAGTCTAGAATATTGCAAATACTATTAATACTGCAAATACTATTTTGTTGAACTTTCCTTTAGCAATGATGGATGTATACTACAAGTAGGGATGAAAACGGTCGGGAACAGTCGGGAAAAGACCATAACCATTCATGTTCCCATATTTTTTTGGCATGTTAATTTCACCTATGACTTTCTTATGTTCTTGTGTGCTTCAAGAATAACCTACAGGTAGATGCTTTCTTGAGTTTGATGGATTTTTCCGTACCAACTTTCATCCATAACCACAAGCATAGAGCTTTCCTTGAGTAATGATGGATGTATGTGGTACAAATAGGGCACTACGACTCCTACAAAAAATGGAGAAATATACAGTAAATCGTGAAAATAGATATATATTGCATGTGCATCATGGGAGAAGAAGGTTGTCCCTTGATCCATGTCTGCTCGGGAGTCATTGCACTTGTAATCCTTCTTTTGAAAGATACGAAAGTTTACGTATTTTTTACCTGTAAATGCATACGAGCTTTACACCATATTTGATGGAGATATCTTGAGCATTTGGGGTAACATGGAAGAAGGAGTCTATCACAAGGGCGACAAAGATGACGGCGAGAATGGGGACACAAGCTAGAGGGTAAGAAGGCCATGGAGCTACAAAAGGCATTTACATACTATTTTTCAAATTTTCATGGAAAAAAGATAAAAATTCACCCCCTCCTCCTCCTCCCATCTGTGGGATAACTAGTACAATGGGTGATGGGATATTTATAGACTGTGAAAGTTAACTTTGTCGGGTCAGTGTATAAGCCCGTCACCAATGCACTTTTCGGTGATGGGGCATAATGTCGGGCTATACTTGTTATCTCAATCGGACTGTAGTTTTGGGCCCGTCACCAACGATACACATCGATGACGGGCTTCTATGGGAGCCTGACAAAGATAACATTGGTCATATATTGGGCGTTTTATTGAGCCCGTCACCGATAATTGTCATCCGTGACGGGCTATAGTTTTATGAACATCTAACATGTCTGTGCGTGCATATCTTTATCAGCCTTTTTTAGGCCTGTTTGAGCTGACTTCGTTGTGACGGTCCAAAAATCTCAGACATGTGATGGCCCGTCATAGAGAAAATGATATGTACTAGTGTCTGGATAAGTTTAATTTAAAAGGTTGTTAGATATAAAGCTGTAAGATCTATCAATATCTAGAACAAACTTTGAAATAAAGATTGTCTTTATTTAAAGTCATGGAAAATCTAAAAGTTTGTTTTCTGGTAATAGATTTATAAGGCATATTTAGGCATGTAAACTATCCAAATAAAAAAGACACCAGCTGCTACAAAGTTATATCTTATCTATTAGAGTTAATCTCATAGTTTAAATAGTTTAGATGCATACATATGGTACATACATGTACGACACGCACATGTATATGATTCAGAGTAACTTTTATTTTTACGGGAGTCAGAGTAACTTAATTCGTACTGAAGTCTAGTTTCTACTGACAAAATTTGGTTCAATCCTATTGAATTCTAATTTTAATCAATCTACATTTCCGTGCATGCCTGTCAGCTTTTGTTCCAATTGAATTTGCTTAGGTCCCATCAATTTCATTGTTGATCGGGTGAAATCTCTACATTATTATGCTCTATATCTTTGTTCCATATAAGCTCTATGCTTTCTCTTCTCATAAGATGTTTCATTTGACTGTGACTGTGTGAGTACCACTTCGGTTCTCAGTTTTTTCGTGCCAGTGGACGTTACACATAGGCAGCGATACTCACTTCCTATCGTCCTGGCTCGTCTGACGAGAAGGCCAGAGATGTCTAGTTCGTGATACATATACATTGCTACCAGGTCGTATCATGGTCATTTTCACAGCTTATTTATGTAGTAGTAATATAATTCTCCAAATCATGCTCCAAAAAAATCAATTCTCCATAAATCATGACTAATCAACTAAAATTGTTCTCTATTATATTGCAGAATGTTGAACTAGCTCACAGTATAATGTCAATGAGCTACAACGCTGGGTTTTTGAATGCATATACGGACATTTTTGTGCTAGCATATATATATCAGCGAAAGATTAATAAGAATACTCTGTATATATCCACGCAAAGAGGCTGATGTGTTCATCAATTCCAAATCCTCGTGAGATGAACAAAATAATTTCAGAAAGCAAAGACAATGGCCACCAGTGCCCAGCTAGCCTTTACTCAAGAAACAATTTGTCTTCTTTCCAAGTACACATGAGTATTTTACATTTATACGTAGTTCATTACAAGTTGTCCATTCCAGTATGCACACCTTGCCCGATGAAGCGAACAAAAGAATTATTATAGAAAATATTATTTTATAATTTTAGATAATCTAGAAACATATATCTTCCAGTTGCTAAGAAAACATTAATTCTTCTTGTTTTGTCCATTAAGTCATGGACAACAATTAAAACTGTTTTTCTCTGGCAGAATACTACGTATATATCGCTAGCTTACACGCACAAGGTGTTTTCCTCTCTGTAGGCTTGCTAAGAAGCCGATCCATGCATTTTTTTTAATGCATATAGGGACATTTTAGTGGCGGCACAATCAGCCAAATTAGCATAATATTTTCCTCAAGGATCCAGGTCGACATGGTAGACTCGCATAAGATCCGAACCATCAAAAAAATAGTAAATAAAACAATCCAGAAATAATGTCTGGTTGGCAAGCTAAATGTCCAGCTCTCAACCAGTAATAAAGAGAACTTGCTCCCTGAACAAGTATGCTGCGTGATACATTTCTCCAGGCTTATTACTCTATCTGCCTATCACCCATAGATCGAGCATGTTAAATCATTCGCGGTATGTATAGTAAGTAACTGACAAAAGTGGTTATATTTTCTTCTAAGGTTGATCAAGTTAAAAGTGATCTGATGATGGATGAGTGACGAGGGACCGATGCTGTTCTCAACGTTAGAGTGAGTCAACAGATGTATTTTGATAGTCATGCTCTAGCTTGGATGCATGGAGATAATGGAATATATCTTGAGGGAAATTCTACATAAATTGGTTTTGTGGTGTTCGGACATAACGATGTTGGATTGGCTAGTTAGCTGGTGTATCAAATTAGGAGTTTCTGAGTCCACATGGGTAATTTGGGTCATGTTGGGCTTGAGCCATATGGTCCGGTGCTGTCTCTAATCTATATCTTTTCTAAAGTTCTAACCACTGCAACATAATGTTTAACATGAAAAGGAACACATCCGATAAAAACTAGTTAAGTATTGAAAACTCATAAAAAGTATAACTAAAATTTTTCATAAATTCATGAAAAAATTATTAGAGACAGGTGTAGATATGAAATACATTCTCACCAAATCTCGAATTCAAACTTAACTTTATTCGAGAGTAAAAAAAAGATAAATTTTGGATTAATAGTAACCTGAAACTATTCAGCTGGAATTTGTCATTTTTGTTTATCTCAAACGAAGCTGAGTTTGGACTTTAGATTGGTGTGAATGTATTTTATATCTATACCTATCTCTTGTAATTTTGTCATAAATTTGTAAAATTTTTAGATATGATTTTCATAAGTTTTCAACAATTAGCTCGTTTTCATAGGATAGTTCCCCAACATGCAAAATCATCATTCACTAACAATTATTACACCTTATGTCGACGAGATTGTTGGCAGTCCTCCAAGTGGGCGACCCAAGAAGATAGAAGAGTTCGGTCAGGGCATCTCACCAATGGATCTGAAGGTAGAAGAGCCCTTCGTGGTCGCCGTCTTCCGTGGATTCTCAAGACATTTTGAGAAGATTTTGGCAGGTGCACCGTCCAGGTGCGCCTGCCAGGTGTAACCCCCGAGCCTAAGGTCGAACGGGACATTCGGCCTTAGGGTTTCACTTCCTCTATGTTGCGCTTCAGCGGGTTCCCGAGTCTTTTGTCCATGTCTCGGCAGGTGCACCGCCTAGGTGCACCTGTCAGGTGTAGCCCCTAAGCCTAGGGTCGGAAGGTGCATCCGAGCCTAGGGTCAAGCCCGAGGGACTGTTTTCATTCATCCTCAGGTTAGGCCATCACCCGGGGTCCAAAGACGGTTGTCGAGTTCGACGGGACTACTGCCCGGAGGCTCCTGAAGTTGACTTGATCACTGCCCGGATGCTAACGACTAAGTCGGTAAGGCCAAAGCCCACAGGCTCTTGGCGGTTGGCGAAGTCAGCAAGACCACTGCTTGAAGGCCGACGGTGGTGGCCAAACTGGTCGAGGCTACTGCCCGAAGGCTTATGGTAGTCCCAAGACTAGCTAGGTAATAGCCCGAAGGCAAAAGACCGAGTCGGTAAGGCCACAGCCTGGAGGCTGATGGCGTTCGACGAAGTCGGTAAGCCCACTGCCAGAAGGCCGATGGTGGGTACCGAAGTTGGCAAGTCCACTGCTCGAAGGCCAACGATGGTTGTCGAGCTAGTCGGGACTACTGCTCGAAGGCTTATAGTAGTCCCAAGAATGACTGGGTCATAGCCCAGGGGCTAAGGACCGAGTCAAAAAGGCAACACCCCGGAGATTGATGGCGGTTGATGAAGTCGGTAAGCCCACTACCTGAAGGCCGATGGTGGGTACCGAGGTCGGCAACTCCACTGCCGGAAGGCCGATGGTGGTTTCCGAGCTGGTCGAGACTACTGCCCGGAGGCTTATTGTAGTCCCGAGATCGACTGGGTTGTAACCCGGGGGATAAGGGCCAAGTCGATAAGGCCACAGCCAGGCGGCAGATGGTGGTCAACGAAGTCAGTAAGCCCACTGCCCGAAGGCTGATGGTGGGTACCGAAGTCGAAAGTCCACTTCCCGAAGGCTGACGATGGTTGCCAAGCTGGTCGAGACTACTGCCCGGAGGCTTATGGTAGTCTTGAGATCGACTAGGTCGTAGCCCGGGGGCTACGGACCGAGTCAGTAAGGCCTCAACTCGGAGGCTGATGGCAGTCGACGAAGTCGAAGAAAGGTTTCATGAAACTAATTGCCGGGTGATTTCCAGACCTTGGTGCGTGGACTATGTTCGTGGTCCCCTGATAGTTTGAACAGAGCGCCAATCGCGTTTGATTAAGACTGTCAAGACTGGGGTTATGCACTGGCTAATCAATTCTCATGTTCCCCACTTTTCCCCAAGCGGTAGGCAGAGCAGGGATCCTGCTCGGGAGGAGACGGTCCCCATTGAGCGTGTACGCCAAAGGCTGTCGGGCTTATTTTTGTGCTCGGCAGACATCAGCGATGAGGGCCGCTCAACTTTAGCCTCCATCATCCTCATCTCGCAGTAAGCTCGACCTTCCCTTTCCTCTTTTTTTGTTTGTTCCTTCTTCTTTGTCTCGGTATCTCATCTACCAGGGGTCGGAGTTGACAGGGGCGAGAAGCAAACGTGTCACTCACACTGATCCCCGAAACAGCCAAATCCGAGATGCCAAGGATCCGGATACCTTTGCCAAGGTCGGAGGGGAAGGGGAAGAAGCCCGAGCTCCATTGGTGAAAGCAAGAGTCGAGCAAGGCGGTGCCGGGGGGCTCTAAAATCTCCGACACGAAGCGGAAACTTGTGATCACCTTCGACAAGGAGGAGTTGGATAAGGTTGGTGTGCGCCCCGCGTCACCGTCGTCTGACTCGAGCGAGGTGCGAAGGCTGAGGCCACCCACACCCGCGAAGAAGGCGGCCAAGCACATCGGGATCTCGTTCAAGGTCTCCACAACGTAAGTTGAAGCTGGGTGACCCGTCCTGATTTCCTTTTTGTTTTTTTGCATGTTGACGCATCATTTCGAGCAGGACCGCGGGGGACGCTCGGCCTCAAGCTGAAGAACCTGCAATGGTGGTTGAACCAACCGTCCAGGATGAGGAGGTGAGGCCCAACCCGGCCTCGACCACCGTGGGCTCGGAAGCCATGGCTCCAGCGGCTGGCCAAGAGGAGGAGCAACCGGCGGCGAAGGCCAGGGAGACGGTCGATGGAGCAGCCACCAGAGCGGCCGAGGCGACGACTGAGACGGGCCCGGAGGCCGGAGGATGAAGGGGCTCCCATGGATATCAACTGGGATCTGCTCCCCCGTATTGATGACGGCGATGGCAAAGTCACAGGGACTGAGCTGGCTAGGGCAGGAGCCAAGGACCCACCCAATTCAGGCGTCGACGTCGCGATGGTCGAGGACGTCAAGAACCGGCTCAGCCCGAGGGTCGAGGAGTCTACCATCATCAGCACTGCGGACCTATGGGTCCTCTATAGCGTGCTTCAGGTCGAGAGGCCTCCGGCGCCAAACCGGAGGGCGTGCTGTAGTTCGACCATGCCCACCGCCGTCTCCACGAACTATGCCTGGTAAGAATCAAATTTCTCTTTCTTGCCTGGGTTCTTCTCTAATGTTTTGATAATGCAGGATGTCACCCGCTCGTCCCAGTCCACCGAGGTGGTGCAGGAGCTGGAGATGAAGCTGGCCGAGGCATCCCACCATAAGTTTGCTACTTTTCTACCTCATTCCCTTCCGACATCGCCAGCTGATCTGCTCTGTTGTGCAGGAGACAATGAGGCCTGCTTGTAGGTCGGTGTCCAAGGGCTTCTGGGACTCTTGGACACCACCCGCAAGGAGGCCGAGGCGGTCAAGGCCAAGGTAGAGTACCACTTTGGTTCTCAGTTTTTTCGTGCCAGCGGACGTTGCACATAGGCAGCGATACTCACTTCCTATTGTCCTGGCTCGTCTGACGAGAAGGCCAGAGATGTCTTGTTCATGATACATATACATTGCTATTGCTACCAGGTCGTATCATGGCCATTTTCACAGCTTATTTATGTAGTAGTAATATAATTCTCCAAATCATGCTCCAAAAAAATCAATTCTCCATAAATCATGACTAATCAACTAAAATTGTCCTCTATTATATTACAGACACTAGTACAGAACCTCTCCTCTGTGATGGGTCATCACATACCTGAGTTTGCGGACCGTTACAATGAAGTCATCTCAAACGGACCTAAAAAGATGCAGACAAAGATATGCACACACAAACATGTTAAATGTTCATACAACTATAGCTCGTAACAGACTACAATTATCGGTGATGGGCACAATAAAATACCCGACAAAGATGACCAATGTTATCTTTGTCAGGCACACATAAACGCTCGTCACCGATGCCGATTGACATAACACTTACAGCCCGACATTATGGCTCATCACCGATGAGTACATCGGTGACGGGCTTGAACATTGGCCCTACAAAGGCAACTTGATGGGCTTCTCGGTCTAAAAATACCCCCTTCACTCATTGTGCTGATTATTCCACAGATGGGAGGTTGAGGGGGGCGAATTTTTATCTTTTTTTCAAGAAAAATTGAAAAATAGTAGTCAGTGCCTTTGTAGCCCTATGATCTTATCACCCTTCAGCTTCTGTCCACATTCTCGCCGCCATCTTCGTCGCCCTTATGATAGTCTCCTTCCATGTTACCCAAAATACTCAGGACATCTCCGTCGAAGATGGTGTAAAGCTCGTCTGCATTAACAGGTAAAAAATACGTAAACTTTCAAAGCTTTCTACCGCACATTTGCTTGAATACATGATATTCCATTGTTACTCGGTACAAAGACTTGTAGTCCCTTGCAAGAAGCTGCTTTGAATAATAGTATAGAAATGGCGAGTGAAAGTCCATGTAACCTCGACAATGTTTAGAGCCACAGAGGCATGGTTTGAGTTTGCAAGCTTTGAAGAGTTTCCCTTCAAAGCCAGGGGACTACCTCTTGTTCCAAAATCATAAGTGAGTCCAATCATGTCTTTTTGCAATGCATGCATACAACCATTTGTTATGGAGGTGGTGGTGACGAGTAGTGGATGTGTGCTTTAGTACGATCCATTTCTAGGAGTACCATGTAAACTCAAGCTTCAAAAGGCATTAAGAAAATTCCACACTACAATGAGTCACGGTCAATAGAGTAGGTCATCTTAGTCGTCTCGTCGGCAACTGCACAGCATCCCGCTGCTGGTCCGTGAAGGGGCCCTGACGCCTTCTTTGACAACCTCGGTCTCGCCTTATTAAAAAATGATGGGGTGCAATGTCTGGGATTATTCAAAAACTCGAGCTTAAAATGGCAGGAAGCAAATGCCACACTTGAGCAAGTCGCGGTCGATGGAATCTTTATTACCAGCTAAGAGAGGATGAGTCATTTTTCACTCGCCATTTCTATACTAGTGTTCAGAGCAGCTTCTTGTAAGGTAGTATAAGTCTTTGTACCGAGGAGCAATGAAACAGCATGTAATCAAGCAACCATGCGGTAGAAAGCTTTGAAAGTTTACGTATTTTTTACCTGTTAATGCATACGAGCTTTACACCATCTTCGACGGAAATATCCTGAGCATTTGGCGTAGCATCGAAGAAGGAGACTATCACAAGGGCGACAAAGATGGCTGCGAGAAAAGGAAAAGAAGCTAAACGGTGATAAGATCATAGGGCTTCAAGTGCAACGACTCCCGAGGAGGGGCGGATCAGGGCCGAAGCATCTTCTCTCATCACGCTTGTAGTTATGGATGAAAGCGGGTACGGGAAACAGGATCAAACTCAAGAAAGCATCTACTCCCGCGGATTATTCTTGAAGCACACAAGAACATAAGAAAGTCAAAGCCCGACGTGATTTCAACTCCAAAATCTTCCGAGAAATATTCATATTGGCGGCTTGGTCTATTTGGGCTCACCGTAATGAAGTAATTTTTTATGGTCTCCCATTGTCTTTGAACTGATAGAAATATCTGTTTAAAAGGGAACTTGGCTATGTATAGTAGTTATTATTCATGGAAATATGTTAGACTAAAACTGCATCAAAATATTTATATTAATAGTATTTATATGAACTTCGCTTAAAAGAGAGACTTCATATGAACCATAGTATTTATATGAACCTAGTTTAGAAGAGAGACTTCATATGAACTTTGTTTATAGTAATCAACTGTTATATGAACTTCGCTTAAAAGACAGACTTCATATGAACCATTGTTGGAATATGAACATGGTTTAAAAAAGAGACTTCAGATGCACTTGGTTTATAGTTACTTAAAAGAGAGACTTGATATGAACCATACTTGGATTATGAACTTGGTTTAAAAGAGAGACTTCATATGAACTTGGTTTATAATAATAGTATTTTATGAACTTCGCTTAAAAGAGAGACCTCATATGAACCATAGTATTTATATGAACTAGGTTGAAAAGAGAGACTTCATATGAACTTTGTTTATAGTAATAATATTTATATGAACTTCACTTAAAAGAGAGACTTCATATGAACCATAGTATTTATCTATACTTGGTTTAAAGAGAGACTTCTTATGAACTTGGTTTATAGTACTGATATATTGAACTTCGCTTAAAAGAGAGACTTTATATGAACCATAGTATTTATATGAACTTGATTTAAAAGAGAGACTTCATATGAACGTTGTTTATAGTAATAGTATTTATATGAACTTTGTTTAAAAGAGAGACTTTATATGAACTTGGTTTATAATAATAGTATTTGTAGTAATAGTATTTGCAATATGTTAAATACTTCAAAAAACTCAATCTAATCGGGCTTAATATCTTAGTCCATCACCAATGAAAGCATCGGTGACGGTCATTAATGAAAGCCCGATAGAGATGATGATCAAATCCGATCAGGTGTGAAACATCAAGCCTATCACTGATGTTATCATCGCTGACGGGCATTAATTATAGCCCGATTGAGATGATGAGCTCACTCGATCGGGCTTGAAACTCTAAGCCCATCACTAAAAAGAGCATCTGTGACAGACATTAGTACAAGCCCGATTGCGATGTTGACCTTATGCGATCGGGCTAGGTATTTAAGCCCATCACTTTTAGTGATGGGCATCGGTTTTAGCCCATCACTGATGTAATTTTCTCATCGACCTCCCATGCTCAACTAAATCTTAACTGTGACGGGCTTTAGATTAAGCCCAATTGAGATGATTCATCTCAATCGGGCTTAATCTAAAACCCATCACGAATTTGCTTCAGTTTTTTTTAAAATAGCATGCTGATTCAGATCTACACTATCGCAAAAAAATTTTAAGTCCTCGAAGAACCCTAGCGCCGCAACCGTCCCTTGCGTCCTCCCTCGCCGCCGCTGGCCGTCTCCGAGTCCGGCGCTGTCCTCCCTCGCTGCCACCACCGAGCGTCGTTGCCAGGTTAGTCTCGTTCCTCTCCCCGGTCGACATCCCTCTCTCTCTCCTCTCTCCTCTCCCCCTTGTTCGCCCACCGACCGACGCTCCACCGGCTTCGTTGATCCCCGCCGTCGCCCTCCGTCGCCGCCCCGACACCGTTGCTCACCGCCCCGATGTCGTGCCTCCCCCAACCGCCCCGGCCGTGGTCCCACCGAGGCCATTGCTCCTGTCATCGCCCTCCGTCACCGACCCGATGACATTGCTCCCTCCCTCGCCCGGGCCGACGCCCCCACCCTCCTCCCGCCCGGAAGACGCCCCACCGATGCCCCCCTCTCACCCCGGCTATTCAAAGTCTATTGAATTTATAATTATATGGACTGCGATGTATTGAAATTTTTAATTATATGGACTATGAAATTTATGTTTGAATATTGAGTATTGTATACATATGTGATACCTCTGTCTATGAATATATGGTGTGACTGCGAATTTTGAATATGATTATGGACTGTGAGACTGTGAATTTTGATATATTGAATTTTGAATATATATATATGGACTGTGATACCTCTATGTTTGAAAATTAATTTTCAATGTTAATTAGTTTTGAATGTGAATGGACATTAGGAATTTTTTATGCATATATTTATATATGGAATATGACTTCTCGTGTCACCTCACCTCATTCTCCTCTATTTCTCTCTCTCGGTGCATCATCCTTTCTTTCTCTCTCTCTCTTGGCTAAACACTAAATGGTAATAACATGTTAATATAGAAAACATAGAGAAAAAACCTCGAGAGAAGAAGAAGGAAAAAATCAGACTTACTCGATTTTTGCATGTCCTTAACACTAAGGTATTTAGATGATGGCTCAGCACAGCTCTTCAATGTCGGTGACAACTAGTGGGTCCACAAGGACACGGACCCTTAGAAGCCCTTATAAAATCCCAAAGGAATGTTACACCATAATAGAGATGGACCTTCTAGGAGTGTCGTCCGCTCGCCCGAATGTGCCCACAAAGTTCAAGACGATCTGTGAAATAATAGGGAAACCTTTAGTATTTTGCATGATCATATCAAGGAGGTGTTGGACTTGGAGAAGAGAAATGCTTGGCTAGAGTTCAAGGAGAGCTTCGAATATCCTGCAAATGACGAGGACAGGCTAAAGCGGACGGCTTTCTTGACGATGGGACATGCTTGGAAGAGCTTCAAGTTCAAGCTGGTCACCGACTACATCCTCAAGACCAGCACACCGGAGGTATTTGAGAAATATCCCTTCGTCATGCCAGCCATGTGGTAGGAGTTCTACGAAAAGAAATAAACTCTCGAATCTTGAGCCAGAAGCGATGCTTATAGGGCACTCCAGGCTCGTTATGTGCACCCGCACCGGCTTGGCAGCGGAGGATATGCGGGGAAACAGGAACACTTGCAGAAAGAGGATGAGGCGGCAGAGGCATCGAACGCGCCGGCCCAATTTGCCGATATCCCACACCCACGTAAAAGAAGCTAGACAAGGACAAGGGCCATGAAGAACAGCGATGGGACATTCACTCTGCCAAATACCCTGGATCAACAAGTTTACAAAAATATTGTAAGTGTCTCACCTTATTATCTTTATTTTATTTACACATATCGCACACTCGATTTATGTCGATCTCAATTGTAATGTAGAAACAGTTGGTTGGCTTGAGACGGTTCTCCCAAGAGGCCTGCATCGATAGACACGAGGATGACATCCTCACGCAAGCGTTGGGCACCGACGAACACCGTGGACGGCAAGGGGCGTTGCCTCTAATGTCCCCTAGAAATATGGACTTCTAGAATATGTCGGACAGTATAAGAAGCGGACCATTACGAAGAAGGCGGAAAGAGATGCATGCCTGATTGAGAGGATCCGGGAGCAGTTAGAGCCGAACTAAACTCAGAAATTAAAGAGCAGCTAGACCATTCTGTGGAACGGATCCGGGAGCAGATCCTAGCCTAGCAGCAGACCATCATGCGCACCATCGGTCCGCAACAAGAAAGTCCAACGCAAAGGGGAAGCAGTTGTGCATCAACTGATGCGGTGGAAAATCCAACACCAGTCCTAGCCGTCGTCGACCATATATCGTAGGAACCGACTAACTCCGTGCTAAGAGTTAAGGTGATGCCCTCTTTCACGTTTCTGGTGACCAAGGGACTAGCATTCAACCCAAACGCCGATACAAGAGTGCACGGGTTGCAACTTATGGCCGGATATGCAAAAGTGCAAGTTTGACACAACGAAGGATGAATGGGTCCTTATGCCGCTGCAACATCCACTGAACGACGAAGTCCTAACCCTAGGAGCTGCACGAGGAAGCTTTATCCAATGGCCGAAGGAGCTCATTGATATCAAATTAACTCCGATGTCAGCCCCTCCATCTCCCTTAGGTGATCCAACCCCTCCATCTCCGTTAGGAGATCCAACCCCTCCATCTCCTTTAGGTGATTTAACCCCTCCATCTCCCTTAGGTGATCCACAAGAGTACTCGATCGAGCTGCAGTATGACACCGACTTTGGCGGGTGTAGCTCTGAATGGCCTACTCGCTCATCTCTAGAGAAGGGCAATAAAGCGGAGTTGGAGCCATCTATGTGCGTGCCAGTTGAAGTACAAGACCACTTCATTCGCATGGCACGGCCACCAGCACCGGAGAGACCAATTTCGGACTACCATCGCACGATCAAGAAAAGAAAATTGCGACAATTTTCCAGGGAAGAGTTCGTGAAAGACATGGCACAGAAGTATGAGAAAGAAGGTTTAGAGGTGAAGACTAACACTGATGTGCACAATATTGCGAAGGCCTCTCAGCCAACTAAGTTCAAGTTCGGTGCTCCTTTGACTACCCCTGAATATCGCAACATAGTTAGAAATTGCACTCAGATGAGAAGGGTAGAAGAGTGATACCTATAGATGGCAAAGGAGGGTAAAGAGACGTTCGCTGCCTTTTATTGGGACGAGGACTTCCATCACCAGGATGGTATAATCTGGGTCCAATTTAAGTAGCTATTTTAGCTATATAATCTGAGGGACCTAGACACATCACTATTTCAGCTATGGGCATTGTAAACATACTAGAACCCCTCGCTATTACTTCAAAGTTGTTATCCTCACAGAGTTTCTAACTTGTTTTGTTATGCAAAATGGGGACACTTGAATGTAGAGCAAACTATAACAAAGTAGGATTCCTCGATCCAGGGCTTGTCAATTCCAATGTTATTGACGACAGCCCAAGGTCCCAAAAATAGGTGCTGGACTACTTCTACAACTCCTTTGTCAAGCTTATAGATAATATTGTTTTATAATTTTCGATAATCTAGAAACATATATCTTCCAGTTGCTAGCAAATCATTCTTTTTGTCTGCGAAGTCATGGACAACAACTAAAACTGTTTTTCTCTGGCAGAATACTACGCATCTATCGCTAGGTTACACGCACAAGGTGTTTTCCTCTCTGTAGGCTTGCTAAGAAGACGATCCATGCAAATTTTTGATGCATATAGGGACATTTTTAGTGGCGGCACAATCTGCCAATATTAGATATTTTCCTCAAGGATCCAGATCGACATGGTAGACTCACATAAGATCCAAACCATCCAAAAAATCGTAAATAAAACAATCCAGAAATAATGCCTGGTTGGCAAGCTAGAAATGTCCAGCTCTCAACCAAGTAATAAAGAGAACTTGCTCCCTGAACAATTATGTTGCGTGATATATTTCTGCAGGCTTATCGCTCTATCTGCGTATCACCCATAGATCAAGCATGCTAAATCATTCGCGGTATCACTACTGGGGAAAGAGGTATAGTCTTGGTTCATATAACCCCTGTTCTCCTAGTTAACGAACCGGGACTACGAAAGCGGGACTAAAGATCGACATCTTTAGTCCCGGATGAAATAACTGGGAGTAAAGAGGGATCTTTACTCTTGGTTGATAACACCAACCGTGACTAAAGATGGCGGCACCACGTGGCTGGCTCCGCCATCTTTAGTCCTGGTTGGTGTTATCAACCAGGACTAAAGGTTTTTTATTTTTTTTATTTTCTCCTGCTAGCTGCTAGCTTGCTGCTTATTAATTATATATTATGCATACATATTTTACACACATATATATTTATACATATATATGCAACATGTATATATATGTATAAATATATATTTTACACACATATAAATGCACTTAATTAAGGAAATTTATACATATATTACCAAAATATGTACACACATAAAATATCCACATATATTTTCTATATCATATGTTAAAAAAAATCTCTATATTATGGATCTAGGGCCTATGTTTGTCATAGACTCAAATCCTAGGGTCATGTAAAATACTGATAAGTCAAAACCAGGAGTAGGGATCTCCAATTTCCTGATCATGAAAATTTCTTTCCTAACCTAGGTGGAGTATTTTTAAAAACCAGGGCATGACTAAAGCTTTAGGATTTATAAACAAAACCTTTCAACTTTTGCACATTGTTCCTTTAAAGCATGAGAACATGCATATGCATAACACATATTTGGTGAAAGGATTCTCTATAAAATTTGAAAATTCGAAACTCTCATCTCATTACATGTTCATGTAGGTCTCATTACATGTTGATGCCTACAGCTCAAGGAAGAGTATTATGAAGGCTCCATAATAAAATTTGACGCATTTGCAAAAAGGGTAATGCCTGAATGAAGAAGGGTTCTCCCGATTTCTCTGAACAAAGCCACACAGGATAAAATTATGGAAAAATTCGTGTGGATGCCCTACCTCATATTCACCCCACTGTAATTTGTACACAATTTAATAAAAGACCTTGGTGCCTCAAATAAATAGCAACCTAATGTGGAAGAAAATGCCTTTACTCGGCTGAAAACAACCTCCACTTAAAAAGGGATTAAAGTGCACATAAAGCCATATAGGAAATAATTTATTCAAATACTAGGTTAGCTGCCAAAATTTAATGTTATTTTTTTGGACTTTCTATGGACTGTTTGGACCTCCTAAAAATCCAAACAAAGTTAAAAATATCAAAACTTTGTCCAATTTCTGTGAGCAAACCATGAGTGATCTTTGAGTGAAACCAAAGAAAATGGGTTCTGCATCTACTCGCCTATCTAGTGAAAAAGTTTCATTAATTTACTCAACCCACACACTAGGTTAAAAGGCTGCAAAGTCAAGGGAAAAGATAGACCAAAAGTTTACTTCAAAATTCAAATGCACACGGAAAACTACCCATACACCTCACCCAGCCTTGCTCTTTCACCCTGGCCCCCACCTGACAGCCACTGGAGTGTGCTCCACCTAGGTACAATACGCCCCACCGCCGAAGAACGCCAGAGAACGGAGAGAGCGCGGGAGCCCGAGCCGACTGTGCTCAGAGCGCCGATGACGCGTGGCCATGACATGCCGATGCCCGACGCAACACCGTTCAGCCTCAAACCTCCCCAGCTCCGTCGCCCGTCTCCATTCATCAGTCAAACAGCGAGAGCACCGAGAAGGGAGGCTATTCGCACCACTTTCACCTTCAGTCTCGTACCGGCCGCCAAGAAAATCGACGACCGCATTACTTCGCCGGTGATCATCCCTTGCTTAGAAGCTGCGTTCTCCACACCTCTTACAATGTCGTTTCCAACCCAGCTGAGTTTGCTTTATTTCGTGCATCGTATCATCGGGAACGCGACCTCGTCACCAGGGCTCAGGGGCGCGTACTAGGTACCGCCGCGAGTTCACAACGCTGTTCTGGCCAACTCCGACCAAGACCAGCCAAGCCATTGCGCCACCATCATGGCCACAATTCCAGGAGCCAGCACCCGAAGGAATCGAGCCGAGGTACCGTGCAACGAGAGATCGGCATTGCCTTTCCCAAATCCGGCTGAGGGTCGCCGCCATCGATTCTACTCGCTCCGGTGAGCCGTTTTCAAATTCCTCGCGTCTGAACCATCCCTACGGTCTCCCTAATGTGTGCGATGTACATCCATAACAACCCGTTGGATGAATCGAGCCATCACCGTGCAACCCAAAGATTTCCACCGCCCCGAGCTCTCCCTCACGCCGCCACCGTCATCCAGGGCTCAACAGCGTCGGCAGGACCTTCGGTGAGGTTCCTTGATGCCCTAGAGCCCTTATGCATGCAATGCCGAGTCGTGTTTTTCAATAAAACTTTACATGCACCGACGTGCCGAGCCACACCACCACCTGCGCTCGTCGCCGACACCATACCGACCACCACAGTGCCCGAGACCGCCACCTATAGTTTCGCACTAAGACGCTCCACGTTTTTCCTTTTGATCACTTCCCTAGAATCGTCGTCGTTCGCCGCCGACGAAGCTGCAAACCTCGCCGTCGCCGCCGCTCAGCCCCTCCCCTGTTCTGTCTCACTGACAGCCAAATCCCACACAAACAGGCGCCAAAAGCTCTCCTCAAAACACCAGCGACTAACCGGTGGACCCTGCATGCAGTGACACAAGGACAGCAGCAAGAAACTATTTACACACAGAGGATAACCTCACTTTAAAAATCCATATAAAATCCATTTGTAAACATTTTTGAATGGAACAAATTTTTGTGGACTCCTTAGACAGTGAACTTTAGCATAGAACCATAAAACATAGACCCTACTGCAAAAGATTTGTCCCAAAAATTTAAATGAGAAGAACCCCACATACACCATGTGAGAATTTGTAAAAATCCCTAGAAAATTCAAATTAACTCCAATTTAGGCAAACCCAGATCCTATGGATTCATCAACTCACCCTTTCTAACCTTGGAGAATAAAATGATATACCTTCTTTAAGTAAAAAGTAGATAAAACTAATTTTAAGAAAAGATACATTTTAGGACAGTCAGCCTTTAGGGATTTATTGAAAATTCATCTTACCATATTTTTGAGTGAACCTAGATTCTGCAGACTCATTCAATATGTACAATTAGAATGTAAAGTAAAACCATAGGCCTTCTGTGCAGAGAGAATTTCTAAGACAATTACCTATGAGACTAGTTAGCCACTGCATTCTCCAGGGTGCAGGAATTGTAGAAAGTTTAACCTTTAACCTTTTTTAGGTCAAACAAGCCTCTATAGATCCAAGAATTTATTAACTCCCATTTATAAAGATGGAACATAGCTACTCAATCCCTGGACTAGAAATCAAAGACTCTAATTAGTAAAATTACAAAATGAGCTAGTTAACAGTCATAGAAATATCCATTTAAGTAAGTGTGTAATATTAGAAAGACCATTTGAACTCCAACAAAAATTGCACCTAGATTTATAATGTATTTACTGGGTACACTACTTTAAATCCCAACTTGAACTAGTTCTGGACCCAAAGCCCTCTGACACCTCGTTAGCATGTTATAAGCCTAAAAACACGTTATAGGTTAGTAGAATACCTAATGAATTCATTATAGCTCTAAAAATTGTGAAACCAATTGCATTAGTCCTAGAAAATACTTTCCATCACCTCTGGAAGGTCAAAGTTAATATAAATCCATTTGTAAAAGCACTTTAGGCCGATATCCGAATAAATCCTACCCTACACCGAGCAAGCTTCAAAAATTAATAACTCCCAAAATAAAAGGGGTAAATAGAAATTTCTTCACCATAAATCATATCCACGCAGCACCTAGCCACACTAAATAATCCATGCATTTTAGAGCATATTTAATTTTACATGTTTTGGTATTTACCCGTTATCGGTATTTTTCCCTTCTAGCGAGTAACTTCGCGACGGTGAGGAGACTTGCATACTAACTCATCCTAGAGAAGTTTACTGCGACCAAGGCAAGTTTTCCCCTTTTCCCTTTGAACACCTTAAATCCCATGTTTTGAGGGATAAAAATATTTGTTTACAAAGTTGCATATGAGTATAGATTGTATCGGTATTTCAAACTTTGGTACGGTAGATATAACCTATTTGCGCATTACCTCCTTTGATAATTTAATCCCTTGCTATTTGTACCCCTAGAAATGGTTAGAGTACATCAATTGTGCTCCATTGTGTTTAAAACGCTTTGTACAACCAATTGCTTAGCCTCGCCTAGTATTTTGCATATATTTATTCCATCTAGAATTAAAATGTTTGTTTTTGATAAAGTATGCCCTTGCTGAAATGGGCTTAATGTGATGGGTATTTGCGAAACAAAATGTGTAAAAGTATGATTTTGACTTGGGCGGCAATTGGTGTGCGATTGAGGTGATTGCATTTGCCGATAGGGAGAGTGTTTGCCTGAGTCGATTAAGGACCGAACTTGTGTCACCAACTCAAGAATACCGTACATCCACATGTGCCAGTATGGGATAGCCTTAGCCGAGTAATCTTCTTAGCACCCAGCCTTGCATTATGATAGGCCGAACTGTACGGGTTCGGAATAACCCAGAGGAACTTCCTCTTTACCCCGATGTGGTAGTTTAGGCGACTAAGTTTGTCCAATACAACGATATCGTGCCATGTGGGTGGGTTCCCTGTCGTGTCCGCCACCACGGTGTTAAGTTAAGGTGAGGGCCCGCCACTTAACGGTTCTAGGTCTTATTTCGGTATGACCTAGGATGGAGAAAACACGTATCGTGCTGGTGCAAGGCTAGGGACTAAGTAGTGTAAAGGCTTTGTAGTGACCTCTAGACTGTACTCAATGTGAAGAGTATAGTGGTACCAACGGGTACGGAATCAACTAGAGAAGTTCACTTCATGTGGGTAAAGCTGTATAGACTCTGCAGAGTTAACAAAACTAATCGATTAGCCATGCTCACGGTCAAGAGCACTTTGGTGAAGTGTCATGAGTATAGACTCAATTGTTTTAAAAATGTGATTATGTGATTTCAGTAAAATTGTTAAGTGGTGTGCGTGTGGGGGTGAAATGTGACCTGTTGTCATGGAGGATGACAGGATAATAATTATGGTGGAACCAAAACGGAATTAATGATGAAACTAAATTAACTATTTTGTTAATTGAGTTGTCAACTCTTTCTCAAATGGTTTGTGAAATAAAATTCGCTTTAGGCGGAAAATGAGCTACTCATATAGCCTTCCCTTTGATTATGAGCTTATCATGTAGTATGTCTAGTGCTTGCCAGTACATTACTCGTTAATGTACTGACTATTGCTGACTGGATTACCCATTTGGTTGCGATTTATATCTAGTCCTTATGGATGGAAGTTCCAGATTTGCTTCTTCTAGGATGAGAACATAACGGGATAAATCCCTAGTCGGTGTGCTTGTGGGCGGGTACTAAAGCCACCGATGTTCGCTGCACCCTGATGTTTGTATATTTATTTAGCCGGTCGGCCTATGTAATAGTAAAAGTATTAATGTAATATGTAGCATACTCTCATACTAGTTATATTTACTTTGTATGCACATACTTGAAAAGAAAGTGTGAAACTAACGCACTTCCTGGGAGTTAGATTCACATGAGTATGAGTTAGAAATAATTGAGGCATCGTAGATCTTTAGCCATTTTGTCAAGCCTCCTTAGTGTGTAACACATCTGGTCGCCACCTTCGAGTGGTTTGACAGGCACACTTCAGGCTGAAGTTGACTGGCAGGCTAAAGGCCCAGCGATGTCTCACTTATCCCTTTCTCGAGACTCCGGATGTTTTCTTATATTTGCCATATGGGCTGAATCAATTCAACTAGGGTCTGAGCGTCTCTGACAATGTTGCTAACACTAATGTAGAACTCTCCCGCGGGATCTGTAATCTGCTCATTGATAAATCCCATCAGTTCTTCTTGAGCAGCATGTATGAAACTCGCGTTGGGGAGGTTGTCTCTTACTTTCACAAGCTGTCATTCGAATAAACGAGAAATAAATATATGAAATGAATAAGAAATCGAGACGTAATGTATGAATGGCTATTATACATACATCTAGGTCCTGGGGACCTGTGACTTCGGTAACCATGCGATGAATGTAATCGTAGACATAGTAGCCGCACAAGTTTGTCCCCTTCGCCTGTTTTGCACACTAAAGGAGAACGATGATAGATTGAATATATACATTTTATATTTTAGAACAAATTAATGATTCAATACAACTTGGGAGTACTCACTGAAAAGTTCATCCTCGCAGTAAGCTTATCTTTTCAATTCCCATGAACATTCTCATGAAGCCGTGCCCTTGCCCTACGTGCAGTTGAAAGCTAGCGAGTAATTATCCGAGAACCACATATATGCAATAGCAAGTAAGATATGGCATTACCTGTTTAACAGTTCAAAGATCTTTGCGTACGTGGACTCTGGTTTATCTATTGAATCAAAGACATGGATCCACGAGTGATCCATGTCAATTACGAACAGAGCCCAGTGGAATCTACAAATTACATGAGATGACACATATGAAACTTTATGTATGCATGGGATTGAAATTTGTATGGAAGGTAGTAAAAACTCACGTTGTGTTGTATGGTAGAAGTATAAACGTCTTGTAATGCTGATGCACCAGCATATTGTATATGTTCTCCTCTGTTTGCTTCGGTTATTGATCTACCATCGTGGTGTTGATTTTCCATGGGTCCATGAATCCATGTTTGGTACATTCAGTCTTGTTGCAATCTTGGATCGCCATTCGACAACGGTTAAAAGAACTTTAGTTAGCTAAATACAAGGAGCTAAGGAACGAAATAAATATAACTGAACGATACTTACAAAACCCGCGTGGCTAGAAGAGAGACGTTGAGGGCATCTAGTTGGTACAATTCGAATATGTCTTCGAAGGGGATAAATAAGTGGTCACCTCCATCGAAGAAATAGTCGAGTGATATTTTCCCATGATCATCTCTGTACCTTTGCTAGATTCTTGCATGTACCACTAATGGAATTGATACATCCGTGTAGGTAAATTTTTAACTTGATCGGGCTTTACAAGAGGCTTTCTGAGTTTGAACTTGTACTTCAGATCATCCTTCGCAATTGGTGCGCGTCCAGAAAATTGGTCCATTGATATTCCTACAGATTGCATAAATTGTCTTAACTCGGTTCGAACAGTTGGAATCGTGCTGACCTGAAGTGGTTTTTGAGGCTGCATGCCGAGCTGTGGTACATCTTTCCCATTTGTTTGCGCCTTCCTAGAAGCCTTCTTGATAGTCCTGTCATAGTCGGACTGCGGTTGCGGTTTTAGGCTGTGGCGTTAGGTACGTCTCCTTAAAAAAAGGCCTTTACCTCCAGCAATTTTAGGAGGTTTCTCAGGAGACTTCTTCTTGAGTCTTGTCGTACGTCATTTTCTTTGGGGCTGGCGGGAGCGGGTCAAGTTTAGGCATCTTGCTTCTTGGTCCACTGGTTGACATTGACCGCGTGGCTCGAGATCTGCGCTTAGGAGGCGACGGAGGAGGTGGAGGAGGCTGAGAGGTAGTCCGTTTAGGAGTCGGTGCTCGTTGTGGCGATGGAGGATGCGGAGAAGGTTGGGGAGTGGAAGACGGCCATTTACGAGTCGGTGCTTGTGGAGGCGACGCAGGAGGCGGAGGAGATGGAGGAGGCGAAGGAGGCGGAGGAGACAGTCCACGTGGAGGCGAAGGCGGAGGAACAAAAGGCGTCGCTTATCGCCTGGGAAATATGATGAAGGGCTTCCTCCAAAGAAATATCCCGTGAGTTGTTTCTCCTAGCTTCGTCTCCCCGTCTCCTCCGGGGATATCCAGCTCAAGATCATCGTATCCGCGTTCCACCTATTCAATTTTGACTTTTGAGAACCCAGGTGGAATGGGACTGCAGTGGTAGGTGTCGTCTCGGTCTACTGGAATCGCCATGCCCGACGCCACTTGTTCGAGAAGATAGCTTATTAATTAGTAATCAACCTTGATTCTCAAGTTATTCAAGGAAATATATAACATAAAACTACGAATATACCTTGATTGTTATGTTCTTGAGTGGAATGTGCAGCTCACATGGTGTCCACTGCGTGATATCATCAATAGGGCATGGTCGACACACTGGAGCTTGTGGGGCCAATTCATGTTCATTTCCTGTTGAAGCGCAGCTGCTGCGCTGCTGCTATAGTTGAGCTGTTGTTGCTGGATCTGGCTGTTGGCTAACAAAGTGGCTTCGCTCCTCTGCCATCCTTTCGGCCACCTTTTGTGCCTCTATCTGATCGATCTGCGAGAGACGGATCTCCATTTCTGCGAACCTCGCATCCGTCTCTCGCTTCGTCCTTATGAAGCTCTTGTATGTGTCGACGTCCGCTTGAAACCCGTATTTCCAGGGGAAGACGCCTTTTACGTGCGTTCGTCCCGGATGCTCAGGGTTTTGGAGTGCGAGCGTTAGCTTGTCCTTCTCTCTGTCGGGCTTGAACGAGCCCGAGGCAGAGGCCTCCAGTGCTTCTTCCAACCTCCTGGCCGCTTCTTGGATTTCAGCGCCGATTACTGATCCATTGGCATGATTCAGTGATCCATCGTGAGCATAGAACCAATGTTTTGATCGTTCGGCCAGTTGTCTGTGCCCGGAATGATATTTCACTCTTCCAAGTCGGCTTCCATATTCTCCCATTCTGTAGTGCCTTTTGATAGCCACCCGACCCTAGCTTGTAATGGTATTTCTTCTTGGCTGCGTTGGCCCTTTTCTTTTCAATGAGGGCTTGCGCTTGCTTCCCAGTCTAGTATTGCACAAAGGCCTCCCAGTGATCTCTGAGCTTTGGAAACTTGTCAAAGTCTAGGTTCTGGCCCTTCATGATGTATTTCTTGCATAACTCCTTCTTATAGTTCCTGAAAAGCTCAGCCATCTTCTTTAACGTCCATTCCTTGACCCTTGCCTGTTCTGCCTCTGGGATGGTGAACGTCCACAACATTGTCGTCCACAAAACATCTCTTTCTCTGTGTCCGGGAGATAGCTCTGGTCATCTCCTCCTGTCCTTGACCGCCTCCAGTTCACAACGTTGATGGGCACGTGATCCCTCACCACCCATCCGCAGTGTGCCACAAACTTCCTTGCAGCGTCGGCTAGGGCACTTGGCCGACCGTTCGATGCCACTTCAGTTATGACATGGCAACCCTCAATTCGCTTATTGACACCGTGTTCCCGCGTGCCCTCTTCTCTCCAATGGCTGGAGTGGCCTCATGATCCTCCTCGTTCCCCTCCTCATTGAGGTATTGATTAGGATCCTCGTTCCCCTCCTCAATGAAATATTGGTTGCTACCCTGTGCAATCTCGTCAAGGAGAAACTGTTCGTCCTCATGATCAGCCATTTGATTGTTGTGAGTTCGAGGACTTGATCAAGGAATTCTGAAAAGGAAAAAAATTATCCAATTAATACATGCATAGATTTGTGAACTAGTTACACTAAATATAAAACTAAGGAAAATATAGGATAAATATTGTCGAGCTACTCGTTAACTAAGTTTAATGTCATCGTACTATATAATGATATATATATAATCGAATTGAAGATGTGTATTGCGTTATGTTTTTTTATTATAACTTGTATTTATAAGAAAAGATCGAGTTTCGTGAGGAGAGGAGAGGAGAGGATGACGTAAATCCCTCATCTATTCCTCTTGTCGACGTGACGTAAATCCCTTGTCTATTCGGAGAGGAGAGGAGAGGAGGGGATGACATGAGAAAGATAAGGTGGAGAGGAGAGGATGACGTGAGGAAGATAAGGTGGAGAGAAGAGGAAGTTGAGAGGATAGGAGAGAAAGAGACGAGGATGACATGAGGGAGATAAGGTCGAGAGGAGAGGAAGTGGAGAGGAGATGACAGAAGAGAGGAGGATGGCGAGGTTGATTTTATTTTTTTCGTACAAACTATAAACTACAACATTTTCACGGGAGGGACGGACGGTCGGCCGAAACACACACGAGACCCACGTAATCACGGGACGGGCGGTCAGTCGGCTGAAACATGCACGACCGACCGAACGAATGAACGTACGAACGAACGACCGAACGATCGAACGAACGACCGACCGACCGACCGAACAACCGAACGAACGACCAAACGACCAACCGACCGACCGGCCAAACGAATAAACTCATTCAGTCGTGAAAATCGCTGTATCATTCTATCGTTCGTTCATGTCCGTTCTATCGTTTGATCTATCTCGTTCGTTCGTAATACAAAATTATCTCGTTCATTCGTAAATAGAAAATTCACATTCACAGTTCACCATATATACATAAGTCCATTGACACATAAACAAATTCACATTCACAATTCACATTCATAATTTCATAAATACAAAATTCACATTAACAAATCACGAGAAATATATTATTCACCTATTAAAAACAAATTCAATAAATTCAATCTATTCGTATTCAAACAAATTTAAATACAAAGTCCATATATACATAAGTCCATTTACACATTCAAAATTCTAATTGAAAATTCACGTAATATAAATTACATATATATATATATATATATGCATGGAGGCCGAGGGTTGCAGCGGCGGCACCGACAGCGGAGGCAGGGGGCGGGGTCAGCGGAAGGCAGGCGGCGGCGGCGGCAGGGGGCGACGGCGGTGGCAACGGCGACGGCGGCGGTGATGGCAACGACGATGGCGATGGCGCCCAGCCGGGTAAGGGTTTTGCGCGTGGCGGACAGAGGAAAAGAAGGCGCTTCGGAACTAACCTAGCTGGTGGCGCTGGCGACGGCGTATCCCCCGCGACGGTGGCTCCCCGGCGACGGTGACGCGGCGGCAAGAGAAGAAGATGGCGGCGCGGCAACGTTCTAGGGTTCAGCGATGGCGATGAAGACGAAGGATGGAAAAACGGCTAAGTGTTTGGATCCATCGCGCCCTCTGCTATATATAGATACTGGCATCTTTGGTCCCGATTGGTGGCAACAACCGGGACTAAAGATATCTTTAGTCCTGGTTCAAGCCATCAACCAGGATCAAAGATATCCTCATCCCGGTTGGTGGCTTCAACCGGGACTAAAGATGCCCGTACCTGATAGGTGAGAATCTTTAGTCCCGGTTGGAGCCACCAACTGGGACTAAAGATGTTTTCCCGCTATTTCCAAATGATTTTGGTCATAGTTGGTGTTAAAAACCAAGATAAAATATTTAAACGAAGGCCCTATTGAAACATATTTTAAATTCATATATAATAGACAAATGACCTATTGAAAAAAAATATTTTAAATTCTAATAATAATATATAGTTAACAAATGGCCTATTCTAAAATATTTTAAATTGTAATAGTAATATATAATTAACAAATACCCTATTTGAAAAATATTTTAAAGTTGCATATGGGTTATGCAAAGTTGCAGACAATGTTCATTTGACATCACACACACCATCTTGCGGACGCAAAGCATAAGTAGCCATGTAGTAGGATACCATGCAATACATACTATAAGTTCACCGAATTACTACTAGACATAACCCGAAGTTTAACACCTGAGATATGCTTACAATAATTTACAATTAATTCAATAAATTCAAATATTTATAATAAATTCAATAAATTCAATCTAATTTACATCGTCCATACAAATTTTAGCTAAGTAATGGTTGTCCTCATGTACTTTCTCCGCACAATTGTTTCTTCGTTATGATCGTTGCGTGAGTAAGGGGTGTCCTCATTTGATAGGAGGATACTCGGGTCAACCGCCACCATGAACGGAGGTTACCCGTCAAACTGATCGTAATCTTAGTTTGTTCTACCCTTGACTCCCACAGTTTTCCTTTTGCCTGGGAGAACCACGTGGCGCTTTGGCTCGTCGGACCCTTTCCCCTTCTTTGCTTTGCTAGCCATGTCCTTGACATAGAAAACTTGCCGTACATCATTGGCAAGGACGAAGGGTTCGTCTGAGTATCCAACCTTGCTAAGGTCGACCATTGTCATCCCACTTGCATCAATGGTTATGCCTCCACCACTGAGCCTAACCCACTGGCACCGAAACAGAGGGACCTTCAGAGGTCCATAATCCAGCTCCCATATGTCATTGATGTTGCCATACTATGTGCTAGCCGTACCATCGTATCCCATGACATCGATGCGGACAACACTATTCTGATTCGTGCTCTTTAAGTCTTGGGCCCGTGTGTAAAATGTGTACCCATTGATTTCATATGCCTCGAATGTGGTGATCGAGCAAGATGGTCCCTCGTCAAGAAGGCTAGTTGTTGGTCAATGCTCGCGTTGCCCATGAGACGTTGTTGTAGCCAAGCAGGGTATGCATCAATATGATGGCGTGTAATCTAGGCATTCGTCTTACCGATGTTTTTGAGCGAACAATCGCCAAGTGCTCCTCGATGTAAGGAGCCACTAAGGAAGATTGTTGCAACACGGTCCAATGTGCTTTCCTGAAAAGGTCATTGTCTATGGTCATTATTGCCTTTCTTCCAAGAGTTCTCTTTCCCTGTAGTCTACCATCATGGCTTGATTCAGCACCCCGATGGAACGAAGGTCTTCAATAAAGTCGATGCAGAACTCAATGACCTCCACTGTTCCATATCCCTTGGCGATGTTGACCTCCGGACGAGAACGATTACAGACGTACTTCTTTATAACACCCATATGCCTCTCGAAAGGGAACATGTTGTGTAGGAATACTGGACCGAGGATATGGATCTCTTTGACAAGGTGGCATAGGAGATGCGTCATGATATTGACGAAGGAAGGCGGAAAGATCATCTCAAAGCTGACAAGACATTGGACCACATCATTTTGAAAGTCTTCTAGTTTGTCTGGATTGTTGATCTTCTGTGAAATTGCGTTCAGGAAAATACATAGCTTTGTTATTGTTGCCCAAACATTATCGAGAAGGATACTCTGAATTATAACAGGAAGCAGTGTGTCATCAGCACGTGGCAGTCATGGGACTTTAGATTTGTGAACTTCTTATCCTTCATACTTATTATTCCCTTTATATTCGAGGATTATCTAGACAGTACCTTGATGCTCTGCAGACATTCAAACATTATTTCCTTCTTTGCCTTGCTTAGAGTGTAGCTGGCTGGACTTAGGTAGTGGGCTCCTTTCTCATTTGGTTGCAGGTGAAGGCCGTCGCGTTGTGCCATATGTCTCAGATCATGACGTGCCTCAAGTGTATCTTTTGATTTTCCATATACACATAGGAAACCCAGCAGGTTTACGCAAAGGTTCTTAGTGAGGTGCATCATGTCGATTGCGTGGCGGACGTCCAAGACTTCCCAATAGGGCAACTCCCAAAAACTTGACTTCTTCTTCAACATCGCCGCGTGACCACCTTCACTTGCTATATGTTGGCTGCCAGGTCCCTTTCCAAATATTACTTTGAGGTCTTTCACCATGGTAAACACGGTCTTTCCGTTGCGATGCTTTGGCTAAGTACGATGGTCTGCCTTTTGATCAAAATGTTTGCCTCTTCTCCGGACAGGGTGGCTTGCAACAAGAAAGCGACGATGGCCCATGTACACTACCTTCTTACAGTGTTTCAGGTACGTACATTCCATCTCATCCATACAATGGGTGCAAGCGATGTACCCCTTGTTTGACTGTTCGGATAGGTTGCCAAGTGCAGGCCAATCGTTGATGGTAACAAAGAGCAGCCCTCATAGGCTTAACTACTCCTATTTATCCTCATCCCACACGAGGACACCTTCTTTCTTCCACAGAAGTTTTAGATATCCGATCAGTGGTCTCAGGTACACATCGATGTCGTTACCAGGTTGCTTCGGGCCTTGAATAATAACCGACATCTAAATGTACTTCCGCTTCATGCATAGCCAGGGCGGGAGGTTGTAGATACACATCGTTATAGGCCAAGTGCTATGCCCACTGCTCATCTCTCCAAAAGGATTCATGCCGTCTGTACTTAAGCCAAACCTTAGGTTTTTTGCATCCTCTCCGAAGTCTTTAAATATTCTGTCGATGTTTCGCCACTGTGACCCATCGGTGGGATGTCTCAGCATGCCGTCTTGTTGGTGTTCTTCCGCGTGCCCATGCATCATCCTTGCATGCTCTTTATTCCTTAATAGATGCTTCAGCCGTGGTATTATAGGAAAATACCTCATCACCTTAGCAGGAACTCTTTTCTTCGAAGGCAATCCATCAACTTTGCCTGGATCATCTCGTCTGATCTTGAACCGGACATGCTTCTAGGTTCTCATACTCCTCACCGCGGTAGAGGATACAATCGTTAGGACATGCGTGTATCTTCTGTACCTCCAGTCCTAGAGGGCAGACTAACTTCTTAGCCTTGTACGTTGATTCCGGCAATTCGTTTCCGTCTGGAAGAATGTTCTGCATGAGTTTTAGTTACTCGCCAAATGCCTTGTCACTGACACCATTTTTGGCCTTCCATTGCAAAAATTCCAGCGTGGTACCCAACGTTTTGTGCCCCTGTTCACAGCGTGGATACAAGGACATTTTGTGGTCTGCCAACATACGCTCTAATTTATGCACCTCCTTTTCACCTTCACAGTTCCCCTGTACGTCGCGCAACATCTGACCAAGGTCATTGGCACCGTCGTTTTCTTCAACATCCTTGCCCGCCTCACCTGCTGTATTCTTTTCAAACCCACCGTATTGACCACAGTCCGAAATAATGTCGTCGTCTTCTTCATCTTCTTCCATTACAACACCAACCTCTATGTGCGATGTCCAGCAATTGTAGTGAGGCATGAATCCCAACTGAAACATGTGGACATGAATAATTCTTTATGTAGAATACTCCTTCTCGTTTTTACACTTTTTGCATGGACAACATATGAAACCGTTCTGCTTGTTGGCATGAGCCACACTCAAAAAATAATGCACGTCTTGAATAAACTCTGTCAACCGTCGATCCGCGTTGTACATCCATGGTCGATCCATCTACATTAAATGCACAAAAGCGTAAAAAATCCACGAAAGTCAAACCATTTAAAAATTATTACAATAATTATATATATAATTTTTAAATTAGAATTATTTTTAAAAGTTTTTTTAATATACATAGGGTACATATTTTTAACTAATTTAACGATCTTTAAATTACCTTATTATTCTAATCTACTATAAAATTTTCTTTATTTTTTCCTTTGTCATCTATTATGTAACTTTTTTATCCAAGAGTTTCTCTCTCATCGTTTTTCATAAATATTTTTTGAGATAAAATTGTACGTAAAAAATACATACAAATGTAACGTGCTAAGCATACTTTTCTTCCTCTTCATTTTTCCAAACAATTTTCTCAACATAATGTAATGTGCTTAGTAAAATAATTAGTCTCAAACAAATTTTCTCTCTTCATTGTTGCATAACATATCTAGAGATAAAAATATATAGAAATCAACCATAAAAACAAAAATGCTAAGCATAGATCATAAGATGATGAAGTTGCTAACCTTGTAGATAGCAAAGGTTTGTGTATTATCACCAAAACAAATTCACAAAAATTTTGGCAGCACCCCTCTAGCTAGAGCAAAAGTTTGAAGACAACAACTGCAACTGGCTCGGGTTGGAGGAGGAAGAATAGTATAAAAAGCAACTCCATCTTTAGTCCCGGTTGGTAACACGAACTGGAACAAAATATAGCATCTTTAGTCCTGGTTGGTGTTACCAACTGGGACTAAAGATCCTCGGCGCCCTGACAGTTCTGACAGGAATATAACTGGGACTAAAGATCATTTTTAGTCCCGGATCGTGACACGAACGGGGACTAAAGGTCCTAGACAGCCGTTGCCTTTTTTAACCGGGACTAAAAATATTTTTTAGTCTCGGGTACAATTGCAACCAGGACTATTGTGGATTTTAGCAGATCAACCAAAGATCGTTTCTCCAGCAGTGTATGTATAATAAGTAATTGACAAAAGTGGTTATATTTTGTTCTAAGGTTGATCAAGTTAAAAGTGATCTGATGGTGGATGAGTGACTAGGGACCGATGTGGTTCTCAACGTTAGAGTGAGTCAATAGATATATTTTGATAGTCATTCTCTAGCTTGGATGCATGGAGATAATGGATAATATCTTGAGGGAAATTCTACATAAATTGGTTTTTTGGTGTTCGGACATAACGATGTTGGATTGGCTAGTGAGCTGGTGTATCAAATTAGGTGTTTGTGAGTCCACATGGGTAATTTGGGTCATGTTGGGCTTGAGCCATATGGTCTGATGCTGTCTCTAATCTATATCTTTTATAAAGTTATAACCTACTACACCATAATGTTTAACATGAAAAAGAACATATACGATGAAAACTAGTTAAGTGTTGAAAACTCATAAAAATTATAACTAAATTTTTTTTAAATTCATGAAAAAAGATACTAGCGACAGGTGGAGATAAGAAATACATTCTCACCAGATCTCAAATTCAAACTTAACTTTATTCAAGAGTAACAAAAAAGACAATTTTTGGATGAATAGTAACATGAAACTTTTCACCTGAAATTTATCATTTTTGTTTATCTCAAATGAAGTTGAGTTTGGACTTTAGATTGGTGTGAATGTATTTCATATCTATACCTATCTCTTGTAATTTTCCATAAATTTATAAAAATTTTAGGTATGATTTTTACGAGTTTCCAACAATTAGCTCGTTTTCATAGGATAGTTCCCCAACATGCAAACATGCCACATCATTATTCACTAACAATTATTACACCTTATGTCGACGGGATCGTTGGCAGTCCTCCAAGGGGGCGACCCAAGAAGGTAGAAGAGTTTGGTCACGGCATCTCATTGATGGATCTGATGGTCGACTCAGGAATCAAACGAGCCAAGAGACAAGAGAGTTTATACTAGTTCAGCTCTCCCGAAGGATAATAGGCCTACGTCTAGTGTTCTTTGTTCTTTGTTGGTGTGGATGATGAACAGGGATTACAATGGTGGGTGTTTAAGCTGATGAACAGGCTCTGGATGATGGAAAAGATTAGCCCCTGGCCCGTTCGTCGTACCTTCCATTTTATAGCTCAAGGGGGGCAGTTACAAGGGAACTTGGGATCCAAGGAAACTAAAACTAAAGACTAAAAAGTAAGTACAAACAACGTCTGAAAAGTACATAATGATCTACTGGGTCCTGCACGTCGTGGGCATCTTGTACTCTATCCTTCCTTGGATTTGTCCTCTGCATGGTACTTCTCTGCGTAGTATTGTCGGGTGACACCATCTCTTGCCGTGTTGTCCCCCTTGCCTCTTCTGCCATCCTTGCAGAGCAAGTCTTCCTTTCCGAGGAGATCTGATGTCGGGATTCACGAGCTGAAGTCGAGAAGGGATGCCAAGGTCAGACCAGGGGAGAGCTCGGGGCTGTCAACCTCAAGAGGAGGTCGGGCTTCTGACCCCTTCTCGAGGACGCCCAGCCCAACTTTAGTTGTCCTTAATTCGGCTCCATGTGCTACTCTGGGGTGACATCCCCCACAACAGCCCCCGAGCCAAAAGATGGATGAAGCATCCATCCTTAGGATCCATGTCCTTCGTGGTCGCCATCTGTTAGTGATATGCTCTATAGGCAACATGGTGATGCTGGATATCATGGTTAATGTTTATGTATAAATGAATAAAGTGTTATTCAGTTCCATGAAATATACATCTTGTATTGATCAATAAGTATGTGACTTATTTATGAGACTCTGTATGTATGAATCTATTTCTAAATGATCCTTGATCATATGTCATATTGATGGAACAAATATGATTCTAAGATCAGCATGTTATTGATTGATGATCATGTATAATAGATAATGGTATGGAGATACCAAATCAATATACGTGGACATGTGTTAGAGAACACATTGTTGGATAGACCCACCATGAGACACTACATGAATTAATGTGCCATTAGTTGGTCTCAAGTAGTGTTGGTGCAAAGTCCTTAGACCTGAGATCATCATGGATTCTGACATGTGTAGTAGCCTACTTTCAGACTACCAAACGCTATTTCGTAACTGGGTAGTTATAAAAGTAGTCTTCGGGTTTGCTATGAAACATGGAGTGGGATGTGAGTGATCAAGATGGAATTTGCTCCTCCTTGGGAGAGATATCTCTGGGCCCCTCGAGGTAATGGATTATGGGAGTGCATGGCCATGCCGAGTTGATTGAGGAGTCAATCAACAAACAGATAATCCAATACGGTTCGAGTGAATGATTAAGCTATTGAAAGGATGGCACACATCTTGCCTATAGCTTAATTGATATCGTGAGGCAAAGGGATTTGTGTACATATTACAGGTTTAGAGCCGATATTATATGCTTGTATACTATGGTGTCAATATGTGCTGCTAGGCACCGCTATTGACGGTCGGCTGAGTTGGACTCGAGCCGAAACTGAGTATACCTGAACCTACAGGGTTGCACGCTTAAGAGGATAGAACAGACATTCGAGTTGGACTCGAATATGGCTCAATTCAGATAAGATTTGATTTAATATAGAGTCATATGGACTTACGAAGTCCGGCCGGCCAACTCTATGAGATTCGGATGGGATCCGATTCAAAATAGAGTCCCGATGGGCCTCTAGGCCCATCCGACAACTCTATATAAAGGGGCGAGTGGTGGAGAGTTGAGGCATTGCATTGAACCGAATCAATCTGATTTGGCGCAACAGAAGTCGGCAAGTTTGAGATCTCCACGGAAGCTCTCCCACATCCGAGCCAAACCATAGCCTTGCATCTTGTGCTAGCACACGGGTGTTAGGCGTTCTGTCCCTGGACGTGTGGATACCGGCAGAGGCATTGCTACTTTGTGATGCTGTTTGTCGGCTATGAATCGGTTGCGATCAGACAAATCGGCTGTGGCGCATCAGAGCGAGGCGGCTGTGGCGGATCGGCAGCGGGAGCGTGTTTCAGGGAATCGGCAAATCGGCTACAACGGATCAGCTGTCGACTCGAGGAATCGGTTGTGATCGGCTGGCACTGTTCCGGATCGGATGGCTCCTGATTGGCTATGTCTATTGCACTCTACTCCACTCGGTAATGATCTATCGACCCTTACTTGCAAGTGTTCCTGGTTTGTGCGGTAACCTCCGCATAACCCTTCAGTGGTATCAGAGCTAAACTTGCTTAGTTTGGGTTTTAGATTGATCTGGAACAAGTTTTACACATGGGTTGATTAGATCAATCGGTTTTGCTGGATCTGTTGAGGAGAGTAGATGGTAATTGCGTTCCTTGATAGTGTATCGGAACGGCATAATGTGATTACGTCGAAGCAATTTCCATAGAACTCGGTTTGAGTCGAATTCGAGATGGCATTCCTTGATAGTGTATTGGAATGGAATAATGTGATTATGCCGAAGCTATCTCGTAGTCTGACCTTGATTGTCGCCTCGCACTCGGAACGGTCTAGCGGGACCGCCGTGTGCGTACCCCCTTATATGTCGTCTCGATACCGTATCTCTGCGATTGGTAGAAAACGTTCTACGCCTAACTTGTTTTTGCAGAGAATGCTTTGAAATGGTATGGCCCTATTGTATGTATGAGATGCATGTGATGCGTGTAATATTCTTTCATACGTACAATGCTTGTAATATTCTTTCATGACCTACAAGTCGATGTAATCCTAGTTTGAAGAAATCAAGCATTCGACACTTGGAAGAACGGTGATGAAGATGGAGATCCTGTACAGCGGCATGGAGATGGAGATCACCATGTGAAGGGGGCCACACTATTTCATTAATTGCTATTCTACCTGCTTTCATATATTGATATGTTTGTTTGATAGGATAGTATCCCTCACAAAATTAAGTAGCAATGATGCCCTTCCAAATGTTGCACCCGTCACCGTTATGCTCGTCAATGGTGGGTCTGCCAAAGCAGAGTACCATTCTCTATCATAACACAAAGGGGTATATGTCGGACATATACAGCAGGAGCATTTGGTTTACTTAACAAGGCTATCAAAGTAGTTTTGGTCCTTGGGGCATAGGTTGGCGCCGGGGCAGGGAGATGCCACACCAACAACAAGAGTCACATAGAGATGTGATTAGCAAGGTGTTGCTTACCCATGTTACTAATATTCTTGACCCAATACGTAACCTAGAGGGAAGGTGTAAAATACGTAATGGGAGTCTTATGTTAAATTGTTTAACAATAGACTTAGCATAAACATTGTGCTAAATTTTGATTTTTTTGTTGTAGAATAATGGCAGCTAATACTACACCCAGTACCTTTAATTTGCTATCTATTCTCAAGAAAGAAATATTGGTATCGCAACTTGAGAATTGTTCTCAAGCAAGAGCGCAAAGAGTACGTTCTTGAAGTATCCTATCCTGATGATTTGCCTAATAATGCTACTGCTACTGCACGGAGGGCTTATTAGAAGCACACTAATGATTCCCTAGACATAAGCTGTCTCATGGTTGCTACAATGTGCTCTGAGCTTCAGAAGCAATATGAGAGCAGCGATGCTCATACTATTATTCAGAAACTGCATGGCATGTTTGAGAACCAAGCTAGGGCCGAGAGGTTCAAGACCTCAAAGTCCCTGTTTGCATGCAGGCTTGTTGAGGGGAGTCCCGTCAGTCCGCATGTGATAAAAATTATTGGCTACATTGAGAGTCTAGAAAAACTAGGTTTTTCCCTTAGCCAAGAGTTGGCTACTGATGTGATTCTCTAGTCGCTCCCTCTGAGCTTTGAGTCATTCATATTAAATTATCACATGAATAGTATGGATAAGACCTTGGCCGAATTGCATGGGATGCTAAAGATGGCTGAGGAGAGTATCCAGAAAAACGATCATCATGTGATGATGATGCAGAAAGCTAAGCGCAAACCACCTGTCAAGAAACTTTGCACCAAGAGGAAACTAACTCCTGATGAGATTGCGAGTGCCTCCAACGCAAAGAAGGGCAAGAAGGGATCGGTTGCATTAGATACTGTTTGCTTATATTGCAAGGAGACAGGTCACTAGAAAAGGAACGGCAAGAAGTACATGGAGGATCCCAAAAAGAAGCAAAGTGCGACTTCTGCTTCAGGTATTAATGTTATAGACATTAATCTTGCTACTTCACCTACTGACTCTTGGGTATTTGATACTAGATCAGTAGCTCATATTTCCAAATCATTGTAGGGAATGAGAAGAAGTAGAAGCTTGAGAAGGGGCGAGGTGAACCTGTGCGTCAGCAATGGAGCAAGTGTTGCTACAATTGCTGTCGGTACTACATCACTTCATTTACCTTCAGGATTAGTTTTGGAATTAAATAATTGTTATTGTGTTCCAACTCTATGTCAAAACATTATTTCTGCTTCATGTTTCCAAGCTGAAGGATATGATTTTAGATCAATGGACAATGGTTGTTGAGTTTATTCAGAGACATGTTCTATTTTTATGCTCCATTGGTAAATGGATTATTCGTTTGTAATCTTGAAGCGTCTCCCATCTATAACATTAATATAGAGAGGCAATACCCAAATGATATAAACCCCACGTTTATATGACATTGTCGTCTGGGCCATATAAATAAGAAACGCATGGAGAAGCTCCATAAGGATGGATTGCTTCACATTTTTTATTTTGAATCATTTGAGACATGTGAGTCGTGTTTACTTGGTAAGATGACAAAGGCAACTTTCACAGGAGACAGTGAGAGAGCAAGTGACTTGTTGGCACTCGTACATACTGATGTATGTGGACCAATGAGCTCAACAGCCAGAGGTGGTTATCAGTACTTCATTACCTTCACCGATGACTTCAGTAGATATGGTTATAGGTTATATCTACTTAATGAGGCATAAGTCTGAATCCTTTGAAAGGTTCAAAGAATTCTAAAATGAAATACATAATCATTTAGGTAAAACAATCAAGTTTCTACGATCAGATCGTGGAGGGGAATACTTGAGGCAAGAATTTGGTAATCATATGAAAGATTGTGGAATTGTTCCACAATTGACTCCGCCAGGAACTCCACAATGGAATGGGGTGTCTGATTGGAGAAATCGCACCTTGTTGGACATGGTGCGGTCCATGATGAGCCAAAGTGATCTTTCGTTATCCTTCTAGGGATATGCTCTTGAAACAGCTGCATTCACACTAAATAGAGTTCCATCTAAGTCAGTTGAAAAGACACCATATGAGATATGGACAGGGCAACCCTCTAGTTTGTCTTTTCTCAAAATTTGGGGATATGAAGCTTATGTAAAACGTTTACAGTCCGACAAGCTCACACCCAAATATGAAAAGTGCTTCTTTGTGGGATATCCTAAGGAAACTAAGGGATATTACTTTTATAATCGAGAACAAGGAAAAATGTTTATCGCCTGACATGGTGTTTTCTTGGAGAAATAGTTTCTTTCAAGAAGGGTTAGTGGGAGCAGGGTGCATCTTGAAGAAGTTCAAGAAACACCAGAAAATATTTCAGCTACGACGGAACCACAACAGGAGGAACAAAATGTTGCGCCACCTGTTGTAGATACACTAGCCCCACGGAGGTCCGAAAGATCACGTCGTGCACCTGATAGGTACACAGGTGCGGAACAACGTGATATATTGTTGTTAGACAATGATGAGCCTAAGACCTATGAGGAAGCGATGGTGGGACCCGATTCCAACAAGTGGGTTAGAGCCATGAAATCCGAAATAGAATCCATGTATGATAATCAAGTTTGGAATTTGGTTGATCCACCCGGTGGTGTCAAAACCATTGCGTGCAAATGGGTTTTTAAGAAAAAGCCGACATGGATGGAAATGTTTACATCTATAAGGCGCGATTGGTGGCGAAAGGTTTTAAACAAATTCAAGGTCTTGATTATGATGAAACCTTCTCGCTCGTCGCAACACTTAAGTCTATTCGGATTATTCTAGCGATTGCTGCATATTTTGATTATGAGATATGGCAGATGGATGTCAAAACGACTTTCCGATATGGAAACCTAAGCGAGGATGTATACATGATACAACCTGAGGGTTTTGTTGATCCACAATCGCCTGAAAAGATATGCAAGCTACAGAAATCCATTTATGGATTGAACCAAGCATCTCGGAGTTAGAATATTCATTTTGATGAAGTAATCAAAGGGTTTGGTTTCATCAAGAATGAAGAGGAGGCCTATATTTACAAAAAGGTCAGTGGGAGCGTGTTAACGACCAAATTTGGTAACCAAATCCCTGAGTTCAAGGCCGAGAATTAACCGGAATCGGATCGGAATTGTGATTGACGGAGAAAAAGAGGCCACATCGGCTAAGACCAAATTGGCTAGGAAACAAGTCGGCTGAGGCCGAATCGGACAACGACAGCCGATAGCCGATTCCGATTCAGAGGAGAAGACGAAACCGTCTACGATAAGGAGGCTTGAAGATAAATGTTAGATTCGGTGTCCAAATGTGTGTTAAAGATATTGCATCTATGGATAGAGTCCTGTAACGATAGTTGTATCTGTAAAGTAGGGATTTGTTTAAATATTCCTTTTGTAACGCGGCATGGGACTATGTCCCAGGATATTATCGTATGATGTACAGTAAGTTAGAAACCGTGTTTTACACAGACTTTGTACTTGGGTATAAATAGGACCCGAGGTCCCCTGTAACAAACAACACACACATCAATACAAACTCGGCGCATCGCCAAACCCTTTTTATTTTAGACGAGTTCTTGATCTCGCTTCGAGCTGCATCGATCTTGATCTCCGAGCAAGGTAATTGCTTGTCATTAGTGGTTTGTATCGTCGAAATTAGTGCTTACATCGTCATGATACTCTAGTTCTGTTGTTACAAACTGCGCAAAATATCGTATACAACATATAACTTGGAGCAATATCTAGATCTATCTCACCATCGGTTGGTTCTCTTGGGAGACAGTAGAAATTGTAGCAAATAGAGTTAGATCTAGGTGTTGAAACAAGTTATATGTTGTATCCACCGGCTTGAGGGGGTTTACATCTATTTTTATGAATCTGATACTTATTTTTGTACTTAATGTTGCATGACATTGATCTATTAAGTCGCTTTTAGAATTATTAAGATTTATTCGGATAGATATTTATCTTTAGAGACAGTGTCGGGGTTTCAGCCGGCCTTATCTTCTTTAATTATCTTTATTGTTATATTTAGTATTAGATATATTAAAGCCGTCTCTTATATCAAGATCTCAATCTGGTCAAATGCCCTAAACCGGTATCAATCTGTCAGTCTTCGATGACAGCCGATTGATCTAGGTTTAGAGTATTTGGGTTAGATTAATATCTTTTTATAAGATGTATCGGGGTACTAGCCGATTCACATTAAATTTACAGCATCGGCTAGACTATGAATGCATATAATTTTTATCTTAATGAATATTTGGTCTAAGTGGTTTATACTGTCTCGGAGCAGCCGATTTATCCGAATCACTTACTCTAAATATGCTTTGGGATAGCAATTATATGTAAATTGGTTCCCTGAGCTGATCCAGTAGGATCTAATTTTAACCTTAACGCATATCTGGTTGTTTCTTGTTGGTTAGCAGATCAAACCAACTGGCACGCCTTAACCACCAAAGTTAGCCAAGAACGGACCTGCACTGGAGTTAAGCAGATCTCCCAGGCCAGCGCGTGGGGAAGATTTCTCATAAACACGCATCTTGGCACGCCCAGTGGGACCATCAGCAGATTGCTAAAGCCAACGCGATGGTTAACATCAAGAGCCCCGAGATCACTGAGGAGAACGTCGCTCCTGTCAAGATGGAGCAATTGTCTGCTGGACACTTGGCCGACTACAAAAAGATGGTGGAAGAGCTGCATGCCAACTATCTGCAATCCTTCACCCGACCAGATCCGGGGCTATCCACCAGAAGTATAAATTCAACATGGAAGACTTCAAGGCATCCTCCTCAGATGACACGAAGGGAAAACACAAGATGGAGCATGCAAAGCAGGAGCAAGATGATTTGGGCCTGCACCCACTACAGGACCGAATTGATTCGGCCGTACATCACGCCCTCGTCAATCAGAGTGGCATACTGGTCAACTCCCTCAACAATATGATTGCCACTATGGTCGACTCAAAGATTGCCGATCAACTACACAGGGGGCCAACCTACTTCACCGATGTCCAATTCCCGGGCTACAGGGTGTTGGCAACCCAAAATTAGCCGACACCACCCACCAACATAGCAGAATCCACCGGGAGGAGTCCCCATTCAGCCGAACGCCTCTGCATCGGCTTCAAGGCCGCCGCCCAATATCCTGAATCGGCAGCAACCTCCTTCCCAGGAGTACCTGGCCAGCATGTTCGATCTCAATCGGCGGCCAGAGCCTGTTGGCAACCTTCTCCTAGGATCATAGTACAATCCCGGCGGCCGGCGGCTCTCCCCAGACAAATCACCACTGTCGGTAAATCGGCCACCTCCTGTCGTCAATCCACATCAGTATCAGTATCAGGGAGTCCAGCATGACCAACATTATCGGCCACAAACGCCGCCACCTCAGTGTCGGTAAGGACCCATCCAGTACGAACACTACGAGCCGATACAGCAAGCTCAAGACAACCGGATTTGGGCCGATTTGATTGCCGACATGATGCACGATCAATTCGGCTTAAAACCCAAGGACTTTGGTAACATATATCGGTATCCATATCCAGAGCATTTCGAGAGGGTACCACTGCCGAACCGATACAAGGTCCCAGACTTCTCCAAATTCTCTAGGCAAGACAATATTTCCACATACGAGCACGTCAGCCGATTCCTGGCGCAGTGCGGGGAGGCATCGGCTACAGATGCCTTCAGAGTCCGTTTGTTCCCGCTTTCATTATCGGGGTCGGCCTTCACATGGTTCTCTTCATTGCCATACAACTCTATTCAAAGCTGGGCCGATCTCGAAAACCAATTCCATAGCTATTTCTACACCGACAACCACGAGATGAAGTTGTCGGACCTGACCAGCATCAGGCAGCGGCATGACGAATCGGTTCAAGACTACATTCAGAGATTTAGAGAAATGAGGAACCGATGCTACATCATGGTGTTGTCAGATTCCCAGCTAGCCGATCTAGCCTTCCACGGCCTCTTATCGCCGATCTGGGAGAGGTTTTCGGCTCAGGACTTTGATAGCATGGCACATTTGGCACAAAGAGTGACGGCCCACGAGCAACGCTTTCAGGAGTCTAGAAGGGCCGCCAAGAAAGTCACCCACGTCGTAGTCGAAACCAATTCAGATACAAGTGACGACGCCGCCGAAATAGCAGCAGCTGAATGGAGCAAAAACAAGAAGGCCATTGTTTGCCAGTGGCTGCTGAAAACGGCAAAGGAGGAGAAGTACGACTTCGACATCACCAAAGCCGATAGGATCTTTGACTTATTGCTTAAGGAGAAGCAAATTCAGCTTTCGTCCAACCATACGATCCCATCGGCTGAAGAACTCAAAAAGAAGAAGTATTGTAAGTGGCACAACTCCACCTCCTATAGCACTAATGACTGTAAAGTTTTCAAACAGCAAATCCAGTCGGCTATTGAGGACAGGAAGCTGAAGTTGGCTGATTCACCTCAACCGATGAAAGTCGATGGCAATCCCTTCCCGGTCAACATAGTCCAAGCTAGCCCCAGGCGAGTTGATCGGCAGAACAGAATGACGTACAGCTTAGCCGAAACTCTCAATGGGGTTAGGGTCGAAAAGAGACCGGCTGGAGATCGAGCTGCACCAATCAACATGGTGCATTCCACTAGCCGATCAGCCGATTGAAGGGTTACGGAGGCTATGCTAGCCGAAAAACAAAACTTTTCTACCGCGCAAACCAGGAACACTTGCAAGTAAGGGCCGATAGATCGTTACCGGTTGGAGTATGCAGCAAAAATAGCCAATCAGGACTATCCGATATGGAACTGTGCTGGCCCATGACAGCCGATTCCCGCAAGCCGACAGCCGATTCCTGGGGACAGCTGATTCACCAATCAGCCGATTCGTCGATGTCGCAGCAGATCTGAGTCGTCCGACCTCGTTCTCGTCGCCGATCTGCCACAGTCGCCTCGCTCCGATTGCAGCCGATTCATAGCCGATCAACAGCCCCGCAACGTAGCAGCGCCTCTACCGGTATCCACACGTCTGGGAACAGAACGCTAACACCCGTGTGCTAGCACGCAATGCAAGGCTAGGGTTTGGCTCGAAAGTGGGGAGGGTTTCCGTGGAGATTGATCTCGCTGACTTCTGTTGCGCCAAATCAGATTGATTCGGTTCAATTCGATATATATAGCAACTCTCCACCCCTCGCCCCTTTATATAGAGTTGGCCGGTTGGGCCTAGAGGCCCATCGGGACTCTATTTTGAATTGGATCTTATCAGAATCTCATAGAGTTGGCTGGCCGGACTTCGTAAGCCCATAGGACTCTATCCCATCAGATCCCTATCCGATCGAGCCGTATTCGAGTCCAACTCGAATGCTTGTTCTTATCCCCTTAAGCGTGTGACCCAATAGATTCAGGTATACTCAGTTTCGGCTATAGTCTAACTTAGCCGATCGTCGGCTCGAGTCCAACTCAGCTGACCTATCAATAGCGGCGCCTAGCAGCACATATTGACACCATAGTATACAAGAATGTAATATCGGCTCTGAACCTGTAATGTGTACACAAATCTCTTTGCCTCACGATACCAATTACGCTATAGGCAAGATGTGTGCCATCCCTTCAATAGCTTAACCATTCACTCGAACCGTATTGGATTATCTGTGTGTTGATTGACTCCTCAATCAACTTAGCATGGCCATGCATTTCCATAATCCATTATCTCGAGGGGCCAAGAGATATCTCTCCAAAGGAGGGGCAAATTCCATCTTGATCGCTCACATCCCACTCCATGTTTCATGGCAAACCCAAGGACTACTTTTATAACTACCCAGTTACGGAATAGCGTTTGGTAGTCCCAAAGTAGGCTACTACACATGTTGGAATCCATGATGATCTCAGGTCTAAGGACTTTGTACCAACACTACTTGAGACCAACTAATGGCCCATTAATTCCTGTAGTGTCTCATAGTGGGTCTATCCAACAATGTGTTCTCTAACACATGTGTCTATGTTTATCGATTTGGTATCTCCATACCCATGATCTATGAGACATGATCATCAATCAATAAACATGCCGATCTTAGAGTCATATTTGTTCCAACAATATGACATATGGTCAGGGATCATTTAGAAATAGATTCATACATATAGAGTCTCATAAATAAGTCACGTACTTATTGATCAATACAAGATGTCTATTTCATGAAACTGAATAACACTTTATTCATTTATACATAAACATTGACCATGATATCCAACATCTCCATGTTGCCTCTAGGGCATATCACTAACACCGATTGACTGCCCAGGCGCACAAATCCCACGCTCCAATTCCAGCAATGATTTCGCGAAGAAGAGGAAACCCAGTGCGGCAGGCCTTACGTTAGGGAACCTGAGGCAAGGGGGCTTCGAGTCGTTAGATATCACAGCGATTGCGACCCGCATTGGCATTGCGAGTTTTTCCGATTCTGCTAGGAATCGGGGATGAATCTGTCGATGACCGACAACTGCTCGGCCTGCAATGAATAACGTGAGGACGAGTACAGGGACACACCAGTACAAGGTCCTACACAATTCGTCCTGAGGGCTGTGCAACTCAACCTACGGCGGCTGCCAGTGCATGATCGGCTCGGGCCGATCCATCAAGACTTCTTCGAGGATGAAGACAAGGATGAATACTACGAAGAAGAAGCCAGAGAAGAGCAATCGGCTAACTCACAATGGTGCCCTTCCGACCTGTTCACGAAGACACAAAAGAGAAGAATTCAGAGGCTAAAAAGCCAAGGACAGAAGGAAGAGGTCCAATAAATGATTCAGCATCAGCAACGTCGGCAGGGCAGGAAACAGTGGCGCCCCAAGAAGAAAAACGCCCCAGCCAATGAAGCCCAGCCGACCAAGCTAAGAGGGCGGCAAAAGGAAAGGGAAAAGCTACTGCGTCGGTTAACATGGTCTTTATACTACCAGCCGAATTCGATGCCACAGAGGCCGATGCAGATAGTATTGAAGACGCCTTGGCAAGACTAGCACTGTCCCTAGAGCAAGCACTTTTCGAAAACCCAGAGGGGACCTATTGATGAGAAATTTCTCTCACGCGTTGGCCTAGGAGATCTGCTTAGCTCCAGTGCAGGTCCTTCTCGGCTATCTGTGAAAATACAGGGCGTGCCAGTTGGTTTGATCTGTTAACCAACAAGAAAAACAAAGATATATGCATTAAGGGTTAAGTTAGATCCTATTGGATCGGCTGAGGGAGTCAATTTACATATATATGCTATCCCAAAGTGCATTTAAACTAAGTGACTAGAATAGATCGGCTACACCGAGACAATATTAATCACTTAATCCAAATATACAAAGGGATAATAAATATATGCATTAACAGCCTAGCCGATACCGTAATACTAACTGTGAATCGGCTAGTACTCCGATATATCTTATAAAAAGATATCGATCTAAGCTAAATGTGCTAAACCTAGATCAGTCGGCTGTCGGCTGACAGGGTGATTCTGGCTTAGGACATTTATCCAGAGCGAGATCTTAATATAAGAGGTGTCTTTAATAAATCTAATAGTAAACATACCAAAAGAATATCAAAACAGATAAGGCCGGCTGAAACCATGGCACTGTCTCTAAACAAATACATCTAACCGAATAGATCATAAAAGCTCTAAAAATGACTTAATAGGTCAAATTGATGCAGCATTAAGTATAAAAAGAACAATCAGATCTATTATAGCTGATGTAAACCCCTCGAGACGTTGGATATCGCATATAACCTAGGCCAACACATAAATCTAGCTCAATCGGCTATTGCTTCTTGACAGAAACAGGCCGATGTCGAGAAAGTTCTAGGCATTGTTCTAGATTATATGCGATATATGATAACTAGCACAGCATAAATCATTGAATTTGGAGTATCATAGTGATGGAAGCACTAAATTCGATGAGGTACACCACTAATGACAAACGATGCAGCCCGAAACCAGATCAAGTGTTCGTCTGAAAAAAATAGGAGGCGATGCGCCGAGAGTTGTATTGATTGTGTGATAATGTTTGATTATAGGGGTCTCGGGTCCTATTTATACCTAAGAATAAAACTAACCGTGCAAGACACGGTTTCTATCTAATCTACTATACATGGTACGACACTATCCTGGGACATAGTTCCATGCCGCATTACAATAGGAAATCTAAAAAAATTCCTAATTTACAGATACAACTGCCGTTACAGGACTCTATCCATAGATGACAATATCTCTTAACGCACAATTTGGGAACCGAATCTTCTATTATCTTTAAGCACCTTTATCGAAAATAGTTCCATCTTCTTTTCTGACTCAGCATCGGCTATCGGCTGTCCTTGTCCGACTCAAGCTCAGCCAATTTGCCTTGTAGCTGATTGTATCGCAGATGCAACCTCTGTTTTCTCCGCACATCATTTTCCAATCCGATTCCGCTACAACCTCGGCTCGGACTTACGGATTTAATTACCAAATTTGATCGTTAACACATGCCCCCAAGTATGTGATAAGAAAATTTCCGCGCACTTCTCGCCCGACTCTATCTCAGCTATCAAGAAATCCTTTTAAATAACACCTGCGTTGCGCCGAAACAAGCCACGCTGTTACTTTCATCTTTCAAGCCCTAGCCAAAAAAACTCTTCGTTTTCCTCGGCGACTTCGTTTGACTCGAAGCGCGACATCACCAACAATCCATCCCGCGGCGCCAATCCTGCCCATCAATGGTGTCCTCAAGCACTCACTCGAAGCGACCCAAACGGAATACCCAGAGGTAAGTCTCATCGGCTGTCGCCCTTTATTTCTTCCAATTTGGCTTTCATCCTTTGTAATCTTGTTTTTTCATCCTTTAAATCACAGCACCTCGCCCACCAAATTGCTATTCCAGACCTCCTTAGTCCCAATCAGTTCTTATTAGGGCCGATTGGCAACAGAGACCCTAGCGAGCTCATTAACGCTGAAACGAACCTTGTCCCCTTCAGATTTTCCACTCCTGTCGAAACTTGATTTTGGCAATAGAAAATTGGGGATGCAGTCAAGATCGCCAAGCACAATGGGTTGAGTGGAAAACAAGGATTTAGACAGGTCCAGGCCCTCTCGTGAGGTAATACCCTACTTCTGTTTCGGGGATTCGATCCGCCGAGTGTATATTGATCTCAAGATCTGTAACTCAGAAAACTCATATCCCTCAAGGGACGCCCCTTACCCCCTTATATTGTCTTGGGAGGCGGGCTTACAGATCGGAAACCCTATCTTATTCTAAGTCGGTTTCCTCAATCTTACCAAACCGTGACTATGGGCCGTTGCCTTATCTCAATTGGCAACGTAACACCCAAGTCATATTTGGTTATATATCTGGTAGGCGCAAAATCTATCGCTACCTCCAGTCGGATAAACTTGCCGTGTAGATACCCGATTGCCATAATCTCCACAGTAGCCCCCGAGTCCTTTTCAGTCGATGAGACAACTCAGCATCAAACCAAGACAGTACACAACCAAACAACCCTTTGGCCGAGTGCTTCTGGCGCCGAGCGATTCCATCATCTCTGCCTGATTCTCCCGAGTGGCTCCAAAGACTGTGAAGGGCTGGAAAATATCTAAAAAATTCCAAAAATAAATATCTAGACACATCTCTTGATGTATCTAATTAGATGTAGCCCCTGACTGTATGATTAGCCAAAAACAGACCAAACATACAAGCAGGAACTATAAAGAATCATACTCATGTAAATGCTTAACTCATGCTAGAGAAAATATAAAAAATCTCATCACTCAGCAAGCTCATGCTCATCCGAGTGAATCTGCCCGAGTCGTCTCAGGACAAATAACTCAATCAACCCTCATAGGTGGAAAGCACTCGGTAAACTCATGCTTATCCGAGTGGATCTGCCCGAGTCATTTCGGAACAAATATTTTAATCGTCCCTCATGGGTAAACAAGTTTTTCAGTCATCTGAAAAATATGACCATGTTATTAAATAGCTCCCGCCACAATACTGGTCTCAATCTATAAAGATCTTCACCAAGGTGGAAAAAACAACATTGATATAATCATCCAATCAAATGCTAGAGAACCAAACAGCCCTTGTCATCAAGGCAGCTATAAAAAGCTTAGCTGTTGGTCACCTCTCAAATTGCATCGTGCTAACTTCTCACGAAGTTAAGCAAACCATGGTATGAAAGGATTTCCAAAGGTATAGGGCACTCTGACACGTGCATATTGCCAAGGCATTTTGTTGAAAATTTTGTTGTCTTCATTCCAACTGAGCGCGTCGTTCATTTGGCGGGAGGCCCCAAGATATAGACCTGCCGGAAGAGTGAAGGGCCGCTCCACCGCCACGTCCGAGGCATCCAAGCTGCGGAACCAAAACCCCGGAGCCCTCTCCCGAGCGAGAGTGCTCCGGGTAGAAAGCCCTCGCCTCCAAGCAAAGATATCCCAAGGAGGGAGCCCCCGACCGCCACGGAAATCCCGATGGAAACCGCCACGCGAGAAGCCACCGACTACTCAAGGCCCCGATCGAAGATCGGCGGTGAAAAGTCGAAGGAAAAGACCAGGATCAGCCGTCGAAGCCGGTAAGTCTTGAATTGAGATTTTGTCATCAATCCTCAATTTGATTCTTTCGTATCTTCATATGTTCCCCCTGATCTATCAGCCACAGTAGAAGAAATCCCCAGGTTGCAGTCTTCTGAAACCTGGGTTCCTCCGATCAAGATCGAGTGGCGAGATTCAGAAGGCCAAAGGCAGGGCGTCATCCTAGATAAGCAAGCGAAGAGCGAGGAAAGTGATGCCCTTGTCAACAGCCTGAATGAGGCGACTCGGCTACTCAACGTAAGCTTTAGTCCTTTTCCATTGTTGCATCATCACTTCCTTTTAGTCGGTCAACTTCAGATCTTGCGTGCAGAAGGAGTATTGCCGATCGATGGCCAAGTCCAAAGCGCTCGAGAAGTTGGTCCCGCACCTAAACTCCCTGGAGGACGTCAGCAGAAGTTGAAGACTACTCGAGAAGAGGCCGCGTCGAGGGAGGCAGCCCTGAGGAGGGAAATAGCTGAACTCCGGGAAGAAAACCTCAACCTCCGGGGATCAGTCGGGAGTAAGCTTAACCCTCCCAGTCTCTTTATAGTTTTCGTGTTGATCCTGGTTGCTGATAGCCTTTCTTGTTTGTAGAAAATTCGTCAAAGGTCCACTCGCTCCAGGTCCAGCTGGAGGCAATCAACCTCGGCAAGACCGAGTTGGAGGCTGAGTTCGAAGGTGAGCTCCTTCAAAACAACGTTCGTTGAACTGCTTTGTCTCCTAAAGCTCTGTGTAATCATATGTCTTTCTTAGCTTACAAAGTGAAGACCTGAGTTCAATACGATGTTCTGCTTGAGAGGGTTAAACAAGCTGGACAGGTCCGGGAAGATGTTGCCAACGCAGCAACACCAATCCTGTTGTCTTTATTTCATCAGGGAGTCGGGGCTAGCTCACTGGACCCAGTCGAAATCTTCGACAAGCTGCGGAGAGCCCCCGACCAATACTTGGCCAACATCACCGAGGCCGCTACCATGGGGGCTGGCCTTGTTCTTGCACAGACCAAATCTCTCTGCCCCCGGGTAGACGTCAATTCAATCGGGGAAGGCTTCGCCGACGGCACCTCGGATGAGCAAGCCCTGGACATGATTAGTGATGCGTAGGAGTTGGCTAAGAGAATTGCCATTGATGTAGTGAACAACTTTCGGGCCTGATTGTCTTGTAAACATTGTCTTGTAAACTTTGTATGATTATGACGTTCTGATGTAGACTTGTGAATATTCAGTTTATTTATGCTAATGCCCTGATCCGAGTTTTTATGTGAAATTTCTTAAGTAATTTTCGTCCGACTATTACCGAGCCTAAGCTCGATTAGGTCATCAAAAAATCTCAATCCTTAAACACTGAACTCGAATCAAGGAACATTAAACAATGATAAACCGAATCGTGCGCAAAAGTTGATGAGGAAAAACTATGCTTTATTGACATATGTACAGCTCCCGACTGCTAACTCAAGAAGTCATCTTGCTTGAGGTTGGCAGTCAAGAAAAACATGAAACTTGAGTTAGTTTAAGCATAGAATCGTCGAAGATGCTCGATGTTCCAGGAGTTCTCCACCATAGATCCGTCTTCACGCTTTAGTCGGTATGCGCCTGGCCGAGTCACCTTAGCAATTATATACGGTCCTTCCCATAAGGGAGATAACTTGTGACGGTCCTTGGTGGCTTGAATCTTGCGCAGAACCAGATCGCCGACGATGAAAGCTCATGCTCGAACGTTGCGATTGTGGTATCATCTAAGCCCTTGAAGATATTTTGCCGACTGGATGAGGGCTGCCTCACGGGCCTCTTCCAGTCGGGTGAGGTCATCCACTCGGTCTGGGTCATAGCGTTCATAGTTGAAACTGTGGACTCGAAGGGATTCATACTCCATCTCATTTGGCAACATGGCTTCTGCGCCATAGACCAGGAAGAAAGGAGTTTGGCCGGTAGCCTGACTGGGTGTGGTCCGCAGAGACCATAGAACCGAGGAGAGCTCTTGAACCCACTTGCCTGTGTAAGGGCTTAGGCGATCGAACACGCGGGCCTTGATGCCTTGAAGGACCATGCCGTTGGCACCCTCGGCTTGTCCATTGCTTTTGGGATGTGCGATTGACGCATAGCAAATCTTGATTCCGAAGTCTTCACAGAATTCCTTGAAGATGCCTCCTGTGAATTGAGTCCCATTGTCGGTTATGATTCTGTTTGGGACGCCGAAGCGGTGCACAATGTTGAGGAAGAAGTCCCGTGCCTTGTCAGCAGTTATTGTGGCAACCGGCTTAGCTTCGATCCACTTGGAGAACTTGTCGATAGTGACGAATAAGTGTGTGAATCCTCCTGGAGCCTTCTTGAAAGGGCCGACCATATCAAAGCCCCATACCGCAAATGGCCAGGATAATGGAATTGTTTGTAGCTCTTGGGCTGGGACATTGCTCTGTCGGGCGAAGAATTGGCAGCCTTCACAGGTTCGTACCACTTTATCCGCGTCGGAGACCGCGGTAAGCCAGAAAAAACCTTGTCTATAGGCTTTGCCCACCAAGGTGCGTTCTGCCGCGTGGCTTCCGCATATGCCCGAGTGGATGTCTTGGAGTAGCTGTCGTCCTTCCTCGGGTGTGATGCACCTCATCAGGACTCTGGGGGAACTTCTCTTGTACAGATCGGAGTCAACCATGACGTAAGCTTGGCAACGACGTTGGACACGTTCTGCCTCATCCCGGTCTTTCGGCAGCTCTTGCTGTGTTAAAAATTTGATGAGTGGTGTCCTCCAGTCGGCGTCAATCATGGTGACTTCGTTTGCAGTTTGTTCGTTGGGAATTGGTTTTGCCGCAACAGTTGGCTTGTAAAGGTGCTCGACAAAAATGTTTGTTGGGGCGGCTTCTCGCTTAGACCCGAACTGTGCCAACTCGTCAGCTGCTTCGTTGTATTGTCTCAGGACGTGTGATAGGTCGAGTCCGTCAAACTTGTCTTCAAGTTTGCGAACCTCCTGTCGGTAGGCCTCCATGGTGTCGTTTAGATAGGACCAGTCCTTCATGACATGGTTCACGACTAGCTGGGAGTCTCCTTTCACGACGAGCCGACGTATCCCGAGTGATACTGCGAGCCGTAGTCCGTGTAGCAGGGCTTCGTACTCGGCGACGTTATGTGAGGCGGAGAAGTGGAGGTGGAGGACGTATCTTAGCCTTTCCCCGGTCGAAGAGATCAGCACAACTCCTGCTCCCGAGCCGGTGATCCTCTTGGATCCGTCGAAGTGCATGGTCCAATATTGAAGGTCTTCCCGGGGTACATCTTCTTGCTGTTCGGTCCACTCGGCCAAGAAGTCTGCAAAGGCTTGTGACTTTACAGACGTCCTCGCCTTAAAAGTTAAATCCAGCGGCATCAGCTCCAGGGCCCACTTCGCAATGCGCCCAGTCGCCTCCCGGTTGTGAATGACATCGCCGAGTGGAAAGGAAGTGACGACAGTGACCGAGTGACCCTGAAAATAGTTTGCTAGTTTCCTCGTAGTTATCAGAACACCGTATAGCAATTTTTGTACCTGGGGGTAGCGGATTTTGGCTCCTGCCAATACTTCGCTAATAAAGTAGATCGGCCTCTGAATCTTCTGGACCCGCCCTACTTCTTCGCGCTCGACCACGAGGACCATACTAACCACTTGGTGAGTGGCTGAAACGTACAGTAGCAGGGGCTCTTGGGGTTGAGGTGAGGCTAGGACGGGCGGAGTCGTGAGAAATTCTTTAAAATCTTCAAAGGCCTTATGGGCTTCTGAGGTCCATTGGAAGTCATCCGTTTTCTTTAGCAATCTGAAGAAGGGCATGCCTCGTTCGCCGAGTCAAGAGATGAAATGGCTTAGCGCCGCCATGCAGCCGGTGAGCTTCTGGAGATCCTTCTGGTTACTCGGGGGCTTCATATTCAAGATAGTGTTGATCTTTTCTGGGTTGGCTTCAATGCCGCGATGTGACACCATGAAGCCGAGCAGTTTGCCTGATGGGACGCCGAAAGTGCACTTCTCTGGGTTTAACAGCACCCCAATCGTGCTGTGCTGGCCCGACCCGTTTGCATCCGTGTCGTGTCGTGCCCATGGCATGAATAATACACGTGTGCTCGTGCCGGCCCACTACGGCTTGACCCATCTGGCCACCAATACCTACGGCCCAGGCACGACCCAATAGGACTTGGGCCGTGCCGTGCCGGCCCGAAGGCACGACCAGCCCATCGTGCTCCTATTTGGAATAAGTCTATTTTGCCTCCCTTATCTCTTTGAACTGTGTATTTTTTTGCTAGAACAAGTCTATTTTTCATCCCTCGTCACTTTGGGCCATGCCTTATATGATTGAAATAGGTCTATTTTGCCTTCCTTATCAATTTCGCTTCCTCTTCATTAGACCAGGCCGACACGTCGTGCCGAGGACAAGGCTCAAGAACGGCCCAACGATCAGGCCGTGTCGTGCCAATGCCGTGCTTTTTTGGCATCGGGCCCGTGCTGGCCAAGTGGGCCTGGCCTGTTTGGCCAAGTATAGTTCCAGGAGTAGACCATGCTGGTATCGCTACATTGGTTTGCATCGTGGATTTGGTTCACCATCATCTGAAATTTATCTAATAGGAAAACATTCCTACAAATAATTAATGAAGGGTAGGAATATTTTAACAATCTATGCTTTTGTCCATAATCTGGACAAACATGCTCATAGTCCGATAAGGTCATAGTAAATAAACATCTCACATGGTTGTACATTCTATCTATTTAAGTCTAATTGAAGGCTAGCTACTATGTTTGGGGTGTATGGAACGAAATGTCTTCTGTCATCTCTTTTGTGTTAATATTAGCCCAAAATTTATGTGTTCAATTAACTTCTCATTACACTAGTACAGAATGCCTAATAGGTGGCGGTTCGGAACCCCCAATAGGTGTCGGTTTCGTACCCGACACCTATTGGTCGGCACCAATGACCAAAGTCATTGGTGCCGGTTCTTCACCCGACACCTATTAGGCCCAATAGGTTTTGGGATGTATTGAGAACTGACACCTATTCGGCCTAATAAGTGCCGGACACGATTAAAAACCGGCACCTATTACGACTAATAGGTATCGGTTCTCAATAGAAAACCGGTACTTATTATGACTAATAGGTGCCGGTTCTAACTTCGAACCGACACGTATTAGTCGTAATAGGTGCCAATGTTTGTTTGAGACCGAAACCTATTGGTCGTAATAGGTGCCGATTTTTGTTTGAGACCGATACCTATTGGTCTAATAGGTGCCGGTTTTTGTTAAAAACCGGTACGTATTTTCCTGAACGTACAAAAAAATTATATTTAGCATAAATATTCCTCCATACATCCACACAACATTTATTCCATGCAGCAGTCACACAACATTTGCAATGGTTCATACATCAGATCTGACAATATCCACAGCTCATACAAAAACCACACGGTCAAAAGTGAGGATCAATCAGATATATATCCACAGCTCATACAATACCCACAGTTCATACATCAGATATATATAGATTATTCTTCACTGCTTTGTTATAGTCACTGATCAGAAACATCCCAAATGAATCAAAATTGTGTAGCACATCAAAGCTAAGTATGGAATGGCAATCCTTCTTGCTATCTGGCATAATATATACAGTTCAACAACCACCTTTCATGATAACTATTTTTACTAATGAACTCCAGGATCTGGTAACACTTCACAACAAAGCCACTAGTCAAGATTTTCTAATAAAGGATTTAAACCAAGTTTATTAGTCAAGGTTACCAGGGTTCGATCCCAATCATCACCTTGAAGAACCTGCAAAAGGTGAACACGAATTATTAGGAAATAAATCATCAAATATCTTACTGGATGAGAAGCGTTGACAACTTAATGCGTGAGAAGCGAGAAATCGTCGCCAGGATCGAAGCCAAACAGATGCAAGTAGTAATGAGATTTTGGCATAATGAAATTTCTCGATTCAATGGTTGAAAAAACAGAAAACAGAAGAAGGCCATATTTCATCTCTCTAACCATACTATGCTACTGGCATAACCAGAGAATGAAACTAGAATTCAGGGCTCTAAGCAGTAGAAAAGTTTGAAAGCCATCAGCTTATAATTTATAAGTAAAGTCCTGAGCGACTAAAAAAATACTATATTGTTAAACTATACCAAAATCAAATTAAAATTAAAATTTATCATATTTCTGGTACCCCCTTTGCAATGAGGCTCTAGTTCGCTCCTCTCTTAGATCGATCCATTAATCATACTTAGGGTTTTAATTTCTTTTGGTTAGGTTTTTACATGGTTGTGATGATCAAAAGGATCATGCATGGGTTGAGTTGAGTAGCCTGCATGTGCAGATCTGTCATGCAGCAGGTTGTTTTGTTCATCCTTGTAGGACTCTCTCCTAGTTAACTTAGATTGTGATGAAGATGATGATGATGATGATGATGAAAAATGGAGATCGAAGGATCTCTTCAATCAAAAGATTCTTCCTTTGTCTTTTGTGTTACTCCATGATAAAATTGAGTTTGAAGTTAAGATTTGATGAGAAACATATAATGATAAAATACTAACAGGATCACTCTTGAAGAAAACCAATGATGAAACCGACTCATGAAACGTGATATGCGCCAGTCTGTGAGATGACATGTTCGAAGATGAACCCGCAGAGTTGTTCAGCGAGGGCGAAGCAAACATGTGGTAATAACTTACTTGTTGGGATCTTTATTTTCTGCAAATGGAAGGATTGAATATGTGGAAACTCACTATGAGTTTAGAAATGTGTATTTCCGTCTTAAAAAAATTGACGAACCTCAGCATCCATAATGTTCCAGTTGTCGATCTCCATGAAAGTCCACATAAATTTCATCGTGTAGAACCCACATGTGCTCGTTCCTTGATCTTGACGTTGGCACCAAGGGTGGCAGGTTACCCGGAATGTATTTGAACAGGGAGCGTGTCGAATGCACTTCTTCTTGTACTTCACTAGTGTCTTATTGAGGATGTCAATTACGGATTGGAAATCTTCTCGCGGTTTCCTCAATCCATCCAGAACGAGGATTTTGGAATCATTTAAATGGATCACAAGAAGGATCCAGTGGTTCCTACATACAAAGGGACAGGGCAATTAACACCGAGTAAGGACAAATGGTAGGTGGAACGATAACTGCCTCACTTACTTAAAGTTGTAGGGCAGAAGAATCATATTCATGTCCGAAGCTTGACAAATGAGAGTGTACGGTAGTCCAAGCACCATTTTTTGGGATGTTGGGCCTCCTTCAATCGATTGGCATTGACAATCGCAGGATCGAGGAATGCTAGTTTGTTACAGGTCGCTCTACATTCAAGCGCCCCCATTCTGCACAAGGAAACAAGTTAGACAACTTACAAAGTCTAATAAGGGCATGAACTTAGAAATACTAGCTAGGGGTTTGAGTATGCTTACAATGCCCATATTTGAAGTATCGATACATCTAACTCCCTCAGATTGTATAGCTGAAATAGTTCATCAAATGGGACCCAGATTACACCATCGTCGTGATGAAAGTCCTCGTTCTTGTAAAAGACACCGAACGTCTCCTTAACCTCCTTTGCCATCTGTAGGTACCACTCTTCTACCCTTCTCATCTGAGTGCAATTTCCAATGATGTTAAGATATTCGTCAGTGGTCAAAGGACCACCTAACTTGAACTTAGTTGCCAAAGGTGCCTTCGCAATATTGTCCACATCAGACAAACTCTTCAGCCCTGCACTTTGTAGAAATTCTTTCTCATTCTTATTGGTGTCTTTCGTGAATTGAGCCTTGGAAAATTCTTGCAATTTCTTTTTCCGGATCGTGCGCTGAAAGTCCGAAGTAGGTTGCGTCGGGGCTGGTGGCCTTGCCATGCGAATGAAGTTGTCCTGTACTTGAACCGACACTTTTGGGGATGGCTCCGACTTTGTAGAAATAGTCGCTTTCTTGCCCTTCTTAACAGTAGATGGTTCGGACATATCGTAGATTTGCACAGTCGACCCCTCTTTTTGGGCTTGTCATCAGGAGCTCGTTGTGACGGTGGAGGAGACGGGCTCTTACGTGGCAACGGTGGTGGAGTTGGCATCCTTTGGGGGAGACAGCAGGCCTGCTAGAGCTAGACCCGCCATCGCCTGGCTCGTCATCACCATCTCATGAAGGAAAGACAATGAACCTCTTGCGCCACACGATGACGTTGTGGATAGCTTCTCCAAGAGTGTTCACCCCTTCCTCTGGAGGAAATTCAAGCTGGATGGCCCTGTATCTGCTCGACACATCCTCCACTTCAACCCTTGAGTAGCTAGTTGGTATTGGAGTACCGTGTATCCTTCATCCCTCCACTACAGGATGTGCCATACCGCGTGCCACCTCTATAGTGAGGTTCTGACTCTGCAGTGGCACATGCAACCTGCATGCAGTACGTACTGTGATTGTGTCCACAGGGTGACGAGTCGTCTCCGGTTGTTGAGGAACCTCAGTTGAAGCGCAACTGCTTTTCCTCCCTGTTGGACTTGCTAAACGGCTAGCATCGCCGCCAATCCCCACCTCCATTAGCAGTGCCTCCATCTTTTGAACTTTTTCCATTAGGACACTCATCTGTTCTAATTGGTCTGCAGAATTTTTATTACTTTGAGACCGGTATCTATGTCTGTCCTCAGGAAAACCTTCCCTCCATGGTACGAGGCCTACTCCCCTTGTGCGTCCCGAATGCTCAGCATTCTGTAATGCAAGTGTGAGCTCATCTTTCTCCCTGCTTGGAACAAAAGAGCCCTCAGAAGACTGCTGATGCGCATCATGTAGCCTTCGGGACACTTCTTGTGAAGTTGGACACTTGTGTACCAACTCGCCTGTATCAGAGAGTGATGCCCCTCAGGCGTATTGGTAATTCTTTCCTCGTTCGCACCAGTCCTTTGTCTCAATCTCGATCCCCTTTTCCAACAGCTCTTCCTCCCTCACTCGCCATTTCTCTACGTTCTTGGCATAACCACTACGGCCGAGACGATGAGGGAACAAGTTTTTGGCCGCATTGGCTTGATTCCTTTCGCTAACCTCCTTCGCCTCATCCGATGTTCTGTACGCCACAAATTCATCCCAGAAAATGCGGCACCTACGATAATTGGGATCTTCAAAATTTGGTGTCAGCCCCCGCTTCACAAACTTCCTGGTAAGGTCCGTCTTGAACTTTCGGAAGCTGACGCTCATCCTCTCAAGGGCCCTCTGCTTTGCGAGTTCTTCTGATCCCGTGGGAAACTGGAATGTCCGCTTCAACTTGTCCCAAGCAAGGTCCTTGTCTCTTTCTGGTACCGTCCACTCCAATAGATCTGGATCACTGGTCTTCCAGTATCGGTACTTGATTGGGATGTCATCCTTCATGATGACACCTATAGCATTTTAGTATGGGGTGAGTACCGACGTAGGAGCTGTAGGGTTTCTGTCTGGATCTAACGCTGTTATAGTGTAAAGGCCCGAGGGCATCCTGGTTGGACCTCTCCCCCTTTTTGTCGATGAGGTCCCGGTATCACCAGAGTTCACAATGGCCGAAGGGGTAGCCTCCTCCACGCTTTCAGGGTTCAAGTTTAGAAAGCCACTTGGGCTACCAGGACCACCGTCGTTTTCTCCGAAAATTGCAGGCCTACTGTTATCTTGTTCCCGGGACATTTTCTACACTATAATGATCAAAAGTTTGAGAGAGTTAATCCAAAAATGATTCTGAACATTCGTGTAAATTGGACTTTTTTAACAGAGAAAAGGAATTTCTAAAAACCTATATATAACTTATATATATATATAATATGTATATGTGTGTGTGAAAATATTACTCCACATCTGCTCATGGTTTTTTTAAAAAAATGCAGAAGGAAAGAAGAGGGGGGGACACAACAAGGAAAGAAGGAAAGAAGGAAAGAAGGAACGTCGCTTGGACTATAAACAATACTGCTGCTTCAAACCTTTGTATCTTGAAATATCAAAAAAGGATATGACTGCAAATAAATACATTTTAGAAATCTACAAAACAAGACCTAGATCTTGTATGTAGAAAGCACATTTTTGTTCTGCCATTTAAATTGTCTAATTCACACTTGAAAACAGGCTTCAGAATCTGTCCAGAATTTCACAGGGTACATACTAAAACAACTATATCCGGAGTTCTACTCATCCGATCAAAGTGTACTTTACCAAGGAAAGGCTCAGAAAAAACTCTACAACTTTGTCTTAAGGCAGCCGAACTGATTCTGTGGCTTAACCCCTCCAAAAACATTTCAATCTACTACTATCCAGATTTTGACAAAAAAAGCAACAGTCATACTCAAAAATTCATATCGCCTAAACCACTTGAGCAAGGCTTATTATATCATCCAATAAAAACACATGAAAATTGGCTGAGAGCTAGATTACATCACTATCTATGGATGGGGTTGATTCTACACTTTGCAACTAGATGGGCAGTTTGGGCTGATTCATCAATCTATGTATCTATATATGCAGTCGATTAAGCAGCTTGGGCTGATTCATGGTTAGACAAGTGTTGGTAAAATTTACATTAGATTGTAACTGAAATTACATGCTAGTTACTTAGCAATTACACAGTAGTTACATCGTAGTTACATAGCAATTACTTGGTAGTTACATTGTCATAGTAAAAGTGACTAGCATGTAGTGTAAAAAAATTATAGTAGATGCAATAGATTGTGCCTGTTTAAACTGTACAGAGATTGAATACATGCATGTAGAAAGTTGAGAGTTGAGTCTAAAAATTACAGTAGTCATAACCTAAAATTATATAAAATAGTTCAATGTAAATTTTGTTGATCTCACATGAACGAAGATCAAAATTGGCTCTCTCCGAGTCAGTCATGGAGGAAAAGATCAACAGTAGAGTTAGCGATGCAACCGTATCACACAAGAGGGGCAGTGCAAGCTTCGAACTAGTTTTATCGGGTACCAAAGAAAATAAGGCACAAATCCCAAAGACATCCATTTTTTTGTATGATATATCGAAAGCATCATGCGTTGCATTATGATTATTCTTCATTGTAGCATGTTCTAATTGAAACACATGTTGTGTGGTACATACAGATTGGAGTGAATCCTTGTCACCCGAACTCAAGGTGCTTCATTGTACAAAGGAGTGACGATAATACTGCAGACCTCTCTTACAACAAGTGTGTCCTTGGTGCTGCAAATTCTATTTCACCTGAACTTGGAAGTTATATTGAGAAGATACTATCTAATAGAGCAATTCGACCACACCAGTTGTAGGGTGAGCTTTCAAATACTTTAGGAAGAAGAAAGCTTCAGAAGCAACTGAGGATGCTCATTTTACGCAGATAACGATAGATATAGGTGAATGTTGCTTTCGGGGCTTTCTCGACCTCAAACTCAATGCCTTTGTGATGTTCTCCCCTAGGCTCGAGTTTTTTTATTGTAATATTTCCTTTTCATGTAATAGATTATCAGTTTTGCTGAAATTCTATTTTCAAGTATATTGACTTAAAATCATGTTTGCATCTATCTAACGGAAGAAATGTCATAGTAATGTGTTAACATCCTGGACAAATCATGTTTGCGTCTATCTTGTGTTCTAAATACGGAGAGTATCTCTCATCCAACAAGGAAAAAAAGGCAGAAACAAAACCCTAAAGAAAAATGTGCTAAAGGAACTTACATCGGTCTGGGTTGACTATGCCGAAGTGCTTCGCAGCGGGCTATGGGGGCGGCCAGCGTTGGAGGGATGATGCCGGCCGGCGGTGGAGGTGGGTCGGAGATCACCGGCAGCGGAGGCAGCCCTGGAGGAGGGCGAGGACACTGGATGATGACGGCGGGCGGAGGACGACGGCGGCGGACGGTGGATGTCGCCGGAGGACGGCGGCGCCGGGATGTGTCGAAGGCGGTCGACGGCGGCCGGAGGTGGGGGTGGCGCTGCGGAGACGGAGGACAGCGGCGGCGTGGACGGCGGGCGGCGGCGCCGTGTTTGGACGGTAGGACGGAGGGCGACGCCGGCGAGCAGTGGGCGGGCGGCGGATCTAGACGACGACGGCGCCGGATAGGCACCGAGAGGCGCGCCGATGGCTTAGAGGGTGGGCGGGTGACGGGCGACGAAGGGCGAGCGGGCGGCGCGGACGTGGCTCGGCGGTTTTGATCTAGACGACACCGAGGAGGCGACGGATTCTGGAAATATATATATACTAACTTTATAGGTGCATGCAACTTAGGCCGCCAATGGGCCGATATGTATGCATCAATTGATATATAATCATCCAAAGAAATTAAATCCAACCATTGATTGTTACAACGGACAAAGAACGAATATATTCATTCAGTTCCAAAATTACGATTCATGTTTGTTACAATCAAATTCTGTTAGTGATATGCCCTAGAGGCAACATAGAGATGTTGGATATCATGGTCAATGTTTATGTATTTATGAATAAAGTGTTATTCAGTTCCATGAAATAGACATCTTGTATTGATTAATAAATACGTGACTTATTTATGAGACTCTTTATGTATGACTCTATTTCTAAACGATCCTCGATCATATGTCATATTGTTGGAACAAATATGATTCTAAGATCGGCATGTTTATTGATTGATGATCATGTCTCATAGATCATGGGTATGGAGATACCAAATCAATAAACATGGACACATGTGTTGGAGAACACATTGTTGGATAGACCCTCCATTAGACACTACGGAATCAATGTGCCATTAGTTGGTCTCGGGTAGTGTTGGTACAAAATCCTTAGACCTGAGATCACCATGGATTCCAACATGTGTAGTAGCCTACTTTGGGACTACCAAACGCTATTTCGTAATGGGTAGTTATAAAGGTAGTTTTCGGGTTTGCTATGAAACATGGAGTGGGATGTGAGTGATCAAGATGGAATTTGCCCCTCCTTTGGAGAGATATCTCTGGGCCCCTCGAGGTAATGGATTATGGAAATGCATGGCCATGCTAAGTTGATTGAGGAGTCAATCAACGGACGATAATCCAATACGGTTCGAGTGAATGGTTAAGCTATTGAAGGGATGGCACACATCTTGCCTATAGCTTAAGCGGTATCGTGAGGCAAAGGGATTTGTGTACACATTACAGTTCGAGTCGATATTATTCTTGTATACTATGGTGTCAATATGTGTTGCTAGGCGCCACTTTGGGCGTCGGCTGAGTTGGACTCGAGCCGACGATCGGCTAAGTTAGACTATAGCCGAAACCGAGTATACCTGAACCTGGTCGTACGCTTAAGGGGATATAATAGATATTCGAGTTGGACTCGGATACGGCTCGATCGGATAGGGATCCGATCGGATAGAGTCCTATGGTCTTACGACGTATGGGCGGCCGACTCTATGAGATTCGGATAGGATCCGATTTGAAATAGGGTCCGATTGGCCACTAGTCTCGGTCGGCCAACTCTATATAAAGGGGCGAGGGTGGAGAGCTGCGACACATCGGTTGTGTCGCATTGTACCGAGTCCGCAATGAAGTCGTGAGATCAATCTCCATGGAAACCCTCCCCACTTTCGAGCCAAACCCTAGCCTTGCATCGCGTCCTAGCACACGGGTGTTCGGCGTTCGTCCCCGGACGTGTGGATACCGGTAGAGGCGCCGCTACGTTGCACGCTGTTCATCGGGCTGTGAAGGAGTTGGCGTGGTCGAGCGCATCGGAGCGAGGCGCGAGAACGCGGTCGACGACTCGGCGAATCGGCTACATCGGCGAATCGGCTGATTGGTGAATCGGCTGTCTCCGGGAATCGGCGACGGCTTGCGAGAATCGGCTACACTGTTCCGGATCGGATAGCCCCTGATTGGCTTCAGTTCGCTGCACACTCCAATCGGTAACAATCTATCGGCCCTTACTTGCAAGTGTTCTGGTTTGCGCGGTTAAAAGTTTTTGTTTTCGGCTAGCATAGCCTCTGCGTAACCCTTCGGTGGTATCGAGCTAATCTTGCTTAGTTTGGGTTTTAGATTGGATCGGAACAAGTTTTGTGCACGGGTTGATTAGATCAATCGGTTTTACGGGATCGTTGAGGAGAGTTGATGGTAATTACGTTCCTTGATAGTGTATCGGAACGGCGTAATGTGATTACGTCGAAGCAATATCCATGGAACTCGGTTTGAGTCGGCTTCGAGATAGTGTTCCTTGATAGTGTATCAGAATGGTATAATGTGATTATGCCGAAGCTATCTCGTAGTCCGATCTTGTTAGCTGCCTCGCGCCTACGCAAACCATCTCCCTTGATAGTGTATCGGGACGGCATAATGTGATTATGCCGATATGGTTTCCATAAACGATTTCATAGATTGGATCTATGAATTTTGTGTGGTGTTCCGGGCGTGTGCGTACCCCCCTTATAGGTCGTCTCGGTGTCGTATCTCTGCGATAGGTAGAAAATGTTTCTACGCCTAACTTGTTTTTGCAGAGAATGCTTTGAGATGGTATGGCCCTATTGTATGTATGAGATGCATGTGATGCATGTAATATTCTTTCATATGTGCAATCCCTGTAATATTCTTTCATACGTGCAATGCTTGTAATATTCTTTCACGACCTACGAGTCGATGTAATCTTCAATTAGAGCTTCTATAGTAGTAGCTCAGTTTGAAGATATCAAGCATTCGGCACTCGGAAGAACGGTGATGAAGATGGAGATCCTGTACACCAACATGAAGATGGAGATCACCATGTGAAGGGGGCCATACTATTTCATTATATGCTATTCTACCTGTTTTCATATGTGATATGTTTGTTTGATAGGATAGCATCCCTCGCAAAATTAAGTGGTAATGATGCCCTTCCAAATGTTGCACCCGTCACCGTTATGCTCGTCAATGGTGGGTCTGCCAAAGCGAGTGCCATTCTCTATCATAACACGAGGGGGTATATGTCGACATATACATGCAGGAGCATTTGGTTTACTTAACAAGGCTATCAAAACAGTTTTGGGCCTTGGGGCATAGGTTGGCGCCGGGGCATGGAGATGCCACACCAACAACAAGAGTCACATAGAGATGTGATTAGCAAGGAGTTGCTTACCGATGTTACTAATTTTCTAGCAGTGATGCCAAAGCTCACTAGAAAATTAACTAACATGTGGATCTTGACCCAATACGTAACCTAGAGTAAAGGTGTAAAATACGTAATGGGAGTCTAATGTTAAATTGTTTAACAATAGACATAGCATAAACATTGTGCTAAACTTTGCTTTTTCTGTTGTAGAATAAATGGCGGCTAATACTACACCCAGTACCTTTAATTTGCGATCTATTCTCAAAAAGGAAAAATTAAACGGAACAAACTTTATGGATTGGTATCGCAACTTGAGAATTGTTCTCAAGCAAGAGCGTAAGGAGTACGTTCTTGAAGTACCCTATCCCGAGGATTTGCCTAATAATGCCACCGCAATCGCACGGAGAGCTTACGAGAAGCACACTAATGATGCCCTAGATATAAGTTGTCTCATGCTTGCTACAATATCCCCGAGCTTCGAAGCAATATGAGAGCAACGATGCTCACACTATTATTTAAGGACTGCGTGGCATGTTTGAGAACCAAGCTCGGTGAGAGGTTTAACACCTCAAAGTCCTTGTTTGCATGTAGGCTTATTGAGGGAATCCCGTCGTCCGCATGTGATAAAAATGATTGGCTACATTGAGAGTCGGAAAAACTAGGTTTTCCCCTTAGCCAAGAGTTGGCTGCGATGTGATTCTCCGGTCGCTCCCTCCGAGCTTCGAGCCATTCATATTAAACTATCACATGAACAATATGGATAGAACCTTGGCTGAATTGCATGGGATGCTAAAGACAGTGAGGAGAGTATCCAGAAAAGCGGTCATCATGTGATGATGATGCGAGAAGGCAAAGGACAAACCACTGTCAAGAAACTTTGCACCAAGAGGAAGTTAACTCCCGATGAGATCGCGAGTGCCTCCAATGCAAAGAAGGGCAAGAAGGGTCGGCGGCGTCGATCTTTGTTTGCTTCTATTGCAAGGAGACAGTCATTGGAAGAGGAAGCGCAAGAAGTACATGGAGGATCTCAAAAGAAGCAAAGTATGACTTACGCCGGGTATTAATGTTATAGACATTAATCTTGCTACTTCACCTACGACTCTTGGGTATTTGATACCGGATCGGTAGCTCATATTTGCAAATCGTTGCGGGGAATGAGAAGAAGTAGAGGATTGAGAAGGGGCGAGGTGAACTGCGCGTCGCAATGGAGCAAGCGTTGCTACAATTTTTTGTCGGCACAATACCACTTCATCTACCTTCAGGATTAGTTTTGGAATTAAATAATTGTTATTGTGTTCCAACACTATGTCAACACGTTATTTCCGCTTCATGTTTGCAAGCGGAAGGATATTATTTTAGATCAATGGACAATGGTTGTTCAATATATCTCGAGAGATATGTTCTATTTTCATGCTCCATTGGTGAATGGATTATACATTTTGAATCTTGAAGCGTCTCCCATCTATAACATTAATACAAAAAGGCAACTCTCTAATGATACAAACCCCACATTTATCCGGCATTGTCCCTTAGGCCATATAAATCGAAACGCATGGAGAAGCTCCATAAGGATGGATTGCTTCACTCTTTTGATTTTGAATCATTTGAGACATGTGAGTCTTGTTTACTTGGTAAGATGACAAAGGAACCTTTCACGGGACACGGTGAAAGAGCAAGTGACTTGTTGGCACTCGTACATACCGATGTATGTGGACCAATGAGCTCAACGGCCGAGGTGGTTATCGTACTTCATTACCTTTACCGATGACTTTAGTAGATATGGTTATATCTACGTAATGAGGCATAAGTCCGAATCCTTTGAAAAGTTCAAAGAATTCCAAAATGAAGTACAGAATCATTTAGGGAAAACAATCAAGTTTCTATGATCGGATCGTGGAGGGGAATACTTGAGCCAAGAGTTTGGTAATCATCGAAAGATTGTGGAATTGTTCCACGTTGACTCCGCCAGAACTCCACAATGGAACGGAGTGTCCGAACGGAGAAATCGCACCTTGTTGGACATGGTGCGGTCGATGATGAGCCAAAGTGATCTTCCGTTATCCTTCGGGGATATGCTCTTGAAACATTGCGCTCACACTAAATAGAGTTCCATCTAAGTCGGTTGAAAAGACACCATATGAGATATGGACAGGGCAACCCCCTAGTTTGTCTTTTCTCAAAATTTGGGGATGCAAAGCTTATGTAAAACGTTTACGGTCGACAAGCTCACACCCAAATCGACAAGTGCTTTTTGTGGGATATCCTAAGGAAACTAAGGGATATTACTTTTATAATCGGGAACAAGGCAAAGTGTTTGTCGCCCGACACGGTGTCTTCTTGGAGAAAGAGTTTCTTTCAAGAAGGGTTAGTGGGAGCAGGGTGCATCTTGAAGAAGTTCAAGAAACACCAGAAAATGTTTCAGCGACCACAGAACCACAACAGGAGGAGCAAAGTGTTGCGCCACCAGTTGTAGATACACCAGCCCCACGGAGGTCTGAAAGATCACGTCGTGCGCCTGACAGGTACACAGGTGCGGAACAACGTGATATATTGTTGTTGGACAACGATGAACCTAAGACCTATGAGGAAGCGATGGTGGGACCCGATTCCAACAAGTGGCTTGGAGCCATGAAATCCGAAATAGAATCCATGTACGACAATCAAGTTTGGAACTTGGTTGATCCACCTGATGGTGTCAAAACCATTGAGTGTAAATGGGTTTTTAAGAAAAAGGCCGATATGGATGGAAATGTTCACATCTATAAGGCGCGATTGGTGGCGAAAGGTTTTAAACAGATTCAAGGAGTTGATTATGATGAAACCTTCTCGCCTTTGTCGCAATTCTTAAATCTATTTGGATTATCCTAGCGATTGCTGCATATTTCGATTATGAGATATGGCGGATGGATGTCAAAACGGCTTTCCTAAATGGAAACCTAAGCGAGGATGTATACATGATACAACCTCGGGTTTTGTCGATCCAGAATCGCGGAAAGATATGCATGCTACGAAATTCATTTATGGATTGAAGCAAGCATCTCGGAGTTGGAATATTCGTTTTGATGAAGTAATCAAAGGGTTTGGTTTCATCAAAAACGAAGAAGAGGCCTGTGTTTACAAAAAGGTCGGTGGGAGCGCAATTGTATTTCTAATCTTATATGTGGATGATATATTACGATTGGAAATGATATCCCTATGCTAGAATCCGTCAAGTCTTCATTGAAAAATATTTTTTCCATGAAAGACTTAGGGAGGCAGCATACATATTAGCATTCGGATCTATAGAGATAGATCCAAGAGGCTAATTGGATTAAGCCAAAGTACATACATTGACAAGGTGTTGAGAAGGTTCAACATGCATGATTCCAAGAAAGGTTTTTGCCCATGTCACATGGTATTAATCTTAGCAAGAATCGGTGTCCTCGGACACATGATGAGTGGAATAAGATGGGTATGGTTCCATATGCTTCGGCAATTGGATCCATCATGTATGCCATGCTTTGTACACGTCCCAGATGTCTCGTACGTTTTGAGTGCTACGAGCAGATCGATCGAGATCCAGGTGAAGGTCACTGGATCTGCAGTAAAGAATATCCTTAAGTACTTGAGAAGAACTAAGGATATGTTCCTAGTCTATGGAGGTGAAGAAGAGCTCGTTGTAAGTGGTTACGCCGACGCTAGCTTCCAAACGGACAAGGATGATTATAGATTGCAATGGGATCGTGTTCGCCCGAACGGAGACGCGAGTCACTGGAAGAGTTCCAAGCAAGATACGTTGCTGATTCTACAACGGAGGCCGAGTACATTTTGCTTGGAAGCTGCAAAGGAGGCTGTTTGGATCAAGAAATTTGTTTCGAGCTTGGTGTGATGACTAGTACGACTGATCCAATGTCTCTCTATTGTGATAATAGTGGAGCCATTGCGCAAGCCAAGGAGCCGAGGTCACATCGAAGTCCAAACACATAGTTCGGCGATATCATCTCATCCGCGAGATAGTGGACAGAGGTGATGTCAAGATATGCAAAGTGCACATGGATCTCAGCATAGCCGATCCGCTGACAAAACCTCTCCCTCGGAAACTTGAGGCGCACACAAGAGCAATGGGTATTAGATACTTACATGAGTGACTCTAGTGCAAGTGGGAGATTGTTAGTGATATGCCCTAGAGGCAACATGGAGATGTTCGATATCATGGTCAATGTTTATGTATTTATGAATAAAGTGTTATTCAGTTCCATGAAATAGACATCTTGTATTGATCAATAAGTACGTGACTTATTTATGAGACTCTTTATGTATGACTCTATTTCTAAATGATCCCGATCATATGTCATATTGTTGGAACAAATATGATTCTAAGATCGGCATGTTTATTGATTGATGATCATGTCTCATAGATCATGGGTATGGAGATACCAAATCAATAAACATGGACACATGTGTTGGAGAACACATTGTTGGATAGACTCACCATGAGACACTACGGGAATCAATGTGCCATTAGTTGGTCTCGGGTAGTGTTGGTACAAAATCCTTAGACCTGAGATCACCATGGATTCCAACATGTGTAGTAGCCTACTTTGGGACTACCAAACGCTATTCCGTAAGCGGGTAGTTATAAAAGTAGTTTTCGGGTTTGCTATGAAACATGGAGTGGGATGTGAGTGATCAAGATGGAATTTGCCCCTCCTTTGGAGAGATATCTCGGCCCCTCGAGGTCATGGATTATGGAAATGCATGGTCATGCTAAGTTGATTGAGGAGTCAATCAAGGCACGGATAATCCAATACGGTTCGAGTGAATGATTAAGCTATTGAAGGGATGGCACACATCTTACCTATAGCTTAACCGGTATCGTGAGGCAAAGGGATTTGTGTACACATTATAGGTTCGAGCCGATATTATTCTTGTATACTATGGTGTCAATATGTGCTGCTAGGCGCCGCATTGACGGGTCGGCTGAGTTGGACTCGAGCCGACGATCGGCTAAGTTAGACTATAGCCGAAACCGAGTATACCTGAACCTACGGGGTCGCAGGCTTAAGGGGATAGAATAAATATTCGAGTTGGACTCGGATACGGCTCGATCGGATAGGGATCCGATCGGATAGAGTCCTATGGTCTTACGACGTACGGGCGGCCGACTCTATGAGATTCGGATAGGATCCGATTTGAAATAGAGTCCGGATCGGCCACTAGTCCTAGTCGGCCAACTCTATATAAAGGGGCGAGGGGTGGAGAGCTGCGACACATCAGTTGGATCGCATTGAACCGAGTCCGCAACAGAAGTCGCCGAGATCAATCTCCACGGAAACCCTCCCCACTTTCGAGCCAAACCCTAGCCTTTCATCGCGTGCTAGCACACGGGTGTTCGGCGTTCTGTCCCCGGACGTGTGGATACCGGTAGAGGCGCTGCTACGTTGCGCTCTGTTCATCGGCTGCGGAGGAGTCGGCTGCGGTCGAGCGCATCGGAGCGAGGCGCGAGAACGCGGTCAGACAACTTGGCGAATCGGCTATATCAGCGAATCGGCTGATTGATGAATCGGCTGTCCCCAGGAATCGGCTGACGGCTTGCGGGAATCAGCTACACTGTTCCGGATCGGATAGCCTTGATTGGTTGTTTCCGCTGCACACTCCAATCGGTAACGATCTATCGGCCCTTACTTGCAAGTGTTCCTGGTTTGCGAGGTTAAAAGTTTTTGTTTTCGGCTAGCGTAGCCTCCGCGTAACCCTTCAATTCCAACTTATAAGTCGATCACTATTACTCCTTCTTCATGATCACTGCGAACATATGGGGCTTTCTCCTCTTCTTTGTCTTCTTCTTCATCTTCTTGACTTTCTTCACCTTCGTCTACATCTGTTGCAAAAGGTGGTAACTTGTCAATTTGATCGTAGCCTTCCTCATCGATGATATTCTCAACTCCAACAATGTTCCGCTTTCCATTGAGAACTACGTGGCGATCAGTCACCGATGAAGGGTACTTGTGTTGGAGAGTTTGCGAGCACAAAAGGTTCATCTTGATAACCCACGTTGTTTAGGTCCACGATGAACATCCCATACTTGTCAATTTTCAAACCACTTGGAATTTTGACCCATTGACACTGAAAAAGTGGTACCTTCAGCGGTCCATACTCAAGCTCCCAGATTGCCTCTATATAGCCATAGTATGTTTGTTTTACACCATTACCGTCGAAGGCATCTATACGGACACAACTATTCTGATATTTGCTCATGGCATCCTACGTTCTCGTGTAAAATGTATACCCATTAATATCATACCCTTGGAATGAATGAATAGTGCTCGCAGGCCCTCGAGACAAAATGTACAACTGGTCACTATCAGGATTCGCAGCCATGATATGCTTCTGTAACCAATCACCGAAATGCAGTCTATGCTGCTTAGCGATCCATGCTTCTGATTTGCCTGGGTTCTCGGTTCGGAGTGAGTTGTAATGCACATCAACAAATGGAGCCACCAAGGCTGACTGCTCGAGCACTATGAAATGTCCTTGTCGTAGTGTTTCAAGGCTAGGAGAGAATATTGCTTTATGCCCTAAAGTCCCTTTCCCAAGTAGCCTACCCTCGTGTCGGGACATCGGCACACCAATGGGACGTAGATCCATATGGTCGATGCAAAACTCAACCACCTCCTCTGTTGCATAACCCTCTACGATACTCCGTTCTGGTCGAGCTCTGTTACGCACATACTTTTTTATGATCCCCATGAATCTCTCGAAAGCCCACATGTTATGAAGATAAACTGGGCCGAGAATCTTTATCTCTTTCACGATAGGTATCACTAGGTGAACCATTATATCAAAAAATGATGGTGGAAAACACATCTCGAGTTGGCAAATGGTCATGATTACATCTGCCTGGAGCTTGTCTAGTGTGGTTGGATCGATCACCATCTGATATATAGCATTGAAGAACGAGCACAACTTTATGATTGGGTTTCGCACCCTGTCTGGCAAGATGCCTCTAATCACAACAGGGAGTAGTTGTGTCATCATCACATGACAATCAAGTGACTTCATGCCCACTATTTTCTTCTCTCTAATGTTGACAAGTCTTTTAACGTTAGCGGAGTAACCAGACGGGACTCGGACACTCTGCAGGCACTCCAACAGGCTGATTTTCTCGGTGGCACTGAGGGTGTAGCACGCGGGAGGAAGGTATTGTCGGCCATTGGGACGGTCTTGAGGATGTAGCTCGGACCTGATGTTCATGTCTACGAGGTCTCTCCGGGATTTCAACGTATCCTTTGTCTTGCCAGGTATGTTCAGCAGTACTCCCATCAAACTCTCGCATACATTTTCTCAACGTGCATCACGTCGATTGCATGACGGACATCTAAATCTTTCCAATACGGTAGTTCCCAGAAGATAGATTTCTTCTTCCAAAGAGGCTTCTCACCACCCTTGCCCGCCGCACGTGTATTGCCATGCCCCTTACCAAATACATGTTCAATATCTTTTACCTCTTCAAAAATATCTCTGCCTGTACGATGTATCGGAGCTGTCCCCTTCTCCACTGTGCCATCGAAATCTCTTCTATTGCTACGGTCGGTGACCGGCGGAAGAAACCTCTAGTGGCACATGTACACAGTCTTTCCAGTACCTCGGCCACACGCTTTTGTGTCCCGCATGCACTTGCACACATGCACAACCACCTTTCACGTTTGTCCAGATGTGTTGCCACCGCAGGGTAATCTTGAATGGTAACTAACAATATTGCCCTTAAGGTGAAGTACTCTCTTTTGTAAGCATCCCACATCTGCACCCCCTGAACCCATAGTAACTGAAGATCATCTACTACTGGCCTGAAGTAGACATCGATATCGTTGCCAGGTTGCTTGGGCCCTTGGATTAGCAGTGGCATCATGATATACTTGCGCTTCATGCACAACAATGACAGAAGGTTGTACATAACAAGTGCCACTGGCCATGTGCTGTGCCGACTGCTCATGTCACCGAATGGATTCATCCCATCTGTGCTCAGCCCAAACCTAACATTCCTTATCTCGTGTGCAAAATTTTTGTACTTTCTATCGCACTTTCCTCTTCTTTAGGACGGGGCCACCACTGTCATCATCGGCATCATCGTCGTTACCTCCACCCTTATACCGCGGTGCACCGCAAACTGGACATGCATCCAGGTCTTCATAGTCACCCCGGTATAGGATATAGTCATTTCGACATGCGTGATTTTTTTGCACCTCCAGCCCGAGTGGACAAACAACCTTCTTTGCTTGGTATGTCGTTTCTGGCAGTACGTGACCCGCTGGAAGGAGGTCTCCGATCAGCTGTAGAAGCTCTGTGAAGCTCTTGTCGCTCCAGACGTTGGTTGATTTCATCTACAACAACGAGAGGACGACGTGTAATTTGGTGTGCTCCTCGTGGCAACCTGGATAAAAGCGGTGTTTTGAGTCCTCCACCATGGCTTTAAACTTCTCGTATTGTCTGTCATCGCTGTAGGTAGTCTCTCCATCCCGCAACATCTGATCCAACCCATCCGATTCGTCATTGTCGTATTCACCTTCATTAGCACGTAACTCCACATTGTCTTCATGCATTGCATCGCCATGATTGTCCACACTGTCATTCTCATCTTCACCGTGATTGTCTTGACATGTGTGATTACGCATAAAACCTCTTGTTTGCAGAAACTCGTGAACTTGTTTTGCGGGAAACTGTCTCTCCTTCCTGCAGTCAGAACATGGACAATGCAAATATTCTCTCATGCTCAACGACCGGGAACTCATGGCCCTGATCACGAACTTGGTTACTCCCCTAGCATACTCCAAGGTACCCCGCTTCGCATCGTTCATCCCTCCTTCATCCATCGGTCCTACTGGAATTTTTAAAAAATGTGACGTCTTCATATAAATGACATTATTTTATTTTGGTTACATTACTCTACGGTGATAGTCTCTTCAAATTTGACAATCTGAAATACTTTAATTAAAGAGACACAAATGACATAAATGGTGTCATGCATCTACTAGCATATACACACAAATGACAAAAGAATATCATAAAGAATCACGTCCACAAATAGTAAACAACTAAAATATACTAACCTTTAATTTTTCTGAAAATTTTCGGCAAAACCTTCCCCCCTCCGTTTCGTTGTACACATGAAGACCGAATAGAAATGAGCTAAGTGGCTGAAAGGTGACATTTATAGGTGGTCGGAATATAAGTGTCGGTTTTTAACAACAACCGGCACCTATTTACGAAGCTTACAGCGTAAAGAACCTTAAAGGTGTCGGGTAAAGAGCAAAACCGGCACCTATAGTATAGGTGTCGGTTTTTACTATTGACCCAACACCTATTTAGGAAGAATAGGTGCCGGTTCCAATTAGTAAGCGCCACCTATATTATAGGTGCTGGTTTTACTGTTCACCCGACACCTATTTGGCACTATAGGTGGCGGTTCTTAACAAGAACCGGCACCTATTCTTTACATGCTACCTATATGCATTATAGGTGCCGGATTTGTTTTAACCGGCACCTTTTTGGGCGACACCAATGAGGGTTACGAACATTTTAACCAGCAAGGGTGAAGACATTTTAACATGCAAATATTCAATTGACTACATCTTCGATGGAGATGACTACCTCTATCTTCGATTCGAAGATATATTCGACCTGTACCAACTTGATGCCCTCGACGTCTCACTTCTAACCGCGCGGGTTTTGTAAGTATCGCCCTGTTATTTCGTTTCTTACCTCCTTGAATTTAGCTGACAAAAATTCTTTTAACCGTTGTAGAATGGCGATCCAATACTGCAACAAGCACGAATGCACCAAGCATGGATTCATGGATCCACGCAAAATCAACGGCCCATTGGTTGATCAGTTTCCTAATGACACCGTGGACAACATATACAACGCGCTTGTGAAGCAACCCTTCTGGCCCTTCATCCTTCTGCCCTACAATACTGCGTAAGTTTTTTCTTTCTTTCCGAACCAATTTCAATCCCGTGCATACTTAAAGCTTCATATGTGTCATCTAAACCAATTTCCAGATTCCACTGGATTCTGTTAGTACTTGACATGGGTCAGTCGAAGATCCATGTCTTTGACTCAACGGATAAACCAGAGTGCACGTACTCTGAGTAATTTGAAATGTTTAACAGGTAATGCCATCTTACTTTCTATTGCATATATGCGGTTCTCGGATAATTACGTGCTAACTTTCAACTGCACGTAGGGCATGGGAACGATTTCGGGTCAATGTTCATGGAAATTTGAAAGATAAGCTCTCTGTGCGGATGAAGTTTTCAGTGAGTAACAAGTCTGCTCCTAATTTGAGTTGAATCATTATTATGTTTTAAAATATGAAATGCATATTAAATCTGTCGTCGTTTCTCTTTTAGTGTGCAAAATAGTCGCAGGGCAGCAACCTATGTGGATATTACGTCTGCGACAACATTCACCGCTTTGTGACTGAAGTCAAAACTGTCGATGATCTAGATGTACGTATAACAGCAATTCATACATTACGTCTCGATTTCTTATTCACTTCATATATTTATTTCTCGTTTATTCTAATTAATGACAGCTTATGCGAGTAAGAGACGACCTCCCCCACGAGACTTTCATACAAGCCGTTCAGGAAGATTTGATGGGATTTATTAACGAGCAGGTCGTTGATCTCGCGGGGGAGTTCTTCGTTAGTTTTAGTAGCTAAACCACTCCATCCACAGCAAAGTAGATTAGAGACAATTTTTTATAAACTAGCTAGGAAACATGTATGAATATTGTACATATTTTGGTAATATATGTATATTTCCTTTCTTAAGTTCGTTTAAATGTGTGTAAATTATATATTTATGTGTAATATAATACATGTGTGTAATATATATATGTATATATATATATATCGCAGTATTGCTGGAGAAAGGGCAAATTAAAAAGATTAAAAAACTTTAGTCCCGGTTTAAGCCACCAACCGGGACTAAAGAAGGCGGAGCCGACCACGTGGCTCCGCCATCTTTAGTCCCGGTTGGTGGCTTCAACCGGGACTAAAGATGCATCTCTAGTCCCGGTTATTTAACCGGGACTAGAGGTCGCCCATCTCTAGTCCCGGATTCGTAGACCTGGTTTGACAACCGGGACTACTGAGGGTTACAAATCAAGACTAGTGTGGCTTTCTCCAGTAGTGTAAAGCAATGCACGATGCCATTATACGCTGGTGGACGATGTCAGGTCATAATGTTGTGGGTTCCAGGTATAGTTGGCCAGACAGGCCGCCCGGCAAGACCCGACAAAAGCACGGCCCAATAAGGCACAACCCGACCATCCTCACAGGCTCCACCTACGGCTATACATGGCCAAACGGGCGGCACGGGCACGGGCACGGGTGAGGCACGACCCATGTAGATATGGCCCGTTAGGCACGGTTGCTGTAACGTGTCGAGCCGTGTCGGCCCACGTGCCTAACCCCTGACACAAGCACAACCCACGGGTGGCTAGGCCGTGCCGTGCCGGCCCAGGCAAGCTTAAGGCCCACGTGCCGAAAACCAGCCAATGGGCCAAAACCACTCGACAGCGGCAGAGAAAGACTCTAAAATGAAAAAAAACTAGCCCCACATCCGAACCCGTCGCCTCTCCTCTCGGCTCTCCACCTTCCCCAGGCGACACCGGGGCCAACGCCGCCCCATGGCCACGCCCTTCGCACCAGCGCCGACGCCGCCCCATCCTTCACACTGGCACCGCCGCCTTTGACTTCCACGACGCCGAGGACCGCCGCACCCGCCGATGACCTCCGCGTCGCGGCCGCGCCGCCCTCCATCGACCTCCGCGCGGCCGCGCGCTCCGCGCATCCGCCCAACGCTTCCCGGGTCCGCTCCACCCTTTGCTCCAGCGCCGCCTCAGCCCTCCGAGCCGCGCCGGCGCGCCGCCTTCACCTTCGCGCCGCGCCCCCTCTCGTCGTCGCCCCCCGCCGGCCGCCGCCTCCTCCGCCAGCCTAAACCCTAACCCTAGCCATGCGCCCACGCGCCACGCCTTGCCGTGCCGGCCCATGGGCCATGCCGTGCCCAGGCCTGCACGCTACAAGTGTCGTGCCGTGCCATGCCGGCCCATGGGCTCGATCGGCAGCCCAAGCACGGCACACCCAATCGTGCCGTGCTGGCCCGACCCGTTTCCATCCGTGTCGTGTCGTGTCGTGCCCATGCCATGAATAATACACGTGTGCTCGTGCCGGCCCACTACGGCCTGACCCATCTGGCCACCTATACCTACGGCCCAGGCACGACCGAGTAGGACTCGGGCTGTGCCGTGCCGGCCCGAAGGCACGACCAGCCCATCGTGCTCCTATTTGGAATAAGTCTATTTTGCCTCCCTTATCTCTTTGAACTGTGTATTTTTTGCTAGAATAAGTCTATTTTTCATCCCTCGTCACATTGAGCCATGCCTTATATGATTGAAATAAGTCTATTTTGCCTTCCTTATCCATTTCGCCTTCCTCTTCATTAGACCGGGCCGACACGTCGTGCCGAGGACAAGGCTCAAGAACGGCCCAACGATCAGGCCGGGTCGTGCCAATGCCGTGCTTTTTTGGCATCGGGCCCATGCCGGCCCAGTGGGCCTGGCCTGTTTGGCCAAGTATAGTTGCAGGAGTAGACCATGCTGGTATCGTGGATTTGGTTCACCATCATCTGAAATTTTTCTAATATGAAAACATTCCTACAGATAATTAATGAAGGGTAGGAATATTTTTAACAATCTATGCTTTTGTCCATAATCTGGACGAACATGCTCATAGTCCGATAAGGTCATAGTAAATAAACATCTGACATGGTTGTACATTCTGTCTATTTAAGTCTGATTCAAGGCTAGCTACTGTGTTTGGGGTGTATGGAACGAGATGTCTTGTGTCATCTCTTTCGTGTTAATATTAGCCCAAAATTTATGTGTTCAATTAACTTCTCATTAACTGTATTTTTTCCCTGCAGATGCGTCAACCATACTGAGTCTTTTTTAATGTCATATCGTACGCGGGTATACGCAGGTGATTTGCCAACCCCATATATTTTAGGCTTTATCTTTTTACCCTAATACCTCAACTTTAAAATCCATATGTTAGGTATAGAGAGGTAATGTGGTTTACATCTTTTGATCAAGCAGTCTGGCGAGTGGAGATGTGGAATTATACCATGGTAGTTCAGGAGGATTGATATAGTTACTATTTTTTTATTGATAGACGTATTTTGAATTCTCCGTAGATTATCAAGTGGAATAGCTAAACTTTGCTCCATTGTAACTCAGCCTGATATTGTTCATGTTAGACCTACGTTGCTTACTTTTGCTTCTGTTCTTAGTGGAATCTGTGTGTTTGCTTCGTGGAGTTTTAAAATGTGATTTATTTATTCCATTTAAAATGTGATGCCATATATATTGCGAATATGTTCCTCCTTTAATTGAGTCAGTTAGTCTAATGGGCTAGAAGCACTACAATATTGTGTAATTATATTGTGTGGAGAACATGAAAAAATATATAAAATGGGAATATAAGGTACTGCTTCGCCCTGATCTTTCTTTGGAGATTCTTTTCACAAGGTCATCACCGATCAGATGCTACAAGCTTAGAAATCTTCACAGTTTTATCTTCTTATTGGCATGTTTGGATGGATATTTTGGTTTAATCTTGCCTTTGACCAACACCATGCCAATAAGCAGGAGTGCAGATAAAATCAACATGAGGATGTAAGTTCCTCGCAAATCAACGGTTCAAATTTTATGTTCTTTTGGTCCACCACTACGTTGAGGCATAATAGTTTGTGCTCTTATAAAATAAATTCAACCAAATGGTGATATGCAATGAGTTCCTTCTGGTGGCTATAGACCTAATGGTTAACAAGTAAGCCGATTCTCCCGTCCTCTCCTCGTAATTTTTCCAAGCTTTAGAAAGTCAATGAAAACGGAATGAAGGTACGTACTGAGTTTGCATGCCCCCTGAGAAGGTTACATTTTCAGCAAATGCTTGTAAAGTACATGCCTGAATTATGTCATCTGAGAAAGTTAACTTTTCAGCAAACGCTTGTTGAATTACATGCCTGAATTGAGGAACTTAAATTGTTCATAAGGAAGCTATCAAGAGGAGTGACTGAAAAATACTGAATTTCTATTAGAATGTGATGACTATCGAATTGTGACAAATATTGTTTGTGTGGAAAGTTGATGTTGAGAACAAATGTAATTATTTTTTGCATGTTTTTCAGGGGAGCTAACACGCTCATTGACATGAAAGTTGAGCCTCATGTGCGCTCCTAACATTTACATGGTTTTCTCATTGATATAGTGCTCTCCTAACATCTTGATGGCATAATTATAATTATGAGAACGTGTACATTTTTCCTTAGCAAAGTTTCAGAATGATGCTGTTGATGATTTTATTCTCATCTCAATATACTGTTGGGTTTCTACTGAATCTATATTTGCTTTTATATTTTCAAAACTGTCCATAATGTAGCTGCATATATTCACACGTTACTTTTTCAATGGTCTGGAACTTCGATACTGAACAAAGTGTAGTATTGTCTTGATTTTGAGATCAGAGAAATTTGAGGTGTCAAATGTCTTCGCTGTACATAATTAGAATATTACCTTTCTTGTTCCAGTTCCAATTTGCTAATCTGAACTATGAGAGAAAATTCGGATTCAATTTATATTCAGATGCAATTTGCATTTCTATTTAGATGCAATTTACCCCAGCTAATTACCCTTTCAATGAGTGCCCATGAGAATGCTTCAACTGTTAGGAGCATTTCTTCTTTGAAGGGCATTTGAGATAATTCAACATTTATATGTGCTTATAGATTTGTTTAAATCTCCAAAAACAGGATTTGATCTCTCAGTGGTTCTTTTTTAAAAAAAATGGCCACATGTATAGCAGTATATTGATGTGTCATTAGAGGTAGTATGGTTTCAGAGAATTAAACATATCTAGATATTTCCACTGTTATACGTACTTCATAGTTTTCATAGTTTTTATTGTTCTGATGATTGAATTTCAACATTGGTTTTGATTTGCAAAATTGTGTTTTTTTCCAAAAGCTAGGAGGAGGGACCGACAAAAGGGTAACTGACACAAGCACTATCGAAGCTAGACCGACAGAACGGTAACTGACACAAGCGTTGCGTTAATTGTCGAAGCTGGCCAGAGCCTTTATTGGGAAGAGAATATATGAATTTGTCCATTTGCAAAAAAAAAAGAACAATGATGCTACTCCAAATGGTGACTATGTTATGTGAATGGGAGAAAATAGAAGGAAAATTCTGTTTGGTGGAAGATGTATAGGAATAGCTATTTTATGGTTAATAAGAACATTGGTGAACTTCTAAATTCTCATAGCAGATAATGAATTCTAATCTAAAATAACGTATAGATCAAATATTAAAGGGTGATGGATGGTTTGGATTTTTTCTGATTGTATATTTGGGGTTACATGCTTTCGAAAGACACACGTGACTATGCAATTAACAATATTAACTTACTAATAATTATTAAACCTATCTCATTAATAATTATTAAACATATCTCATTATCTGGTTTTATGCTTAATTGTTAAAGCATATATTTTTAAATTGTTTAATTTACATTTAATATTATTAAATAATACTGTAAAGTTAGCATGGATACTTAAAGTAACTCGAACTCTCCAACAAGAAATATAAAGCAAGAGAAGAATGTGCGGAAACCATTACTAGTTTATTACAATAGTCTTTGGCTCTTTGGAAGCCATTTGTATAAGAAAAGGCAAAAAGAATGTGACGAAACCGCTCATCTTGCCAAGTGCTTCCTGCTTCACCAGAAACGTCTACAGATTGAACGCCCGACTATTCCTCAAAAATCTGGCGCTATTTCACCACTTTATATGAAAATGTTTTAGTAGATGAAAAAATTGTCTCAGCAGTTAAAATGCTAAAATATAACCGAATCACACTTGAAACATTCAGCTACAACATATGAAACATGATATACAACATATGAAAAATATACCCATCTGGACTACACATATGAAAAATATACCTCTCAAAACTTGGTTTCGACAATAGAAAATTGGGAGTGCAGTCAAGATCACCAAGCACAATGGGTTAGGTGGAAAATAAGGATTTAGACAGGTTCAGGCCCTCTCGTGAGGTAATACCCTACTCCTGTTTCGGGGATTCGATCCGCCGAGTATATATTGATCTCAAGATCTGTAGCTCCTAAAGTCTAAAGCTCTTGCTCATCAACTCTCATATCCCTCAAGAGACACCCTTACCCCCTTATATAGTCTTGGGAGGCGGGCTTACAAGTCGAAAACCCTATCTAACTCTAAGTCGGTTTCCTCAATCTTACCAAACCGTGACTATGGGTTGTTGCCTTATCTCAATCGGCAACGTAACACCCAAGTCATAGTTGGTTTACATATTTGGCAGGCGCAACCTATCCCTATCTCCAGTTGGATAAACTTGCCATGTGGATATCCGATTGCCATAATCTCCACAGTAGCCCCCGAGTCCTTTTCAGTCGACGAGACAACTCAGCATCAAACCAAGATAGTATACAGCCAAAAAAACTCTTTGGTCGAGTGCTTCTGGCGCCAAGTGATTCCATCATCTCTGCCTGAATCTCCCGAGTGGCTCCAAAGACTGTGAAGGGCTGGAAAATATCCAAAAAATTCTCAAAAATAAATATCTAGGTGCATCTTCTGATGCACCTAATTAGGTGTAGCCCCCGACTATATGGTTAGTCAAAAACAGACTAAGCATATAGTCAAGAACTGTAAAAAATCATACTCGTATGAATGCTTAGCTCAAGCTAAAGTAATCATAAAAAATCATACAACACATCACTCGGCAAGCTCATGCTTATCCGAGTAGATTCGCCCGAGTCATCTCGAAACAAATAATTTAATTAGCCCTCACAGGTAAGAAATCAATTCGCTTGGTGAGCTCACGCTTATCCGAGCTGATCTTTCCGAGTCATCCCGGAAATTTGCCCGAGTCATCTCGAAACAAATAATTCTTATATAAATGCTTAGCTCAAGCTAAAGCAGTCATAAAAAATCACATCACTCGGCAAGCTCATGCTTATCCGAGTAAGTTCACCCGAGTCGTCTCAGAACAAACAATTTAATCAACCCTTATAGGTAAGAAATTAATTCACTCGGCAAACTCATGCTTATCCAAGTTGATTTGCCCGAGTCATCTCGAAACAAATAGCTCAATCGACCCTCGTGGGCAAAAACACTCGGCAAGCTCATGCTTATCCGAGTTAACTTGCCCGACTCATCTCGGGACAAATAATTTAGTCAACCCTCATGGGTAAAAAATACTCGGCAAACTCATGCTTATCCGAGTTAACTTGCCCGAGTCATCTCGGAACAAATAATTTAATTGGCCCTCATGGGTAAACAAAATTTTCAGTCATCTGAAAAATATGACCAAAATATTAAATAGCTCCTGCCATAATATTGTTCTTAATCTAAAAAGATCTTCACCAAGGTGGAAAAATAGCATTGATATAATCATTTAATCAAATGCTTTAAAACCAAATAGTTCCTGTCATCAGGACAGCCATAAAAAGCTTAACTATTTGTCACCTTTCAAATTGCATCGTGCCAACTTCTCATGAAGTTATACAAACCGCGGTATGAATCTCGCTTAAGTCCATCCACTTAAGTCCCTAAGGACACGTGTCAAGCCACACCTTAGTGGGCGGCAAGTCTCTCATGGGCTCGGCCCAATCGCGAGATAACTTAGCAAAAACCCTCAAGTCTTTTTACGAAGCCTCGAGGTCATCCTCGACACTTCATCTTCCCCAAAAATTTCCTCTTTCGCAGCAATGTTCACCAGCTCTCCGTGGAGAACCTTAAACTCGTGTGCGTGCAAATCCATCCATCTAGGAACTCTTGTTCCATCACAAGCCATCTTCCGCATCCAGCCTCCGAGATTCCCTTGTTGTCCGAGGTTCAGTCGGGAGTAAGTTTAATCATCTTGGTCTCTTTATGCCTTCGATGTGAACTTGTAGGTATCTAGCTTATTTATGTTAATGCCTTGACCCGAGTCTTCATAGAAAATTTCTTAAGTAATTTTCGTCCGACTGTCACCAAGCCTAAGCTTGATTAGATCATCAGAAAATTCTCAGTCCTTATCTATTGAACTCAAATCAAGGAACATTAAACAATGATAAACCAAATATAAACAAGTTGTCGAAGAAAACCATGCTTTATTGACATGTATGCAGCCCCCCGACTGTCAACTCAAGAAGTCATCTTGCTTGAGATTGGCAGTCAAGAATAACATGAAACTTACGGCAATTTGAGCATAGTATCGTCGAAGATGTTCAATATTCGAGGAGTTCTCCACCATAGATCCATCTTCGCGCTTTAGTCGAAATGCTCCTGGCCGAGTCACCTCAGCGATTATGTATGGTCCTTCCCATAGTGGAGATAATTTGTGACGGTCCTTGGTGGTCTGGATCTTGCGTAGAACCAAATCGCCGACAATGAAAGCTCGCGCCCGAACATTGCGGCTATGGTATCGTTTAAGTCCTTGAAGTTATCTTACCGACTGGATCAAGGAAGATTTTCTTCGTTTTGGCGTCGCCTTGTCCCTGACTTGGCTATCTTCTCTGTACGAATTTCACCCTCTTCAGATGTTGATGCAGCCAGTCGGATTTCTTTCTGGCCACATGATCTCTCACAAGATTGGGCCATATCGCAGCTTTCTTTGTTGCAAGTGAAGGCTTGTTTGACGTCGCTGCGCAGGTTGATGACGCCGTTGGGGCCGGGCATCTTCATGCAGAGGTGAGTGTAGAGTGGTATCGCCATGAACTAGGCGAGCGCAGGCCTTCCAATGATTGCGTGGTAGGCCGTCTCAAAGTCAGCCACCTCGAAGGTGATGTTCTCCATCCGGAAGTTCTCCCGAACTCTGAAGGTGACTGAAAGGGCGATGTGCCCGAGTGGGTAGATGACAGCCCTGGGATAACTCCGTGGAAGAGGGCTGAGCTTGCCTTCTACTCGTATCTTGGAATCTGCATCTCGTCCAATGTCTTGGCAAACAGGATATTGAGGATGCTGCCCCCATCAATAAAGACGCGCTTCAGCTTGATATTCCGAACCACCGGGTCAAGTACCAAGGGATACCGCCCCGGGTGAACCACTCGGTCAGGATGATCCGAGCGATTAAACGTGATGGCCACCTCCGACCATCATAGATGTTGTGGGACTTCGGTTTGTGCCGTGTTGACCTCGCGGTCCATCAGCTTTTGCTTCCTCTTGGACTCATAAGCCTGTCGCCCCCAAAGATGTGACTCAGCTTGCCCACGGGGCTTGAAAAGGCTCTGAATTTCCAGTCGGGTTGTTCTTCTTGGTTCCCGATGGACCAGCTTCATCAGTCGGCTTCTTGTTTAACCGTGCCGCATATTGCTCGGCGAATTGCTTGTAGATGATGCGTGCACTGAGTGTTCATGATCGTTCATGATCGCGTCGTAGGTCGCAACTCGGGGACAGCGTTGAGAGCTGGACGTCGTGGCAACCAAGTCCTCGGGCCGGCGCTTGCGATCTCTCTGGCCATGATTGCTATTGCCGTTATCCTTCTTAGGGTGTCGGCTTCCTCCTGACTGCTTGTCGTCCCTTTCGTCAGGCCGATCTTGGCGCGCCGCTTTGATCGCGTCGCTGGATTTGACGTAGGAGTTCACTGTCTCGAACATCTGCTTCACCGTCTTCGGTGGCTTGCGCCCAAATTTTCCGATCAACAACTCATCACGGATTCCCTTCTGGAAGGCGGCGATGATGGTGTCGTCGGTGATGTTGGGGATCTTGTTGCGCTTTTTGGAGAAGCGCCGGATGTAGTCTTTCAATGACTCGTCTGGCTTCTGGACGACGTTGTAGAGATCGAAGTGGGTTCCAGGCCTCTCGAAGGTGCCCTGGAAGTTGGCGATGAAATGGTCTATTAGCTCGCTCCACGAGCCGATCGAGCCTCTTGGCAGGCTCGTGAGCCAGTTTCTGGCTGAGTTGGCGAGGGCCACGGGCAGGTAATTGGCCATGGCCTTGTTGTCGCCGCCTGCTGCGTGGATGGCGAGAGTGTACACGGTCAGCCACGACTCGGGGTCGGTCTTGCCGTCGTACTTCTCGATTCCGGTCGGCTTGAAACCGTTCGGCCAATGCACTCGGCGAAGCTCCCGAGTGAAAGCTGGCACTCCGTCGTCTTTGCTGTCGGGTGATCCCCTCCGATCTTCCCAAGTGCGTTGATCTCGCTCTTGGTAGCGACGATCGAGGACTTCCCGCAGATCACTCGGCGGGGTCCTCGGCAGGCTGGTTGGGTAGCTGTAGCTGTTGTTGCGGCGGACGCGGTGGTGGACGGGTGGACGTCCATGTTGCTTCTCGTTGGAGTCGGCCGTTTGCTCCTGATGCTTGTGCGTGAACATGTGGCGTGGGCTTCTTGGCCTGGTTGTCGACCGGTCTGGTTCAGGCCTCTTGTAGTCCCTTGACCTTAGCGGCGGGAGTCGGCTTTTGTCGGGCGTTTCAGCCATGGACTCAGTCGGTCTTTGTGCTGAGGTGGAGGGATGACCATTGGCCGTAGCCGCGATGGTGGTCTTGATTTTGTCCAAGATTGGAGTCACATCGGGAGGCGCCGTCTAGATGACGGTGTCCAGGAGTGTGAGGGCAGCAACAGCGTTCGGCTGTGGCGTCTGGAAGATATTGGTGTTGCGGACCCGCGTTTGAAGAATAGCCTCCTGAGTGTACCGTCCAGCTGCCCGTAGATCTTGTTTTCTCTTGTCGGCTTCCTCCCTGCGTTTCTTCTCCTCTTCCTCCAGCTTGCGCTCTTGCTCGATCCTGGCTCGCTCTTCTTCTGCAAGCCTGCGGGACCTCAGCCATGAGGACATCGAAGCACTTTGGCTCGTAGTCCTTGTTGTAGTCGGAGTCGTCGGCTTCGTCCGAGGGGATGCCATAGAGGTCGTCAAAGCCGGCGGAGCTGAGATATTCGTTGAGCTCCGAAGACGAGCATGAGCCGAATGGCTGGAGGATGACGGCGACCTCCCTCGATCCTGGGTTGCTCGGATCTGGATCATTCCAGTCCGAGTCAGAGCTTGAGGACAAGGGCTCCTCCGAGTGGGTCGACCTCGACTCGGGGGAAAGGAGTTTGCCGTAGATCTCAGCGGCGTCTGGTAATCCAAACGGCGCCGAGAGGTCTTCGTCCGAGTAGATCGTCTCTGTTGGGGAGACGAGGAGATCGGTGCAAATTTCGGCGGCGTTCGGTAGTCCGAACGGTGCCGAGTAAGTTCCTTCGTTGGAGAGGGTGGATCGCATCCTGGACTTCAAGATGCCGTCGAAGACCTTGGCGTTGTTCGGGAGCCCGAACGTCGCCGAGTGGATCTCTCCTCCCGACTGGTCCGAATTCGAGTCGAAGAGGGAGAGCTTGTTGAAGTCGTTGGCGGCGAAGTCGTCGAAGCTTGAAGAAGATCCCATCACGCTTGTCGGCGAGATCGTCGAAGAAGTCTTGACGTGCGGTCCCCTACCTGGCACGCCAACTGTCGAAACTTGGTTTCGGCAATAAAAAATTGGGGGTGCAGTCAAGATTGCCAAGCACAATGGGTTAGGTGAAAAATAAGGATTTAGACAGGTTCAGCCCCTCTCGTGAGGTAATACCCTACTCCTGTTTCGAGGATTCGATCCGCCGAGTATATATTGATCTCAAGATCTGTAGCTCCTAAAGTCTAAAGCTCTTGCTCATCAACTCTCATATCCCTCAAGGGACGCCCCTTACCCCCCTTATATAGTCCTCGGAGGTAGGCTTACAAGTCGGAAACCCTATCTTACTCTAAGTCGGTTTCCTCAATCTTACCAAACCGTGACTATGGGCCGTTGCCTTATCTCAATCGGCAACGTAACACCCAAGTCCAGTTGGATAAGCTTGCCAGGTGGATATCCGATTGCCATAATCTCTACAATACCCGGTCTGGACTACATCTTCCTCCTCTTCGACAAAACACAAGGATGCCGAGGCCCGCCGGCTCGGTGCTCTCCTCCGGTCTCCATGGGGGCTCGCGGGAGAAGAGAATGCAGCTGTCGAGGATGTCGCGGCGACGCCAGTGATCCGGGGACGACAGGAAGAAGGGACAGGTAAAGTCGACGACGTTGCGGGCGGCAGCGTAGGGGTAAGGTGGCTCCATAGGGATGAAGCCGCCGTCGACATCGAGGAAGTCGAGCAGCGGCACGGGGTGATTGACAGCGCGGATCCGGAGGAGGAAGGAGGGCTCGGTGATGATGCGGCGGAAGCCGATGCGAGCGTGGTTGGCGGGGGAGAGAAGGCAATGCAGAATGGGTGGCTAAGAAGACGCCTGATTTTTTCTCTCTGTGTGCATCGCCGCCGGCTGCCTCCGCCTCCACCCCCTCATAGACCAAAAGCTAGAGAGAAGGATGGGAGAAGAGACAGAACTGTGAGGAAGAAGATGAGTTCCTGGTGAGCATGGACAGTAGAGGAGGGGAGTAGACGAGGTTGAGTGAATAAAGAAATGAGTGGTCGAGAGCAGCGCCCGATAAAAAAGTCCCTCATCGGTCGCTCGAAATGGAGCTTTCTCCGCATTGTTTGCTTTTCAAAACAAGGCTGCGATGATCACAAGACGCATGCATCAGAAAGCATGATTCGTCTCTCGAAACCGCAGCAACGAGGGATGTCCTGTCCCGCTGTCATCTAGCTTGCTCGTTCACATCGTGACGTCGCATATCGCCGTATATAGATCCTAGCACCAAATCATCACGACGACATGTGTCAAGGCTCCTCGCCTCCTCGGGATCTTGTGCTTGCAAGCTGCATCAATGGCGTCACCACCGCCGGTTCGGCCGCACGCGCTCGTCGTCCCGTTCCCGGCGCAGGGCCACGTCATCCCGCTCATGGAGGTCGCGCACGCGCTGGCCGACCGCGGCGTCGCCGTCACCTTCGTCAACACGGAGTTCAATCACTCCCGCGTCATCGCCGCCATGACCTCGCCTCCAAGGCGGAACGGGGAGACGGAGAACAGCGGCGGCGGCGGAAAGCGCGGGATGGGGCGGATCAGGCTTGTGGCGGTGCCGGATGGCATGGGGCCCGACGAGGACCGGAACAACCTGGTGAGGCTGACCGTGCTCATGCAGGAGCACATGGCGCGTCGCGTCGAGGTGCTCATCCGGCGGAGCGGTAGCGGCGACGGCGGCGAGGAGGAGGAGAAGGCCACCGCGGCGGCCGACGGCGACGGCTGGGGGAGGATCACGTGCGTGGTGACGGACTACAATGTCGGGACGTGGGCGCTGGACGTGGCGCGGCGCACCGGCGTGAAGTCCGCTGCCGTCTGGCCGGCGTCGGCCGCAGTCTTGGCGTCTCTGCTCAGCATTCAGGAACTCATTCGGGACAAAATCATCGACGCTCAAGATGGTAAGTAAAAAGAAAACGGCAAAATGAATCTGTCTGTTTCAGAGTAACACTCACTGCGCTGTAATTCCCCTGTTCAAACTTTGATTATTATTTCTTTAACAACAAACTTATAAATAGTTAAAATTATTCAACATTACTTAAATTGTGTTTCTCGAGTATAGCCTTATATATTTTGTTTTTTCAAAATAATGAGATATTTTCTTAGTCCTAAATTATAAACTCGATAAATAATATATACAGTAAGTATCAAACATATTTATCACTAGATTTGTTTTTTAAATTATTTCAGATGATGCTAATATTATAATCATCGACAAAATAATATAAAATAAATTAATTTTCGAAGTAAAAATCGTGTAAAAGAATTATAGACCTTATAATTTAGAAATTTAGGACAGAAGGAGTAATTTAGAAGTATTGCCAAGCTTAAAGGCTATTAAGATAGGTGTCATTTTAAAGCATATTATTTTTTATAAATTGACAAACATGTAAATACATTTAGCTATTATCAAATATTGATAATACTAAAAATTCAAGATCATATTTAATCTATTCTATCAAAACATGACAATGCTATATCAACCGACTAAAATTTTTGCATTGCTAAATTTTAGAAAGATTTATTTCTTGCTGTAATATGAACTGGCTCTTAATGTATAATAATTTGCACGATGGTACTGGCAAGATTAATGTTGGCTTCACTTGGTGGAACAAAATTTTTGCGTGACAAAATTTCGTTTCACAGACCAAATTTTGGTACGGGAAGCAACTCAAATTTCAAATTCTAATACCATATCAAGATGTTAAATTCCTCACAAAAAACAAGTTTCAAATTCTGAAATGAGAAATTGATAGACTCCAACTGGTATTCTCTTCTTTTTTTTTTTTGTTGGGCAGGGTCAGCATTAACGCAAGAGGCCTTCCAGCTGTCGCCGGACATGCCGGTGATGCACCCGGCGCACCTGGCGTGGAACTGCATCGGCAACGACGAGGGGCAGGAGCTGTTGTTCCGTTACCTCCTCGCCGGCGTCCGTGCCGTCGACGAGTGTGACTACATCCTCTGCAACTCCTTCCTCGGCGCGGAGGCGGCAACGTTCGCGAGGTTCCCCAAGATCCTCCCCGTCGGCCCTCTCCTCACTGGCGAGCGACCAGGCAAGGCCGTCGGCCACTTGTGGCGACCCGAGGATGGCGCGTGCATGTCGTGGCTCGACGCGCAGCCGGCGCGGTCCGTCGTGTACGCCTTCGGCAGCTTCACCGTGTTCGAACGACGCCAGTTCCAGGAGCTCGCCCTGGGGCTCGAGCTCACTGGCCGGGCGTTCCTGTGGGTGGTACGCCCGGACATCGTCCACGGCGACGTGCACGAATACCCGGACGGCTTCCTGGACCGCGTCGTCGCCTCGGGCAGCGGCAAGCTCGTGGCGTGGGCGCCGCAGCAGCGGGTGCTGGCGCACCCCGCAGTGGCGTGCTTCGTGTCGCACTGCGGGTGGAACTCGACCATGGAGGGCGTCCGCAACGGCGTGCCGTTCGTGGCGTGGCCCTATTTCGCCGACCAGTTCGTCAACCGCGCGTACATCTGCGACATCTGGAGGATTGGGCTCCCGGCCGTCACCGACGAGAAATCGGGCGTGGTCACCAAGGAGCACATCGCCGGCAGAGTGGGGGAGGTGATGGGAGATGCCGGCATGAGGGAGAGGGTCGAGGCGATGATGGTGGTGGCGCACGAGAGCGTTCAGGAGGGGGGTTGCTCCCATGGCAATTTCAAAATGTTCGTGGAGTCGATCATGGCATGAGTGATGCCTGCCTCGACATTGAACTGAAATACTCCTAAGAAATTAGAATTTGCGATCATGAGATATCATCGCCATTGCTATTGAGAGATGGATACAAGAGTCACCAGGGGAGGTTGGATAAGAAGCAAACAGGAGGCCCAAATTGAAACGTTACGTGAACTTTTCTGGTTGAAAGTGAAAATGTTGTATTGCCTCTAATTCAAGTTGCAATATTGGTAAAAAGAAATAGCCCTATATGCAATTTCCTCTTTAAATTCAATCTCTACTACAATTATATAGGCTGCCTAGCCTAACGACTCGATCTGAGCCCCGCCTGTATTTATCGAGTCGCCTAAGCCGGCCTATCTATCGGGCTAGGCCTTAAGGCTGAAAATTTTTTAAAAAAATTGTTGGATATCAAGGAGGAACTTAGCACCCAGTATTGATACAGAAGAAAATTATGAGAAAATCCACGTTCGAGGAGGATCGAAGTACCTCTCTACCAACCCAGCTAGGAGTGGCGGAGGACCCGGTAGGACAAGGTCTAGGTCTGGCCTGCGCCATACCTCGGCCTGACCCAGACCCTCCCTCCTCTGCCGCGGAGGCCTGTTCTCCGCCCAGGAACCAGTCGTGATGCCCAGCAACCCATCTCCTCTTCTCCCTCGCGTTGCGGCGACACCCAGACTGGCGGCGCGCCCGAAACAGCAGTGCCTGGTCCTGCTCGCGAGCTAGGGCACGGCTTGGAGCGACCAGTTGGGAGCGGCTTGCGAGTTGGGTGGGCGGCAGCGCACGGCCAGCAGCAGCGACGCGGCGGCGGGCAGGAGCCAGTGCCAGGGGCGGCGGGCTGCGGCAGGGACGGGCGGCGGCCTACGGCCCAGGGGGAGGGGGCGCCGGCCTGCGGGCGGGCGACGGCCTTCGGTCAGGGTGGCGCCGACGAGCTGGAGCAGGGGCCGGCAAAGGCGCTTCTTTTTTTCAGATCTTGCTGTAACAGGGGTCCTTCATATAGGCCATGCGATTACAGTAGCAATTGAGGTATTGATTATTGAGTTGATTATCCCTGTTTCTTCGTTGGCCATATTAGCATCACTATTGATGTCCTTTTGGTTGTTGCACTATGAACAATTCAGGATGTTATGATTCGCTGGCGGAGGATATAGGCTATAATATTTTATGGGTTCCTGGAATGGACCATGCTGGCATAGCTAGAATCCCATGTTTCTAACATATATCCTCTAACATATTTTCTGACACTTTTCTCTTAAAAATAGTGCATGTTGATGGTATTATGATACTAGACAATATTTAGAAACTTTTGTGTACTTAAGTGTTCGCCACACCTCGATATTTTTCCGTCCTCCGCCACTGCCAGCTACACGCTGTTCTCAAGGCTGAAAAATAAGACGGTTGCTATTCTTCTCAGGTGAGACTTGGGCTTCAACTTCAGAAACATGCACAGCCAAGCCTAATGTGAGTGTCAAATCCTATGTTCTTGAAATAGACATATACAAGCTGGTCTTATTTACAAATCCCCTAAACTTATATTGGGAATCCAGCTCACCTCTCTCTATTATTTCTCGGCACCCTTGGCAACAACTATAAAAAATGATTTTCATGGATGAGCGCCCCTTCAGCTCACAGGCGGGCCATGACATCGTTTGTCTATCATAATGTTGGCCAGGGAGGAGGACAAGGCCTGTATGCATAATTCGATTTTTGCAGGCAGCCCTCCTAACGGGCTCGACTGCAAAAATAGGTTTATTTTAGTAGTCGGCCTGTTAGGTGGTCCGCTTACGTCCTAACCTCTCTGCATCTTTAAAAACCCGTTAAGTGCTCTACCCTCCACTCAATCCTTATCTCCTCGATGCCCTCTCTCTCATTGACAACACCTCACCTCATCCTCCTCTCTCTTGGCGGAAGCTCAGCATCGATTACGGCTCAGAGCATGGAGGCAGATCCGGCGGTGTGGCGCGCAGCGGCAACGGTATCGCCCCTCTCCTCCTCCATCGCAGCGGGTCAGGCACTGTGGCGCATGTAGATGCCAGCGATGGGGTTGCTGACGGTCCTTAATTTCTACATAAAAACAAATGAAAGAATATAAAATAGAATACCAATCTTAAAGGGAGTGGTTATTACTTACTATTTTTATAAGTCTTGGTGAATATTTGTAAGCATGTGAATTATGGACGAAAACCACCCACCATGTGACGAAACATACCTCCGACCAATCGGACGCGAGTACACGGATTGGAGGACTCACAAATTAGTGCAAAATCGACATACTCAAGGTCTATCCACCGTGCATCGTTATAGGGGCCCACATGTCATACACGGGGAGAAAGGCGGCGGCAGATGGCGCTGTACCTAGCTCGGCCGAGCTAGAGCTGCCGCCTGTCCCCATTGACTTCCACTTGGAAACTTCCCATAGGCTCCCAATGATGGTTATGGGTGGTTACCACCATTTCAAAATGTCATTGAACACTACAGAAGGAGGAGAAGCTCTCACTCTCAAATTGTACAACAACTGAAGTACAACTCACACATTTAGGTTACTCGCTAGTAGAGTTAGAATATTGGAAGAGAATGAGAGGAAGCTCAAAAAGGAGTTCTCCAAATGTCGGCTTTCTCTTTGGGCTGTTCCGAAGATGTTGGCATGTCTTCAGCAGAGTCCTAGAGAAGCGCCGGAGTTGTTAGCCTGCTCTCTGATCTTGTACATCGACGAATGCTTCTTTTATATAAGTGAGCATTCATGATTTTCTTTTGTTATTTAATTAGGTTGCTTAAGTGAGATATATTCTCAACATCGCGGGTTCGTCGCAGGCTCATCGCTTAGTAGTTATATTAAGTGCTCTATCACTAGGACTCTGGATGAAGAAGGAAGTTCTTACGTGAGGCTAGAGTGGTAGTCAATAATTTAGGAATGGTGTCTAGGTTAGCAGTTACCTTTATTTGTTGTGCGCTCCATGGAAAGTGAGGTAGGTGGCAGGGGGTGACAGCCCTGTCCATCCTTTGTATCCCTCCACATTTGGATACATCATAAAGCTACAGGACGAACACAGCTTGGTAGACCAGGGGAGAGCCGGTGCCCAAAGCAATCGATAGAGTTTTACGTTTAACTTAAGTCTAGTTAATTAATCCATAGGAATCCTCTATAGCCTAGCCTACCATTAGTTGTTGTCCTTGGTTAAATTATGTTATTAGATATACACATGTTCCCTGTGATTCGATATTCTTGGAATACTTTGAGGTGAATTGCTACATCGATATCCATGTGCTTGCAAATTTATCTGTGACCGCAACAAATACCAACAACCATTTTTATCATCGTTGCTAGGAAATGGCCGTTGTATCATCTTCGAACTTGGTTCATGCTCGTATCTTTTGCTTCTATTTTATTCCTTTCTCTTTTCTTCTACCTTGGAGCATCAATCTATTCAAAATATTTCAGCTCCCAAGGACGAGTTCTATGAGCCACCTCTTTCTTCAAAACCAATTCTTTCTTCAGGCTATGAACTCTGTCCTGGCTTTATAGCCATGGTTCAGGAACAATCCCTCTGGGCACGAAAGGGAAAATCCCTACTATGATCTGTGAGAGTTTGAGCAATTGTGTTCATGTTTGACAATCGCGGGCATGACAGAAGAAACCTTGAAGTGGGTTAATTAGATGGGTTCTTCTACTCCAAGAAATTGATCTTGAAATTAAAAATAAAAAGGGAGTATAAAATTCTATAGCAGATCATTTATCGTGTATGCAAAGCACTAACACGCTGGAGCTACCGATAAATGATTTTCTACGGGATGACACTGTTGATGAGAAAATTTCCCACGCACTTGTCTGAGAGATCTGCTTAACTCTAGTGCAGGTCCAAATTATTGCTTCAAGGTTCGTAGGCGTGCCACTTGATTTGATCCTGCAATCAACAAGAAACAACAGAAAGAATTAGCTTGCAAACGATAGCCGATCGGCTGGTGGCAGATGACGTATCATCTAAGGTTAAGCTGATGCAATGCATACTGAATCGGCAACCATTAGACTTGTCCAATCGGCTGCAGATGTTAACAGAATACAATCCAAGTCTTAAAGCATATTAAAACCAAGTGACTGGGATAGTTCGATAGTACAACGAGATAGTATAAATCACTTAGATATAAAGATACCATAAGGCAAGGATTATAATTATTCACAGCATAGCCGAAGAGATTAATCCAACATGTATCGGCTAGTACTCCGATACTGCTTTATACTATGATATCGTTACTAACCAAATATATTAAACAGGGACCGATCATATGCTAAGATAACTTAACTAATCGATTACAAGCCTAATATATTTAATTATAAAAAGATCTTAATATAAAGGGCAGCTTCAACATATCAAGTAAATATAAAATATACAAGACAGTTAAAACAGATAAGATCAGCTAAAACCCTGATACTATCTCTAGTAATGATCATAAAGCAAGATAGATCTGTTATGATTCTAAAGGCAACTTAATAGATCGAACCTAACGATGCAATATTAAGTACCAAAAGAAGCATAGAATCTATATGAGTCTATGAACATCTTTCAAGATGGTAGATATACTATATAATCCAGATTAACATTGAAATCTAAACTCACCGGCTATCATCTAGCAATTAATGCTAGCCGATTAGGGTTCAGACCACCATATCAACCTAAATTATATAGCATATATGATAACTATGCAGATTACGAAGACAGAATTAGAGTATCATGATGATGGAAGCACTAACCCCGACAACGCAAACCGTTGTGACAAGAATTACCTTTTCGCTGGAGATCGAACGATGCAGCCCAACTAGAAGCAAGAACTCGTCGAAACTATTAGAGGAAAAGGATGGCCATGTGCCGAGATTGTATTGATTGTGTGTTGATCGATGTTTACATGATCTCGGGTCATATTTATACCCAGATATATGATAAGTTTGTAATGGACATGATTCCTATCCCTATTACAGATTGAAATATAGATATTCCCAAAACAAACCGACATTATCTATAAGAGATCTATACAAAATATCCTAATTTAAAAGATACAATTGCCTTTTCATGACTTTATCCGGAGATGACAATATCTCTAAAGCACTTAGAAACTGAATCCAATGATGATCTTCATATCTTCCTTCCGAGATCGGTCATATCTGTTATCCCAATCGAAATCGGCTATGTTAAATGTCCTTATCCGATTCGGTCTCAGTCGACAAAACACTCAGCCAATTTGGTCTGCACTTGGCGCGCACTATCTTCAGAAGAACTCGATTCTTTCCAAATCGACTTTGGCTTTAGACCCAAACCTGATAATTCGCTTACCAAATTTGGTCGTCAACACATGCCCTCCAGGACCGCTATATTGTTAGTGTTGCGGATTTACCGAATCTTATCTTGGAGAGATTTCAGGGCCTTTCCGTTTTGGCCGTCACCACGTTTCTTTAAATAACAGCCACTACCTTAGAGTTTTTCATGCCGTCACTTTTGCCTTCGCCGCCTTAGCCCCAAACAATTACAATCTGCACCGGTGACCTCCCCGGTGTCCTCGGCAAACTCGTAGGCATCCTCTGCATGGCGACGAACTCATCTTTGACGATGTCGACTTCAACCACCCCATCCACAGCGCCATCGGCTGAATTTCCAGAGGTAAGTTCCATCGGCTTCAACTTCTCTTTTTCTTCACCACGATGTAGCTGTTAGTGACATGCCCTAGAGGCAACATGGAGATGTTGGATATCATGGTCAATGTTTATGTATTTATGAATAAAGTGTTATTCAGTTCCATGAAATAGACATCTTGTATTGATCAATAAGTACGTTACTTATTTATGAGACTCTGTATGTATGAATCTATTTCCAAATGATCCCTGATCATATATCATATTATTGGAACTAATATGATTCTAAGATCGGCGTGTTTATTGATTGATGACCATGTCTCATAGATCATGGGTATGGAGATACCAAATCAATAAACATGGACACATGTGTTAGATAACACATTGTTGGATAGACCCACCATGAGACACTACAGGAATTAATGTGCCATTAGTTGGTCTCAGGTAGTGTTGGTACAAAGTCCTTAGACCTGAGATCACCATGGATTCCAACATGTGTAGTGGCCTACTTTGGGACTACCAAACGCTATTCCGTAACTGGGTAGTTATAAAGGTAGTTTTTGGGTTTGCTATGAAACATGGAGTGGGATGTGAGTTGTGGAGATTATGGCAATCGGGTATCTACATGGCAAGCTTATCCGACTGGAGGTAGGGATAGATTGCGCCTGCCATATCTGTAAACCAACTACGACTTGGGTATTACGTTGCCGATTAGATAAGGCAACGGCTCATAGTCATAGTTTGGTAAGATTGAGGAAACCGATTTAGAGTAAGATAGGGTTTCCGATCTGTAACCCCGCCTCCCAAGACTATATAAGGGGGGTAAGGGGCGTCCCTTGAGGGAGATCTTAGGCGATAGAAGATTTCATAAGCAAGAGCTTTAGACACACGAGATCAATAAAGACACTCGGCGGATCGAATCCACCGAAACAGGAGTAGGGTATTACCTCACGAGAGGGCCTGAACCTGTCTAAATCTTCTTCTCCTTCTAACCCATTGTGCTTGGCGATCTCGACTGCGACCCCAGAAATCATATTGCCGAAACCAAGTTTCGACAGTTGGCGCGCCAGGTAGGGGACGCGCGCCGAGACTTCTTCGACAATCCTCGCCGACAAGCGTGATGGGATCTCCTTCAAGACTCGGCGACTTCGCCGCCAACTTCGCCGACAACTCCTCCTTCGACTCGGATTCGAACCAGTCGAAGGGAAAAACCTACTCGGCGCCTTTCGGGCTCCCCAACAGCGCCGAGATCTTCGACAACATCTTGAAGACCAAGATGCGATCTACCTTCTCCGACGACGGACTTCACTCGGCACCATTCGGATTACCGAATACCGCCGAGATCTGCGCCAATCTTCTCGCCTCCCCGACAGAAGCAATCTACTCAGATGAAGACCTCTCGGTGCTGTTTGGGTTACCAAACACCGCCGAGATCTACAGTAAACTTCTCTCCCACGAGTCGGCGGCGACCCACTCGGAGGAGCCCACATCCCCAAGCTCTGACTCGGACTGGAACGATCCAGACCCGGGCTACCCAGGATCAAGGGAGGTCGCCGTCATCCTCCCATCATTCGGCTCCTGCTCATCTTCGGAGCTCAATGGATACCTCAGCCCCGCCGGCTTCGACGACCTCTGTGGCATCCCCTCAGACGAAGCCGACGACTCCGATTGCCGCATGGACTATGAGCCGAAGTGCTTTGATGTCCTCATGGCCGAGCCGGACGAGTCCGACTCAGCCATGGCCAGGAGGCTTGCTGAAGAAGAGCGAGCCAAGATTGAGCACGAGGGCAAGACGGCCGAAGAGGAGAAGCAACGTAAGGACGAGGCTGACAAGAGGAAGCAGGATCTGCGCGCTGCCGGACGATCTGCCCAGGAGGCCATCCTCCAAACACGAGTTCGCAACACCAACATCTTCCAAACGCCACAGCAGAACGCTGTTGCCGCACTCACGCTCTTGGACACCGTCATTGAAACGGCACCCGCCAACATGACTCCGATACTCGACAAGATAAAGACCATCGTCGCAGCCACAGCTAACGGCCACCCCACCACCTCGGCACGAAGGCCGACTGAATCTGTGGCCGAAACGCTAGACAAGAGCCGGCTTCCGCCTCTAAGGTCAGGAGACTATAAGAGGCCCGAGCCAGATCAGTCGACGACCAGGCCAAGAGGCCCACCCCGCGCGTCCACGCCGAAGTACCAGGAGCAGACGGCCGACTCCCGCGACAAACGACATGGACGTCCACCCATCCACCACCGCGTCCGCCGCAACAACAGCTCCAACTACCCAACCAGCCAACCGAAGACCCCGCCGAGTGATCTGCGGGAAGTCCTCGATCGCCGCTACCAGGAGCGAGACCGACGCACTCGGGAAGATCGGAGGGGAGCACCCGATAGCGGCGACGATGGAGTGCCGGCTTTCACTCGGGAGCTTCGCCGAGTGCACCGGCCGAATGGTTTTAAGCCAACGGGAATAGAGAAATATGACAGCAAGACGACCCGAGTCGTGGCTTACCGTGTATACTCTCGCCATCCGCGCAGCAGGCGGTGACAACAAGGCTATGGCCAATTACCCGCCCGTGGCCCTCGCCAACTCAGCCAGGAACTGGCTCACGAGCCTACCGAGAGGCTCAATCGGCTCGTGGAGCGAGCTGCGGGACCACTTCATCGCCAACTTCCAGGGCACCTTCGAGAGGCCCGGCACTCACTTCGATTTATATAACGTCATCCAGAAGCCGGATGAGCCTCTGAAAGATTACATCCGGCGCTTCTCCGAAAAGCGCAACAAGATCCCCAACATCACCGATGACATCATCATCGCCGCCTTCCAGAAGGGAGTCCGTGATGAGCTGTTAATTAGAAAGTTTGGGCGCAAGCCACCGAAGACGGTGAAGCAAATGTTCGAGACGGCAAACTCCTACGCCAAGTCCAACGATGCAATCAAGGCGGCACGCCAAGACCGGCCTGACAAAAGGGATGACAAGCACTCGGAAGGAAGCCGGCATCCGAGGAAGGATAACGGCAGCAGCAATCAGGCCCAGAAAGATCGCAAGCGCCGGCACGAAGACCTGGTTGCCACAACGTCCGATTCTCAACACCGTCGCCGAGTTGCGGCTTACGATGCGATCATGAACAATCGTGAACGCTCAGTGCACGCATCATCTACAAGCAATTCACAGAGCAATATGCGGCAGGGTTAAACAAGAAGCCGACTAATGAAACCGGTCCATCGGGAACCAAGAAGAACAACCCGACTGGAAATTCGGAGCTTTTTCAAAACCACGTGGGTGAGCTGAATCACATCTTCGGGGGCCGCAGGCTTATGAGTCCAAGAGGAAGCAAAAGCTGATGGACCGTGAGGTCGACGCGGCACAACCCGAAGTTCCACAACATCTACGATGGTTGGAGGTGGCCATCATGTTTAATCGCTCGGATCATCCTGACCGAGTGGTTCACCCGAGGCGTATCCCTTGGTACTTGACCGGTGGTTCAGAACATCAAGCGAAGCGCGTCCTCATCGATGGGGGCAGCGTCCTCAATCTCTGTTCGTCAAGACCATGGATGAGATACAAATCACGAGAACCGAGTTGAAGGCAAGCTCAGCCCCTTCCACGGAGTGATCCGGGCTGTCGCCCACACCACTCGGGCACATCGCCTTTCAGTCACCTCCGGAGTTCGCGAGAATTTCTGAACGGAGAATACCACCTTCGGGGTGGTCGACTTCAAAGACGGCCTACCACGCGATCATCGGAAGGCCTGTACTCGTCAAATTCATGGCGATACCACATTACACTTACCTCTGCGTGAAGACGCCTGGCCCTAACGGCGTCATCACCCTGCGCAGCGACGTCAAACAAGCCTTCACCTGCGACGAAGAAAGCTGTGATATGGCCCAATCTTGTGAGAGATCACGTGGCCAGGAAGAAATCCGACTGGCTACATCAACATCTGAAGAGGGTGAAATTTGTACAAAGAGGATAGCCAAGTCGGGACAAGGCGACGCCAAAATAAAGAAAATCTTCCTTGATCCAGTCGGCAAGATATCTTCAAAGGATTAGAAGATACCATAGTCGCAATGTTCGGGCGCGAGCTTTCATTGTTGATGATTTGGTTCTACGCAAGATCTAGACCATCAAGGACCATCACAAATTATCTCCACTATGGGAAGGACCATACTTAATCGCTGAGGTGACTCGGCCAAGAGCATTTCGACTAAATTGCGAAGATGGATCTATGGTGAAGAACTCCTGGAATATTGAACATCTTCGATGATACTATGCTTAAATTGCCGTAAGTTTCATGTTATTCTTGATTGCCAATCTCAAGCAAGATGACTTCTTGAGTTGACAGTCGGGGCTGCATACGTATCAATAAAGCATGGTTTTCTTCGATAACTTGTTTATATTTGGTTTATCATTGTTTAATGTTTCTTGATTTGAGTTTAATAGATAAGGACTGAGAATTTTTTGATGACCTAATCAAGCTTAGGCTTGGTGACAGTCGGATGAAAATTACTTAAGAAATTTTCTATGAAGACTCGGATCAAGGCATTAACATAAATAAGCTAGATACCTACAAGTTCACATCGGAGGCATAAAGAGACCAAGATGATTAGATGAAGTGGCGGGGACGACCTCGAGGCTTCGTAAAAAGACTTGAGGGTTTTTGCTAAGTCGTCTCGTGATTGGGCCGAGCCCATGAGAGACTTGCGGCCCAGCTAAGGTGTGGCTTGACACGTGTCCTTAGGGACTTAAGTGGATGGACTTAAGCAGATTTGCCCTGGCAATATGCACGTGTTACATAGCCCAATACCTTTAAAATTCTTTCATACCGCGGTTTGCATAACTTCATGAGAAGTTGGCACGATGAAATTTGAAAGGTGACAAACAGTTAAGCTTTTCATGGCTGTCCGATGAGAAGCTGTTTGGTTTTTAAGCATTTGATTAAATGATTATATCAATGCTATTTTTTCCACCTTGGTGAAGATCTTTTTAGATTAAGACCAATATTATGGCAGGAGCTATTTAATATTTTGGTCGTATTTTTCAGATGACTGAAAAATTTGTTTACCCATGAGGGTTGACTAAATTATTTGTCTCGAGAAGACTCGGACAAGTTAACTCGGATGAGCATGAGCTTACCGAGTGTTTTTTACCCACGAGGGTTGATGAGATTATTTGTCCCGAGATGACTCGGACAAGTTAACTCGGACAAGCATGAGCTTGCCAAGTGTTTTTTACCCACGAGGGTTGATTAAATTATTTGTCCCGAGATGATTCAGACAAGTTAACTCGGATGGGCATGAGCTTGCCGAGTGTTTTTACCCACGAGGGTTGATTAAGCTATTTGTTCCGAGATGACTCGGGCAAATCAACTCGGATAAGCATGAGTTTGCCGAGTGAATTGATTTTCTTACCCTTGAGGGTCGATAGAATTACTTGTTCTGAGATGACTCGGGCAAGTTAACTCGGATGAGCATGAGCTTGCCGAGTGAATTGATTTCTTACCCATGAGGGCTAAATAAATTATTTGTTCCGAGACGACTCGGGCGAACTACTCGGATAAGCATGAGCTTGCCGAGTGATGTGATTTTTATGATTGCTTTAGCTTGAGCTAAGCATTTATATGAGAATTATTTGTTTCGAGATGACTCGATCAAATTTCCGGGATGACTCGGGAAGGTCAGCTCGGATAAGCATGAGCTTACCGAGCGAATTGATTTCTTACCCATGAGGGATGATTGAAATATTTGTTCCGAGATGACTCGGGCAGATCCACTCGGATAAGCATGAGCTTACGAGTGCTTTTCATCCATAAGGATTGGTTGAGTTATTTGTTACGAGGTGACTCGGGCAGATTCACTCGGATGAGCATGAGCTTACCGAGTGATGAGATTTATATAAATACTTTAGCATGAGCTAAGTATTCATATGAGAATGATTTTTATAGTTCTTGACTATATGCTTAGTACTTTTTGACTAACCACATAGTCGGGGGCTACACCTACTTAGGTGCATCAGGAGATGCACCTAGACATTTATTTTTGAGAATTTTTTAGATATTTTCCAGCCCTTCACAGTCTATGGAGCCACTCGGGAAGATTCAGGCAGAGATGATGGAATCACTTGGTGCCGAGAAGCACTCGCCAAAGAGATTTTTGGGGTGCGTCTTTTTGGTTTGAAGCCGAGTTGTCTCGTCGACGAAAAGGACTCGGGGCTCTTGTGGAGATTATGGCAATCGGGTATCTACATGGCAAGCTTATCCGACTGGAGGTAGGGATAGATTGCGCCTGCCATATCTGTAAACCCACTACGACTTGGGTATTACGTTGCCGATTAGATAAGGCAACGGCTCATAGTCATAGTTTGGTAAGATTGAGGAAACCGATTTAGAGTAAGATAGGGTTTCCGATCTGTAACCCCGCCTCCCAAGACTATATAAGGGGGGTAAGGGGCGTCCCTTGAGGGAGATCTTAGGCGATAGCAGATTTCATAAGCAAGAGCTTTAGACACACGAGATCAATAAAGACACTCGGCGGATCGAATCCACCGAAACAGGAGTAGGGTATTACCTCACGAGAGGGCCTGAACCTGTCTAAATCTTCTTCTCCTTCTAACCCATTGTGCTTGGCGATCTCGACTGCGACCCCAGAAATCATATTGCCGAAACCAAGTTTCGACATGAGTGATCAAGATGGAATTTGCCCCTCCTTTGGAGAGATATCTCTGGGCCCCTCGAGGCAATGGATTATGGAAATGCATGGCCTTGCTAAGTTGATTGAAGAGTCAATCAACAGACAGATAATCCAATACGGTTCGAGTGAACGGTTAAGCTACTGAAGGGATGACACACATCTTGCCTATAGCTTAATTGGTATCCTGAGGGAAAGGGATTTGTGTACACATGACAGGTTCAGAGCCGATATTATATTCTTGTATACTATAGTGTCAATATGTGCTGCTAGGCGCCGCTATTGACAGGTCGGCTGAGTTGGACACGAGCCAACGATCAGCTAAGTTAGACTATAGCCGAAACCGAGTATACCTGAACCTACAGGGTCGCACGCTTAAGGGGATAAGAACAGGCATTCGAGTTGGACTCGGATACGGCTCGATCGGATAGGGATCAGATCGAATAGAGTCCTATGGGCTTACGAAGTCCGGCCGGCCAACTCTATGAGATTCGATAGGGTCCGATTCAAAATAGAGTCCCGATGGGCTTTTAGGCCCAACCGGCAACTCTATATAAAGTGGTGAGGGGTGGAGAGCTGAGGGAGGTCAACGTCAATCGAATTGAATCGAATCAATATGATTTGGCGCAACAAGTCGGCGAGATCAATCTCCACGGAAACCCTCCCCACTTTCAAGCCAAACCCTAGCCTTGCATCGCATGGTAGCACATGGGTGTTCGGCGTTCTGTCCCCGGACGTGTGGATATCGGTAAAGGCGCTGCTATGTTGCGCGCTGTTGATCGGCTACAAATCGGCTGCAATCGGAAAGAGGCGACTACGGCAGATCGACGACTCGGATCGGCTGCGACATCGGTGAATCGGCTAACTGGTGAATCGGCTGTCCCCAGGAATCGGCTGTCGGCTTGCGGGAATCGGCTCTCATCGGCCATCACAGTTCCAGATCGGATAGTCCTAATTGGCTATTTCCGGTGCATGCTCCAATCAGTAGTGATCTATCGGCCCTTACTTGCAAGTGTTCCTGGTTTGCGCAGTAGAAAAGTTTTGTTTTCGGCTAGCGTAGCCTCCACGTAACCCTTCAGTAGCGTCCGCCCTTTATGATTTGCCCTTTCTTTTTCCTATTCATTGTAGCATCTTGCTCATCAGATTGTAGTTCCCAACCTCAACCATCCCAACCAATACCTCTTAGGTCCAATTGGTAACCTAGACCCCTCAGAGTTCATCAATGCTGAAACCAATTGGATCCCTTTTAGGTTATCGAACCCTAATCTGGCTCATTGGAATGGAACTTTTAAATCATGGCCATTAACCGATAAGACCTGGCCAACATGGTATAAAAGGGTGTCGGCTAGTAAGCAAAACCATTGGGTGTAACTTGGGATAGCACAATGCTTAGCCCTAGCAATAGCTGACATGCCTAAAGATGAGCCCCTTCTATCAGCTGCAAGCTATTTCTGGTCCAACACGTTGAACTCTTTCTTGTTTAATCAAGGACAGATGACCCCTACTCTTTTGGACATAGTCTTGATCACGGGCCTTGATATCACATCATTGGCTAACCCCATCAGCTTGAACACCAAATGCCAATATTCCTTCAAGACCAAGGCCATTGGAGGTTGGAATAGGTTAACAAGCCTGAACATGGGAACTGGCCCGATGGACTCTAGAGAGCACACAACTTTCCTTCTGATGTGGTTGGAAAAATTCCTATTCTGCGGACCAAGCTGCGGACCCACAACCAATTGGCAACACATAGCCGAAGCCCTAGTAGAAAATACGCAGACTCCTTTAGGAAAATATCTGCTAGGGTACCTATATCAGATGATGAACAATGTATCGACTAAAATTGCCATGAACTCGGCTATCGACACTAGAGGTCCCTAGTGGCTGCTGCAAATATGGCTAAATCTACACACAAACAAAGTTGCTCAAAGTCCGGAATTACAAGACGCCAGCTTCCCACTAGCACAGCCGACTATGGATGAAGATGGCAATGAAGTCACCACACGTCGATGCATGTGTTGATGAGAAATTTTCCCACACACTGGCCTGAGAGATTTGCTTAGCTCTAGTACACGTCCAAATTGGATTGCCTTCGGTGTATAGGGCGTGCCAGTTGGTTTGATCTTGTAACCAATAAGAAACAAAGATTACTATTCCAAAATACATAATTACTATTCCAAAACACATTTAGACTAAGTGATTGGGATAGATCGGTATTATACCGAGACAGTATAAATCACTTATATCTAAAAGCACATTAGAACAATAATTATATATATTTACAGCTTAGCCGATGTCGTAGATCTAATGTGAATCGACTAGTACTCCAATACAGTTTTAAACTAAGTTATTATTCCAAGCTAAATATGCTAAACAAGGATCAATCGGCTATTAAGATGACTTAACAGATTGATGTCGAGCTTTGCAGATTTAACTAGAATAAAATCATAATATAAAAGGCGGCTTTAACATATCTAACAGTAATAAAACATATAAGATGGCTAAAAGAGGTAAGATCGGCTGAAACCCCAATACTATCTCTAATAGCAGTCATTGAGCCGAATAGATCTATATGATTCTAAAAATGACTTAATAGATCAAACTGATGCAACATTAAGTACAAAAAGAAGCATGAGATCTATATAGGCTAATGAAAACCTTTCAAGATGGTGGATATGCCGTATAACCCAAATCAACCCCAAGATCTAATCCTGTCGGCTATTATCATCGAGGAGACGCTAGCCGATCGTGGATTAGATCTAGGTATTGATCCATATTATATGACGTATATAATAAATTAAGCAATTCATGATAACGAGATAAGAGTATCATGACGATGGAAGCACTAACCCGATAGCACAAACCGCTTGTAACAAAGAGTTATCTTGCTCGGAGATCGGAACCCGATGCAGCCCAAGGCGAGGCAAGAACTTGTCGAGATTGCAAGTAAAAGTAAAAGGTGGCGATGCGCCGAGATTGTATTGGTTGATTCGATTAATTTCAATTACATGGTGTCGGGTCATATTTATACCCGAGATACAAAATATAGTCCTTATCGAAAACGACTCTTATCTCTAGCTACTATTTAAAATACGACAATATCTCTAACGGACTTCTGTACACATTATCCGCAAGGAAACTATATAAATGTCCTAATTAATAGATAGAATTGCCTTTTTAGGACTTTATCCGTATATGGCAATATCTTTAAAGCACTGGAAACCAAATCCAACAATGATCTTTAAAATTTCCTTCCAGAATCAATCTCATCTGCTTTTCCAAATCAGAATCAGCTATCGGCTATCCCGTCCAACTCTGATTCAGCCGACTGGCTCCTTAGCCGATTCGGACTCAGCCGACGCGGCCTCTGTTTCTGAGATTCATGCGCTCCCTTGATTCCGCCTCAATCCTTGCTTAAAACTCGGAGATTTGCTTACCAAATTTGGTCGTTAATAGCATGTCATTCGGAGAAGCAGCATCGTCATACTCAAGATCCAAACTCTCAGCCGATCTCTTTAAGAATTTGTTCGACAACTTCTATGACGGATTCTCGAGGGACTCAAGAATTTGGTTTGCCTACGAGAACTCCGAAGACTTCGAACTCCCTAACGACTTCAGATTCGATGATATAAATTCTTAAAAATTTGAGAAGTCCAGGGAAATCTTTACATCGGCTATCTCACCCTGCATACTCCCAGTCGACATCCATCAAGGCAGGAATGTACAAGTTACATATGAATTTTACCATCCTATGAGTGCCGCCAGACAATTGGGTATGGGACCACTGTCGATTGGGTTGTATTTCACCAACAAGATCAAAACCAGAGGCGAAATCAGCTCAGGGCTCATGATGGATCGGCTACTAAACATTGAAGGCCCTCCTCTTGGAAGCATAGACAACATTGAGTTGGTGATAACAAGGACTACAGCCTTTAGCCGATGGTTGAGTGAATGGAAAAAACATCTATTTCACCAACCAGCTTTCATGTATCTTACCACCATATATCCAGAGCTGATCCCATAGGTAAACACTTATTCCTTGTTACTTGTAATTTTTCATCGGTTGTCTTTCACTATCATTTGACTAACTCTGTTTTTGTTTGCAGAGTACCGATTTATCTCCCCCTCACATCAGTAATACCGGGATTGCCAACCAATATGCTTCAAGACTTATCCCAAGTGCTGATAAATATAACTTGAAAGGCACTCCCTTTTGTGGAGTGATCAAAACTAGAGGGGAGCTTAAATAATCCTTGATGTTATCCAAAGCTTTCTGCTGATCTGCCTCCCAAGTAAATTCTTGATCGGCTTTCAACCATAATAAAGGTGTAAAGGGCTCCATCTTCTCGGATAAATTGGCAATAAAACGCCTAATGAAATTCACCTTGCCGATCAAAGACTGCAACTGCTTCTTATCCTTTGGAGGTTGAATACTCCTGATTGCATTGATACTTCTTTTTGTCACCTCAATCCTCCTTTCATAAACAAGGAAACCTAGGAATTGCCCAGCCGATACTTCAAAGGAGCACTTAGTGGGATTAATATTCGGGCCATATTTTCTAGTTCTCTCCAAAACTTTCCTTAAAATAGTTCGGCTATATGGTCTTCAACTTCCTTGGATTTGATTACCACATCATCAACATAAATTTCGACCAAGAAGCCAATTAAATCATGAAAAATGTAGTTCATGGCCTTCTGATAAGTAGCACCAGTATTCTACAGTCCAAAAGTCATGACAACCCCATTCTTATAAGCCGATTGCACCTGGCCACCTAAAAGCAGTTTTATTAACGTCTTCCTCAGCCATGAAAATCTGATTGTATCTAGCATTGCCATCCATAAAACTTATGATTTTGTGCCCTGAGGCTACATCAACAAGCAAATCGGCTATTGGCATAGGGTACTCATCTTTAGGGGTATCCTTATTTAAGTCTCGAAAGTCGATACACACCCTAAGTTTGTCATTTTTCTTGATCACTAGAACTATGTTAGAAACCAACTCAGCGTATCGGCATGGCCGAATAAAACCAGCATCATATAGCCAAGTAATTTTTGCCTTAATTGCATCATACATATCGGCTTTGAATCTCCTTGGGGGCTGCTTGTATTGCTAATATCCTGGTTTAATAAGGAGCCAATGTTCCACAATCGATCTGCTAAGACCTGGCATCTCAAAATACTCCCAAGCAAAGCAATCTTTATATTCCTTGAATAAATCAATAAACTTGGTTCTAAAATGAGAAGACAAATTTTTACTAATATATGTTGGCCTAGGTCTATCTCCTAGACCTATATCAACCTCTTCAAGCTCGTCGGCCAACATAAAACCTTACCCAAATTTGCCATCCAGATCGTCCATGATGTCCTTGGTGTAGACGCTCGAGCCCTCCACGACGCCTTCAAAGTAATAATTGAAGCTCCTCGTCTCCGATTGGCTGTATAGTAGAATCAGACACCTTTAAAAAATCAACCTCCCAAACTTTGCCAGACAAGCAATCAATGTCGTCGATCTCCCAGAGGGTTAAATTGGCATTGGCGATGTTCACTGACCTGTCGGCTGGCACGATTTCGATCTTGTCGCCTTGCCACTGGATTAAACTTTGGTGCTTGGTCGAAGGGATGCGACAATTGGTGTGGATCCAATCCCTTCCGAGCGACAGGTTGTAGGACCCCTTCTCGTCGATGACAAAAAATGTAGTCGGATTGTTTTACTACCGACGATTAGTTCCACATTAAGGACCCGTTTGGCCTCCGATGGGTTCCTGCCAAAATCCTTGAGAACCATATTTGTTTTGATAAGATCGTCGGCTCCCTTGCATAGCTTCCTAAAAGTAGCGTAGGGCATCAAGTTGACAGTGGCTCCCCCATCCACTAGCATCTTTGACATCGGCATGCCATTAACAAATCCTTTAACATAGAGAGACTTAAGGTGCCGATGTTCAGTCCCCTCTGGTTTTTGAAAGATAGCCTATTCTGGGGACAACACCAGTTTGGCCAGGGATTCCTCTACTTAATCTGCATCGGCTTGGGCAGCCTCAAACTCGGCTGGTAATATAAAAACCATATTAACCGATGCGGTGGCCACGACCTTTCCCTTGGCCTTTTTTTTTCCATGTCAGCCTGGTATTCATCGGCTGACGTATCCTTGTTCTTCACGCACCATTTTTTCCTTGGGCGCTCTTGTTCGCTCTTCTTTTTTAGCCGATAGTCGAGTTTGGCTTGGACCTCTTTCAGCCGAGCTTCGCTCTTTAGCCGCTGCACCTTTCGCTTCTAGGTCTTCGTAAAAGTGTCAGAGGGACACCATTGCGGGTTCACAGGCTGTTCTTCATCATCCTCGAAGTCCTCCTGGAAGAAATCTTGATGGATAGGGCCCAACCTTTGGTGCACAGGGCGTTTGTTCTATCTTCGCCGATTTTCTCTGGATGGAAATTGGCTGGAGCTCTCAGCCTGCTCATCCTCATAGTCACTGCATGTTGGGCAATCTTGGAGTGATGGCAGTCTCATCCCCTGATTCTTGCAAAACCTGAAGAAATCGCAGTTCCAATGGGGATCGAAGCCATCATGTTGCCAATGGTAAGCCTCTTCCTACCGATCGTATCTTCTTGGATGCACTTTGTGAAGGGTTACACGGAAGCTACGATAGCTAAAAACAAAAAATTTCTACCGTGCAAACCAGGAACCTTGCAAGTATGCGTCGATAGATCGTTACCGATTGGAGTAGAGTGCAGCGAAAATAATCAATCAGGAGCTATCCGATCTGGAATCATACTGGCCGATCACAACCGATTCACTGACAGCCGATTCACTGACTCCTCAATCAACTCGGCATGGCCATGCACTTCCATAATCCATTACCTCGAGGGGCCCAGAGATATCTCTCCAAAGGAGGGGCAAATTCCATCTTGATCATTCACATCCCACCACATGTTTCATAGCAAACCCGAAGACTACTTTTATAACTACCCAGTTACGGAATAGCGTTTGGTAGTCTCAAAGTAGGCTACTACACATGTTGGAATCCATGATGATCTCTGGTCTAAGGACTTTGTACCAACACTACCTGAGACCAACTAATGGCGCATTAATTCCTGTAGTGTCTCATGGTGGGTCTATACAACAACATGTTCTCTAACATGTGTCCATATTTATTGATTTGGTATCTCCATACCATGATCTATGAGACATGATCATCAATCAACGAACATGCTGATCTTAGAATCATATTAGTTCCAATAATATGATATATGATCAGGGATCATTTAGAAATAGGTTCATACATATAGAGTCTCATAAACAAGTCACATACTTACTGATCAATACAAGATGTCTATTTCATGGAACTGAATAACACTTTATTCATCTGTACATAAACATTGACCATGATATCCAACATCTCCATGTTGCCTCTAGGGCATATCACTAACACATTGTGAACCCTGCCCGTTTCCCTCTCTTCATGTTCCTTCATGAATTTGACTAGGCTATCCATTTTTCTGGGCCGATGATCGGCTTGCTTACTACTAGCATAAACCATGTTAACACGGAAAGGATTCCCATCAACCTTCATCGGCTTCTTAGGATCTTCGAATTTCATCTTCCCAGCTTCTATAGCCGATTGAATCTGCCGATGAAATACCTTGCAATCATTGGTGCTGTGGGAGCCTGTGTTGTGCCATTTGCAAGATTTTCTCTTCTTCAACTCCTCGGCCGATGGAATGACATGATTAGCCGAAAGTTGGATTTGCTTCTTCCGAAGCAGCAGGTTGAAGATCTTGTCGGCTTTGGTGATGTCAGAGTCATATTTTTCTTCCTTAGCCGAATTTTTCACCCATTGGCAAGTTATGGTCTTTTTGTTCCTTGCCCATTCGGCTGCTGCTATTTTGGATTCGCTATCGCTAGAGTCGGACTCCAAGGCATAGGCAACGTGGCTCACTTTTTTGAAAGCCTTCTTGGCCTCCTGGAAGCGCTGTTCATGGTCTATGATTTTTTGGGCCAAGTGTGCCAAGCTCTCGAAGTCGTGAGCAGAAAACCTCTCCCTGATGGGGGATGATAAACCTTGGAAGGCTAAATCGGCTAACTGGGAATCAGACAACACCAGGCTGTAGCATCGGTTCCTCGTATCTCTAAATCTCTGGATGTAGTCCTTGACCGATTCGTTGTGCTTCTGCCTGATGGCTGTCAAGTCGGACAGCTTCATCTCATGGATGCTGGTGTAGAAGTACCGATGAAACCGCTTCTCCAAATCGGCCCAACTCCGTACAAAATTGTATGGGAGCGAAGAAAACCAGGTAAAAGCCGATCCAGAGAGTGAGAAGGGAAAAAGCCTAACCCTCAGGGCATCTATAGCCAATGCCTCTCTGCAGTGGGCTAAAAATCGACTAACATGCTCATAGGTAAAAACATTGTCCTGCCCTGAGAACTTGGAAAAATCTGGCACCTTGTATTAGTTAGGCAATGGAACCCTTTCAAAGTACTCAGGATAAGCATACCGATACATGTTGCCTATGTCTTTGGGTTTGAGGCTGAATTGTTCTCTCATCACGTCGGCTAACAAGTCCACCCAAGGCTTGTTCTGTTGAGGCACCTCCTGTGCTTGTTCTTGCATCGGCTCGTACTGATCAAATTGGAGTGGTCCTTGCCGATACTGCATCCGAGGCAAATGAGGTTGATAATGCTGATTAATTTGCCTCCTGGATAATGCTGGGGAGATTGGTGCACCATGGGAGGTTGTTCCTGAAGAGGCTGTGAGCCAATAGGATGTTGTGGGAAGCTTGATGGATAGGATCCTATCGGCACCTTGGGCAGAACAGGTGGCTGATCTACGTTGAATATGGCCGCAACCTGTTCTGAGGAGATCTGAGGGATCTCATGGCCTGCATGGTGAGCCTATGGCCTTATCAGGACCCTGGGTTGGAAGTTCGTCGGCTTTGATGTTGATGGTGGCACGAATGGCTTGAGGGGAACCGACCCTGGCATGATTGGCTGTTCCGGAGGAACTCCCGAAGTAGTCGGCAACCCATCTGTTGCCAAGGCCCTGTACTGAGGAAATTTACCCTCAGGGAGGAATACTGGCCCCCTAGCTTGATGTTCGGCTATCCTGGAGTTGACCACTATACTGATCATGTTGTTAAGGGTGTTAACCAGTATCCCATATTGGTTGATCAAGGCATGATGAACCGCATAATCAATCCTGTCTTGGAGGTTGTTCAGCTCTGGCCCATCTTCCTTCTTGATTTCTTGAGGCCTTTTGCCTTTGCCAGAGCTAGGTTCGGGCTCGTCATTGGCTAGCAGTTTCATTTTGTACCTCTGGACGACCGTGCCAGATCAAGTTTGTGTATAAGAGTGCAGATACTGACTCTATAGCTTGTTCATTATCTCCTCAAGCTCGGCCATTTGCTCTGGCGTTAACTTATCCATGATGATCGGAATGATGTTCTCCGGATCAACATCGGAGGTTTTGATGTCTACAATGGCGTCTGTCTTGTGATTTGGGTCCCACTGGGCGTGCCTAAAGAGTGTTGATGAGAAAATTTCTCACACACTGGCCTGAGAGATCTGCTTAACTCTATTGCAGGTCCAAATTATTGCTTCAAGGTTCGTAGGCGTGCCAGTTGATTTGATCCTGCAATCAAAAAGAAACAACAGAAAGAATTAGCTTGCAAACGATAGTCGATCGGCTGGTGGCTGATAACGTATTGTCTAGGGTTAAGCCGATGCAATGCATACTGAATCGACAGCCATTAGACTTGTCCGATTAGTTGTAGATGTTAACAGAATACAATCCAAGTCTTAAAGCATATTAAACCAAGTGACTGGGATAGATCGGTAGTATACCGAGATAATATAAATCACTTAGATCTAAATATGCCATCTTGCAAGGATTATAATTGTTCACAATATAGCCGAAGAGATTAATCTAACATGTATCGGCTAGTACTCCGATACTGCTTTATACTAAGATATCGTTACTAACCAAATATATTAAACAAGGACCAATCATATGCTAAGATAACTTAACCAATCGATTACAAGCTTAATATATTTAATTATTAAGAGATCTTAATATAAAGGGCAACTTCAACATATCAAGTAAATATAAAACATACAAGACAATTAAAACAGATAAGATCGGCCGAGACCCCGATACTATCTCTAGTAATGATAATAAAGCAAGATATATTTGTTATGATTCTAAAGGCGACTTAATAGATCAAACCTAACTAATGCAGCATTAAGTACCAAAAGAAGCATAGAATCTATATGAGTCTATGAACATCTTTTAAGATGGTAGATATACTATATAATCCAGATTAACACTGAAATCTAAACTCACCAGCTATCATCTAGCAATCAATGCTAGCCGATTAGGGTTCAGACCACCATGTCAATCTAAATTATATAGCTGATAACTATGCAGCTTATGAAGACAAAATTATATTATCATGATGATGGAAGCACTAACCCCGACAACGCAAACCACTGTGACAAAAATTACCTTTTTGCTGGTGATCGAGCGATGCAGCCCAACTAGAAGCAAGAACTCGTCGAAACTATTAGAGGAAAAGATGGCGATGCGCCGATATTGTATTGATTGTGTGTTGATTGATGTTTACATGGTCTCAGGTCATATTTATACCCAGATACACGATAAGTCCGTAACGGACACGATTTCTATCCTTATTACAAAATGAATTATAGATATTCCTAAAACAAATAGACATTATATATCAGAGATCTATACAAAATATCATAATTTAAAAGATACATTTGCCTTTTTAGGACTTTATCCGTATATGGCAATATCTCTGAAGCACTTAGAAACCGAATCCAATGATGATCTTCATATCTTCCTTCCGAGATAGGTCATATCTGTTATCCCAATCAGAATCGGCTATGTCAGATGTCCTTATCCGATTCGGTCTCAGCTGACAAAACCCTCAGCCGATTCGGTCTGCACTTGGTGTGCACTCTCTTCAGAAGAACTCGATTTTTTCCAGACCGGCTTCAGCTTTAGAACCAAACCTGATAATTCGCTTACCAAATTTGGTCGTCAACAGACACGCTGCTAAAGGTAACAAACTCGAACCCTTTGTATGCAACCATGAAGTTCACGATGGTTGCCTACCAGGGGTTCGAGTCTGTTACCTTCAGCAGCATGTCATCCCACAGAAAATCATTTATTCATAGATCCTGCCTGTTAGTGATTTGCATACGCAACAAATGATCCGCTACGGAATTTTGTAATCCCTTTTTATCTTTACTTTTAAGATCAAATTGTTGGAGTAGAAGAACCCATCTAATTAACCGAGGTTTTGCACCTTTCTTAGTGAGTAGGTATTTAAGAGCAGCCTGATCATTGTAACCAATAATCTTAGCTCCAACTAAGTAAGACTTAAACTTGTCAATTGCAAAAACAACAGTCAGGAGCTCTTTTTATGTAGTGGCATAATCAAGTTGAGCTCCTGTCAACGTTTTACTAGCATATGTGATTGCATGGTGTTTCTCGTCTTTAGTTTGGCCGAGAAAGGCTTCTACAGCATAATTCCTAGCATCCCACATGATTTCAAATAGAAGCGACCAATCAGGGGGTTGAATGATTAGTACTAAAATGAGTGCTTCTTTTAGGATGCTAAAAGATTTAAGATTTGGAGACCGTTGTAACTCAACACTGTCTCAGGAGGCCGACTAGGATTCCAGAACATAGGGGACTTGATCTCTAACTCTTCTTGCACCACGAGTAATGTCTCTAACTCCCTTTTATGTGTCCAAATATGTAGATCGTTCCCAAAAAAATAAATGTATATATTTTTATCACTAGGTAGCACCATATTCTTAATACAATTAAATTGGACCATGTTAAGGAACGAGTACACCTGTTGATATATGGGAACAATGGTTGGATCCATGTTGTCATTTGTTACATCATCCTCCACTTCTTCATGAAAAACCATCCTTGGTTTTTCCATGCCATATGCCTAGTGCGGTGCTTTCGGACCCTCTTGTATCATCCCATCAGCAATAAAATTAAAATCAATGTTCTCTTCCGATGACCTTGTTGCGTCCGTCTCATTGCTAGCCTGTTGCATACATGGTGAATTATTCCACTCACTCTTCTTTGGTTCGTTCATAACCTCTTGCAAAATGTCAGTTGTAGATGAAGGCACAATAGAATGTTTGCGTGAGATAGGAACATATTGAGATCTCATCCTTTCTTTCAAAGTGTCCCAAGTTTGAGGTGCACTAGTATGTTTAGAAACTAGCTCCCACCATATAGATGCAAAATGAGTAAAAGCACTAGTGGCAGTTGTGATTCTTTGATTCTCAGAAAGTCGATAACATGTAAATTTTTGGTCTACTGCTATCTCCCACTTAATATAAATTTCCGAGATTAAAATCATCAGCAAAAGAAGGCATTGTAAAGCTTAATTATGGTTAACATATCATCATGTACCTCGTGTGCCACTTGCTGCTCTGTATCCAAGTCTCGATCTATGGTGACAATGATATCTTTCACGACAATCACCAATGTTAGGATATAACAAGAACAGCAAACAACCACATGTTATGTCCTATCAACTACTAGGAGGTGGAGTTCACAAGTCACTCAACTCTCAAACTTCAAATCAGATTCTTCCAAGTTCTTACCATTGTGAGGCAGGTGGTTCAACCCGGGGCTGGTTCGTGACAACTTATGACTTGAGCAATGAATATAGTGATTGCAAAGTAACTGAAACTTGTGAGGTTAGTAGGAAGTGGAGCTACGGGTGAGCTGAAAGTGCACAAAGGAATACTAGAACCACATTAATCGAAGCAAATTGAATATTCATTCACAGTCAATACCGTGCTAGTCCTAGGCTAGAACGTACTAGAAACGCGAGCCTAGATACAAATGATACCACAAGGGCCACAACAAGCACACAAATAAGACAAAGATACAAGAAAGGTAGAGGTCCTGATTTCTCTCTTGTTCCTTTTCTTTTTCTTTCACTTTGTTCTTTTTTTGCTCTTTTATTTTCTTGGTGCGACTCTTTCATTCCTTTTTTAACACCTTTATGTTTTTTCTCTCTTTTTTTGATTTTTTACAGCAAAAACAAACTTGAGGACCTTAATGTAAAATTACAGTGACTCAAACATAAATATAAAAACTATAGGAATAAAGTGTGAAAGTTAAAACCCTAAAATTAGAACTATAAAAAATGGAATGCTGAAGTTATACCGGTTTTGTTTCTACAAACAGATCCGGAATCTGACACCAAAATTTTTTTCACCAAGATGTTTGGTCGTACTCATAACTCAAGATAGAAAAGAGTTGAACTATGGGAAGAGACGGCATCACGGCAATGACGGGCAAACTCCTAATTGGATTCAAGTTCTCAAGTAGAGAGGTGGGACTAGGCAATTGTGGAACTTTGACTCAGATGAAACCATCATCCGAAGATGGAAAATCATGAGAAAACAACATGGTTTGGAAACCTCACACTAAAACTAAAGACAGACCGACCTCCATAGATCCAATCTGCTCTCTTCTTCCTTGTCAACGAAAAATAAAAACACATGGTAGAAACCCTAGCAACGTGACAACTTCAAGACCGATCGACAGAAACTTTTGAGAAAAAAATAAAAAAAGAACCCTGGCAGCGAGACAATCCATTTTCAAAGTCCCCAACAACAACAAAGGCATGACGATGACGGCAATAGTGGTACTATATGTGACTAGAACTTGAAACTCTAAATGGACTAGACGCTAAGACCAGCAACTTGACACAACGATGCAACCTAGAACTCAAAAAGCAAAGACTAAGTAGAACTAGTAAAAGGCTCAAATTGTTTTGGACTTCGGGTAATCTAATATACCTTTTTTTGGTTTTCTGGCCTGTAGGTAAAATAAAAATTATAAACTAAAAAATTCTCACCGATCAATTGAAGGTATAAAGCACGCAAATTTGGTGATCGTTTGAAGTCAACACTATCTTAGGAGGTCGACTAGGATTCCAGAACGTAGGGGACTCTATCTCTAACTCTTCTTGCACCATGAATGATGTCTCCAACTTCCTTGTATGTGCCCAAAATGTAGATCGTTCCTGAACAAATAAATGTATATATTTTTATCACTAGTTAGCATCATATTCTTAATACAATTAAATTGGACCATGTTAAGGAAGAAATTCACCTGTTGATCTATGATGGGAATAATGGTTGGATCCATACTATTATTGGTCACATTAGGGGCCGAGTCCGACACTCGACTATGTCTAAAGGCCAAACTCTGCCACTCTACTGTCACCTCCCCACCAGGACAAGTCCGGTTTTTGATTGTTCTTTCTTGATGGGTCCTAAGTTTTGAGTCGTGTCAAACATCTTGGTGAAATTTTGTTTATGTATGTTTCGACATCTGATTGAAAAAATGGAACCGGCATAACTTCAGCATTCTATTTTTGTATAGTCTTAATTTTAGAGTTTGCACTTTTGCATTTGAGTCCCTATCATTTTTGTATTTATGTTGAGTCCCTTTGATCTTACTTTGAGGTCCTTGAGGCAGTTTTTATAAGAAAAAGGTAAAAAGAAGGAGAAAAAGACAGAAAGGTGCTTAAAAATAGAAAACAAAAGTCACACCCAAAAAAGAAAAGAGAACAAACAATAAAATAGAACCAAAAAAGGAAAGAAGGAAAAGAGAATATCAGTTGTTATCTTTGAGATAGCTTTCATATATCAGAGTTGTGCTTGAGCTGTTTCTAGTGCTACCTTGTGGTATCGTTTGTATCTAGGCTCACGTCACTAGTACGTTCTAACCTAGGACCAGCACGGTATTGACTTTAAACGATTATTCAACTTTGCATTCTCTGATTTGAGCATTTTCTATTTCTTTGCTACATATTTAAGCTTACCTAGAGCTCCATAGATTTGATTGCGGCTATACATTAGATGTTTGCCAAGGCATCGACACATCCAACCTCTATTGGGGTGCTTGGTTGAGTCGATGTACGTTCTCGAGTCGGTAAGAAGATGTAAGAGCTTGGCTAAATGCTTGAGTGTGTATGATATTTCAGCCTCCACTACCTAGTAGTTGATAGGAGCGTACATATTATCACACCTCAAAGTTTGCCCTCTCTGGCCTCAAGCTATTTAATAAATCGCCCGAAGAAATTGCCAAAACTTAACCTAGAGAAAAATCTAACTAATAAATCCATTTAATAAGCGAAATTGGCTTAGCGGGATTTTTCTTGAGTTCCCCGTGCTAAAATATATTACCAGGATTTTTAGTGGAATTTTCAGAGCAAAGAAAATAATTTTAATAATTAGAATGTGATTATCAAAATTAAATTAAATCTATTTTTGTTTTTCTTTTCTTTCTCCCTTTTTCTTTTTTTCCCGGTCATGGGCCGCTTTCGGTAGTCGCTACTGTGCTGGCCCGCTAACGTTCACGCTCGCCTCCCCACTGCTGGGCCAGTCGAAGGCCACGGCCTAGCCAGCCCGCCCGCGCCCTCCTCCTCGGGACGCTAACTGGTGGGGCCCACCTGTCAGCTCCGTCCCCAACCTCCGGCCGGGAAGGGCGGGCTGACGTTATCCATGCTGTCGCCCTCCCGCTCCCCTCGCGCTCGCTCCGCACCACCAGGGATGCCAAAGCCCTTGTCCGCACTCACCACACGTTCGCTGCACCCGAATCGGTGGGGATTCGAGTTTTGAATCCTCGACCCCTCTCTTTCTCTCTCTTCCCATGTCACCGGCAGATTCGGAGCTAACCCTTGCACATTTGCCCTCCCCGTGCACACAAAAAGCAACACCGCCCTCGTCTGCTTTGTTTTTCCCGCTCGCAAATCGCTCTCATGCTTTTCCTCGCCCCTACGCCGTAGAACACTAGCGCCGTCGCCTTCCATCGCCTCCGGCCACTGCTAGCCGCCGTCTCGAGCACCACCTAGCCAAGCCACTGCTACCACCGCACACGCCGTGCCCGTCTGACCCTCGACCACCTCTTCGCGCCACCGGATCTCCGCCGGAGCGCCGTCCCCCTCGCCTGCTGGTGAGCCCGCCATTCCTCTCCCTCTCTGGTCGGCGATGCTCGCCACCGTGCTCCTCATTTTTCCCTAATTTGCACCCCTTCTCCTTCCCTAGGTCCCGCCGAAGCTCGTCCACCGCCTCAGCCACCGTCCATGTCACCGATGCGTCCCCGAAGCCACCATCCCCTCCTCTCACCATTGCCGTCTTTGCGTCGCCCCCGCCAGCGCCAAGCACTCGGTGAGCCGTCCCTTTCCCATCCACACCCCGCCACCTCACCCCGTGCTCAACGCCGCACCGGATGGTCACCACCGACGACCATTGGGCTACGCACGCCACCGTCTCCCGGTCGTGATTGCCGGATAGTCAATGCCGCTCCCCCATTGTCCGATCTGCCAAGGCAGATCGTGACCGCCCATCCGCCCGCCTACATGGCCACCATGTGGCTGCCATGCCAGCGCCATGTGTGCGCCACGTGACGCACCCTTCTCCCGACCCCGTGGACTTGGTCCACAGTGGACGGACCCCCTTGCGTCACTGCGAGGTGCGGCCCTCTTGCCGACGCCAGTCTTCCCCTCACTGACGTCAGCCCTCGGGCTTTACTGCACAATAAATAGTTATGCACTTTTTTGTTTATAGTAAAAACATAGTGAATCTTCTAAAATTTATAGAAAATTCATCCGAGCTCCGTTTAAGTCCATTCAAATTGCAGTAAATTCATAAAATTGCCTAGAATCCATTAAAAATGTTTTGTTTCCTGTTTAGTAGACTTATTGCCTGTTTTGCTTGTGTGCTTTGTTTGTCGCGTAGATTCTGGCGACTCTGATGCTCCAATTTATTTTGAAGTTGTTGCAGAGGTTCCAGTAGCACCAGAGCAAGGCAAGTCATGCATTTCTGATTGGACATATTGTACCTATTTGCAAATGTCTTGCTTTCTATCAAATTTGCATTCCTTTTATACTGTCATTTGGGATGGTTCCTATTGTACACAGACTAGTTAGTTTACACTGTGTCATTGATAGTTGGGAATTAACATGACTAGATGTTGGATTAGGAAATGCTTAGCCATGCTTAAATCAACTAGCTCATTATGGGAAATATCACCACTACTCCATATCTTTGATTAATGAGGATAATTATGGACATGTACCATCATGGTATCAATTCAACTAAAATATGACTAATGGTGAGTTGTGGGTGCATGGTTTTGATAGACGCGCCAATGGCACTTAAGGACCGGTTTGCAGGAAACCCTGGAAAAATTACCGTGCATACCACAAGCTAGTGTGGGCAACGGCTGGGCTTGTAGTGTAGCTTTCCCTGTCCGAAGTACCTAGGCAAGGGTGGGCGTGATGGAGTTTGGATGGGCATTGCGACAGTCTATGCGACTTCCGGATTCACCTAGGGACAAGAGGGTGCTGCGTACCTTGGTTTTAAAGGTAGGGTCGAAACCTGAAGTGTGGTGCGGTTGGTTAGGGATATGCGAAGGGTCCTGTCACAGTTCTTTCTGGTATGTCGTGGTGGCATGTCGGCACACGAAAACGTGTCGTGGGGCAGTATGTTGTGGGTGCAGTTGTACATCTCTGATCAGAGTAGAGCTATTCGAATAGTCGTGTCCGCGGTTATGGGCAATCAACCAGATTCACCATTATTAGTCTGACACGTAATAATTTGACTTAATGGAATTTGCATAGATTAGGTGGATTGTTTGGCCTGTTGCAACGTGGTGGAGCGTTGGACAGTGATGTTTAATACTACCTAATTAAATTCGACAGTTTTACTGCTTTCAACTACTGCTCTTAAATGTCTGTTTTATGCAAAAGAATCCCTAGCCTTCCTTGAAATTACTTGCATCATACCTTCTCTTGGTATGGCTTGTTGAGTACAGTGGGTAGTACTCAGTCTTGCTCTATTTTCCCCTGCACCAGAGGTGGAGTATTACTCGGTTGGAGGTTACTCGGAGGAGTAGGCTAAGTCGCTACCATCGAGGATGCCCTTGGAGTGGAGTCACCACGCTGCAAGCGCCAAGTTGTATAGATTAGCTTGTTTTACTTTTCCACTGCATTTGTAAGATTTTTATTATGTCTTGTAAGACATGGATCTGTATGTCAATTTGTCATCTGTGTACCTTGGTCGGTCCCAGACAGGGGTTTAATGCACTTTCAGCTTGAAATTCTGGTTCGTGATTTTCTGGGCATGACAAGTTGGTATCAGAGCCGACCTTGATCGTTGAACAAGCCAACTGGAAACCCTAAGAGCCCTTTGAAACTCTTTCATCTGCATGCCCTCTTTTTCACTTGGAATTGTTTTGGGAAAATTGGGGGATTTGCTGTCTTGCTTTTTGGGAAAAATGTTGGTCGCTTATTCGAATGGAATTTCTTAAGTTTGGTCGGTCTAGGTTAGGAGCAACTTTGGGTCAACAGTGTTTGGATCTAATTGGGATTCTAGTCAGTCCGGGATTTACTAGGAGTTATGCATTAAGTCGCGTCTAGGCTCTATGGGATGCAATTTTTATTGTTGCTATTATTATGTATCTATTTTTGCTCATTGATCTATTGCTTAGTTAGTGCCAATAGTACTTTTATTTGGATTCATGCTAAAATGTTCTACGCAAAAAAATTGGCTTTTACTTGGCTGCTTACTTGAGTTATTTACTTCTTTATTTGATTTGGATTTGAGCATGCATTGATTCCTATCCTCTGTCTTCTATAGATGCCAGACCTTCCCCCGACACACCGTGGTCAGGACATGGGCGACTTCATGGCTGAGCTCAGTCACATGACATTCTTGGTGGGCTACCTTCATGATCCAGAGAACACCAAGATCCGCTCTCTCAGTGGCGAGTTCCCCCACCGGGTCAGCTTGGAGGTTCATGGCATTTCCACCTACCTACCCAACATGGTGGTCACAGCTTCGGGAGGCACGTTCAAACACGCGTGTCAGGTAGCGGCTTATAGGATGATGGCTAGGATCCGCGAGAGGCATGATGTTGACCTCCGCAGCACCGCCTATCGCTACCACCCTAGCCGCAGCACCCATGACAACGTCAACACCTTCAGTCTGCCTCGGGGAGAACAACACCACTTTCAGGCGCATGTGTGTAATGCTGTAGGGACTGGATACTATGCACTCCAACTTGCATAGGGCATCCAAGGCTCTCAACGACCAGAAGATGGTGGAGATTGCTCGTCTGAAGGACGAGGTGGCCCGTCTCAAGAGGGAGAACACCATACTCCAGGGATGTTCGCCACCAAGGGGAGCTCAGATCCACACGATGCCGAGAAAGTCGACTATAGCTCCCGTGCGCATCCAGCTGGCGCACCGGAACCCACCACCAGCCCCAGAGCTGCTACTAGTGTTCGTGCCACCTTCGCCTCCACCGTCACCTGTCCCAGCCCTAAGTCTCACCTTCGCTCCCGCGTCAACAACAGTGGACGCCGCTGGTGGCAGTGGTTGTTTTCTGTCCGCTATGCCCAACTCCTCTCGTGGGATCAGCAGTAGTTCCAGCTCTGGGCCAAGCAATGGTGAGACTTACCTGCTGGACTCCAGGCGCCGTTCAGAGGAGGCCAGAGATGAGCAATAGTCTGGTTTCGACTCCAATCGTAGGAGTCGTTCAGAACACTGGGGCCGTTAGCCCCGGCTTACCTTTTTTTCATTAGTTTATTTCCCTGTTAGTTTACGTGTTTAGGTTTGCTTGCTTCTGGGCTAGTCGGCAGATTATATCAAGTGGTTGTAGTATGGCTGCCTTTAATTAGGAGTTGAAGTGCTTCCATTTTCGATGTTTTAATTCAGATCAGATAAGTACATTTAAATTATAATAAAGTTTAATGTCTAAGCAATCTGTTTTTCTTCTTGTCCATCTTTTGTGCTGCCCTCTCCGGATGGTGAACACCGGGAATGCCAACCGTCCGGTAGGTGATGGCAGTAGCAGTGAGGAACTTAGCGCACCGATGCGGGTTTATACCTCGGGAAATAGCTTAACCTCTGTCAGCTATAGTCCCTCAGTGAAAATAGAAATCCAAAGATCACAATTTCTAGCCAACCTCATCCTTCTTGAATCCAAAGACCTAGACATCATTCTCGGGATGGATTGGTTGACAAGGCATAAAGGAGTGATCAACTGCGCGAGACGCACCATCACTCTGACCAACAAGGAAGGGGAAATGGTTACTTTCCGATCACTGATGCCACAGAAACATGGGACGAGCCTGAACCAGGCTACTGGTGAGGAGAAGACAGTGGCAGTGGAGAAAATCCTAGGAAGTTGGAGGACATTCCTATAGTCAGAGAGTACCCTGAGGTTTTCCCGGAGGACCTCACGACTATGCCACCGAAAAGGGAGATCGAGTTTCGGATTGATTTAGCACCGGGAACAGCTCCAATATATAAAAGACCCTACAAAATGGGAGCCAATGAAATGGCAGAAGTCAAGAAGCAAGTCAACGAGCAGTTGCAAAAAGGGTACATTTGCCCGAGCACGTCGCCTTGAGGTGCTTCGGTGATCTTTGTGGAGAAGATAGACAAAACCAAAAGGATGTGCGTTGATTATCGCGCACTCAATGAGGTCTTTATCAAGAACAAATATCCCTTACCCACAATTGATGACTTGATTGATAAGTTGAAATGAGCCACCATGTTCTCCAAGATAGATCTACGATTGGGCTATCACCAATTAAGAATACGCGAGGAGGATATCCCAAAGACAACCTTCACCACTCGGTATGGGTTGTTCAAGTGCATAGTTATGTCCTCCGGACTTACCAATGCATCAAACTTATTTATGAACTTGATGAATAAGGTGTTCATGAAATTCTTGGACAAATTTACGGTGGTATTCATTGATGACATACTCATCTACTCCAAGTCCGTGGAGGAACACGAGCAACACCTCTAACTGGTACTTGAAAAGTTGAAGGAGCACCAGTTGTATGCCAAGTTTAGTAAGTGTGACTTCTGGCTTGAGGAAGTCAAGTTCCTCGGTCACGTCATAAATGCTCAAGGAGTGGCAGTAGATCCAACAAATGTGGAGTCTGTTACCAAGTGGACCCTACCAAGGACCAACACTTAGATTCGGAGTTTTCTTGGACTTGCAGGTTACTACCGCCGGTTCATCGAGAACTTCTCCAAGATTGCCAAGCCGATGACACAGCTGTTAAAAAGGATGAAAATTCAAGTGATCAGCAAAATGCAACAAAAGTTTCGAAGAACTTAAGAAAAAGCTGGTGACCGCGCCAATCTTGATTCTGCTAGACCAGACAAAAGACATCCAGGTGTACTGTCATGCGTCCAGCCAAGGATTGGGATGTGTGTTGATGCAAGAATGGAGAGTGGTTGCATATGCTTCACGTCAGTTGCGACCCCACGAAAACAACTACCCAACCCATGACTTAGAGATAGCAGCAGTGGTCCATGCCTTAAAAATCTGGCGACACTACCTCATTGGCAATCGTTGTGAGGTATATACAGACCACAAGAGTCTAAAGTACATCTTCACCCAACCTGATCCGAACCTCTGACAGCGAAGATGGTTCGAGTTAATCAAAGATTACAATATATAGATACATTACCATCCTGGCCAAGCTAACGTGGTGGCAGACGCCTTGAGCAGGAAGAACTACTGCAATGCTGCTTGGACGAAAGAGATGTGCAGTGACCTGCAACAGGACCTCGAACGCTTGAACATGGGAATAGTCGAGCACAGGTTCGTGGCTGCCCTGGGGCATAGCCTATGCTCGTGGAGCAGATCCGCACTGCTCAAACATGTGATCCTGAGATAACGGAACTCAAAAAGAACATGAGGGTTGGAAAGGCCCGAGATTTCACTGAAGGTGAACATGGAACAATCTAGATGGGAAAAAGATTGTGTGTGCCCGAGAACAAAGAACTGAAGGACCTGACCCTTAAATAAGCCCACCAAACACAGTATTCCATTCACCCTGGCAGTACCAAGATGTACCAAGATCTCAAGGAAAAATTTTGGTGGATCAGCATGAAAAAAGAAATAGTTGAATTTGTTGCACTGTGTGATGTATGTCAGCGAGTCAAGGTAGAACACCAGAGGCCAGCAGGATTGCTACAACCTCATAAGATTCCGGAGTGGAAATGGGAAGAAATTGGGATGGATTTCATCACCAGCTTGCCCAGAACTTCCACCGGCCATGATTCCATTTGGGTGATCGTGGACCGACTTACAAAAGTCACTCACTTCATTCCGGTACATACCACCTATTACGGGAAGAAGTTAGTAGAACTTTACTTGGCAAGAATCATTTGTTTACAGTGCGTACCTAAGGAGATTGTGTCCAAGGGAGCCAGCTTACCTCAGTTCTGGCAGAAACTGCAAGAAGAATTGGGAACCCATTTGAACTTCAGCACAGCTTAGCATCCTCAAACAGATGGTCAAACCAGAAGGGTCAGTCAAATACTAGAAGATATGTTGAGGGCATGTGCGCTCGACTTTGGCGTAGCTTGGGACAAGAGCCTGCCATATGTCGAGTCTTCTTACAACAACAGCTACCAGGCCAGTCTGCAAATGGCACCGTTTGAGGCACTGTATGATCGGAAGTGTCGCACACCACTCTTCTAGGATCAGACGGGAGAACGTCAGTTGCTCAGGACGAACGTTTTGACTGAGGCAGAGGAGAAAGTAAGGACTATTCGGGAAAGACTGAGGGTCGCCCAGTCCCGACAAAAGAGCTATGCAGACAACCATTGAAGAGAGCTCAGTTTTGAAACAGGGGACTACATGTATCTCCGTGTCACTCCACTCCGGGGAGTACACTGTTTCGAAACAAAAGGAAAGTTGGCACCACGCATTGTGGGACCATACCGAATCCTAGAACGCTAAGGAGAAGTTGCGTTCCAACTCGAGTTTCCATCCATCATGACCGGCATCCACGACGTGTTCCATGTCTCCCAGCTAAAGAAATGTTTGAGGGTACCGCAGGAGCAAGAAAGTCCCAATCACATCGAGATTCAAGAGGATTTGACAAATATGGAGAAGCCGACACACGTTCTTGAAACCAGTGAGAGAAGAACTAGGAATCGGGTGACTAGGTTCTATCGAGTTTAGTGGAGCCATCATTTCGAGGAAGAGGCCACTTGGGAAAGAGAAAACGAGCTGAAGCTCACTCACCCACACCTCTTTGCCAGCACCTACGAATCTCGGGGTCGAGATTCCATTTAAGGGGGGTAGGTTTGTCACACTCCAAAGTTCCCCCTCTCTGGCCTGAAGCTATTTAATAAATCGCCCGAAGAAATTGCCAGAAATTAACCTAGAGGAAACTCTAATTAATAAATCCATTCAATAAGCGAAATTGGCTTGGCGGAATTTTTCTTGAGTTCCTCATGCTAAAATAAATTAATAGGATTTTCAGTGGAATTTTCATAGCAAAGGAAATAATTTAATAATTAAAATGTGATTATCGAATTAAATTAAATCTATTTCCCTTTTTCTTTTCATTCTCCCTTTTTCTTTTTCTCCGGCCGTGGCTGCTTCCGGCCAGTCGTTCCCATGCCGGCCCGCTCGCGCTCCCGCTCGCGCTCGCGCTGACCTCCTCGCCGCTGGGCTGGCCCAAGGCCATGGTCCAGCCAACCCGCGCCCACGCCCTCCTCCTCGGGACACTGACAGGTGGGGCCCACCTGTCAGCTCCGTCCCCAACCTTCGGCCGGGAAGGACGGGCTGACGTTAGCCACGCCACCGCCCTCCCCGCGCCCGTTGTGCTCGCTCCATGCCGCCAGGGATGCCGAGGCCCTCGTCTGCACTCCCCGCACGTGCGCCGCACCTGAATCTGTGGGGATTTGAGTTTCGAATCCCTGACCCCTCTCTCTGTCTCTCTTTGCACGTCGTTAATGGATTCGAAGCTCACCCGTGCACGTCCGCCCTCTCTGCACCCACAAAAAGCATCGCCGCCCTCACCTCCTCCATTTTCCCCGCTCGCTCGCTCTCGTGCTCTCTCTCGTCCCCATGCCGTAGAACCCTAGCACTGCCGCCTTCTGTCGCCTCCAATCGCCGCTAGCCGCCATCACAAGTGCCGCCTAGCCACACCACCGCCACCGCCACCACCACACTTGCTGTGCCCGTTCGCCGGGCAACCGCCTCCTCGCCCCGCCGGATCTCTGCCGGAGCGCCGTCCCCCTCGCCCGCCGGTGAGCCCGCCATTCCTCTCCCACTCCGGCCTACAATACTCACCGCCGTGCTCCTCCTTTTCCCCTGGTATGAATTCAACTAAAATATGACAAATATTGGGCTGTGGGTGCATAATTTTGATAGACGCGCCCATGGCAGTTAAGGACCGATAAACGGTAAACCCTGGAAGAATCACCGTGTGTACCACAAGCCAGTGTGGGCAACGGCTGGGCTTGTAGTATAGCTTTTCCCTTTTCGACGTACCCAGGCAAAGGTGGGCGTGATGGAGTTTGGATGGGCCCTACAACGGTCTATGCAGCTTCCGAATTCACCTAGGCACAAGAAGGGGTTGCCTACCTTTGTTTTAAAGGTAGGGGCGAAATTTGAAGTGTGATGCGCTTGGTTAGGGAGGGTTATGTGAAGGGTCCTATCATAGTTCCTTTTCGGTATGTTGTGGTGGCATGTCGATGCACGGAAACATGTCGTGGGCTTGTGTCTTCTGGGTACAGTTGTACACCTCTGATCAAAGTAGAACTATTTGAATAGTCGTGCCCACAGTTATGGACGATCAACCAGATTCACCGTGATTAGTCTCACCTTAATAATTTGACTTAATGGAAAATGCATAGATCAGGTGGATGGTTGGGCCTGTCGTAACATGGTGTAGCGTTGGACGGTGATGTTTAATATTGCCTAATTAAATTCGACAGTTTTACTGCTTTCAACTACTGCTCTTAAATGTTTGTTTTATGCAAAAGAACCCCTAGCCTTCCTTGGAATTACTTGCATTATACCTTCTCTTGGTATGGCTTGTTGAGTACAGTGAGTAGTACTCAGTCTTGCTCTATTTTCCTCCACACCAGAAGTGGAGTATTACTCGGTTGGAGGTTACTCGAAGGAATAGGCTTCGTCGGTACCATTGAGGATGCCCGTGGAGTGGAGTCGCCACGCTGCGAGTGCCATGTTGGATAGATTAGCTCATTTTACTTTTCCGCTGCATTTGTAAGATTGTTATTATATTTTGTAAGACGTGGATCTGCATGTCAATTTGTCATATGTGTACCATGGCCGATCTTGGATAGGGGTTTAATGCATTTTTAGCTTGGAATTCTGGTTCGTGAATTTCTGGGCGTCACACATATTTTTTTTGTATGTCTTGTTTTCTACTAACAATGGCTAGGATATGCAAGATAATTTGAGATGACCTTGCTCAAGATCGACATTTTTGTCGAGACATGAGGAGTGATCAACGTGATGCTAATGAGGTACATAATGATGTTCTATCTAAGATCAGGTATACACTACCTCATTTTGAAGAAAATTATGATCCTCATGCTTGCATTAAATGGGAGCTAGCGATTGATAGAGAAATTAAAAAATGGCTTGTCTGAGAAACATATGGTTATGTATGCCTCTAGTTTCCTAACTAAAAATGCTTTTTATGATTGAAAACATCTTAGTAGGCATAACTAAATACCTCAATATTGGAAATACTTGAAACGATATTTGAGAGATGTTTATGTTCCCATGTATTATGCTGATGTTTTGCTCAACAAACTATAATGTTTAAAACAAGATATCAAAACTGTTACTTCATACTATCATGGTATGCATATTTGTTTATTATGTTGTGGTTTAGACAAATGTGAAGAAGCTACAAAATTGAGATTTTGTTATAGTAAAGTTTAGCCATTGCTACTTTGCCTTGTAATTGCTCCTGTTGGCTAGACCGCCTAATTACTCATCTTCGGAACCCCAACTTATTGTGTGTATTCAATTTCTATTTGCAATATCATATTGCTTTTATCTTGTTCTTGCTCGTTTCTTTGATTTGCTTGCAGGAATAAGGTTGATCTGCACCGGCAATATCAACAACCCATGGAGAGGTGTATGGATCACGAAGGTGCAACATAACAATGTCTCGTACGGTTGTAGTTGGATCAACATGTTTCTTTCCCAAATCGTAGTTATCTCAACTCACCAAATGATTGGGCCAATCAGAGCCATGAGTGTATCAAGTTGAGCTCAGGGTTTATCAAAGAACCACCGGATGTTGTAGCTGATGAAGTGCCGGATGTAAGGAACGAGCTAGATCGAGATGGTATGTTTGTCCCTTCTCCATTAGACGGAGATACCATAGATTTCGACGCTGAAACTTGTCTGAAATGTTTGCGTGATATTGTAGACCTAGATCACAACGAGAGGGATTTTGCAAAGTTCACTATGCTGGTGGTAGATTCTGAGATGTCTTTGTATCTCAGGTGCAAGCCAAAGCACACCAAGTTATCCTCTGTCTTGGAACTCATGAAACTTACGGCAAGTAATGGCTGGTCAGAAAAGAGTTTGACAGAACTTCTCGAGTTTTTGAAGGACTTCACAAAATCCCGCTGATGACATATGTTGCAAAGCAAGTCTTATGCTCATTGGGTCTGAATGTCAGAAGAATCCATGCTTGTCGGAACGACTGTATATTGTATTACAAATAGTAGACCGACTTGGATGCTTGCCAAGTTTGTGATCCTTCTTGATACAAGTGAGACATAAGTGAAGATGAAGGTCGTAAGTCAAAGAATGGTGGCCCCACAAAGGTGGTGTGGTATCTCCCAATTGCCGAGCGCATGAAGAGAATGTTTGCGAATCCTAAGCAAGGTAAGTTAGTAAACTAAGTGCCATACTTGGAAGAACATGAGGCACTAATCCAATAGGAGAACACATGGGGAGCAAAGAGTTGGGTCCGAAGAAAGCACATTATTGGTTTCAATAAATGGTTCTAGAACCAAATTGCTAACACATACAACTTGGCAAGTGAAACACTGAAGTGGTTGTCACAGGGTCTAGAATGGGATGCTACCACCTAGCAAAGATATAGCATTAATGGATACACCTTTTACACGGTCAAGCAAGATGGCAAATGCATAGTGCAGAACAGTGGGATACACATAGAGGCAACTAGCGACGAACATCGGCGTCGCGATCAATACTACGGCCAAATAGAGTAAATATTAGAGCTGGATTACTTGAAGTTCAAAGTGTCGTTGTTTCATTGTCGATGGGTCGATCTTCGCCATGTCAAAGTTCATAAGGAATATTTCATCATTGTCAACCTATCTAACAACACGTATAAGGATGAACATGGTTCGTGAAGGGAAAAGGAAAATTGTTGGATACAATTATTAGGTAGAATGAATGAACCCCTTCTATCATTAGTTTCTGCCTAGGTACAACGTTTGTAATCTTCTTTTGGTGTTAACTTTATGTAAATATTTTTAATTTATCATAGTTTTAAAAAAATAGTGGGGAAGGCCTTATAGTAATTTGTCTCTAAAAAAACAGAACATCTTCCAGGTGACGATGACAAAAAAAGTTCAACTTCTTAAACATTATCGAAGTTCAGAAGATCTAGAGCCTAGGAAGCATAGCAAAACTAGAATATGGTTTGAAGCATTGAAGTTCATTACAACAATCATAAACAACAAAATCATATTTATATGGTAAGATGCCAATTTGGAAAATTATTCTCCGGCAGCAAAATTAATTACTTGTTTTCTTTCGTATTACTGCTACTTTTTTCTTGCGCAGATATTGTGGGCTGAGCATCTTACAAAGGTCACGATAAAGAAACACTGACCAGTCAGGAATAGGTAAAACCAGCGACATTACGCTCCAAATTGGGTGAGTCCAATTAAAACTAACTAATCTATGCATGTGTACTGCATCTTAATTGGAATTTTTTTGCATAAAAAAATCTTCAGAACATATTATTGTTGAAGAGAGAGTACTTGAAGGCCACAAGAAAGTAATAGTAAAGAAAATGGGGACAACATTAATCAAGTACAAGAAATTGCTAAAATTTCATATGAATCTGAAAACAAGGTATTGGTAAGTTCATCGTTTGTGCTTAATATTTTCTTACCAGCCTATGTATCTGTCTATCTGTAACTACCTATAAAACAAATAGTGTTTCTACCCAAAATTTTCGTCCATCTGGCTGTTTTGCAAAAAAACCCTTAAATATTTATAAAATTAACCCGTAGTCCCAATGCTGAAAAGAAAGGGAGGGCTTAGATGGAAAATGACGCCCGTTGTAACGCACGGGCATATTTACTATAATCTACTAGCAATTGTGCCCGTGCGTTGCAAAGGGTGAAGTCGAGGCGCGACGCATATGGGGACGGCACGAAGGGACGCAGAAGCTCCGAGCAGCGATGCGAGGGAGGAGCACAGTCGCGAGGAGGGGCGCGGCGCAGATGGGGACGGGAGGGAGGGGCGAAGGGAGTCTTTTTTTCATCCAAGCCCTCCCTTTCTTTTTAACATTGGGACTGCGGGTAGGGCGATGAAATACTCGTGGCTTGCTAGCTCGTTCGGCTCGTGGTTGGCTCGGCTCGGCTCGGCTTGTTGAGAAATGCTAACGAGCTGCGTCAAGGGTTTAGCTCATTAGCTATAACGAGCCAGCTCGAGTGAGATCGCGAGCTGCTTGTGAGCTCAACGAGCCAGATGCAATATACAAAGCATGGCCTCAGTGTTGATTGTTTTGCTATTCTTTTGCTTGTTTTGTTATTGATCTGACAATAAATCAATAATTTTTATGATTTTGTGATGGTCAATATAGATCTAATGGTTTAGATTATAATAGTAATAATATCTAATATAGTTGCATCGTTACATTTGCATAGATAATTATTGATGGACAAGTTTATTACATTAATTATGGACATAATATATCACTTTTACTTTTTTAATTTAATAGACTAAAAATAAAATGTAATTTATATATAAATTATCTTGTATTAAATTGGCTCACGAGCTAAACGAGCTCGCTCGAGCGCTCACGAGCCGAGCCGAGCCGAACGGCCTCTGGCTCGGCTCGAGCCGAGCCGAGTTGAGATGAGCCGAGCGAGGCCGACCGAGCTGAGCCGAGCCGGTATCCACCTCTAACTGCGGGTTAATTTTGGAAAAACTCAAGGGGTTTTTCTCAAAATAGCTAAGCGAACAAAATTTTGGGTAGAAACACTACTTGCTTTATGAATAGTTATAGAAATCTATAATATAAATATAAATATCTATAAAACAAGTAGTGTTTCTATCCAAAATTTTCGTCTGCCTGGCTATTTTGCAGAAAACCCCTTGAATATTTATAAAATTAACCCGCAGTCGCAATGATGAAAAGAAAGGGAGGGCTTCGATGGAAAAAAGAGACCTCCTGCGCCCCTCCCTCCCCGCACCCTTCCCTCCGCCCCCATCCACGCCACGCCGTGCTGTGCCGTTGCCTCTCCCTCCCGTCCCCATCCACGCCACGCCCGCGTCACGCTGCGCCCCTCCTCCCGTCCCCATTCGCGCCACGCCCGCGCCACTCCTGCGCCCCTCCCTCCCGTCCCCATCCACATCGCGCCCCACTTTACCCGTTATAAAGCAAGTAGTATTTCTATCTAAAATTTTCGTCCGCCTGGCTATTTTATAAAAAATCCCTTAATTGTTTATAAAATTAACCTACAGTTCCAATGCTGAAAAGAAAAGGATGGTTGGATGGAAAATGACGTTCATTGCAACTCACGAGTATATTTATTAGTATTTATATTAATTAGAAACTTTTTATTAATTGGGCAGTTCTAGAGCTGTCACGTTAACTTAAAAAATCAGACCATTAATCAAGTACATCAATATTAAGAAAAATTATATTGGGCCCCTTATGAGCCCATCTGTCCGAGTATACGTTCCGATCTTTCACGGGCTATCCTTCTTCGTACCAATGTCGGATTCCGCAGATAGGAAAACCTTATCGTGTACAAGAATCCTTGTGTTGAAAGGCCAGGAAGCATTGACCAATAGATCGATTCATTGTTGTGGTGCACATTGGAAGTTAAATGCACGGTAATTTATTTTTCTCAATTCTCACTGATTGCCCTAATCAGTATTCACGTACAAAAGACATGATATGATTATGTTAATTATCTTCTTTAATTTCCTGTGTATTAAAGGACACATTCACGGATGGACAAGATTGTGCATATGTAGTGAACTTTATGCATAAGTATCTTATGTTTTTAGATCATATTAAAAGCTATCATCAATTTAGACTCCATATACCAATTGCCAAGCACAACTCAATATTCACAATTTCAAAATTATTAAATACTGAAAAAACTAAAATCGAGACTCCAAATCAAGTAAAACTCAATACTTATTAATTTTAACTTTTAGCGTCACAACTATTCAATCATGAACATCAATTTGTACAACTCAACTATTACAAGATTTAAAAATCATTAAAGATTTACGAATTCATACTTATTAAAAAACTAAATTTACACTTAATGACGGATAGAACTCGATTCTTATGAATTTTTCATTCTGACCGTCGCAATTATTAAATCATAAAAATACTATAATTGAGATTCCATATTTTACCGTTAATATTTTTGAATTTAAACCTGTTAATCGACCCAAATGTTCAGTTTCCAAAAGCTTACAAAATCAATATATACCATGGACTCTGTTTTAGTTTTTATTTTCCCAAAACCTATTATTTCTAAATCCCGAATTAATAATATGAAGTTGTTCGTATTTTACACCCTTAATTAAGTATTCTTTTAATTTCATTTCAAAATTAGGAGTAACAGCTGACATAGACCACTACCGGACTTAGGCTGTTTGGCTAGTGTCTATGACACTCGGCGAAGCCCATATTACACTCGGCAAAGGATTTGCCGAGAGCCGGCACTCGGCAAACATAACAGACTTTGCCGAGTGCCCGATATTCGGCAAAATATGGCAGAACTCGGCAAAAAATGGCAGCACTCGACAAATAGGTTCCAAAAATAGCTCTGGAAAGCTTCTTTGCCGAGTGTTGCACTAGGCAAACCCCTCTTTGCGAGTGCTATACCAAAAAAACAGGCATCCCGACCCTCTATTTTATTTAATCTTTTTTAACTCATCACAAATACACAATCATCACAAGCATTCCACAATCATCATCACAACATTCCACAATCATTATCACGGGTATAACTCATAGTAATCATCATAGGCATAACAAATATATCACAAGAAGCATCATAGGACCACAATATGTCACCTCAATATCACAAGGACCATCACAAGCAAATATATCACAACAATCATCTAGAAACATAATTTAACTCCGGTGCGACAAGTACAGAACATCCAGAACTACAAATCGAGATAGGGTGCTTAGTTTCACATGCAAGTATAACTTGTTCTCTAGTAGTTTCACAACATCCATAACCACAAATCGAGATAGGGTGCTTACATAGTTGCTGACCTATGGTGCGCCGGCGACAAATCCACATTCTAAGGCCCAACATTCGATGCCGACGAGATATACTACACAATGGAAAGAAGAATGCATGTGAAATAAAACTACAATGTTTTGCTATATGAAATAAAACTACAATATTCTTAGGTGACTCACAGGAGTACCCATAAGAGCTGACGGAGTGGCCATAACAACTGGTAGAGGCGGCAAGACCATCGTTGGTGGAGGTGGAGGTTGACCCATGTTCTGAGAAAGAGTCTGCATGTATTGTAGAACTACTGAAGGGTTACGCGGAGGCTACGCTCGCCAAAAACAAAAACTTTTTACTGCGCAAACCAGGAACACTTGCAAGTAAGGGCCGATAGATCGTTACAGATTGGAGTATGCAGCGGAAACAGCCAATCAGGGCTATTCGATCTAGAACTGTGTAGCCGATTCTCGCAAACCGACAGCCGATTCCCGGGGACAGCCGATTCGCCAATCAGCCGATTCGCGGAGTCGTCCGGTCATGTTCTTGCCCCTTGCTCCGATGCGCCCGACCACAGCTGATCCGAAGCCGATCAACAGCGCGCAACGTAGCAGCGCCTCTACCGGTATCCACATGTCCGGGGACAAAATGCCGAAGACCCGTGTGCTAGCATGCGATGCAAGGCTAGGCTCGAAGGTAGGGAGGGTTTCTGTGGAGATTGATCTCGACGACTTCTAAAGCCGCGTGTGATCAGATTGATTTCGGCGCAATCAATTGACTTGATCTACTCCTCAGCTCTCCACCCCTCACCCCTTTATATAGAGTTGGCCGACTGGGACTAGTGGCCGATCAGGACTCTATTTTGAATCGGATCCCATCCGAATCTCATAGAGTTGGCTGCCCATACGTCGTAAGCCCATAGGACTCTATCCGATCGGATCCCTATCCGATCGAGCCGTATTCAAGTCCAACTCGAATGCTGTTCTTATCCCCTTAAGCGTGCGACCCGTAGGTTCAGGTATACTCGGTTTCGGCTATAGTCTAACTTAGCCGATCGTCGGCTCGACCAACTCGGCCGACTGTCAATAGCAGCGCCTAGCAGCACATATAATATCGGCTCGAACCTGTAATGTGTACACAAATCCCTTTGCCTCACGATACTAGTTAAGCTATAGGCAAGATGTGTGCCATCCCTTCAATAGCTTAACCATTCACTCGAACCGTATTGGATTATCTTTTTGTTGATTGACTCCTCAATCAACTTAGCATGGCCATGCATTTCCATAATCCATTACCTCGAGGGGCCAGAGATATCTCTTCAAAGGAAGGGCAAATTCCATCTTGATCACTCACATCCCACTCCATGTTTCATAGCAAACCCGAAAACTACCTTTATAACTACCGATTACGGAATAGCGTTTGGTAGTCCCAAAGTAAGCTACTACACATGTTGGAATCCATGGTGATCTCGGGTCTAAGGACTTTGTACCAACACTACCGAGACCAACTAATGGCACATTAATTCCTGTAGTGTCTCATGGTGGGTCTATCCAACAATGTGTTCTCTAACACATATGTCCATGTTTATTGATTTGGTATCTCCATACCCATGATCTATGAGACATGATCATCAATCAATAAACATGCCGATCTTAGAATCATATTTGTTCCAACAATATGACATATGATCGGGATCGTTTAGAAATAGATTCATACATATCGAGTCTCATAAATAAGTCACGTACTTATTGATCAATACAAGATGTCTATTTCATGGAACCGAATAACATTTTATTCATTTATACATAAACATTGACGTGATATCCAACATCTCCATGTTGCCTCTAGGGCATATCACTAACATTCTCCCACTTGCACTAGAGTCAATCATGTAAGTATCTAATACCCATTGCTCTTGTGTGCGCCTCATGCTTCGGTGAGGGAGAGGTTTTGTCGGCGGATCGGCTATGTTGAGATCCGTGTGCACTTTGCATATCTTGACATCACCTCGTCCACTATCTCGCGGATGAGATGATATCGTCGAAGTATGTGTTTGGACTTCGATGTGACCTCGGCTCCTTGGCTTGCGCAATGGCTCCACTATTATCACAATAGAGAGACATTGGACCCCGCTGCGTCATCACACCCAGCTCGAAACAAATTTCTTTATCCAAACAACCTCCTTTGCGGCTTCCGAAGCGGCAATGTACTCGGCCTCCGTTGTAGAATCAGCAACGGTATCCTGCTTGGAACTCTTCCAGTGATGCGCCTCCGTTCGGCGAGAACACGGACCCGATTGCGATCTATAATCATCCTTGTCTGTTTGGAAGCTAGCATCGGTGTAACCACTTACAACGAGCTCTTCTTCACCTCCATAGACTAGGAACATATCCTTAGTTCTTCTCAAGTACTTAAGGATATTCTTTACTGGCAGTCCAGTGACCTTCACCGTATCCGCGGTATCCGCTCGTAGCATTCAAAGCGTACGAGACATGCGGCGTGTACAAAGCATGGCATACATGATGGATCCAATTACCGAAGCATATGGAACCATACCCATCTTATTCCGCTCATCATGTGTCCGAGGACACCGATTCTTGCTAAGATTAATGCCATGTGACATGGGCAAGAAACCTTTCTTGGAATCATGCATGTTGAACCTTTTCAACACCTTGTCAATGTATGTACTTTGGCTTAATCCAATTAGCCTCTTGGATCTATCTCTATAGATCCGAATGCTAATATGTATGCTGCCTCCCTAAGTCTTTCATGGAAAAACTATTTTTCAATGAAGACTTGACGGATTCTAGCATAGGGATATCATTTTCAATCAATAATATGTCATCCACATATAAGATTAGAAATACAATTGCGCTCCCACTGACCTTTTTGTAAACATAGGCCTCTTCTTCATTTTTGATGAAACCAAACCCTTTGATTACTTCATCAAAATGAATATTCCAACTCCGAGATGCTTGCTTCAATCCATAAATGGATTTCTGTAGCTTGCATATCTTTCCAGGCGATTCTGGATCGACAAAACCCTGAGGTTGTATCATGTATACATCCTCACTTAGGTTTCCATTCAGGAAAGCCGTTTTGACATCCATCTGCCATATCTCATAATCGAAATATGCGGCAATCGCTAGGATAATCCGAATAGATTTAAGCATTGCGACGGGCGAGAAGGTTTCATCATAATCAACTCCTTGAATCTGTTTAAAACCTTTCGCCACCAATCGCGCCTTATAGATGTGAACATTTCCATCCATGTCGGCCTTTTCTTAAAAACCCATGTACACTCAATGGTTTTGACACCATCGGGTGGATCAACCAAGTTCCAAACTTGATTGTCGTACATGGATTCTATTTCGGATTTCATGGCTCCAAGCCATTTGTTGGAATCGGGTCCCACCATCGCTTCCTCATAGGTCTTAGGTTCATCGTTGTCCAACAACAATATATCACGTTGTTCCGCACCTGTGTACCTATCAGGCGCACGACATGATCTTTCAGACCTCCGTGGGGCTGGTGTATCTACAACGGTGGCGCAACACTTTGCTCCTCCTGTTGTGGTTCGTGGTCTGAAACATTTTCGGTGTTTCTTGAACTTTTCAAGATACACCCTGCTCCCACTAACCCTTCTTGAAAGAAACTCTTTCTCCAAGAAGACACCATGTCGGGCAACAAACACTTTGCCTTGTTCCCGATTATAAAAGTAATATCCCTTAGTTTCCTTAGGATATCCCACAAAGAAGCACTTGTCGATTTGGGTGTGAGCTTGTCGGATAAACGTTTTACATAAGCTTCGCATCCCCAAATTTTGAGAAAAGACAAACTAGGGGTTGCCCCTGTCCATATCTCATATGGTGTCTTTTCAAGCGACTTAGATGGAACTCTATTTAGTGTGAGCGCTTGTTTCAAGAGCATATCCCCGAAGGATAACGGAAGATCACTTTGGCTCATCATCGACCGCACCATGTCCAACAAGGTGCGATTTCTCCGTTCGGACACTCCATTCCATTGTGGAGTTCCGGCGGAGTCAAGCGTGGAACAATTCCACAATCTTTCGGATGATTACCAAACTCTTGGCTCAAGTATTCCCCTCCACGATCCGATCATAGAAACTTGATTGTTTTCCCTAAATGATTTCGTACTTCATTCTGAAATTCTTTGAACTTTTCAAAGGATTCGGACTTATGCCTCATTAAGTAGATATAACCATATCTACTAAAGTCATCGGTAAAGGTAATGAAGTAGATAACCTCCTCGGCCGTTGAGCTCATTGGTCCACACACATCGAGTATGTATGAGTGCCAACAAGTCACTTGCTCTTTCACCGTGTCCCGTGAAAGGTGCCTTTGTCATCTTACCAAGTAAACAAGACTCACATGTCTCAAATGATTCAAAATCAAAAGAGTGAAGCGTCCATCCTTATGGAGCTTCTCCATGCGTTTCGATTTATATGGCCTAAGCGACAATGCCGGATAAATGTGAGGTTTATATCATTAGAGAGTTGTCTTTACGTATTAATGTTATAGATGGGAGACGATTCAAGATTCAAAACGTATAATCCATTCACCAATAGAGCATGAAAATAGAACATATCTCTAAGATATATTAAACAACCATTGTCCATTGATCTAAAATCATATCCTTCCGCTTGCAAACATGAAGCGGAAATAACGTTTTGACATAGTGTTGGAACACAATAACAATTATTCAATTCCAAAACTAATCCTGAAGTTAGATGAAGTGGTGCTTGTGCCGACAGCAAGCGTAGCAACGCTTGCTCCATTGCCGACGCGCAGTTCACCTCGCCCCTTCTCAATCCTCTACTTCTTCTCATTCCCGCAACGACTTGCAAATATGAGCTACGATCCGGTATCAAATACCCAAGAGTCGGTAGGTGAAGTAGCAAGATTAATGTCTATAACATTAATACCGAGCGAAGTCGTACTTTGCTTCTTTTTGAGATCCTCCATGTACTTCCTGCAGTTCCTCTTCCGGTGGCTGTCTCCTTGCAATAGAAGCAAACGGCATCGATGCCGCCGACCCTTCTTGCCCTTCTTTGCATTGGAGGCACTCGCGATCTCATCGGGAGTTAACTTCCTCTTGGTGCAAAGTTTCTTGACAGGTGGTTTGCGCTTAGCCTTCCGCATCATCATCACATGATGACCATTTTTCTGGATACTCTCCTCTTGTCTTTAGCATCCCATGCAATTCAGCCAAGGTTCTATCCATATTGTTCATGTGATAATTTAATATGAATGGCTCGAAGCTCGGAGGGAGCGGCGGAGAATCACATCGGTAGCCAACTCTTGGCTAAGGGGAAAACCTAGTTTTCCGGACTCTCAATGTAGCCAATCATTTTTATCACATGCGGATGACGGGATTCCCTCCAACAAGCTGCACGCAAACAAGGACTTTGAGGTGTTGAACCTCTCGGCCCGAGCTTGGTTCTCAAACATGTCACGCAGTCCCCGAATAATAGTGCGAGCATCGTTGCTCTCATATTGCTTCGAAGCTCGGGGGACATTGTAGCAAGAATGAGACAGCTTATGTCTAGGGCATCATTAGTGTGCTTCTCGTAAGCTCTCCATGCAGTTGCGGTGGCATTATTTGGCAAATCCTCGGATAAGGTACTTCAAGAACGTACTCCTTGCGCTCTTGCTTGAGAACAATTCTCAAGTTGCGATACCAATCCATAAAGTTTGTTCCATTTAATTTTTCCTTTTCGAGAATAGATCGCAAATTAAAGGTACTGGGTGTAGTATTAGCCGCCATTTATTCTACAAAGAAAAAGCAAAGTTTAGCACAATGTTTATGCTATGTCTTTTGTTAAACAATTTAACATTAGACTCCCATTACGTATTTTCCACCTTCCCTCTAGGTTACGTATTGGGTCAAGATCCACATGTTAGTTAATTTTCTAGTGAGCTTTGGCATCACGCTAGAAAATTAGTAACATCGGTAAGCAACTCCTTGCTAATCACATCTCTATGTGACTCTTGTTGTTGGTGTGGCATCTCCATGCCCCGGCCCCAACCTATGCCCCAAGGCCCAAAACTGTTTTGATAGCCTTGTTAAGTAAACCAAATACTCCTGCATGTATATGTCCGACATATACCCCTCGTGTTATGATAGAGAATGGCACTCGCTTTGGAGACCCACCATTGACGAGCATAACGGTGACGGGTGCAACATTTGGAAGGGCATCATTACTACTTAATTTTGCGAGGATGCTATCCTATCAAACAAACATATCACATATATGAAAGCAGGTAGAATAGCATATAATGAAATAGTATGGCCCCCTTCACATGGTGATCTCCATCTCCATGTCGGCGCTGAGGATCTCCATCTTCGGCACCATCTTCCAATGTGCATGATGCTTGATTTCTTCAAACTAAGCTATTACTATAGAAGCTCTAATTGAAGATTACATCGACTCGCAGGTCGTGAAAGAATATTACAAGCATTGCACGTATGAAAGAATATTACAGGGATTGCACATATGAAAGAATATTACATGCATCACATGCATCTCATACATACAATAGGGCCATACCATCTCAAAGCATTCTTTGCAAAAACAAGTTAGGCGTAGAAACGTTTTCTACCTATCGCAGAGATTCGGCATCAAGACGCACTATAAGGGGTACGCACACGGTGGTCCCGCTAGCCGGTTAATTAAGTATTCTTTTAATTTCATTTCAAAATTAGGAGTAACAGCTGACATAGACCACTACCGGACTTAGGCTGTATGGCTAGTGTCTATGACACTCGGCGAAGCCCATATTACACTTGGCAAAGGGTTTGCCGAGAGCCAGGCACTCGGCAAACATAACATACTTTGCCGAGTGCCCGATATTCGGCAAAATATGGCAGCACTCGGCAAAAAATGGCAGCACTCGACAAATAGGTTCCAGAAATAGCTCTGGAAAGCTTCTTTGTCGAGTGTTGCACTAGGCAAACCCCTCTTTGCGAGTGCTATACTAAACAAACAGGCATCCTGACCCTCTATTTTATTTAATCTTTTTTTAACTCACCACAAATACACAATCATCACAAGCATTCCACAATCATCATCACAGCATTCCACAATCATTATCACGGGTATAACTCATAGTAATCATCATAGGCATAACAAATATATCACAAGAAGCATCATAGGACCACAATATGTCACCTCAATATCACAAGGACCATCACAAGCAAATATATCACAACAATCATCTAGAAACATAATTTAACTCCGTGCGACAAGTACGAACATCCGAACGCAAATCGAGATAGGGTGCTTAGTTTCACATGCAAGTATAACTTGTTCTCTACTAGTTTCACAACATCCATAACCACAAATCGAGATAGGGTGCTTACATAGTTGCTGGCCTATGGTGCACCGGCGACAAATCCACATCCTAAGGCCCAACATTCGATGCCGACGAGATATACTACACAATGGGAAGAAGAATGCATGTGAAATAAAACTACAATGTTTTGCTATATGAAATAAAACTACAATATTCTCAGGTGACTCACAGGAGTACCCATAAGAGCTGGCGGAGTGGCCATAACAACTGGTAGAGGCGGCAAGACCATCGTTGGTGGAGGTGGAGGTTGACCCATGTTCTGAGAAAGAGTCTGCATGTATTGATAGAACTACTGAAGGGTTACGCGGAGGCTACGCTAGCCGAAAACAAAAACTTTTTACCGCGCAAACCAGGAACACTTGCAAGTAAGGACCGATAGATCGTTACCGATTGGAGTATGCAGCGGAAACAGCCAATCAGGGCTATCCGATCTGGAACTGTGCAGCCGATTCTCGCAAGCCGACACCGATTCCAGGGAGCCGATTCGCCAATCAGCCGATTCGCGGAGTCGTCCGGTCACGTTCTTGCGCCTTGCTCCGATGCGCCCGACCGCGGCCGATCCAAAGCCGATCAACGGCGCGCAACGTAGCGGCGGTATCCACACGTCCGGGGACAAAATGCCGAACACCCGTGTGCTAGCACGCGATGCAAGGCTAGGCTCGAAGGTGGGGAGGGTTTCTGTGGAGATTGATCTCGACGACTTCTAAAGCCGCGTGTGATCAGATTGATTTCGGCGCAATCAATTGACTTGATCTACTCCTCAGCTCTCCACCCCTCACCCCTTTATATAGAGTTGGCCGACTGGGACTAGTGGCCGATCAGGACTCTATTTTGAATCGGATCCCATCTGAATCTCATAGAGTTGGCTACCCATACGTCGTAAGCCCATAGGACTCTATCCGATCGGATCCCTATCCGATCGAGCCGTATTCGAGTCCAACTCGAATGCTTGTTCTTATCCCCCTAAGCGTGCGACCCTGTAGGTTCAGGTATACTCGGTTTCGGCTATAGTCTAACTTAGCCGATCGTCGGCTCGAGTCCAACTCAGCGGACCTGTCAATAACGCCTAGCAGCACATATTGACACCATAGTATACAAGAATATAATATCGGCTCTGAACCTGTAATGTGTACACAAATCCCTTTGCCTCACGATACAAGTTAAGCTATAGGCAAGATGTGTGCCATCCCTTCAATAGCTTAACCATTCACTCGAACTGTATTGGATTATCTGTTTGTTGATTGACTCCTCAATCAACTTAGCATGGCCATGCATTTTCATAATCCATTACCTCGAGGGGCCCAGAGATATCTCTCCAAAGGAGGGGCAAATTCCATCTTGATCACTCACATCCCACTCCATGTTTCATAGCAAACCCGAACACTACCTTTATAACTACCCAGTTACAGAATAGCGTTTGGTAGTCCCAAAGTAGGCTACTACACATGTTGGAATCCATGGTGATCTCAGGTCTAAGGACTTTGTACCAACACTACCTGAGACCAACTAATGGCACATTAATTCCTGTAGTGTCTCATGGTGGGTCTATCCAACAATGTGTTCTCTAACACATATGTCCATGTTTATTGATTTGGTATCTCCATACCCATGATCTATGAGACATGATCATCAATCAATAAACATGCCGATCTTAGAATCATATTTGTTCCAACAATATGACATATGATCAGGGATCGTTTAGAAATATATTCATACATATCGAGTCTCATAAATAAGTCACGTACTTATTGATCAATACAAGATGTCTATTTCATGGAACTGAATAACACTTTATTCATTTATACATAAACATTGACGTGATATCCAACATCTCCATGTTGCCTCTAGGGCATATCACTAACAACTACTGCATCTGGGCCTGTTGCTGTCGCTGTACCTTCATTAGCTGGATCTGATGCGTCTGTCGCATCTCCTCCCGTAGCTTCCTTTCTTCATCTAGCTGGGCCTACATTATTAATTGCATCCCAATGATACAATTCAAATCAAACATTTGTAAAAATCAATGGACGACAAGTGAAACAGAAATAACCTGTAGTGTCGCCATCAGGGACTGTGTTAGGGTCGGGCATGATTGTATGGCTGGGCCTGACCCCATGCTCCTCGCTCGAATCTCGGCGAGACTAAGAGTACTAACCGTGTCGATCACGTGTCGCCCATCCATAACCGCCCGTGCTGCCTGCCCTCTCCAACCCTCATGACGATTTCCCGTCAAGGTCATGGGCGCCCAGATCGAACTCTGGCCTGTGGATCTCTCTTGCCATCGCTGAGTAATTGGTGAGGCGCTTGTGCACGCCTGGATTGCTGTACACCGAAGGCGGGTCGTCCGGGTTGTAGGAGACGCCGGATGTCGCCTTGCCCTTGCGGGCTAGAGCATACGCGTGGAACGTGTTAATAGGCTGGCCACCATGTGCTTTCGATTGTGAAAACAACCAATATGATTAGAAAATATATATAATTCAGCATTACAATAAAGAAATAAATTCACATACATATTTCTACGCATAGCGTCTGAGGCTCATGTTGCCCTGACAGTGTGATGCACCTTCCATCATCAAACGCCGACCCGGCACACGAGATGCTGGGCCTACCGATCGGGGAAGCAACACCTATCCACCATGGCTACCCAGCACTCGTCTAGGCCTGTGCACCAACCCAGAATCGCCTGCACGTCATCAAGTAAATGACATAAGACATCAAATTGAGTGTAAACCTAAGGAAAATTAGTCTGTTGGCTCTATATTTACTGTCAAGCTGTTGGTTCTTGCTTCGGTTTTGCTGATATTATGTCTTTCATCAGCCTAGTGCGATATCACAGCCTAGAGGCCTGCCTCATAATGCATGCCATTCACGTGGTCCTTTGCCACTTTCTCAGTCACGGCATCTGCAGCAGCCTGTGTACAGCTATCATCAAGTGTGTAGAAATCCTACATACACACACAATTTATCCAATCATTAGTTCAAGAATGTACAATAATGAATATCATGTGTTGAACAATGTAATGCGACAAATATGTAGCCATAGCTTGGCCTTCACCCGCTCCGCTTTGTTGGCGAAAACCCTGCCCAATAGATCACGAACATCAGGGGCGGACTTGTAGTGGGCCCACATCCAGGCGGGCTCCATTTTACCCACATGGTACACCAAGCCAGGGAAGTGTTCCTTGCACAAAAGACCGATGATGCCATTGATGAGGCGTGTGTGATCACCTGGTCTAACCACCTCCCAATCCCTGTCCATGTGATTAAGATAAATTATTAGTTTCCATTGTAATTTTTTTTAGTGATATGCCCTAGAGGCAACATGGAGATGTTGGATATCATTGTCAATGTTTATGTACAAATGAATAATGTGTTATTCAGTTCCATGAAATAGAGATCTTGTATTGATCAATAAGTATCGACTTATTTATGAGACTCTTTATGTATGAATCTATTTCTAAACGATCCTCGATCATATGTCATATTGTTGGAACAAATATGATTCTAAGATCTGCATGTTTATTGATTGATGATCATGTCTTATAGATCATGGGTATGGAGATACCAAATCAATAAACATGGACACATGTGTTGGAGAACACATTGTTGGATAGAACTACCATGAGACACTACAGAATCAATGTGCCATTAGTTGGTCTCGGTAGTGTTGGTACAAAGTCCTTAGACCTGAGATCACCATGGATTCCAACATGTGTAGTAGCCTACTTTGGGACTACCAAACGCTATTCCGTAATCGGGTAGTTATAAAGGTAGTTTTCGGGTTTGCTATGAAACATGGAGTGGGTTGTGAGTGATCAAGATGGAATTTGCCCCTCCTTTGGGAGAGATATCTCTGGGCCCTCGAGGTAATGGATTATGGAAATGCATGGCCATGCTAAGTTGACGAGGAGTCAATAATGCATGCATAATCCAATACGGTTCGAGTGAATGGTTAAGCTATTGAAGAGATGGCACACATCTTGCCTAGCTTAATTGGTATCGTGAGGCAAAGGGATTTGTATACACATTACAAGTTGAGAGCCGATATTATATTCTTGTATACTATGGTGTCAATATGTGCTGCTAGGCGCCGCTGTTGATAGGTTGGCTGAGTTGGACTCGAGCCGACGATCGGCTTAGTTAGACTATAGCCGAAACCAAGTATACCTTAACCTAAAGGGTCGCACGCTTAAGGGGATAAGAACAGGCAGTCGAGTTGGACTTGGATATGGCTCGATCGGATAGGGATCCGATCGGATAGAGTACTATGGGCTTACGACGTATGGGCGGCCAACTCTGTGAGATTCGGATAGGATCCGATTCAAAATAGAGTCCTGATCGGCCACTAGTCCCAGTCGGCCAACTCTATATAAAGGGGTGAGGGGTGGAGAGCTAGAGCACGTCAATTGATTTGCATTGCACCGAAATCAATCTGATCACACGCGGTTTTAGCCCACGGAAATCCTCCCCAACTACGACCCAAACCCTAGCCTTGCATCGCGTGCTAGCACACGGGTGTTCGGCGTTCTATCCCTGGACGTGTGGATATCGGTAGAGGCACTGCTACGTTGCGCGCTGTTGATCGGCTACGAATCGGCTGTGGTGGAATCGGCTGCGGTCAGGCGCATTGGAGCGAGGCGCGAGAACGTGACCGAACGACTCGGCGAATCGGCTGATTGGTGAATCGGCTGTCCTCGGGTATCGGCTGTCGGCTTGCGGGAATCGGCTACACAGTTCCAGATCGGGTAGCTCTGATTGGCTATTTTCACTGCATACTCCAATCGGTAACGATCTATCGGCCCTTACTTGCAAGTGTTCCTGGTTTGCGCAGTAAAAAGTTTTGTTTTTCGGCTAGCGTAGCCTCCGCGTAACCCTTCAGTGATATCAGAGCTAATCTTACTTAGTTCGGGTTTTAGATTGGATCTGGAACAAGTTTAGCTCACGGGTTGATTAGATCAATCGGTTTTACGGGATTTGTGGAGGAGAGTAGATGGTAATTGCGTTCCTTGATAGTGTATCAGAACAGCGTAATGTGATTACGTCGAAGCAATTTCCATAGAACTCAGTTTGAGTCGGTTTCGGGATAGCGTTCCTTGATAGTGTATCGGAACGGTATAATGTGATTATACCGAAGCTATCTCGTAGTCCGATCTTGTCTGCTGCCTCGCGCCTACGCAAACTATCTCCCTTGATCGTGTGCACCCCCCTTTATAGGTCGTCTTGATGCCATTTCTCTACGATAGGTAGAAAACGTTTCTACGCCTAACTTGTTTTTGCAGAGAATGCTTTGAGATGGTATGGCCCTATTTTATGTATGAGATGTATGTGATGCATGTAATATTCCGTCATATGTGCAATCCCTGTAATATTCTTTCGTACGTGCAATGCTTGTAATATTCTTTCACGACCTACGAGTCGATGTAATCTTCAATTAGAGCTTCTATAGTAGTAGCTTAGTTTGAAGAAACCAAGCATTCGACACATGGAAGAACGGTGATAAAGATGGAGATCCTCTACACCGGCATGGAGATGGAGATCACCATGTGAAGGGGGCCATACTATTTCATTATATGCTATTCTACCTGCTTTCATATGTGATATGTTTGTTTGATAGGATAGCATCCCTCATAATATTAAGTAGTAATGATGCCCTTCCAAATGTTGCACCCGTCACCGTTATGGTCGTCAATGGTGGGTCGCCAAAGCAGAGTGTCATTCTCTATCATAACACGAGGGGTATATGTCGGACATATACACGGGAGCATTTGGTTTACTTAACAAGGCTATCAAAACAGTTTTGGGCCTTGGGGCATAGGTTGGCGCCGGGGCATAGAGATGCCACACCAACAACAAGAGTCACATAGAGATGTGATTAGCAAGGAGTTGCTTACCGATGTTATTAATTTTCTAGCAGTGATGCCAAAGCTCACTAGAAATTAATTAACATGTGGATCTTGACCCAATACGTAACCTAGAGGGAAGGTGTAAAATACGTAATGGGAGTCTAATATTAAATTGTTTAACAATAGACATAGAATAAACATTGCGCTAAACTTTGCTTTTCTCGTTGTAAATGGCGGCTAATACTACACCCCGGTGCTTTCAATTTGCGATCTATTCTCGAGAAAGAAAAATTAAACGGAACAAACTTTATGGATTGGTATCGCAACTTGAGAATTGTTCTCAAGCAAGAGCGTAAGGAGTACGTTTTGAAGTACCCTATCTTTAGGATTTGCCTAATAATGCCACCGCAACCGCACGGAGGGCTTACAAGAAGCACACTAATGATGTCCTAGATATAAGCGTCTCATGCTTGCTACAATGTCCTCTCGAGCTTCGAAGCAATATGAGAGCAGCGATGCTCATACTATTATTCGGGGCTGCGTGGCATGTTTGAGAACCAAGCTCGGGCCGAGAGGTTCAGCACCTCGAAGTCCTTGTTTGCGTGCGAGCTTGTTGAGGGAATCCGTCACCGCATGTGATAAAGATGATTGGCTATATCGAGAGTCTTGAGAAACTAGGTTTCCCTTAGCCAAGAGTTGGCTACGACGTGATTCTCCAGTCGCTCCCTCCAAGCTTCGAGCCGTTCATATTAAACTATCACATGAACAATATGGATAGAACCTTGGCTGAATTGCATGGGATGCTAAAGACATGAGGAGAGTATCCGAAAAACGGTCATCATTTGATGATGATGCAGAAGGCTAAGTGCAAACCACTGTCAAGAAACTTTGCACCAAGAGGAAGTTAACTCCCGATGAGATCGCGAGTGCCTCCAATGCAAAGATGGGCAAGAAGGGGTCGGCGGCATCGATGCCGTTTGCTTCTATTGCAAGGAGACAGTCACTGGAAAAGGAACTTCAAGAAGTACATGGAGGATCTCAAAAAGAAGCAAAGTACGACTTCGCTTCAGTATTAATGTTATAGACATTAATCTTGCTACTTCACCTACCGACTCTTGGGTATTTGATACCGGATCGAGTAGCTCATATTTGCAACTCGTTGGAGGGAATGAGAAAAAGTAGAGGATTGAGAAGGGGCGAGGTGAACCTACGTCGGCAATGGAGCAAGCGTTGCTACGCTTGTCGGCACGAGCACCATTTCATCTACCTTCGGATTAGTTTTGGAATTGAATAATTGTTATTGTATTCCAACACTATGTCAAAACGTTATTTCCGCTTCATGTTTGCAAGCGAAAGGATATGATTTTAGATCAATGGACAATGGTTGTTTAATATATCTCGAGATATGTTCTATTTTCATGCTCCATTGGTGAACGGATTATACGTTTTGAATCTTGAAGCGTCTCCCATCTATAACATTAATACGTAAAGACAACTCTCTAATGATACAAACCCCACGTTTATCCGGCATTGTCGCTTAGGCCATATAAATAAGAAACGCATGGAGAAGCTTCATAAGGATGGATTGCTTCACTCTTTTGATTTTGAATCATTTGAGACATGTGAGTCTTGTTTACTTGGTAAGATGACAAAGGCACCTTTCACGGGACACAGTGAGAGAGCAAGTGACTTGTTGGCACTCGTACATACCGATGTATGTGGACCAATGAGCCCAACGGCCGAGGAGGTTATCGTACTTCATTACCTTTACGATGACTTTAGTAGATATGGTTATATCTACTTAATGAGGCATAAGTCCGAATCCTTTGAAAAGTTCAAAGAATTCCGAATGAAGTACGTAATCATTTAGGGAAAACAATCAAGTTTCTACGATCGATCGTGGAGGGGAATACTTGAGCCAAGAGTTTGGTAATCATCTCGAAAGATTGTGGAATTGTTCCACGGTTGACTCCGCCGGGAACTCCACAATGGAACGGAGTGTCCGAACGGAGAAATCACACCTTGTTGGACATGGTGCGGTCGATGATGAGCCAAAGTGATCTTCCGTTATCCTTCGGGGATATGCTCTTGAAACAATTGCGCTCACACTAAATAGAGTTCCATCTAAGTCAGTGAAAAGACACCATATGAGATATGGATAGGGCAACCCCTAGTTTGTCTTTTCTCAAAATTTGGGGATGCGAAGCTTATGTAAAATGTTTACACTCGACAAGCTCACACCCAAATCGACAAGTGCTTCATTGTGGGATATCCTAAGGAAACTAAGAGATATTACTTTTATAATCGGAAAAAAGGCAAAGTGTTTGTCGCCCGACACGGTGTCTCCTTGGTGAAAGAGTTTCTTTCAAGAAGGGTTAGTGGGAGCAGGGTGCATCTTGAAGAAGTTCAAGAAACACCGAAAATGCTTCGATGACCATAGAACCACAACGGGAGGAGCAAAGTGTTGCGCCACCGGTTGTAGATACACCGGCCCACGGAGGTATGAAAGATCACGTCGTGCGCCGATAGGTATACGGGTGTGAAACAACGTGATATATTGTTGTTGGACAACGATGAGCCTAAGACCTATGAGGAAGCGATGGTGGGACCCGATTCCAACAAGTGGTGGGAGCCATGAAATCCGAAATAGAAACCATGTACGGCAATCAAGTTTGGAACTTGGTTGATCCACTCCGATGGTGTTAAAACCATTGAGTGTAAATGGGTTTTAAAAAAGGCCGATATGGATGGAAATGTTCACATCTATAAGGCGCGATTGGTGGCAAAAGGTTTTAAACAGATTCAAGGAGTTGATTATGATGAAACCTGCTCGCCCGTCGCAATGCTTAAATATATTCGGATTATTCTTGCGATTGCTGCATATTTCAATTATGAGATATGGCGATGGATGTCAAAACAGCTTTCCTAAATGGAAACCTAAGCGAGGATGTATACATGATACAACCTCGGGTTTTGTCGATCCAGAATCGCTGGAAAGATATGCATGCTACGAAATCCATTTATGGATTGAAGCAAGCATCTCGGAGTTGGAGTATTCGTTTTGATGAAGTAATCAAAGGGTTTGGTTTCATCAATAACGAAGAGGAGGCCTGTGTTTACAAAAAGGTCGAGTGGGAGTGCAATTGTATTTCTAATCTTATATGTGGATGACATATTGTTGATTGGAAATGATATCCCTATGCTAGAATCCGTCAAGTCTTCATTGAAAAATAGTTTTTCCATGAAAGACTTAGGGAGGCAACATACATATTGGGCATTCGGATCTATAGAGATCGATCCAAGAGGCTAATTGGATTAAGCCAAAGTACATACATTGACAAGGTGTTGAAAAGGTTCAACATGGATGATTCCAAGAAAGATTTCTTGCCCATGTCACATGGCATTAATCTTAGCAAGAATTAGTGTCCTCGGACACATGATGAGTGGAATAAGATAGGTATGGTTCCATATGCTTCGGCAATTGGATCCATCATGTATGCCATGCTATGTACACGCCGGATGTCTCGTACGCTTTGAGTGCTACGAGCAGATACTAGTCGAGATCCAGGTGAAGGTCACTGGATTGCCAGTAAAGAATATCCTTAAGTACTTGAGAAGAACTAAGGATATGTTCCTAGTCTATGGAGGTGAAGAAGAGCTCGTTGTAAGTGGTTACACCGATGCTAGCTTCCAAACAGACAAGGATGATTATAGATCGCAATGGGTTTGTGTTCTGCCCGAACGGAGGCGCGATCACTGGAAGAGTTCCAAGCGGGATACCGTTGCTCGATTATACAACAGAGGCCGAGTACATTGCTGGTTCGGAAGCTACAAAGGAGGCTGTTTGGATCAAGAAATTTATTTCGAGCTTGGTGTGATGACTAGTACGACTGGTCCAATGTCTCTCTATTGTGATAATAGTGGAGCCATTGCGCAAGCCAAGGAGCCGAGGTCACATCAGAAGTCCAAACACATACTTCGACGATATCATCTCATCCGCGAGATAGTGGACAGAGGTGATGTCAAGATATGCAAAGTGCACACGGATCTCAACATAGCCGATCCACTAACAAAACCTCTCCCTCAGCCGAAGCATGAGGCGCACACAAGAGCAATGGGTATTAGATACTTACATGATTGACTCTAGTGCAAGTGGGAGATTGTTAGTGATATGCCCTAGAGGCAACATGGAGATGTTGGATATCACGTCAATGTTTATGTATAAATGAATAAAGTGTTATTCAGTTCAATGAAATAGACATCTTGTATTGATCAATAAGTATGTGACTTATTTATGAGACTCTTTATGTATGAATCTATTTCTAAACGATCCACGATCATATGTCATATTGTTAGAACAAATATGATTCTAAGATCGGCATGTTTATTGATTGATGATCATGTCTCATAGATCATGGGTATGGAGATACCAAATCAATAAACATGGACACATGTGTTGGAGAACACATTGTTGGATAGACCCACCATGAGACACTACATGAATTAATGTGCCATTAGTTGGTCTCAGGTAGTGTTGGTACAAAGTCCTTAGACCTGAGATCACCATGGATTCCCACATGTGTAGTAGCCTACTTTGGGACTACCAAACGCTATTCCGTAACTGGGTAGTTATAAAGGCAGTTTTCACAAGGACCATCACAAGCAAATATATCACAACAATCATCCGAAACAAAATTTAACTCGTGCGACAAGTACAGAACATCCGAACTATAAATCGAGATAGGGTGCTTAGTTTCACATGCAAGTATAACTTGTTCTCTAGTAGTTTCACAACATCCATAACCACAAATCGAGATAGGGTGCTTACATAGTTGGTGGCCTATGGTGCGCCGGCAAAAAATCCACATCCTAAGGCCCAACATTCGATGCCGACGAGATATACTACACAATGGGAAGATGAATGCATGTGAAATGAAACTACAATGTTTTGCTATATGAAATAAAACTACAATATTCTCAGGTGACTCACAGGAGTACCCATAAGAGCTGGCGGAGTGGCCATAACAACTGGTAGAGGCAGCAAGACCATCGTTGGTGGAGGTGGAGGTTGACCCATGTTTTGAGAAAGAGTCCGCATGTATTGATAGAACTACTGCATCTGGGCCTGTTGCTGCCGCTGTACCTTCATTAGTTGGATTTGATGCGTCTGTCGCATCTCCTCCCGTAGCTTCCTTTCTTCGTCTAGCTAGGCCTACATTATTAATTGCATCCCAATGATACAATGCAAATCAAACATTTGTAAAAATCAATGGACGACAAGTGAAACAGAAATAACCTGTAGTGTCGCCATCAGGGACTCTGTTGGGGTCGGGCGTGATTGTATGGCTGGGCCTCACCCCATGCTCCTCGCTTGAATCTCGACGAGACTAGGAGTACTAGCCGTGTCGATCACGTGTCGCCCATCCATAACCGCCTGTGCTGCCTGCCCCCTCCCACCCTCATGACGATTTCCAATCAAGGTCATGGGTGCCCAGATCGAACTCTGGCCTGTGGATCTCTCTTGCCATCGCTGAGTAATTGGTGAGGCGCTTGTGCACGCCCGGATTGCTGTACACTGAAGGCGGGTCGTCCGGGATGTAGGAGATGCCGGATGTCGCCTTGCCCTTGCGGGCTAGAGCATACGCCTGGAACGTGTTAATAGGCTGGCCACCATGTGCTTCCGATTGCGAAAACAACCAATATGATTAGAAATTATACAGAATTCAACATTACAATAAAGAAATAAATGCACATACATATTTCTATGCATAGCATCTGAGGCTCATGTTGCCCTGACGGTGTGATGCACCTTCAATCATCAAACGCCGACCCGACACACAAGATGCTGGGCCTGCCAATCGGCGAAGCACCACCTGTCCACCATGGCTGCCCAGCACTCGTCTAGGCCCGTGCACCAACCCAGAATCGCCTGCACGTCATCAAGTAAATGACATAAGGCATCAAATTGAGTGTAAACATAAGGAAAATCAGTCTGTTGGCTCTATATTTACGTCAAGCTCTTGGTTCTTGCTTCGGTTTTTGTCTTATGTCCTTCATCAGCCCGGTGCGATATCACAGCGTAGAGGCACGCCTCATAATGCATGTCATTCACGTGGTCCTTTGCAACTTTCTCAGTCACGGCATCTGCAGCGGCCTGTGTACAGCTATCATCAAGTGTGTAGAAATCCTACATACACATACAATTTATCCAATCATTAGTTCAAGAATGTACAAAAATGAATATCATGTGTTGAACAATGTAATGCGACGAAGATCTACCCATAGCTCGGCCTTCACCCGCTCCGCTCTGTTGGCGAAAACCCTGCCCAATAGATCACGAACATAAGGGACGGACTTGTAGTGGGCCCACTTCCAGGCGGGCTCCATTTTACCCACATGGTACACCAAGCCAGGGAAGTGTTCCTTGCACAAAAGACCGATGATGCCATTGATGAGGCGTGTGTGATCACCTGGTCTAACCACCTCCCAATCCTGTCCAAGTGATTAAGATAAATTATTAGTTTCCACTGTAATTTTTGTTAGTGATATACCCTAGAGGCAACATGGAGATTTTGGATATCATTCTCAATGTTTATGTACAAATGAATAAAGTATTATTTAGTTCCATGAAATAGAGATCTTGCATTGATCAATAAGTATATGAGACTCTTTATGTATGAATCTATTTCTAAACGATCCCTGATCATATGTCATATTGTTGGAACAAATATGATTCTAAGATCGACATGTTTATTGATTGATGATCATGTCTCATACATCATTGGTATGGAGATACCAAATCAATAAACATGGACACATGTGTTGGAGAACACATTGTTGGATAGACCCACCATGAGACACTACAGGAATCAATGTGTCATTAGTTGGTCTCAGGTAGTGTTTGTACAAAGTCCTTAGACCTGAGATCACCATGGATTCCAACATGTGTAGTAGCCTACTTTGGGACTACCGAACGCTATTCCGTAACTGGGTAGTTATAAAGGTAGTTTTCGGGTTTGCTATGAAACATGGAGTGGGATGTGAGTGATCAAGATGGAATTTGCCCCTCCTTTGGGAGAGATATCTCTGGGCCCCTCGTGGTATTGGATTATGGAAATGCATGGCCATGCTAAGTTGTTTGAGGAGTCAATCAACAGACAGATAATCCAATACGGTTCGAGTGAATGGTTAAGCTATTGAAGGGATGGCACACATCTTGCCTATAGCTTAATTGGTATCGTAAGGCAAACGGATTTGTGTACACATTACAGGTTCACAACCGATATTATATTCTTGTATACTATGGTGTCAATTTGTGCTGCTAGACGCCGCTGTTGACAGGTCGGCTGAGTTGGATTCGAGCCGATGATCGGCTAAGTTAGACTATAGCCGAAACCAAGTATACCTGAACCTAAAGGGTCGCACGCTTAAGGGGATAAGAACAGACATTCGAGTTGGACTCGGATACGGCTCGATCGGATAGGGATCCGATCGGATACAGTCCTATGGGCTTACGACGTATGGGCGGCCAACTCTGTGAGATTCGGATAGGATCCAATTCAAAATAGAGTCCTGATCGGCCACTAGTCCCAGTCGGCCAACTCTATATAAAGGGGTGAGGGGTGGAGAGCTAGAGCATGTCAATTGATTTGCATTGCGCCGAAATCAATCTGATCACACGCGGCTTTAGAAGTCGGCGAGATCAATCTCCACGGAAACCCTCCCCACCTACGGGCCAAACCCTAGCCTTGCATCGCGTGCTAGCACACGGGTGTTCGGCGTTTTGTCCCCGGACGTGTGGATACCGGTAGAGGCGCTGCTACGTTGCGCGCTGTTGATCGGCTACGAATCGGCTGTGGTGGAATCGGCTGCGGTCAGGCGCATTGGAGCGAGCTGCGAGAACATGACCAGACGACTCGACGAATCGGCTGATTGGTGAATCGGCTGTCCTCGGGTATCGGCTGTCAGCTTGCGAGAATCGGCTGCACAGTTCCAGATCGGATAGCCCTGATTGGCTGTTTCCGCTGCATATTCCAATCGGTAACGATCTATCGGCCCTTACTTGCAAGTGTTCCTGGTTTGCGCGGTAAAAAGTTTTGTTTTTCGGCTAGCGTAGCCTCCGCGTAACCCTTCAATTTTCAATTAGAAAAAGTAATGAACACATAAAAATGTTACTTACATCCATCGGGTCGAATCACCGGCCGTTTGTGAAGAGGTGGTTGCTTTGGCAGTTTCGAGGGACGTCTCAGCCAAACAGTGCCTTGGACAGACGCTTGGCAAACGTGAAGTGACTCTTGGAAAACAAGAAAGTTTGTCGAGTGTCAGGCTTTGCTGGGTGGCTCTCAACAAACACTTTGTGTTTGTTGAGTGCCCAAGATTATGCACTCGGCAAACTTCTGGGCATTAGGCAAACATCAGAATTCCTATGGTGGACCCTCTATTAATCCAAATCATTGTAATTTATAAAATAGCGAACATATGATTAAAATTTCAATATTTATGATGGTGATAAATATACTGTGCAACTTACCGGTTGGCGGCTAGTATAAGCAATAACTAACTTTCATGGTCTATATGAAAAATGTTTAACTTTTGATAACAGATAATGAATTCTATTGTAAACAAGATATAGATCAGACATTAGATCGTCATGGATGGTTTGATTTTTTTGTCTATGCACTGATTGTGAAGTTGAACGTTGGGAATTACATGATTTCAAAATAGGAAAAATAGGAAAAAGTTGTCACTAGTACAGAATGCCTAGTAGGTGGCGGTTCGGAACCCCCAATAGGTGTCGATTTCGTACCTGACACCTATTGGTCGGCACCAATGACCAAAGTCATTGGTGCCGGTTCTTCACCCGGCACCTATTAGGCCCAATAGGTGCCGGTTTTGCATTGAGAACCGACACCTATTCAGCCTAATAAGTGCCGGCCACGATTAAAAACCGGCACCTATTACGACTAATAGGTATCGGTTCTCAATACAAAACCGGCACTTATTATGACTAATAGGTGTCTGTCTAACTCGAACCGACACGTATTAATCGTAATAGGTGCCGCTTTTGTTTGAGACCGAAACCTATTGGTTGTAATAGGTGCTGGTTTTTGTTTGAGACCGAAACCTATTGGTCGTAATAGGTGCCGGTTTTTGTTTGAGACCGATACCTATTGGTCGTAATAGGTGCCGGTTTTTGTTAAAAACCGGTACCTATTTTCCTGAACGTACAAAAAAATTATATTAAGCATAAATATTCCTCCATACAGCCACACAACATTTATTCCATACAAAGTCACACAACATTTGAATTCCCATAGCAGCTCATACAGAATCACACAACATTTGAATTCTTCCATACAACAGTCACACAACATTTGCAATGGTTCATACATCGACATTATCACAGCTCATACAAAAACACAACCGACAATATCCACATGGTCAAAAGTAAGGATCAAGCATTGAGTCAGATATATATAGATTATTCTTCACTGCTTTGTTATAGTCACTGCTCAGAAACATCCTAAATGAATCAAAATTGTGTAGCACATCAAAGCTAAGTAAGGAATGGCAATCCTTCTTGCTATCTGGCATAATATATACATTTCAACAACCACCTTTCATGATAACTATTTTCACTAGTGAACTCCAGGATCTGGTAACACTTAACAACAAAGCCACTAGTCAAGATTTTCTAATAAAGGATTTCAACCAAGTTTATTAGTACAACTCATTCCAAGTTCAAGGAACAGCCATACGTCATATATATCACACTAAAATTCAAAGAAAATAAATGCACATACACAAATTTTCATAACATATGAACACACTAGTATCGAAGACAGGGACCGGAACAATTACTACGGGATCATTGCTTTATCATGAAGTTACAAAGTAATTGTGTAAACAATGAGGTTGGGTAATTTGCTACTTTTGGTTCAATCAGAGTGGTAAATGAAGGAAACATGAAATATCAGTACCCCAATTAACGAATCTGAACTTAAGATGATGCGTTTGCAGCTTGGTACTTCCTTGCTATTAACAAAAATCGAACATTTCCCAATGTTTTTTATATGAAAAGAACCAGCTTCATCCATCTTGATGACTGCATAATTTTCATAGCACGACATGGATTTATATAAACACAAAGGTCCACAGCGAAGGATAAAAAGAAGCAGATGTGGTAAAACATAATCCTAGGATAAGTTTTCTTAGGGTATTGCACATGCAAGCAATGGGGGTTAGGATGTAATCACATATGCCTACTATTAATTACATGCAAACAGTTGCTAGTTTAAGTAGAACGGCATAATCTGAACAAGCGCTAGAAAAGTTATGCCTTTGCATAGTTGTATGTTACGTTGAGGACCATTTCCATGAATATGAACCTGTAGTTGACATAATAACTAAAAATGTATTTTAAATTAGTCATAACAACTCACAAACAAAAACATTAGAGCCACCACTTTCTAACGAAAACATAAAATCATGACACCGATGGTTAATATATATCCGGAAGTGCCCCATAACAAAAAGCCCTATATGAACATAAATCATCCACAACTAACCATTTGAACCCCAAATATTTACAACTTGATAAAATTGACTTCACAATTCGAGCAAACATTATGGTCGCATGATAGCAAACAAATACATGATCAATGCTTTTTACCGTCATCAAGGTTGCATAGACCTACTAGGGCTGAAAATTGGAGTATGAACAACAATAGGCACTAAAAATACATTTACCTTAGAACAAACCACATCAAAGAGCCTCCAATCAAAGTGTGCATGTGGAAAATGACAAATTATAAATTTAGCCTCCTCCAATTGTACAGGATATAGATGTTTCTTGCCTTATGTAACTCAAGTAGTCAAGTCAACTAATATTGGGCATTAGATGCTTTTAATAAGATGTAGTTTAAGTCTCATAATGTAAACTGCAGGATACGGGCAAATACTTGTCTACGAGATATTTTGTTTGCCCTCCCTTCTTTTCCCAAATCAACATCAACCTTTATGTCTTCTGTCTCTCTTCCAAGAGTCACCTAAATGAGCAACAAAAGGAGGCGGTTAAAATGTCGAAAATGGTACCAAGATATTACACACAAAAAAATAAGGGCAATGTCTCTATCGTTAAAAGATTGGATTAGAACAATTCAATCGGCATCCAACCGTTATAAAACGAAACACGAGACAAAATGGTATGTCGGGCATCTATTATAACTTAAAATGTGTATCACATTATAGTCTAACACCAGCTCAATTGAAAAAATTGATTTAATTTACCTCACTATCCTTCATATAATATCTGGTCAGTCCATAAATAATCTGAAGGCACCTTTGGACACAATGGCTCTGTTCATATAAGACCTAGCACCCGTTCGTTCATACATTTCAAATATATAATTGGACACACACACATATAATTGTTCAAGAAATACAAATAGATAGACATTAAGAAAATATATAAACTTAGATCAAGTTTGATGCAATAATCCAAATAACCAATCTACATGCTTAAAAATGTAAGTTCGCCCACTAATGCTTAGTCGCGCATATCCTTTGCGGTCGATCGGCTCTCTAAATTGGCACTAGGGCCGCCAGCCTCAAGGAAACCCACTCATGAAACGTGATATGCGCCAGTCTCTGAGATGACATGTTCGAAGATGACCCGCAGAGTTGTTCAGCGAGGGCGAAGCAAACATGTGGCAACAACTTACTTGTTGGGAGCTTTAATTCCTGCAAATGGAAGGATTGAATATGTGAAAACGCACTATTAGTTTAGAAACGCGTATTTTCGTCTTAAAAAATTGACGAACCTTAGCATCCTTAATGTTCTAGTTGTCGATCTCCATGAAAGTCCACATAAATTTCATCGTGTAGAACCCACATGTGCTCGTTCCTTGATCTTGACGTTGGCACCAGGGGTGGCAGGTAACCCGGAATGTATTTGAACAGGGAGTGTGTTGAATGCACTTCTTCTTGTACTTCACTAGTGTCTTATTGAGGATGTCAATTATGAATTGGAAATCTTCTCGCGGTTTCCTCAGTCCATCCAGAACGATGATTTTGGAATCATTTAAATGGATCACAAGAAGGATCCAGTGGTTCCTACATACAAAGGGACAGGGCAATTAACACCGAGGAAGGACAAATGGTTGGTAGAACGATAACTGCCTCACTTACTTAAAGTTGTAGGGTAGAAGAATCGTATTCATGTCCTGAAGCTTGACAAAGGAGCTGTACAGGTAGTCCAGCACCATTTTTTGGGACGTTGGGCCTCCATCAATCTGATTGGCATTGACAATCGGTGGATCGAGGAATGCTAGTTTGTTACAAGTCGCTCTACATTCAAGCGCCCCCATTCTTCATAAGGAAACAAGTTAGATAACTTACAAAGGCTAATAAGGGTATGAACTTAGAAATACTAGCTAGGGGTTCGAGTATGCTTACAATGCCCATATTTGAAGTATCGATACGTCTAGCTCTCTCAGATTGTATAGCTGAAATAGTTCATCAAATGGGACCCAGATTACACCATCGTCGTGATGAAAGTCCTCGTTCTTGTAAAAGACAACGAACGTCTCCTTACCCTCCTTTGCCATCTGTAGGTACCAGTCTTCTACCCTTCTCATCTGACTGCAATTTCCAATGACGTTGTGATATTCGTCGGTGGTCAAAGGACCACCTAACTTGAACTTACTGCCAAAGTTGCCTTCGCACTATTGTCCACATCAGACAAACTCTTCAGCCCTACACTTTTCAGAAATTCTTTCTCATTCTTCTTGGTGTCTTTCGTGAATTGAGCCTTGGAAAATTCTTGCAATTTATTTTTCTGCATCGTGAGTTGAAAGTCCGAAATAGGTTGCGTCGGGGCTGGTGGCCTTGCCATGCGAATGAAGTGGTCCTGTACTTGAACTGACACTTTCCAGGATGGCTCCGACTTTGTAGAAATAGTCACTTTCTTGCCCTTCTTAACAGTAGATGGTTTAGACATATCTGTAGATTTGCATAGTCGACCCCTCTTTTTGGGCTGGTCATCAAGAGCTCGTTGTGCCGGCGGAGGAGACGGGCTCTTACGTGGCAATGGTGGTGGAGTTGGCATTCTTTGGGGGGAGACAGCAGGCCCGCTAGAGCTAGACCCGTCATCGCTTGGCTCGTCATCACCATCTCTTGAAGGAAAGACAATGAACCTCTTGCGCCACACGATGACGTTGTGGATAGCTTCTCCAAGAGTGTTCACCCCTTCCTCTGGAGGAAATTCAAGCTGGATGGCCCTGTATCTGCTCAACACGTTTTCCACTTCAACCCTTGAGTAGCCAGTTGATATTGGATTACCGTGTATCCTTCCTCCCTCCACTACAGGATGTGCCATACCGCGTGCCACCTCTATAGTGAGGTTTTGACTCTGCAGTGGCACATGCAACCTGCATGCGGTATGTACTGTGATTGCGTCCACAGGGTGACGAGTCGTCTCCGGTTCTTGAGGAACCTCAGTTGAAGCGCAACTGCTTTTCCTCCCTGTTGGACTGGCTAAATAGCCAGCATCGCCGCCAATCCTCGCCTCCATTAGCAAAGTGCCTCCATCTTTTGAACTTTTTCCATTAGGACTCTCATCTGTTCTAATTGGTCTATGGAATTTTTATTACTTCGAGACCGGTATCTATGTCTGTCCTCAGGAAAACCTTCCCTCCATGGTACGAGGCCTACTCCCCTTGTGCGTCCCGGATGCTCAGCGTTCTGTAATGCAAGTGTGAGCTCATCTTTCTCCCTGCTTGGAACAAAAGAGCCCTCAGAAGACTATTGATGCACATCATGTAGCCTTCGGGACACTTCTTGTGAACTTGGACACTTGTGTACCAACTCGCCGTATCGAGAGTGATGCCCCTCGGGCGTATTGGTAATTCTTTCCTCGTTCGCACCAGTCCTTCGTCTCAATCTCGATCCACTTTTCCAACAGCTCTTCCTCCCTCGCTCGCCATTTCTATATGTTCTTGGCATAACCGCTACGGCCGAGACGATGAGGGAACAAGTTTTTGGTTGCATTGGCTTGATTCCTTTCGCTAACCTCCTTCGCCTCATCGATGTTTTTACACCACAAATTCATCCCAGAAAATGCGGCACCTACGATAATTGGGATCTTCAAAATTTGGTGTCAGCCCCCACTTCACAAACTTCCTGGTAAGGTCCGTCTTGAACTTTCGGAAGCTGACACTCATCCTCTCAAGGGCCCTCTGCTTTGCGATTCTTCTGATCCCGTGGGAAACTGGAATGTCCACTTCAACTTGTCCCAAGCAAGGTCCTTGTCTCTGTCCGGTATCATCCACTCCAATTGATCTGGATCACTGCTCTTCCAGTACCGGTACATGGTTGGGATGTCATCCTTCACGATGACACCTATAGACTTTGAGTATGGGGTGAGGTCCTTGTCTCTGTTTGGTATCCCCCTTTTTGTCGATGAGGTCCCGGTATCACCAGAGTTCACAATGGCCCAAGGGGTAGCCTCCTCCACGCTTTCAGGGTTCAAGTTTAGAAAGCCACTTGGGCTACCAGGACCACCGTCATTTTCTCCGGAAATTGCAGGCCTACTGTTATCTTGTTCCCAGGACATTTTCTACACTATAATGATCAAAAGTTTGAGACAGTTAATCCAAAAATGATTCTAAACATTCGTGTAAATTGGACTTTTTTAACAGAGAAAAAGAATTTCTAAAAACCTATATATATATAACTTATATATATAATATGTATATGTGTGTGTGTGAAAATATTACTCCAAATTTGCTCATGTTTTTTTTAAAAAAATGCAGCCAACATTTACCAAGGCATATAAAGCTGATGATACAGTACTTAGAAGATGGAGATCTAATGGAGATCTAAAGAAGAGGGGGGGACACAAGAAGGAAAGAAGGAAAGAAGGATTCAACGCTAGAAGTTCCTTTTAATGGAATATGCCAATTAATCCATAGGAATTATACAAAAATAAGCATGAAGTCCAACGTCATGCATGCTTTCTTCTTCCCATGACTCAGAGTTCTTATGTTTTTTTCATGTGTCACTCGAACAACGGTTTAAAAACTTTCCTGTATTTTTTTCCTCTTCTGCTAGCAACAGTATTAGTAGCACTAACTTCACATGATGCCTATATTTTAGTATATTCCACAGTTCCAGACTTCCAGTAGCACTAACATCCACCTCACATGATGCCTATATTTTAGTATATTCCACAATTCCAGACTTCCAGTAGCACTAACTTCAACAGTAAGGTGGTTTTAAAATGCCTTAGCACTGGATCTGAACAGAGTGCGACTATGAAGCTCACCGCAGGGCTTGTGAATGAATAGTGCTCGCAGGCCCTCGAGACAACGTACAACTGGTCACTATCAGGATTTGCAGCCATGATATGCTTCTGTAACCAATCACCAAAATGCAGTCTATGCTGCTTAGCGATCCATGCTTCTGATTTGACTGGGTTCTCGGTTCGGAGTGAGTTGTAATGCACATCAACAAATGGAGCCACCAAGGCCAACTGCTCGAGCACTGCGAAATGTGCTTGTCGTAGTGTTTCAAGGCTAGGAGCGAATATTGCTTTATGCCCTAAAGTCCCTTTCCCAAGTAGCCTGCCCTCGTTTCGGGACATCGACACACCAATGGGACGTAGATCCATATAGTCGATGCAAAACTCAACCACCTCCTCTGATGCATAACCCTCTACGATACTCCCTTCCGGTCGAGCTCTGTTATGCACATTCTTTTTCATGATCCCCATGAATCTCTCGAAAGCCCACATGTTATGAAGATAAACGGGTTGAGAATCTTTATCTCTTTCACGATATGTATCACTAGGTGAACCATTATATCAAAAAATGATGGTGGAAAACACATCTCGAGTTGGCAAATGGTCACGATTACATCTCGCCTATAGCTTGTCTAGTGTGGTTGGATCGATCACCTTCTGATATATAGCATTGAAGAACGAGCACAACTTTATGATTGGGTTTCGCACCCTGTCTGGCAAGATGCCTCTAATCGTAACAGGGAGTAGTTGTGTCATCAGCATGTGACAATCATGTGACTTCATGCCCACTATTTTCTTCTCTCTAATGTTGACAAGTCTTTTAACGTTAGCGGAGTAACCAGACGGGGCTCGGACACTCTGCAGGCACTGAGGGTGTAGCACACGGGAGGGAGGTATTGTCGGCCATTGGGACGTTCTTGAGGATGTAGCTCGGACTCGATGTTCATGTCTACGAGGTCTATCCGGGATTTCAACGTATCCTTTGTCTTGCCGAGTATGTTCAGCAAGTACTCCCATCAAACTCTCGCATACATTTTCTCAATGTGCATCACATCGATTGCATGACGGACATCCAAATCTTTCCAATACGGTAGTTCCCAGAAGATAGATTTCTTCTTCCAAAGAGGCTTCTCACCACCTTTGCCCGCCGCGCGTGTATTGCCATGCCCCTTACCAAATACATGTTCAATATCTTTTACCTCTTCAAAAATATCTCTTCCTGTACAACGTATCGGAGCTGTCCCCTTCTCCACTGTGCCATCGAAATCTCTTCTATTGCTACGGTACTGGTGACCGGCAGGAAGAAACCTCTGGTGGCACATGTACACAGTCTTTCCAGTACCTCAGCCACCTGCTTGCTGTGTCCCGCATGCACTACACACATGCACAACCACCTTTCACTGTTTGTCCAGATGTGTTGCCAGCCGCAAGGTAATCTTGAATGGTAACTAACAATATTGCCCTTAAGGTGAAGTACTCTCTTTTGTAAGCATCCCACATCTGCACCCGTCGAACCCATAGTAACTGAAGATCATCTACTACTAGCCTGAAGTAGACATCGATATCGTTGCCAGGTTGCTTGGGCCCTTGGATTAGCAGTGGCATCATGATATACTTGCGCTTCATGCACAACCATGACGGAAGGTTGTACATAACAAGTGCCACTCGCCATGTGCTATGCGGATCGCTCATGTCACCGAATGGATTCATCCCGCTCGTGCTCAGCCCAAACCTTGCATTCCTTATCTCGCGTGCAAAATTTTTGTACTTTCTATCTATCTTTCTCCATTGAGACCCGTCGGTAGGGTGCCTTATCATCCCATCATTCTTACATTCTTGGGCGTGCCACCGCATCATGTTTGCAAGCTTTTTGTTTGCATACAGGCGCTCAATCCGAGGGATTATAGGAAAATACCATACAACTTTAATGGACACTTTCCTCTTCTTTAGGACGGGGCCACCACTGTCATCATCGGCATCATCGTTGTTACCTCCATCCTTATACCGCGGTGCTCCGCAAACTGGACATGCATCCAGGTCTTCATAGTCACACCGGTATAGGATACAGTCATTTCGACATGCGTGAATTTTTTGCACCTCCAGCCCGAGTGGACAGACAACCTTCTTTACTTGGTATGTCGTTTCTAGCAGTACGTGACCCGCTAGAAGGAGGTCTCCGATCAGCTGTAGAAGCTCTGTGAAGCTCTTGTCGCTCCAGCCGTTGGTTGATTTCATCTGCAACAACGAGAGGACGACGTGTAATTTGGTGTGCTCCTCGTTGCAACCTGGATAAAGCGGTGTTTTTGAGTCCTCCACCATGGCTTTGAACTTCTCGTATTGTCCGTCATCGCTTAGGCCGTCTCTCCATCCCGCAACATCTGATCCAACCCATCCGATTCGTCATTGTCGTATTCACCATCGTCAGCAGGTAACTCCATATTGTCTTCATGCATTGCATCACCATGATTGTCTACACTATCATTCTCATCTTCACCGTGATTGTCCCGACATGTGTGATTACGCATAAAACCTCTTGTTAGCGATGCTCGTGAATTTGTTTTGTAGGAAACTGTCTCTTCTTCCTGCAATCAGAACATGGACAGTGCAAATATTCTGTCATGCTCAACAACCGGGAACTCGTGGCCCCGATCACGAACTTGGTTACTCCCTTGGCATACTCCAAGGTACCCCGCTTCGCATAGTTCATCCCTCCTTCATCCATCGGTCCTACGGGAATTTTTAAAAAATATGACATCTTCATATAAATGACATTATTTTATTTTGGTTACATAACTCTACGGTGATAGTCTCTTCAAATTTGACAATCCGAAATACTTTGAATTAAAGAAAGAGACACAAATGACATAAATGATGTCATGCATCTACTAGCATATACACACGAATGACAAAAGAATATCATAAAGAATCACGTACACAAAACTAAAATATACTAACCTTTAATTTTTCTGAAAATTTTCGGCAAAACCTTCCCCCCTCCATTTCGTTCTACACATAAAGACCGAATAAAAATGAGCTAAGTGGTTGAAAGATGACATTTATAGGTGGTCGGAATATAGGTGTCGGTTTTTAACAACAACCGACACCTATATTACGAAGCTTACAGCGTAAGGAACCTTATAGGTGTCGGGTAAAGAGTAAAAGCGGCACCTATAGTATAGGTGTCGGTTTTTACTATTGACCCGACACCTATTTAGAAAAAATAGGTGCCAGTTCCAATTAATAACCGTCACCTATACTATAGGTGCCGGTTTTACTGTTCACCCGGCACCTATTTGGGACTATAGGTGGCGGTTCTTAACAAGAACCGGCACCTATTCTTTAGCCGCTACCTATATGTTTTATAGGTGCCAGATTTGTTTTAACCGGCACCTTTTTGGGCGATACCAATGAGCCTTTTTTAGTAGTGTGTGATGTTATCTTATGCTTAATTGCCGAAGCATATAAATTCTTTTTATTGTTTAATTTCACATCATTAAATGCTACTGTAACATTAGCAGTAACATTAGCATGTGTAGCATTAGCACGGATAAATTACTAGTCTATTCAGTGAATCATCCTACAGTACTTTTTACCAGACAAGAAAATATTATTTAGGATACATAATTATCCGCTTTTTCTGATACAAACTTCTTTATTCCAAGGATCAGACTTATAAAGAGTACATATATAACAAACAAGGAGGAATTCAAACATATAGTTTTACAGAAACAAACAAGTGTGCCAAGCACGCTGACGTCACATGTCCTTCCGTTCTGATGAAATGCTGTTGTTGCATCATATGAGGATTGGCAGCAATATACAGAATAGACATTTTCTTTTTGACGTGAATATACACAATAGACATCAAACCACACCAAATTTTTTAATGTTGCTGGTAGTTCCACCATTTCTTGTACTTGGACTGCTGCATATGGTGCATTATTCGGCCTGCTGGCCTGTTGTATTCGTTGTAGTCGTTACACCCTGAACCAGTATAATATCACAAATTTTGTTTAGGCCATTATTATAGGCTTACAACCAAATCATTTGGTTCATTTCAATATATCAAGTTTGACAATTCCAGTTTCCATTATTATAGTAAGTTTTAGAATTTCAATATTTTAAGTGGAAAAACATAAATTTAATGTAAACTTTTTAGAGCTTTCCACTTACAGCTTGTGTTTGTGGAGTACTATAGAATGCATGAATGTCAAGCTGTCTAGTTGCCTCGCTAGGATTGTTCTTGACTATGTTGTGCTGAATAGTGCCATATGCCATAGCAAGTTGTCCAGTCCCCGCCGACAATGGCCCACTCACCAGTTTCAGGAGTAGTCCCCATCACCTGAAGCTTTGATCCATTAAACCTGCACCATTTCAAAATTATTACGCGTCACAAGAATCTATAACATAAAGCAACTAAAATTGAAAAATTATTAATCAATTAGTCATGGATGCTGCAACCAAGTTAACAAGCATAAGACTATCATGAGCTAAAAAGAAATCGCATTGAAATTAACCATATATATTGATCCTAGTCCAATGTTGAGGACAAAAAAATGTATTAGCATGAAATTGTCCAATATGTAATACAGAAATTTGCTAATACCTGTCATCCACAAACTCTATGTTCATTGACGTGTACCAGGTGTTGTTAACCTGATCAACCTGGACATGCATTCCTCTTGCATGTGCAACAATAGTACTTACGTTGAAGTCAGGTCCATCATAGATAGGCCAATCGTTGATAACAATCATACCAAACGAAGCTGGATGGGATGAGGGCACCATTGTTTCTTGGTTGTGGTTTGGCCCTATACCAACTTGGTGCAAGTACAATCGCATAACAATCTCACACTGATCGTGTAGCATAGGGCGTACTGGAACGACTTTAAAAAATGGACTAGTCATGGCTAAAATGTGCTTTGGTCGGATTGGCAAAGTGCAACTAGGAACTGTTTGATTCTTTGCTTAGTGTCAATGATCCGAGATGGTGTATGGCTAGCTGTATTTATAGAGTAGTGGTAGCACTCTAGTTCATGAGGCCAACGAAGTTGCATTCTCTGGCTATAGAATTTAGAAGAAGTATGGAAATAATGTCGAGTACACCCAACACAAGGTCACATATCTAATTATTTTGCCACCACTTGCATTAGCTATCCAACAATTTTTTTCCTTTTTTTCAAGTAGTACAGAACAAGAGATCTCCGCCGGTTTTCAAAATGGCAGGCTACATGTGGCGTGATGATGGAGTTGACACATCGGGCCAAACCGGCAATGGTAAAAAATATCCCTGGAGATTTGTCACTCCCAGTTTGGCCCACCAACTGGCAGAGATATGGATTTCCCGCGAAAAACAAACAGTCCAACCCAAAATGTGCACGAAAGATGACAGTCCAAATATACACTTCAAAAGTCCAATATTTCTTTTGAAGTATATATTTGAGAGGATTGATAGTGCATCTCTAGACACAACCATGCATAGAGCTAATTCTACCAGTGTTTTTTTCTGAATTTCACGAAGTTACTATTAAGTGAAAAGAAGAAGCGGTTCAGTCTATTAAGATACCGTGGGAAAGTCTGATTTTGGCGGTTCCTCAATTCTTCATCCAAAAATATATATTTGCAACATGAACACCAGAATAATCGTGAAATGCACCTCAATTTTTTTTCGTTTGAAGGTCTTTTCGCGTGATTTGATTATTACAAGGTGCATGGCTGACATATTATCAACTTCTGTCAAAAACAATAAGGTGGTTATTAATTGAACCTGTAAATTCCTGGCAACGGTCCAGCATACCCGTCCTTTTTACTCCCATCCTTTTGTTTTAATTGTTCAGAAATAAAACAGTAATATAATCAATCATTTATTTGTTTGTTGTTTTTAAACATTTCCTGTTAATTGTAAAAACTGTATTATGGCTATTGGTTTCTGTCCAACTATGGTACCATGAAGAGAAAAATAATATCTAAAGGAAAGCATTCTCCTTTTTCCTTTTTCATGCCTAGGCTTGGTCTCATAGAAAAATGGGCATTTATAGAAAATGTTGAGGGAAAAAGCCAGGAGATGCAAGAATACGGAAGAAAAATTTAGATGGAAGACTAATATAGCGACAGACAGTTTCACAGGGGCAAATGAGGAACATGGTTCCTGGATAATCATTTGTTCCTGCATTGTATGCGTGTAGCCAGGCTGGAAATTTTGGAATTAGCATAACTTCACAAAAGGTAAGAAACCTAATTATGCTTAGATTAATGCTGAACATAAATTATTAGCCAATCAGACATTTCTTTTGTGAAAGTACTTATTATTTCATCACGAGAATTTGTACATGCGAGGAGGACTCTACAATTCAGGTTTGGAATCCTTGATGGGAGATTATGCTTCAGAACTTGGCTGATATGCTGACATTAAAATATGTCCAATGTGCATAAAAGCCAAGGACTTCATAGCTTGCCCATAATGAGGACAAGGCCATGCACATGTGAGAAAAAATAATGTATGTTATACAAACAGAGAAATTGGTGATAAAGATTTTTTACAGTGATGGGGCGACTGACAAAATCTTTTTACGAAACTTCTGTTACTCACTTATACATGGTTCTGTATTGGCGGACTCCCTTGTTATCACTACTTTTATGATCAATAATCAGCGCCGGAATATTTTCTGATATCAAAACATGTCATTAGTGATGGTTCAACTGTGACAAATTAAAATGCACTGCCTATTCCTTTACATTTAATGACAAAATATTCTATCATCATGAAACATTTGAACAATGATAAGGCAAATTGTGATGAAGAAAATTTGCTATCACTATTTATATTGTAATTGTGACAAACATTTTTCAATTACTACACGTTAGTTGAGATGAGTTGATTCTTATAAATTTACTTGTAGGTACTATTTCTTTTGCAGGACATTTCGGTAGTGGCGTTCTATAGAGATGAATAAGTGCTTTCACTTTTTTTGTTGCAGCTAGCTACGTAACATTATTTTTGGAATAAAAATCATGCACTTCCGCAGTAACCAGTAACTAATTTTATGGTTCTCAGATTTAAGGTTAGTTGCATATGGCACTTCGATTTTAGTACTGTATAAATGCAAGAAAACATGATGAATGCCTATCTCAACCCCTTAAAAGTTCAGGCCGCCTCAACCCTACAAATGAAATCAAATTTGCCATTTCCATTTAAAAAGTCCTGCTCATAATTTGTTCTCTTCACTATCTCTGCTTCTGATTTATATTCATGCTCAAACTTGAAATGACAAAGGCAATTTATGTCGATATCAAATTGGGCATCGATCTGTTATGCAAAATTTGCTCCAAAACCCTAGCCAGGGTTAACAATTTCAGAAAGCTAAAAACATATCAAGGGGACCTCTAAATCCAAAATTACCACAATTTCTGAATATTTTGGTCGGAATTGTTTTAACTTTGGGCAAAATATTGAAAATAATGGAAGAAATTGTATGGGGAGGAGGGGTGCGTTTTCCGAAATTCCATAAATTTTGGATATCTTGAAACGATATTTCAAACCATGCTCTCAGCGGAGCTCATCTCGGTCACTTTTTGACGTATCAACAATATTCGTTTTCATATTTAACTAGACATTCTTAGTATTATCCTATCCGAGCCGATGACCATTAGCAAGAACAAATATATGTTGTCTCTTGAGCGCTGATCGACATGCCAAGTTATAACAGCACTTACAGATACTTTGATGGTGTTTCCATAACCCGGTAACAGCAACCTCACCGCATCGCCCGTATTGGGGGTTCACCGACTTCAGACCTTTATGACAGAACCTCGATGGCCAGGAAACTGGTGAGGCACGATCTCCAGGTGAAACCTCCGTAGGTTGGCCTCCGACTGCGTCACGTCCTAAATCCCGTCAGTGGCACGAACCACTGGTTCGGCCAATTCGGTGGCGAGCCGACGTAGCTGTAGTCGACTACATGGTGAACTACTTGAAATACTTTCTTATGATGTGAATTTTATAGTTATTAATAATATATTATACAAGAAATTAGCGGTAAAAACGTGTAAAAATCTAGACCTGGAACAGAGGGAGTTAAAGATTTGTTTTTCTTGAGCTTTACAGAGGAAGCACGAAAAATACTGGTAATACGATGATCTCCACGAGACAGAGCGGCGACCACCAGCTGACAACTAGTTCACAGTTCAAGCATAAACTTAAACTTGGACTAGAGAAACCTTATTAAACTGCTTCTTCCTATGTCCTTTTATCATAAAATGGTCGGAAAGGATATTGGGGTCCGTTGGAACACGAACCTTTAGTTTTTCCAAGTGTTAGTTACATGGTTTTAGCAAGAATAAGATTCAAACACAAGGGATCCTTATAAATCATGATCGTATCATGTTGGCTTATTTGGAACCAGAGTTCGTCATAGAATTTTCCAAAATGTTCTATCATATGGAGATGGTTGGTTTAGGTGTTTTAGAAATGAAATTCTCCCGCACATGTGCACGATGAATTAGGTTCATAGTGCTTCTGTTTTTTTCGGGTTACAATCTCTGTAGTCCTAGTGCCCATTCAGTGTTTAATTTTTTTTAAATATTTGGTTCTCTTGATATCCTCTTCATCCTAAAATGTAACAAATTTTAGCAATCAAGATTTGATCCAAAATATAACAACTTCTCCGTCAGCATTTTCTTTCTAACCAATCACAACTATTAATCATTCAATTTCTACAGCTACCTCTAGTTCTAAACAAATCATAACCTTCTTCCATTTAATTCTATCTGTTTTTTAATACCCCTTAATACCCATGTGTTGACTGTAAAATATCACGCACTGCCTTAACAGATTTGTTTAACTCTAGTCCAGGTCCAAATCTTGCTTTTAAGTTCGTAGGGTATGCCAGTTGGTTTGATCCTACAATGAACAAGAAACAAACAAAGAAAACGAAGCTAGACTGTAAACGATACCCGATCGGCTAGTGGCCGATGACGTATCATTTAATGTTGAGCCGATGCAATATGCATTGAATCGGCCAGGAGAAATTAAATCTAATCGATCGGCTATAGATATCCATAACATATAATCTATGTCTCGAAATATATTTAAATTAATTGATTAGCATAGATCGGTAGCATACCGAGAGTATAAATCACTTGTGTCTAAAAATACCTTAAGATAAAGATTATATATATTTATAGCATAGTCGATGTCATAGATTTAATGTGTATCGGCTAGTACTCCGATACCACTTTATACTAAGATATCAATATAGATTAAAGACATTAAACATGAACCAATCTAAGTGTTAAGATAGGCTAATGATCGATAACAAGCTTCATATATTTCATCACAACGAGATCTTAATATAAAGGGCAGATTTAGCATATCAAGTAAACATAAAAGAAAATAAGAAAACTAAATCGTTAAGATCGGCTGAAATCCCGATACTATCTCTAATAGCAATCATAAACCGAGATAGATATTACGATTCTAAATATTATTTAATAGGTCGGACTCAACCGATGCAGCATTAAGCATAAAGAGAAGCATAAGATCTAAACAAGTCGATGAAAATCTTTCGAGATGGTAGATACATTATATAATCTAAGTCGATGGTGATATCTAAACCTATCGGTCGTTACCTAGTAATAGAGGCTAGTCGATTAGTTTTAGATCGCAATATAGATCTAGATTATATAGCATATATGATAACTCGACAATTTATGAAACCAGGATTAGAGTGTCATAATGATGGAAGCACTAATCCCGAGAGTGCAAGCTGCCATAACAAGCTTTACCTTTTCGTCGAAGATCGAACCCGATGCAGCCTAACTCAAAACAAGAACTCATTGGAATAATTGAAAGGAAAAAAGGTGGCGATGCGCTGAAGGTTGTATTGAACTGATTGTTGTGAAATTATAAGGTCTTGGGTTGTATTTATACCCATATTACAAGATATGTCCTTGTTGGACATGATTCCTATCTCTATTACAATTCAAATTACATATAAATCCCTTAGTCGGACTCTTATCGACATAATCTATAAGGAAACTATTTAAAATAACCTAATTAATAGATACTATTGCCTTTCTCGGACTCTATCCGTGTATGGCATTTCTCATGAAGCACCTCAAATAAATCCGAAGATGATTTCAATGTTACCTTACCGGAAATGGCTACATCGGCTTATCTTGTTCGATTCGGTATCGGTCGACGATCACCTCAGCCGATTCGGTCATCAGCCGACGAACTCTGTAGCCGATTCGGTCTGCAGTTGGCACAAACTCTGTTTCCAAAAATCCCGATTCCCTCCAAATCGGCTTCGGTCTTAATTCCAAATCCAATAATTGGCTTACCAAATTTGGTCGTCAACACATGCCTCCCAAGTCCGCTACATTGTTAATGTTGCGGATTTGCTTGATCTTATCTTAGAAAAATTTTAGGGCTTTCCATTTCGGCCGTTACCGCGCCTCTTTAAATAATAACCACCGCCTTAGAGTTTTTCACGCCGTCACTTTTGCTTTCACCGCCTTAGCCACTACCGCTACCAAATTCACCGGAAAGCTCTTCGAAGCTCTTGGCGATCCTGTAGACGATCTCCTCTACGGCAGCAAACCCTTCCACGGCAATGGCGGCCTCAACCACTCCCTCTGATGCTTCATCGGCTGAATACCCTGAGGTAAGTCCCGTCGGCCCTAGATCTCTGCTTTGCCACAATTTGGTTTTGCTTTTCGTGATTTCTCCTTTTTCTTTATATTTTATCATCTCTCAAATCAGATTTCCATCCCCAGCCTTGTTCACCCCAATTGGTTCTTCCTAGGGCCAATCGGCAGGTCGCATCCCCTTGAATTTATTAATGCCAAAACCAACGGATCCCCTTTATGCTAGCAAACCCTAGCTTGGCACATTGGGCAGAACCCTTAAATCTTGGCCATCAACGGACAAAACTCGGCGAGCATGGTACAACAGATATCGGCTAGTAAGCAAACCCACTGGGAAGAACTAGGGATAGCACGAGTGTCTAGCCCTAACAATAGTTGATATGCCTAAGGATGAGCCCCTACTATATTGCCGCCTACTTTTGGTCCAACACCCTCAATGCCTTCCTGTTTCAACAAGAACTGATGACACCAACTCTCCTTGATGTGATCATGATTACTGGCCTAGATATTACATAATCGGTCAATCCTGTCAGCTTGAACACTAAATGCCGTTTTCCTTCAAGACTTGGGCTATTGGAGGCTGGAAGCATTTATCACGTCAAAATATAGAAACCGATTCGAGGCCATAGGGAGCACACAACCTTTCTCATGATGTGACTAGAAAAGCTTTTGTTTTGTGGCTCAAGCTGCGGCCCTACAACCAATTGGCGCATGTAGCCGAGGCCCTAGTGGAGAAGAAGCAAACTCCTTTGGGGAAATATCTACTAGGGTACCTTTATCAAACTCTGAATGTTGCATCGGCTAAAATCGCAGCCGATTCGGCTATCGGCACTGGTGACCCATAATGGTTTCTGCAGCTCTGGCTCATTCTGCACACTCAAAAGGTTGTCGATAGGCCATCATTAGTAAAGGCTGAATTCCCAAGAGTGCAGCCAATTACGATGAAGATAGCGAGGGCCGATGCATGTCCTTCGGAGAGGCAACATCTTCCTATGCCTGGAGCAAAGCTATCTCGCTCGCTTTTTAGTGATTGGTTCGCAACCTCTATGACGGATTCCCCAATAACATGAGGATCTGGTTTGCCTATGCAAACTTTAAAGACTTTGAACTGCCCCATGACTTCAGGTTTAATGAAATCAACTCTAAAATATTTGACAAATCAAGGCAAGTCTTCACGGGTGCTATTTCTCCGTTCATCCTCCCAATCGGCATCCACCAGGGCAGAAATGTCTAGTTGTTATATGAATTCTTGCACCCAATGAGTGTTGCCAGACAGATGGGAATGGGTCAACTGCCGATTGGCCTATATTTTGCCAACAAAATCCAAACCAGAGAGGAGATCACTTTAGGCCTCATGATGCATAAGCTACGTTAACACCGAAATTTGGTAATTGAGTCCCTAAGTACGCAAAGGCGAAGCGAATCGGATCGGCTAGTTTGGTGTGGAAACAGAGGCCACATCGGTTGAGGAGTGATCGGCCGCGAGGCCAATCGGCTAAGGTTGGATCGGACAAGGGCGGCCGATAGCCGATTCCAGTCGGAAGAGATAAAACCATTTCGATGCAGCAGTTTGAGGATAAATAGAAGATTCGGTTATTAGTTGCGTGTTAAACGATATTGCCACCTATGGATAGAGTCCGTAACGGCAATTGTATCTCGTAATTTAGGAGTTTGTTTAAAGCGTAAATTGTAACACCGCGTGGGTCCTTCTTAGGATAATGTTGTGTTTTAAATAGTAGTTTAGATAGAGTCATGGTTTGTACAGATAATTGTACCTTGGGTATAAATAGGACCCGAGACCCTTTGTAAATTCATTCAACACAATCACAATCAATCAAACCTTCGACACATCGCCAACCTTTTTCTTCAGACGAGCAGTTTGTTTGGCTACGGGCTGCATAGTTTCGATCCCCTGATCTAGGAAAATGCTTGTCATTAGTGGTATGATCTGTTGTTTCTAGTGCTTCCATCGTAATGACACATTAGATTCAAGAGTTTATACTGTGCTATTTATCATATAGCGCATATAAATTAGACTAATGTTTAGATCTACTCTGCCATTGGCTAGTTCTACCAAGAACTTGCAGCCGATAGGGCTAGATCTAAAGGTTGGCTGGTATATATGCGGTATCCCTGATCTAGGAAAATTGGCTACAATAGATCAGGTTTTTCTTTTATACTTAATGCTGCATCGGGTTTGAACTATTAAGTCGTTTTAGAACTATCAATGATCCGTTCGGCTAGATTTATATTGTTTAGAGACGCGGGGTTTACCGGGCTTATCGCCCGATATGTTTCTTTTAATATATTTATTATTAGATTTATATTAGGACTGCCTCTTATATTAAGATCGCATTCTTGTCGGACGTTACTAGCCGAAATTGGCCCGCCATTGGCAGCCGACGGCCGATTTCCAGGCCATGCGCATCTGGTTCAAGAGTGATATCTTTTCATAAGATTCATCGGAGTACTAGCCGATTCATCGTTAGTTTTCCAGTATCGGCTAGGTTATCGATTCATATATTTATTATCCATTACTGTATTTAGGTTACACAACTCATGCTGTCTCGGTATAGCTGATCCATTCCAGTCGTTTAGCTTAAATATATTTTAGGATAGCATATATATGCTCATGGATTCCCTCACCGATCCAATGGGGATCTATCCTAACACATAACGCATGTTCCCTTGTTTTTCTTGTTGGTTAACAGATCAAATCAATCGGCACGCCCGCATAGCACGGGTAGTCGAGAAGGACTCCGACCGGAGTTAAGCGGATCTCCTGTGCCAGCGCGTGAGAGAAATTTCTCATCAACAGCTACTAAGTATTACAGCCCTCGCTCGGCAAAGCATTGAAACTATTGAGCGGCTATGTTGAGGAGTACAACTTTTGACGATGGTGGGTTAAATGGGAGAAACATCTCTTTCATCAATCGGCTTCAATGTACATGACCACCATGCTCCTGGAATTGGTTCCACAAGTAAGTGTTTTTCCTCTGTCAAATTCTTCATTTATCGGTAACATCCTTTAATATCTGACTAACTCTTTTTCCTTGTTTGTAGACTACCGATTAATCTCCTCCTCACGCCCGCAACTCTAGATCTACCATCCGTTATGCGGAAGGGATAATTCCAACTGGTGGTGGCCTCGCTTCTTTAGTGATCAGCTTCAATGCGCCCAAGGTCACTTCTCTGCTTCAACGCCAAACGCGTCAACCGATCCCCTCTAAGGCAAGAAAGAAGAAACGGACCGGGCCATCGGCTGCCGATCCATCAGCTGTAGGGAAGAAAACTTCCAAGAAACGAAAAATAGCTCCAGCCGATGATCTGCTACCCTTGGATCCAGAGGTGGAGGAGGCCCTTGATCAAGAAGTAATAGAGGAAGAAGTCGATGAAGCTGCGGCCGATACTAGTGATACCAGAAGAACCATGTCGACGCCACCAGCCGATGACCCAGTACCTCAAAAAACTCCAAGTCCTCCAAGACGTCCAACTCGCCCTCAGTCGGTACGCACTTTTATGGAATCATTCTTCCTTTGAATGTTCTCATCTCAATTTTGACCAAACTCCCTTGTTCTGCAGAAAAAGAAGTTGGCGAAAAAGAAGAAGAAGCCAGCACCAGCCCTATCGGTAACTTCATACTCAAACTTTTCTCATTTTTCAACTAGCCGATGCTTAACCAATCTTGTCTTTCTTGTTTTGTGGAAGACTTCTCATTCTCCATCAGCTGCCCCCCATGACTCTAGTGAGCATACTCCATCGGCTAGGGGCAGCCACAATGTTGATGCAGAAGCGGCACCGGCTCCCATCATCCTTATAAGTTCCTTCTCTTGACCCCATATTGGCTATCTTCAAAGTTTTCAGCGTCCAACAGTCTCAATATTGTCTCTGCAGCTCTAGCCGATATGTTCCCTTTGACATCAAAGAGTTCATGGATGACGAGGAAGATACTAGCATTAAAGCCCTAGCCCTCTTGCCGACGATTTGAAAGCTACACGATCGGATATGGCTAAACGGCTAGAAAGCTCCCTAGACTTCTTGGTTACCGATTATGGAGCGATCAGAGCAAGATTCGAAGAAATTCAAGATCAGCTCCAAGATCACCTAGCCGACGTCATCTCCCAGGCCGCATATCTTGAACAACATCGACATAAGCTTGAGAGGGCCAAACAACGGATAGCCGATCGGCGGGAGAGAACGGCTCTTGAAGCCACTATCGAAGCCAATCGGCAATCAATCTTTGTAGACAAGGCTACAATCTTTGTAGACCAGCGATTGCAATCTCATCTTGTCCTGTGGAGGTTGAATATTCTTGATCGCATTGATGCTCCTTTGTGTTACTTCAATCTTACTTCAATCCCCCTTTCATGGACAAGAAAGCCCAAAAACTGTCTAGCCGATACGCCAAAAGCACACTTCGTGGGATTCATCTTCAGGCCATATTTCCTTGTTCTCCCAAAACTTTCCTCAAATCGGCTATATGGTCGTCAACCTCAACATCAATGTAGATTTCAACCAACAAGCCGATCAAATCATGGAAGATTAATTCATGGCCCTTTGATATGTAGCTCCAGCATTCTTCAAACCGAAGTCATCACAACCCACTCATATAAGCCGATTGCACCAGGACATCTAAAAGCAGTCTTATGGATGTCTTCTTCTGCCATAAAAATTTGATTGTATCCAAGCATTGCCATCCATAAAACTTATAATTCTATGCCCTGAAGCAAGCATCAACCAATAAATTGGCAATTGGCCTGGGTATTCATCCTTAGGGGTAGCTTTGTTCGGTCTCGAAAATCAATACCCACACCCTAAGTTTGCCATTTTTCTTGATCACTGGAACTATATTGGAACCCACTCAGCATATCGACATGGCCGAATAAAACCAGCATCATACAGTCGAGTGATTTCGGCCTTGATAGTGTCATACATATCGGCTTTGAATCTCATAGGTGTTTGATTGAAGGGCCGATATGTTGGTTTGATAGGAAGCCAATGTTCGACAATCGATCGGCTAATCTTGGCATCTCAAAATACTCCCAAGCAAAACAATCTTTATATTCCTTCAAAAGCTCTATCAACTTGGTTCTAAATTGAGAAGACAATTTTTTGCTAATAAATGTCGGCCTAGGCCTATCTCCTAGACCTATATCAACTTCTTCTAAGTCATCGGCCGACATGAAGCCTTGTCCCAATTTGCCATCGAGATCATCTACAGTGTCCTTGGTGTAGAAACTTGAACCCTCCACGACGCCCTCAAAGCAATAATCGAGGCTCCTCGTCTCCAATTGGCTATATGTCATAATCGGATACTTTTAGATAATCGCCTTGCCAAATTTTGCCAGACAAGCAATCGACTCCATCCATCTCACAAAGGGTTAAATCGGCATTGGCAATATTTACTGACTTGTCGGCTGGCACGATTTCCACTTTGTCATCTTGCCATTGGATTAAGCTCTGATGCATGGTTTAAGTAATACAACAGTTTGCGTGAATCCAATCCCTTCAAATCAACAGCTATACGACCCTTCCCATCGATGACAAAAAATGTTGCGGGAACAGTCTTGCTATCGATTGTCAGTTCTACGTTCAAAATTCCTTTTGTTTCTGATGGATTGCCGCCGAAGTCCTTTGAGCACCATGTTGGTCTTGATGAGATCGTCTGAACTCCTACCCAACTTCCTGAGTATAGCATATGGCATTAAATTCACGGCAGCTCCTCCATCGACCAACATCTTGGTCATCGGCTTGTCATTGACAAACCCTTTGACATACAGTGGCTTAAGGTGCCGATGCCCTGTCCCCTCTGGTTTTCAAAGATAGCTTGTTCTGGGGACAAAACCAACTTGGCCAGGGATTCTTCCAAAAGATCTCCATGGGCTTGGTTGGCCTCATACTCGGCTGGTAACACAAATACCATGTTGACCGATGCAAAAGCAATAACATTTCCATTAGCCAACCTTTTTGCCTTGTCGTCTTTAACCTCATCGGCTGATAGCACTTTGCTCTTAACACGCCACTCTTTCCTTGAGTGTCTTGCTTTTTCTTCTTCAGCCGATGATCGATCTTGGCCCGTACTTCCTAGAAACGACCCCTGCTCTTCATCCTCTGTACCCTCCTCTTTCGACTCTTAGTGAAAGTACCACAAGGGAACCATTGCGGGTTCATGGTCTCATCTTCATTATCATCAAATTATTCATGCAGAAAATCCTGATGAATTGGACCTAACCTCTGATGAACAGGGAGTTTCCTTTATTGCAGCCGATTTCTCTCGGAACGAGATCGCCTAGATTCTCCAGCGTAGTTGCCATCATAATTGCTGTAGGCTGGATAATTTTCTATCGATGGCAGCCTCATCCCTTCATTATAGCAAAATCTGAAAAATTTGCAACTCCAATGGGGATCAAAGCTGTCATCCTCCTGATAGCACCTCTCTTCCTGTCTGCCATGTTTCCTATGGTGGTTGTCAATGTTTGTAATAGAGTTAGGCTTCTTGGACTGATAATCCTTCCTATCGGCTGCTCTTCCACTCGTGTGAACCGTGTTGATAGGAAAAAGGTTGCCATCAACTTTCATCGGCTTCTTTGAATCTTCAAATTTAATTTTCCCTGCTTTAATAGTCGATTGGATCTGCTACTTGAAAACTTTGCAGTCGTTAGTGCTGTGAGACCCAGTATTGTGTCACTTGCAATACTTCCTCTTTCTCAACTCCTCAGCCGATGGGATGACATGGCCAACATGAAGTTGGATTTGCTTCTCCCGAAGTAGAAAATCAAAAATCTTATCAGCTTTGGTGATGTCGAAATCATATTTTTCTTCTTTAGCTGAATTTTTGACCCATTGACATGTGACAACCTTCTTGTTTCTAGCCCATTTCTGTTATTTCGTAGTCATCCTCATCTTCTTCAGATTTAGAGGCATATGTAACATGGCTAACCTTTTTTAAGGCTTTCTTGGCTTCATGAAACCGTTGCTCGTGTGCTGTCACCTTTTGAGCCAGGTGAGCTAAGCTTTCAATGCTTGAGTCGAAAATCTTTCCTTGATTGGAGCTAATAAACGCTGGAAAGCAAGATCGGGTAAGTGGGGATCGGTCAGGGCTAGGCTGTAACACCTGTTTCTCATATCCCTGAATCTCTGAATATAATCCTAAACCGACTCGTCATGTCTTTGCTTGATTGCAGTTAAATCGGACAATTTCATCTCATGAAATCCACTCTAGAAATACCGATGAAACTCCTTTCCAAATCGGTCCAACTCTGAACAGAATTGCATGGTAATGAAGAAAACCATGTGAAAGCTGATCCACAAAAGGATAGATGGAATAATCTAACCCTCAGAGCATCAGTAGCCGATGCCTCTCCACACTGGGCAAGAATCGGCTGACATGTTCATAAGTAGATACATTGTCTTGCCCTAAGAATTTTGAAAAGTCTGAGATCATGTATCGGTTTGGCAGTGGTACCTTGTCAAAATATTCTGGATATGGATGAAATACAACCAGTGTCCTTAGGCTTTAGGTCGAATTGTTCCCTCATCACATCGGCTATCATGTCAGCCCATGGCTTTTGTTGTGGCCCTCCTTGAAACTGCTACTACATTGGCTCAAACTGATCAACTTGAGATAGATATTGAGGCTGAGGTACCGCCCCTGGCCGATATTGCATCTGAGGTGAATGAGGCTGATATTGGAAGTTAGCGTTGCCTCCCAAGTGATATTGCGGAGGATGATGCACCCCCTGGGCTTGCTGATCCAGAGCAAACTGAGAGCCAATAGGCTGATGAGGTTATGGAATTGGTGACCGCTGCCTTATCGGCATATGCGAAATCGGCTCAAAACCCGACTGATTTGCCCTGAACAAGGCTGCAACCTATTCTTGAGAAACTTGAGGAATATCTTGTCTAATGTGTTGAGGTTGCTACCTGGATAGAAGTATAGGACTAAACTCGATTGCTTTTGTGTCGATAACGATGCAATCGGCTTTTCGGTTACCAATGCTAATGCCATCAACTGACCTGGGGATATACCTGCAACAGGCTGCAATCCATCGGTAGCTAAAGTCCTATACGGTGGAAATTTGCCTTCAGGAAGGAATATTGGGCTCTTTGCCTGATGCTCAACGATTCTAGAGTCAACTAGAGAGCTAATCTTGTTGTTTAAAGTGTCGACTAGCACCCCGGATTGGTTGATCAGAGCATAGTGCACGGCATAGTCAATCCTATCCTCCAGATTGTTCAGCTCTGGGCCTTCCTCCTATTTGTCATCCGGAAGTTTTCCACCCTTGCCAGAGTTTGATTCAGGCTCGTCATCATTTGGCAATTTTACCTTGTACCTTTGAATGACTGTGCCTAATCGAGTTTGAACAAAAGAATGCAAAAAACTGACTTTGCAATTTGTTCATTATCTCCTCAAACTCAGCATTCTGCTCTGGCGTTAACTTATCCATGGTCACAGGAATAATGTTCTCCTGGTCAACGTCAGAAGTCTTGATGTCCACCATGGTGTGTATCTTGTAATCGGGTCCCATTGGGCGTGCCAAAAGCGTGTTGACTGTAAAATGTCACGCACTGGCTTGAGAGATTTGCTTTACTCTAGTGCAGGTCCAAATCTTGCTTTTAGGTTCGTAGGGCGTGCGAGTTGGTTTGATCCTGCAACCAACAAGAAACAAAGAAAGAAAACGAAGTTAGTCTGTAAACGATAGCCGATCGGCTAGTCACCGATGACGTATCGTTTAATGTTGAGCCGATGCAATATGCACTGAATCGGTCAAGAGAAATTAAATCTAATCGATCGGCTATAGATATCCATAACATATAATCTATATCTTAAAATACATTTAAACTAAGTGATTGGGATAGATCGGTAGCGGACCGAGATAGTTGTTGTTGAGAAAAAACTCTCATGCGCTGGTCTGGGAGATCTGCTTAGCTCTAGTGCAGGTCCGTCCTTGGCTACCTGTGATGATCTAGGCGTGCCAATTGATTTGATCTGCTAAACAATAAGAAAGAATAAACAGATTCATGCGTTAAGGTTAAAGTTATGTCCTACCAGATCGGCTCAGGAAACCAACCTGCATATAATAGCTTTTTCAAAGCATATTTAAACTAAGTGACTGGGATAGACCGGCTATGCCGAGACAATATGAATCACTTAATCTAAATATACTCCAAGATAATAGTTATATGCGTTCATAACCTAGCCGATGCTGCAGGTCTAACGTAAATCGGCTAATCCTCCGATCGATCTTATAAAAAGATATCGATCTGTCCTAGATGCGTTAAAGCTAGATCAATCGGCTGTCGGCTGATGCCAACGGAATGATACTTAAGGAATTTAAGTAGATCAAGATCTTAATATAAGAGACGGCTCTAATAGATGTAATAGCAAATAATACCAAAAGAAATATTAAAACAGATAAGGCCGGCTGAAACCCCGACACTGTCTCTATAAATTTACATCTAGCCGAATAGATCATAATACTTCTAAAAACGACTTAATAGGTCATGAATGATGCAGCATTAAGTACAAAAAGATAGCATTGGAACTACATGGACCGATGTAAACCTTTCAAGATGGTGGATACAACATATAATCCAGGCCAACATTTAGATCTAGCTCTATCAGCTGCTGCTCCCCGAGAAGAACAAGCCGATGGCAAGATAGATCTAGACAGTGTTCTAGATTATATGCTCTATATGATAACTTGTGCAGTTTATAACATTAAACCTAGAGTGTCTCAATGATGTAAGCACTAGCTTCGACGAAATAAACCACTAAACAATGAGAATTTACCTTATTCGGGGTTTGAATCGATGCAGCCCGAAGCCAGATCAAGAACTCGTCTAAAGGAAAATAGGAGGCGATGCGTCGAGATTGTATTGATTGTGATATATTTTTTACAGGGGTCTCGAGTCCTATTTATACCCAAGAATAAAACTACCCATGCAAGACACGGTTTCTATCTAATCTACTATACATGGTACGACAATATCCTGGGACATGGTCCCATGCCGCATTACAATAGGAAAACTAAACAAATTCCTAATTTACAGATACAATTACTGTTACAGGACTCTATCCATAGATGACAATATCTTTTAATGCACAATTTGGGAACCGAATCCAACTCCTTATCTCTACGCTTTCCATCGAGATTGGCCCCACTTCAACCCTCACTCAGAATTGGCTATAGGCTATCCTAGTCCGATTCGTTCTCAACCGACTGGCTCCGTAGCCGAATCGGACTCAGCCGATTCTGTTTCCGTTTCTTCTCAAATCGCATACCTTCTCTGATTCCGCTTCAATTTCTTCTTCAAACTCGGGATTAGGTTACCTAATTTGGTCGTTAACAATAGTATAAACCACTTATGTCTAAAAGTACCTTAAGACGGAGATTATACATATTTATAGCATAGTCGATGTCATAGATCTAATGTGTATTGGCTAGTACTCTGATACCGCTTTATACTAAGATATCATATCGATTAAATACATTAAACAGGAACCGATCAAGTGTTAAGATAACCTAACGTATCGATAACAAACTTAATATATTTCATCACAAGTGAGATCTTGATATAAAAGGCGATTTAGCATATCAAGTAAACATAAAAGAAAACAAGATAACTAAATTAGGTAAGATCGGTTAAAACCCCTATACTATCTCTAATAGCAATCATAAACCGAGATAGATATTATGATTCTAAATATTACTTAATAGGTCGGACTCAACCGATGCAACATTAAGCTTAAAGAGAAACATAAGATACAAACAAGTCGATGAAAACCTTTCGAGATAGTAGGTACACTATATAATCTAAGTCGAGAGTGATATCTAAGCCTATCGGCTGTTACCTGGTAACAGAGGCTAGCCGATTAGGGTTAGATCGCAATATCAATTTACATTATATAGCATATATGATAATTCGACGATTTACGAAACAAGGATTAGAGTGTCATAATGATGAAAGAACTAATCCCGAGAGCGCAAGCCGCCATAACAATCTTTATCTTTTCATCGGGGATCGACCCCGATGCAGCCCAACTCAAAACAACAACTCGTCGGAATAATTGAAAGGAAAAAAGATGGTGATGCGTCGAATATTGTATTGAACTGATTGTTATTAAATTACAAGGTCTTCGGTCGTATTTATACCCAGATTACAAGATATGTCCTTGTCGTATACAATTTCCATCTCTATTACAATTCAAATTACATATAAATCCCTTAGTCGGACTCTTACCGACATAATCTATAAGGAAACTATTTAAAATAACCTAATTAATAGATACAATTGTCTTTCTTGGACTCTATCCATGTATGACAATTCTCATGAAACACTTCAAATAAATCCGAAGATGATTCCAATGTTACCTTACCGGAATCGGCTACATCGGCTTATCTTGTCCGATTCGGTATCGGCCGACGATCACCTGAGCCGATTCAGTCATGAGCCGACGAACTCTCTAGCCGATTCGTTCTGCAATTGGCGCGAACTCTTTTTTCGAAAATCCCGATTCCCTCCAAATTGGCTTCGGCCTCAATTCCAAATTCGATAATTGGGTTATCAAATTTGGTCGTCAACATCATGTCTAAATCTAAAAATGCTTATACAGTTCAACTAGGCATGACTTGGTAGGATTTCAGTAAAAAAAAGAACAATAAACTTACAACTCTACTAAATCCTAAACAGCTAGGATCACAACTCCATCTAAAACGACTTCAGCATCCCTTCGGACCAAACTTCATGGACTAAGCTAGCTAGCAACAAACTTCCAGAAATCACACCATGATGGCCTCATCAAATTGTTCGCAGCTTCATGGACATTAAGCCATACTGATTAGCAATAATCAGCTTCCCTTCCGCAGGTTTCAATGTTACCCTAGGCCTCCACTCTATCAAAGATGAAATGATGCGAAAAATAACTGTTATAGGGACGGGTTGAAAGAGGAGTTTATTTCTTAAAACCATGCCATTTCTCGCTAACCACGTATAACAGCTGCAAGCAACATGAAATTGACATTGTTAACCAGTTCTCTCTCAAAGTTCTGTTGGAATTAGATACCAACCTAAAGCACCTCAACAAACTCACCAGATAAAATGAGCAATCGGACAGTTTCCAAAACACGTTGCGAATATTCTGGACTAGTACACATAAAAGACAAAATGCAGAACCACCCCAATTTCTATTTTGAAGTTGGACAGGAGATTGTATTTTGCCTTGATATGCAAACAAAATATAAAAGTTGTTAGTAACAACAGGATTGTTTAATATATTCCCTTTTCCAAAAAAAAACAGGGTTGTAATTTCTTCTATTATTTATTATAATCCACCCTATTTGGCAAAAAAATATCAGAAATTTAATGAGTTTACCGGAAATAAGATTGAAAGGAGATAGCTAGAGGAGTGAAAATGTCTGCCTTGGGAAAAGACAAAGTGGAAGTATAAATTGTTCATGTTTGTGCCACGACAGACAATATGTTGTAAATGATGTGTACAGGTCACTGCCAGCCAGGTCTAATATTAACGTGGATGCCATAATCAAGCCGATGTGTCCAGAATATATATCAATGAAATACGCAAGTAGCATAATAATTGCTTAAAGCAAGAAACCAGACTGATGCTCGATATTTGTGCCTAATCGCGCATTTATCATTTTAGTTTTTCCTTGTTTCACGAGGATTTGGATGTAGTGAACGCTGCCATTTAAAAAGTACTGGGTGGCAGGGTAGCACGTACAATTCAGTTGGCACAATGCATGCATATATACGATTAGATCAACAGCAAGCAACGGTTTTGTATATCAAGGTCCAGATGGTTGTCATACACAGATATGTTTTCGTACATAAAGACTGACCTGGCTATAAGAAACTATAGTTATTATTGTTACATATTATATTAAAAAAACATATTAGATAAGACATTGAACCTTATTTTATAATATAAAGAGAAGGATCACCTATTCATGAATGCAAGATATAGATGGAGGTGTTTGCAAGATATGACTGGTGTTTTAGTAATATAATTAATTTTTAGTTCCTTATGGTTTTAGCTCTTAGTTTCTTTCTTGGCTTCTAGGGTTCTAGCTTGAATATATCTAAAAGTTTATTCTTTCAGTCTCTAATAATAAACAATCATATGCATAAATCGAATGCAGAAGCTGAGATATTAATATATTTTTGTTAAAAAAAGAAACTATAGCATGTTAATGCTTATGTATTCTAGATGCATAATGCAATGATCATCGTCTTAGCATTATTGAACAATCATTCATATCTTATTTAAAAGGGAAGTGAAGAACTCCTTAGCTTTTGCAAAATCTAAGGATGCACACAGCCATGACGTCACTAAGTTCTAAGCACTTATTAGATAGAAAATTATAAGCAAAAATAAGTATGACAAACAAATTATCAATCCTATGGCTAACCTAGAAAAAAGAAAAACCATAGCACAATCCACCGAGACCATGAGTGTTAGTGATATGTTCTAGATGCAGTGCAGTCATAGAGATGATTGTATCACATACTATGTTTACATATTTATTATACGTTGTTTCTTGAAATAAAGAACTTATTATTGATTAATGAATATATGATTCGTTTATGAGACTATTTATGTTGTATGTTACTATTTCTAAAGGATCTCTAATCAAATATCATATATGAAATAAATATGGTTCAATAATCAACAACTGTATTGGTTGATGATTATATCTTATGTATCATGGTATAGAGATACTAAATTAATAATGTAGATACATGTTAAAAACATGTTGTTGTATAGACCCAATATGAGACATTGGATGTTCATCGTATAATCACGGGACTACGTAGCATGTTTGAGAACCAAGTAAGAGCTGAGAGGTTCAACACCTTAAAGTCCTTGTTTGCGTGCAGGCTTGTAGAAGGTAATCCAGTTAGCCCATGTGATCAAAATGATTGGTTACATTGAGAGTTTGGAAAAGCTTGGTTTTCTCCTTAGTCAAGAGTTGGCTACTGATCTGATTCTCCAGTCGCTTTCTCCTAGTTTTGAACCTTTCATATTAAACTTCAACACGAACAACATGAGCAAGATCTTGGCCGAACTGCATGTGATGCTAAAGGGTGTCGAGGAGAGCATCAAGAAAAACTCCAACCATGTGATGGTCATACATAAGCGCAAGGCTAAACACAAGAAGGTTGATCAAAAGAAAAAGTTGAACTCTGATGAGATTGCGAGTACTAGCAACTCTAAGACCAAGGCTCAAAAGACTGGGCCGCTAAGGATGTAGAGAGTTTCTTTTGCAAGGAGGTAGGTCATTGGCAGAGGAACTGTAAGAAATACCTAGAGCAGCTCAAGCAGAAGCAGCAGGATGGAGAGAGTTCCATCTTTGTTATTAATGTTATAGAAATTAATCTTGCTACTTCCTCTACTGATTCTTTGGTATTTGATATTGGTTTAGTTGCTCACATATGCAAGTCGTTGCAAGGGCTGAAAAGAAGTAGGAACTTGGCAAGAAGTGAAGTGGACATTCGCGTGAGCAATGAAGCAAGAGTTGTTGCTATTGCGGCTGGCATTATGTCGTTGTATTTACCATCAAGATTAGTTTTGGAAGTAAATAATTGTTATTGTGTTCCAACTTTGTGTAAAAATGTTATCTCTGCTTCCTGTTTGCAAGCAGAAGGTTACGGTTTTAGATCAGTGGATTATGGTTTTTCAATCTATTATAATGACATTTTCTATTTCCATGCACCCATGATGGATGTTGTCCAGTGTGATTCTTGATGGATGTTCAGTCTATAACATTAATGCGAAAAGGCAACAACCTAATGATTTGAATCCCATCTTTATTTGGCATTGTCGTTTGTGCCGTATAAATGAGAGACGGATGATGAAGCTCCATAGAGATGGACTTCTACACTTTTTTGATTGTGTATCATTTGAGACATGGGAATCTTGTTTACTTGACAAAATGACAAAGGCGCCTTTCACGGGTCAAAGTGAAATGGCAAGTGAGGCTATTGGAACTAGTACATACTCATGTATGTGGACCAATGAGCCAAACGACCAGAGATGATTTTGGGTATTTTATTACATTCATCGATGACTTTAGTAGATATGGATATGTCTCTTAATGAGACATAAGTCTGAATCCTTTCAAAAGTTAAAGGGGTTTCAATATGGGGTACTGTTGATGAGAAATCTCTCTCACGCGCCGGCCTGGGAGATCTGCTTGACTCCAGTGCAGGTCCTTCCTAGCTGCCTTCAATGTGCAGAGCGTGCCAGTTGATTTGATCTGCCAATCAACAAGAAAAAATACAAGAAAGTATCCGTTAAGCGTTAGTTCAAACTCCCGCGATGTCGGCCGAAGAAATCCATAATCGTACACACGCTATTCCCGGCCATATTTGTACCAAGCAACCGAAGTGCACCGGCTATGCCAATACGACCACCAGCCACCCGGCCCAAATACAACGAAGAATAACGAATATACAGATCAATAAACCAACCGCCCCCGGGAAACCGTCGTCAAATCAGCCGATGCTCCAATAATTCTCGCACAAACGTAACATTCCCAGGTCAAGGGCGTAAGTAAACACAATACAGATGCAAACCACAGCTCTATAGCAGATCCGACGACAATCATATTGAAAGAAACACGTAGAAACAGATAAGGTCAGCTGAAACCCCGACGCTATCCCTAGATAATGTAAATCCAAAAGAATACATTGCCAACGACTCTAAAGACGACTCAATAGTTCAATCTTGATGCAGCACTGAGTATCAAAAGAGGCATTCAATCTATCACTTTCGATTTACACTCCGCAAGATGGTAGATACCGCATACGAACCAACCAGCCTTTAGACCTAGTGTCGCTGACTACGCATCCTCCACAAGATGAGTCAACCGCACAATAGATCTAAGCACCGGATTGATTCGTACGCACTATATGATACATAGCGTAGCAAAACTACTGAATCCAATGTGTCATTGCGATGGAAGCATTAGAAACGAGTAATCTCACCACTAACGACAAACATTTACCTGAGTCCGGGGATCGAGACGATGCAACCCGAAGCCAAACAAGGTGTTCGTCCAAAAGGAAAAGGTTGGCGATACGCCGAAGATTAGATTGATTTCGATTTCCTTTTTACACGGGACCTCGGGCCCTATTTATACCCGAAATATGAATATTTGTAACAACTCCAGACTCTATCTAAACATCATATTATCCCTAACAAGATCCATTACAACTAACAATCTAACAAACTCCTAAATTACAGATACAACTGCCATTTCATGACTTTATCCACAAGTGGCAGTATCTTAAAACGCGCCATTAACATCCGAACTCCCACTTAATCTTCAAGTTTCTGCATCGGACACGGTTTTATCTCTTTTAAACTTGGAATCGGCCATCAGCTGCTCCATTCAACTCATTCCCAGCCGACCATCATTGCAGCCGATTACTCCTTTAGCCGATACAACCCCTGTCTTCAGCCGATTCTAATTCCACCTTGCTTCTTTAGGACTCACGAAACTTATTACCAAATTCCAGCGTTAACACATGCCCCCCAAGTCCGTAACATAAAGTGTTGCGGATTTGTTTATCCACTCAAACTCCTATTCCCTTCTCGACCCAAATCGTTTCGGCTTTCCCCACGAGCCCTTTAAATATCCACTCTCCTCGGCGATTCACCCATGCTCCCATCGTGCACTCGGCCTTCCTTCTCAAACAAACCTCCTGCCCTTCTCTCTCTCTTGGCGACTTCATCGGCGTTCGACATTCTCCACATACTTTGAGCCCCATCGTCATCTCCGACCTCCCGATGGCCTCCGCCGCGACTTCCAATACTTCCAACTCACCGGCCACGCGTCGCACCTACGTGACCGCAACTTCACCCGCCCGCGCCGGAACTACCTCGCCACCGCTATGAACGAATTTCCTCGGTATTTCCCTTCTATATTTTTATTTTTACTTTGTAATCTCACCCTCAACTCGCTTCCCCATGCGCCTTTATTCTAGACATTTGCTTAGAAACTTCAATATCACCTCATCCCGCATTCTTACTAATTAATGACTTTCTTATTTCAAACTATAGACACCTCCATCTCTCGATTAATATTTTTCCTCTTCCTTTGAATCGCAGCACCTCTCTCACCAAGTACTCATCCCCAACTTAACACAAGAGGGCAAATATTTCCTTGAGCCTATTGGTGACAC